>CM053622.1:613290382-613326491 GCA_028646595.1 Phalanger gymnotis | reverse complement strand
AAAAGGCGCAGACAACCTAACTTTTAGCTATTTTTAAACACATAAAGCAGGTTTTGAAGCAGGTTGATTCAGGGACCCTCCTATCACCCCATCAAATATGACGGTCTTGGCAAAATTTTGGATAGTTGCCAATTTAAATTTCTCTACCCCAAAACTCATTTTGACGTAGCCTGTCACCATCAACAGGCTTGCTCAGTTTACAGTCTGCAAACTTAGGAAGGACAAAGATCAGAGACATTCTCAGGACCTTGTTCTGAAATATTTTGGCAGCCTCTCAAGAGATAGTATTAGATTACATAGGAACTGAGGAGTGGATTGCAAATGGTTCATTGGTAGTAAATGGTTAATTGCTTTGTTAGTTAGAGAAGTGTACATATACAAAATTACCTGATTAGATCTTAAGTCTCCTGACAATTTATAGATTTTTTTTTCTTCCTACAACATACTGATTTTTAAAACCTGCTGATTAGCTACCTGTCAACTTTCCCCTTTGTGCCTGTACATTTTAAATAGATGTATTTGAAGAAAGGGTGTGCAGGATTTGCTTCTGCTATTTTTGGGTGGAGGCTATTGTCTTCACCAAGACTAAGAGAACTGGCTCTGATACAATGTAAGGGCTACTAGAACTGGATTTTGTATTCCAGGGCATCTCTTTCTATACTTTATGAACACAATTGTGCTTCATCTCCTAGGGGAGTGTGTATAAGTGTAAAAGTATATTCTTACTTTGTTCCTTCAGGTTCATTACCATGTAAGTAGGTTGCTTCTATGCATTTACAGTTTGCTAGCAAGGTCAGCATTCTTTCCCTTTGTATTTGCAGTTGAAATATGGAATTCTAAAAGAAAATAATTTCAGAGAACTTTTGAAAGATTTCCTGTTTGATTTTCCTATTCTTTCTACCACCTTCCAGGTAAAGGTAACAGCTATCTTTGTTAAATGTCATCATTCAGCCTTGGTGACCTTTTGTTGTATGTGAATGTATTAAGAACAGTGAATTAAATTCAAAACCAATATATTTGAAGCATTATTGATTTCTCACGCCCTTTTATTTTACCTACTAACTGCAGAAGGGATTCATATGCCAAAAATCCTTTGCAATGTTATTACTGAGATAAATGAATGTAATGAACATCTTAATCTAAACACATTTGTTTTTAGTTTTACTTCAAAAGTCTGAAAATTATTAGAATAATTGAGCAATCACCTGCTAAATTAGTTTTTAATTCTCTCCTAGGATCAATAAATAAAAGCCATTACCTTTTAGATATGCCTTGTATTTTTTTTTAAAGAAAGAAACCCTCACTAGATGTTATTTTTCTTGAGATGCTATTTAAAGAATACTAGTGGAGCATTTTTTAAACTATGCTTTAGCCATGAACATGTTGGTTTATTATTAGAGACTTTCTGGGTTTTCACTGTGGATGTTTTAGAAGAAGAAGTTATTTATTTGTGCTAAGGAAAAGAACAGCTTGAAGAATTTGTTGCATGAACTTTAAATATGTAAAGAGAGAACATGGAGGGAGGAGAAAAAAAAAGTAGGTTGGATTTTTGTGCCTGCTGACCCAGACAGTATTCTGAGACATAGGCCTTTTATCTAACATATAGTGATCGTTACGACTACTGCATTTATATATTTAAAATAAAGACTTTTTAAAGACGCTTAAATGTAAAGATTTACTACATATACTCTAGTGTTATGACACTTTGGATTGGTTATTTTTGTGAAAATTAACATATCGAATAAATCTTACAAAGATTTAGGCCTTTCTTATGCACATTGAACTTGTGTAAGTATATTTGCTGGGGGAAGTTTATATATACATATACACACACACTCATATATATATATGTTGCATAATAAATACTCAATCAGCACCCACTCAAGCATATAAGGAATGCTAGTCTATTTGCTTTGGATTTATTTTTATCTTAACTACTTCTTTCATTCTCTTGAGTAGTAGAGTTACGAATAGTACAAGTATTGTATTAAATGCAAATTCCCTTCTTGATCTGACATATTCAGTTCCTCCTACCCTTAGTGAAGTACTAGAATTTAATATGAATATAATAATGGAGCAAATAGGAAAGTTGAGAAATTGGCGTGTGTAAAAAAAGGGAGTAGAAAACCTTATTCTTCTGTTCATTTTCACTTAATACTATTCTGTGGCTGTTAAATTTTTGTAGCTAATCAGAAACTCCTAAATTGCTTGCTGTTTTTCAGTGCATTTTCTTGTCCTTTATTTGGACAAAATTTGCATAATGTCTTCACCGAGTAATTTGGCTTTTCCTTTAAGTATTTAATTACAGAGGACTCAAACTTAAAATCTGAAGTAGATAGAACATACTTTTAAGGAAGATGTCAGAGTTTGGTACAGTGAAAGAAGGCTCTTGGCTACACCATAAGAAAATAGTTATATAGAAGGTATGTGATATTTGCGTGTGTGTGTGTGTGTGCATGTGCATAAAATCAGACCTGTTATTTCATTAGTACTAGGTGCTTCCATTGAGGGTACTTCCTCTACCAGTGCAAGTTGGCACTTGTTCTGCAGTTTGTACTTTCAGAGAATTTTGTGTTAGCATTGATATTGGTAGGTTAAGTGACTTGCCCAAAGACACACAGGCAGTAGTTGTCTGTGGTGGTTCTTAAACCTAGCTTTTTCTGATTAGTAGGCTGCATCTCCATCCACTATGCCATGCTGCTTCTCATTACATTATTATGGAAATAATAATTAGCCTGTGCAAGTTAATTGTGTTAATCTAGTTAAACTAATTGTGTCATTTTCCATTTTAGGTAACAATTTAACATCTTATTTTACACATGAATGTTTTTTAAAGGTATCTGGAGGAAGTAATTTTAAAATTTGAGCCTTTATTTTAGAACTACCCAGAAAATGAGAGTTCCTTCTATATAATGTTTCCATTTATTTCATTAGAGATGCATGTTTAATTTTTCCTGGAATGTTAAGCATTGCACTAACTTGTTTTTATAATGAACACTAACAGTGTCAGAATCCCTCCCTTTACCAGTTTTTTCTGATGACTATTTATATTCCTTGAATGGTTGAAATAATAATGAACCTCAAAAATAAATTATAGGTAGCCTCAAATTTAGGGTGAATAATAGGTTCAATTGTAAATTAGTTCATTGAAACTTGGAACATATTTTTCTCATAGAAACGATGCTATAAAATGGTAGTTTGGTTGACTGGTCCACAAAAATGTATTTAACCCATAATGTAGTGGAAGAAACAGTATTCATCAAGACCTGGGAATATAGAATGTAGAATAGAAGAAGGACCTTTTAGGCCAACTTTCAAACTAGATGGTGCTTTATGTTCCCAAGTCCCTTTTTGCATCCATTTCTTTAGTTTTTTAGGTGCTCGCTCACCGATGTTATGCTTCCCACTGAAGAAGTCCATTCATATATGCCTTACTCCCTCCCCCCATTTCCACAATATGCTCCAGGCTCCAGGATTAGTGCTTTTACTGACCTGCTCTGAAAATGCCTATTCCCCCTGTGAAGAAGTCCATAGAAACTAGGAGTTAGCAGGAAAGCAGTGTGATCAAACAGATTCATGCTAGCATGTCAATGAGACCCTGTATAAATACTCTAATTACATTTAAAAAAAAGATGCTTATTAACCCAAAATAATCTATAATTGGTAGAATTTTGAATAATGTCACATGGGGAGTTATTTTTGGTTACCGCAGAGTTAGGTCAGCTTCACTTGTATGTCTGTCTTCAAGGTTAGCTTCTGATACTGTTTTTGACTTTTTACTATTTCTTCCCCCACTTTTAGAAAATTCCATCTATTCAGCAAAACCTCCAATTGTATTGTGTTTGTTTTTCCAGTCACTAAAGAAGCAGCAGCCACAGGGGCTCTGACCACAGGGTCTGGTTTGTGTATGTGGGCCATTTTAAAACTGGGTATTTGTAAATTGAGAATGTCTGTATTAGATGTCAGATCTGTAGCTACAAAATGAAGAAGATCCAGGATCACTTATTATTACTTGAGCTCTCTTTTATAATTTGTATGCTGGGACATTATTACCACCTTAATTTGAGAATAACATGTTTTGTTCCTTTTTTTTATTATCAGATTTTGATTATGTGAAGTTATGTTTAGGGCAGCATGATTTGATCTGTGCTATGCCATATTATTATAAAGATTTATGGAATATTCTTTTGGAGAAGAGGATATGTTGAATGTAGAAGGATTCAAAGGGTACAAGATAAAAAGCTTAGTCTACTTTAAGCTAATGATTTATTGAAACTCCAACAAAGGATAACACCTTCCTAGAACTTTATTGATTTCTGGCCCAGTCATGACAGGGAGGGGGATGGGGTCATTCAACCTTCTTTCACTCAATAAATATTTTTATCTCCTACTGTGTTGAAGGTACCATGCTCGGGCTTATGGGGAATACAAACATGAGTAAGGTTCATTAGTTTTATGCAACTTCTAAACTAATAAGGGAGCTAGGATATGTATACAAATGATCATAATGCCAGAGCACAGTAAGTGCCATGAGTAGAATGCAAGTTAAGAGAAGGAAGGAACCCTTTCTTCTTGGATGGGAGGATGAGAGAAAGCATTATGAAAGAAGTGGTATTTAAACTGAGCCTTAAAAGAGGATAGGAATTTGACACGTTGAGGTAGACAGGGAGAGGCTGAATGGCATAGTAGATACAGTACTAGACTTGGAGTTAGGAAGATCCAAGGTCAGAGCTTGCCTTTATCACTAGCTCTATCACCCTGGGCAAGTCATTTAACTTCTCAGTGAACTCATCTGTAAAATTAGAATAATAGTACCTGAAAGCACTTACTTTAGATCATAGATTTAGAGCTGGAAGGAGTCCTACAGTCCATAAGATTCCAGCCCCCTCATTTTATAGATGGAGATACTGAGGCAAAGTGAGATTAAGTGACTCATCTAGGGTCAAATTCTGAAGCAGAATTTGAACCCAGATCTGTTTCACAGGATGATTGTTTTGGAAGCTCAGATGAGATAATGGATGTAAAGTGCTTGGCCAAATTTAAAGTGCTCTATAAATTCTAGCTTATTATTTTAGATAGGAAACAATGTGAGTAAAGGTAAACTGGAAGGAAGGCACAAGTCATGTTTAGAGAATGGCAGGCAATCTAGTTTGATTGGAGCTTAAGATAACTTCTAAGATACCAGGAGATAAGGTAGTTTGTATTCCTCTCATAGAGGATCTCAAGTGCCACAATACAGAGTTTGGATTTTATATAGACCATGTATGTGGGAAGGACACTCTTGAAGATGTTTCGGTGTTGTTTTTAAGTAGTAGACTAGTATGATCAGACCTTTACTTTCAGAAGATTCATCTGACAGATGTATAGGATGGATTAGAGGCTAGAGGTGAGGAGACTAGTTAGGAGGCTTTTGCAAAGTAGTCCAGGTAAGTAGAGGTAATTAGGGTCTGAACTAGGGTAGTGGCCAATGGGACTGGAAAGGATAGATCTGATTTAAATGGCACTTCAGGGATAGAACTGACAGAACTTAATGATTATTTGGATGATGGGGAGAATAATGAAGAAGTAAAAAGAAACTCCAAGACTTTGAACCTTGATGACTGGGAGAAAATAGTGCGGGTGTTAAGAGAAAAAGAGAAGCCTTTTGAGAGATTAGTGGTGGGGTAAGATGGAGTGAGTGGCTGGCAGGGAGGGTGATGCTGGGTTTGGTCTTATGTATAACAAGTTCTAAATGTTGACAGTGTGTCCAGATTGAGATTACCAGGTTGAAATGAGAGGCTGTAGCTCAGGAGAGATATTTGTTAAGTTGAGCAAAGATGACAGATGAAGCATGTTAGAATGCAAGGGAGAGAGTGTAGAGAGAGGAGAAGATGGCTAGGTGTTGAGGGTGGTGGAGCGAAGAGCCAAAAAACAAAAAATCAATGAGAAAGAGGGGGTGGGGAACAAAACTGGATAGTGTAATATTATTACAGCAGCCAAAAGAAGAGAGTTTCAAGGAAGAATGAGGGTAACCGATTAGGAAGAAGAAGAAAATTAAACAAAGGATTTGGTAATTAAGAGGTCATTGGTGACTTCTTAGAGAACAGTTTTAGTAGAGTAGTAGGGACAGAAACTAGATTGCAAGGAATTTCATACTTATCGAGAATGGATTGGAAGAACCTTTTAGAGTGGAGAGCCAAGGCTTCTCCAGTCCCAGATCACCCCAAGTCTGAAGGACTTATGGGAAGTTTGGTTGATCCTGGGCTGTATTTGTCATGGCTCTAGGATCCAGCAGGGATTGTTCCCTGGGCAGTTTTATGGACTAAAATGGACTATTCCTTCCTCTGGGATTTGGCAAATGTTATGGTCCCTCATGTTTCTTACTCCAAATAACCAAAGTATATTTTATTAGCATTTAAGAGTTACTCATTTGCATTTTGAAGAGACAAAGGATTTTAACGAGTCCTTAATGGGAAAGGTTTTTAACTCTGAGCCAACAGTATTCTTTCTCTAGGAAAGACCAGATTGGAGAGTAATAAAGAGAAAGTAAGAAAAGGTTTTGGTGTATAGTTGTGCCAGTAAGGGTCTGGTTTAGCTTTTGAATGCAGTATATCGTGGTGAATGGTTTCTCTTAAGCTCATGGAATTCATGAAAAGGTTGCACAGCACGCTTGTTCCAGGATACCCTTAAAAAGCAAAGTACAAGTTAGCAGTTAGTTACAGTAGAAGCATAGGCTTCAGAGGTTGTGTAAAGGGGCTTTTGATATTTGCTTTATTCAGGACGAATGTCAAATCGATGCTTTCTCTTGCCCTAATTGGCTCCTCATTAGAGAATATTGTACAATAGGCTTCAGGAACACGAGAAATATTGTCCTATAGAATTTTCTTTTAAATCAACTCTAAATTAATATATAAGTGGCAGGTATATAAGTGATCACAATGGTCTTTGTAAAACAAGCATTCCTACAAATTCAAGAGAGCAGAGAGCTGGAGAAGTGGGATAGGGAGGTGAGAGGAGCCTTTTCCTTGCAGTAAACATGGGTATTGAGTTAACTTAGTTTTTTTTTTTTGAATGTGATCCATTAACCTTTACTGGTTTATCTTTCAATTATCATATTTGCCTTTAAATTGAAAGACTGCTCCTGATATTAAGTATGAGAGTAGTATATTCACGTCCTTTTTCCAACTCATAAATATTTTCTCCTGGGTGAGTGATCTTTTCTTTGAGTAAATATTCCTTAAGTTGGAAGGAAGGAAGTCTTTTGAGTAGCAATAATAAGAAAATTTGGAAGCTGTAGAAACAGATACTTGACCTTTAGTGTTTTCTTTGCCTTCCTGGTTATAGTAGTCTCAAGTTTATTCACTATTTTCTCTCTCTCCCTCAAATGAAGATTCAGAAGCTGTATTCTGATAGGCAATCCAACATCATCGTTCTCCAGTTCTCTATCTCAGAATCTTCTTAGTAGACATGTTCTAATTTCCCCATATAGTCTAATTTATTTTTTAAAATAATATTTTTTTACAATTACATGTAAAGCAGTTTTAAGCATTCATTTTTCATAAGATTTTGAGTTCCATATTTTTCTCCCTCTGTTCCTCCGTTTCGCCCTCCCTAAGTGGCAAACAATCAGATATAGGTTATGCACGTGCAGTCATGTAATATCCATAATAATCTGCGTTAATCTAATTTTTTAAACCAAATTTCAGTTTTAGTAATATGGCAAAGGTGCTCATTAAGGTAGAACTTTTTCTTTATAGACTTAAATCCCACAAGGTTCAGATGGTATTTAATAATTTCAATGTTACTTAATGACATTCAGTTTCCTAGACTTAATTTTTTTTTTATCCAATTAGATATTTTATTCTTATTCTGAAAAGCATCTACCTTTTTTTGTATAGCTATTTTTTTTTCCAGGCTTAGATCGTTTCACATCTGTGTAGGTGGCAATAGGACTAACAATACAGTTAAGCTAGATAGACCCACTTGGCAGATGTGGAGTAGGAAGTCGTGGGTTCAAATGCCAGCTCCTGTCCCTACTATCAAATGCTACTTATGCTACCATGGGCTAATCATCTGCATTGCAGAGATGCTACTAACTGTACCATTTATGTCACAGGTTTGGGAGGAAAGTGCTATTATAATTGGCTGTTGTGAGTCTAGGCAGGACAAGTGTTCAAGGGAATGGAAGTCATTCAGGGCAGGTACTAAAAGTACCTGGAGAGATCCAGAGTCTAGGTGGCAAGAGAGAGTTAATAAATCAACAGTACACTTTGACTTCCAGATTCTCCCTCTACCACCATCATTCAGCAATTTTCCTCCCCTTTAAGGTTCACTCTTTTCAAGGTTATCATCCTATTCAGATCCTGGTGGTTATTATCTCTTGGCCCTCCCCAGGGCATTCTTTTTCTTTTCTGTTTAGTGCCTGCCTCATAAGCCTCCCCTCCACCCCAACTTCTGCCCTGTCGTACTAAGGGACTTCAGCGTACAAATTGATACTTCACAGATATCCTGACTTCCCAGTTTCTTGACCTCAATTTCTGTGACCTACTCTTCACTGCACCTACGCACAGAAACAGTCATACCCTTGATCCTGTGATCCCCCACAAGTGTTCCATCTCCATGTTAATGAACTATGAAATTTCTTCATCAAATCAATATTTTATCATTCCATCTTTTCCCCATGCCTTATGACCCCAACCATGTCCTTCAATTCTTTTGCCTCTCAGTCCTTTCATAGGCCATCTTCCCCTGCACTGGGCACACTCTTCTCTCTAACCCTGTCTTGACCCTTTGGTGAACCAATTCAACACTTTCCTCTACAGTTGAATCTCTTGCTTCCTTGTCCTATTGCCTATCATACCATGACAAACCCCAACTTTGGATTATTTCTGCCATCTACCTTCTTCATTGCTATTTGCTTGTATCTGAATAGAGCTGGAGAAAGGCACATAATTATATTGACTGGGCCCACCACAAGTTCATGTTACATAATCTCAATTGGGCCCTCCTTGCAACAAAGTAATTCTTTTATATCTCTATAATTGTTTCACTATCCTCCTCACCACAGTACCTGTTGCCAACCTTTTCATCCCTCCTTAAGCATCTCATACCCGCTCCATTCCCTGAAAAATTTGAGGCTATTCACTGATAGTGCCTTTGACTTCCCACTCCTTATCTTATATCACTCAGATCTGTCTTCTGCCACCATGTCCCCCCCTTCAAGGTAAACCCCTCTACTAGGTAATGAGGTGGTCAAGTGGTTAGAATGCCAGGCCTGGAATTGGGAAGACCCAAGTTTGAATATAATCTTTGATACTAACTGTGTGACCCTGAACAAGTCACTTAACCCCTGTTTGCCTTAGTTTCCTCATCTGTAAAATAACGATAAGAATGGTACCCAGTTTCCAAGGTTGTTATGAGGATCAAATAAGATAATAATTGCAAAGGGCATAGTACAGTGGCCGGCACAGTAAGCGTTATATGAATGTTAGCTATTACTATTATTGCCTGCACCTGTGATTCTGTTCATTCTGTCGTCTTCTGCAGATTGACCCCTCTGTAATCCCCATTGATCTGTCTTTCTTTACCAATATATTGTCTCCTTCTTTACTGCTTATAAACACCCATGTATCCACCTTAAAAAAAAACAAAAAACAACCCACTCTTGATCCAGTCATCCATCCCCCACTAGCTCTCATCCTATATTTCTCTTCCTGTTTGTGCTAAATTCTTCGAGAAGGATGTTTAAACCAGGAGTCTCTGTTTCTGCCCTTCTCATTCTTCTCTAAGCTCTGGTTTTCAACCCACCATTTAACAAATACTGGACTCTGTGAAATTACCAGCAGTTTGGCTTTCAGCATCACTATTTAAATGAAAGTGCTCTCTCCCAAATGACCAGCGATCTCTTCATTGCCAAATCTAACAGCCTTCATTCCTTTTTGACCTCTCCGATGCTATTGAGGATACATCTTCTCTTGAACTGCTTCTTCACTTTAGGTTTCTGTTATACTTCTCTCTCCCAGTCTCCTCGTGTGACAGTTCCTCAGTCTCTTTTGCTCATTCTTCATCCATATCATGCCCACTAACTGTGGGTATCCCCCCAACCTCTGTGCTGGGCCCTCTTTTTTTTTTCTCCTTTGCCTACAGCATCTCATTTGGTGACCTTGTCAACGCCCAAGGATTTAGTGGTCATCTCTTTACAGATGATTTCCAGGTTTATATATCATGTCCCCATCTTTCTCCTGAGCTCCAACCCCATATCAACAGCTGACTTTTAGACATGTTGAATTGGATGTCTCATAGGCATCTCAAACTCAGCATTTCTCAAACAGAACTCATTATCTTTCCCCTCAAACCTGTCTCTCTTCTGAGCATCCATGTTACTGTTGTGGGTATCACCAGCCTCCCAGTGACCCAGGCTTGCAACCTTGGTTTCATCCTCAACTCCTCGCTAGAACTCATATCTTTTATCCAATCTCTTGACAAGTCATATTGTTTTTACCTTCACAACATCTCTATTATATATCTCTTTATAAGTCTCTCCCCTTACAAATGCACCATCTTGGTACAGGCCCTCATCTCTTGTATCCAGCTTGTTGACAGATTGTATTATTTCTGCCTTCACATATCCCTTTATATGTCTCCTCTCTCACAAATGCATCATCTTGATGCAGGCCCTCATCACTTCATTCCTGGGCTACTGTAATAGCCTGATGTTGGGCCTAACCACATCGAGTGTCTCCCCACTCCAGTCTAACCCCCTACTCAGCTGCCAAAGTGATTTTCCTAAATCTCAGGTCTCACTAAGTCATTCTTCCACTCAATAAATGCTCCCTGTTCCCTCCCTCCAAAATCAAATATAAAATTCTTGGCACTTAAAACCCTTCATAACCAGACCCCCTTTCTCCCACTCTAATCTTGTACTGGTACTTCTATCCATGTAGCAGCCAGGGGCTCAGTGGATAGAACCCTGCACCTGGAGTCAGAAAGACCTGAGTTCAAATTTGGCCTCAAACAATTAGCTATGTGACCCTGAGCACCTTACTTAACCTCTGCTTGCCACAGGTTCCTCGGGAATAAGAATAATACCTACTTCCCAGGGTTGTCATAAAGATCAAATAGAGAATGATTGTAAAGTGCTTAGCACAGTGTCTGACACATCCATCCATCTAATATGTCTATGTATGTGTGCACAGATATATGTGTATGTATACATGTGCATATATGTGTGAATATATGTGTATGTATGTGTAGGTATATTATACATATACACATTCTCTCTTTCTCTCTGTCTCTCTTTCCAATAAAACTATAGAGACCTCTTTGCTGTTTCTCACACGCAATGTTCCATCACTGAATTCCATGCCTTTTCCACTGGCTGCCCTTCCATGCCTGAAATGTTCCCTCTCTTCACTTCACTTTGACTTCTTTCAAAACTCAACTCAAATCCCACCTTCTGCAGCAGATCCTCCCTTGTCTCTGTCACTGCTAGTTCCTTCGTTCTGAGGTTTCCTTCCATCTGCATTGCATTTTTCTTGTATATACCTAGTTAATTTTATGTTAGCCTTTCCCCATTAGAATGGCAGCTCCTTGAGAGCAGGAGCTGTTTTGCCTGCCTTATCTTCCCTGCACTTAGCCAAGTTTTTGGTGCATAGTAATTAGTGCTTAATAATCGATTGTTGACTGACTGAGTGATTGACCGCCTGGTACTGTGCTAGGGGCTGAGGAAGCAAATACAAAATTGAAAAACAAAATCCCTGCGCTGAAAATCCTTACAATTTGATAATGAAGTTGAGATTTTTATAGCCCCTTATAGAAAAGTTGCCTTGTGAGCTAGATAGTGCTACTATCACCCCTTTTTAAATAGATAAAGTAACAGTCTTGAAGAGATGCTCATTCATGTCTTCCTCATCCAATCCTGATGCTCTTTCTGGTACTCAACACTAGCGTTCAGGACCAGCAGTGATGAGTAGGTAGCATATGATGTGCATTTTCACCGATGTTCACATTGGCTGAGCAAGTTCATGGTTTTCTCAGTTAGGGCCAGACCAAGGACGTTGAGATCATGTTGCTACATAGTCACTAGTGGGACCTGTCTGGTCTCTCCCCCAAAATCTTTGTATAGGAGTCTGGCTAGACAGGAATTTACCATAAGCCCAGTCTGGCAAGAAGAGGTTGGGTATTTGGAAGTCAGCTGAGGCAAGGAAGAAGAGTGTGTCAATTGTTTATTTATTGGTGTTTGGGCAGGTCAAATCCAGAGCCCAGAAATTCTTAGGAATCCCTAGCTGATCAGTTGACATCAGCAGTAGGCTAATCATGGCAAGAGATGGGGCTCCTTCTGCTCTGTTTTATATTACCTGAAGATATTGGTGTACTTTGGCCCACAGGTGATGTTTTGTATTACTTGAAGATACTGGTGTACTTTGGCCCACAGGCGTTATTTGCAACTGGAAAGAAGTTAGATATCTGCTACTGAAATGAGTGGGATATATTAAATATATATGTATATATATATGACATAAAATATATAGCATATATATTAGCAAATTCTTGAAGAGATCATTCAAATTGACCTTGTGTCTTTGGGTAAAGTTAGAACAAGAGGTTCAGAATAATTTTTTTAAAACCCTAAAATTTAATGAAAAGTTCTAGATTACTCCTTTCCATTATTGGATGTTTCTTGTGAATTGTATGCTTAATTTCTGATGACTCTTTGGTCAACTACTCTTTAAACAAGTTTTTGTTAAGTTCCTGCCTCATTAGAAGCACTGTGTTAAGTACAAAGAAAAGCAAAAACATTGCCCCCTTACCCTCAAGGAGCTCGTATTCTAATAGTATTCTAACAGTATTTTGACTAATATTGCTATTGTTAAAGTCTGTAAATGGTGGTTTTGCTGTTTAAGGCATCTCCTGCCTTCGGTTGGCATCCATACCTTTCAGAATGTAAATATTTTAATTTTTTTCTCTCCTAAGTTTTGTTTTAATAATTAAGATTTTATAGAACTAAGATTTTTTACTGCCTAAAATAATGTTTCTCAGCTCCCAGTCCATGGACAATTTTGAGTGATCCATAAAGGTTTTTTTTTTTTTTAGTTAAACATATTTTATTAAAATTTTAACATTGAACATCAATGCAGCCAAGTAAATTAATTTAGTAATTATTTGTTAACTTAGTTGCAATACCTAAAATATCATAATAATTTTTTCAACCACTCTATCCATTAGGAATCTTTCTCCATTTGTTCTTGTTCATTTTTTCCTCTTGCATGGTTATAGTGTATATTCCATTCTCCTGGTTCTGCCTGTTATTTTATTTTTATTTTTTTTTGCTTTGATTATTTCATACACACCTTTTTTTAAAATGTCCTCTAATTCTTAGCCTTAATTTCATTATAGTATTCTATTACACTAATGAATTACACTGTTGGACATTTAGGTTGTTTCCAATTTTTTGCACAAAAGACTGCCACATAAATCTTTGAAAAAATAATATTTTCAGGTTATATTCCCAACCTTGGAATTTTAGGGTCAAAGGATATGATTATTTTTGTAACTTTTTACTAAATAATGCCAGATTGCTTTACAGAAAGATTTTGCAAATTTTAAATTCTATGGGTAATGTGTACTTGTTTCTCCACAACCTTGTTAGTTAGGTTTCATTGTTTTTTATCATTTTTTCCAGTTTCATGGGTGAGGGGTGGGACTTCAAAGTTGTTTTAGATTCCTTCTGTTTGACTATTATTGGAGATTATTAATTTTTTCAATTAATTATTAGCCATTTGTGCTTCCTTTTTATAATTTTTTCCACTCATATCCTTCAGCCATTATCCATTGCAGGTAGCTGTTGCTGATATGATTTTTTAAAAAAGTTTCTTACATATTTTTAAGTAGCAAGTTTTTATCTCATTTTTGCTGTAAATATTTTTTTTCACAGTATGTGGTCCACAAAACTTTGACTACCAAATGTCTTACTGCTTCAATCATACGTATTTAAATAACTAACTCTTCCTTCTCCCTCTATTCTGCTCTTCCCAACCTGGATTTCTCTTCCCTGGCTCTAAGCTTACGTGGGCAGAGTTAGAGAACTAGTTATGTTAGTGGTCTGTTGTATAGTTTGGGGATGAGAAATTTCATTGTAGTTTTTAAGTCCTTACCATTTTGACTACAAAATTTCATAGAAATGTTGAAAGAAAATTTAGTGGTTTTTTTTTCCTATTAAATATAGGAGTCACAAATCATAGCATTTTTGAACCACACAAGCCCTTAAGATTTATCTAGTTCAGCTCAGTAAACTAGAAAGCAGGAAATATTTTTAACTTTTGCCTTCATGACCCCAGTATGTAGAATAGTTCCTTGCACATAGTTGATGTTTAATAAATGCTTGCTGACTTGCCTTGCCTCCTTTTTTACAGGTGATAGAAAATGAAATGCAAAGATTAGGATCATGTTTCTATTCCAACTCAGCCATTCGCCAATTCTTATCTCAATTACAGGATACTGTTAAGGGCAGCTAATTTTAATTGAAGTTTGGCATAACCCCCAAACTTATCAAGATCTGGCCTATGTTCCTACCATTCTACTAAAGCAGCTCCTTTGAAAAGTTA
This sequence comes from Phalanger gymnotis, assembly GCA_028646595.1. Taxonomy (NCBI): domain Eukaryota; kingdom Metazoa; phylum Chordata; class Mammalia; order Diprotodontia; family Phalangeridae; genus Phalanger; species Phalanger gymnotis. The sequence continues at coordinate 613,311,909 of CM053622.1, read as the reverse complement.
CCAGTGGCTTTTTCTCTGTCCTTCTCTTCCATGACTGTTCTCTAGCTTTTGACTTTGGCCATCCACATCTTGAGACTCCAATTTTTTTCTTTAACTGATCCTGGACGACTGATCTTTGTCATTCTGTCCCTTAATTAGATGCTTCTCTCACAGCCCTGGCCTCAACCCCCTATTCTGTTCTCTATACTCAAGTGGCTTTACTTATCACTTCTGTTCAGATGACATCTGGATGTGTGACTCCAGGTCCGACTTATAACCTGTATCACAGGCCGGTATTTCCAATTATCCAGATGACATTTCCACTTTAGGTATCCCACTGTCTTCTCAAATTGAGGGTGTTTGAAATGGAAATCTGACTGCATAAAATCTAGCATTCATTTGCATATCATTTACATTTACATGACATGGCAGAGAATTCCTCTTTCTTCCCGTTGCCCTTTTCCTCATGATCTCTGAGGTTCATTCGAACTCTTAATGTTCTGACTTCTAAGATTCCTTCTAGCATTTATGTTCTGTGGCTTTCCTACGGGCTAGGAATGTCTTAGCTTTAACTTCTATGATTAATATTAGTTGAGCTTGTATGCACTCTAAAGCTAGCAGAGTGCTTTACTTATTTGAGAGACATGAAGCTGGGGTGTGCTGGTAAATGTTCAATAAACGACTGGAAAAATGTATGCAGGACACACTTTAAAGTTTAATTAGCATTATTAACATTTTTTCCATCACTTTCTTAAGTCTAAACAATCAACAAAGCAATAAATCAAGCCCTGATTTGTAGTGTTTGCCAATTTCTTAGATGTAAATGCTTAGATAGAAAAATTTGACAATTAGCCTTTGGTGGGAGCTAACTACAACACACCCCTGAATGACAGGAAATGCGGGAAGGAAGAGAAGGTGGGGAATCGGAACTGAAGGGAAAAATGTTTTTCTTTGTGTTTTTTTTTTTGGCAGGAGAGGACAGGGCAGTTGGGGTTAAGTGACATGCCCAAGGTCACACAGCTAGTAAGTGTGTCAAGTGTCTGAGGTCACATTTGAACTCAGGTCCTCCTGACTCCAGGGCCAGTGTTCTACTCACTGAGCCACTTAGCTACCCCTGAAGAAAAAAATGGAAGGGAACTTGGAGGTCATCTGGTTATTCTGGTCCATTCTATTGTAGTCCAGTTGCCACATTTTACAAATGAGGAAACTTAGGATCACACAGTGAGTTGACTAAGGTCACACAACTAAGTGACACAGTACTAATACTCAAACACCAACTTTCTGTCTTCAAGGCCAGGACCCCTGAACTAAAACCATTATGTCTTTCAGATGTGTATGTTTGTCTCTGCATAAGTGTATGTCAGTGTACTTGGGTATGTATATATTTATGGAGAGGGCTGTAACACTGTTTCCCTTGGCCTGATATAAACATAAAAGGTAGAGGGAAGGAGCCAGACATTAGGCTAGGCTTGTCTGTCCCCTTCTGTCCTTCCCTTTCCTCACCTCCAGGACTGATCCTGAGATATTAGTGGAGGCCAGGCACATAGGGCTAAAGGAAAAAAGGAGCTTCTGCTAATTCAGAAGGCCTGGGAGGCTAGCCTACATGGGAACCAATCTTAGTGACCCTGGGCTCATGGACCTTGGCAGAGCCTTACCCTGCCAGGATGAACTTGCCAAGACAGCCCCAAGAAAAAGGGAAGGAAAGGAGAACCGGACTCACTCTAATAGTCCAATACCTAAGGGCAGAAAAACCTTCCATGGATTGGAGCCAGCTTAGCTTCTTTCTCACTGTGTGCCTTAGGACAGGTTCTAGTCTTCTCTGTATTTCACTTTCCTAATCTGTAACAGAAAAAGAATCTGCCCATTCTCTCCCTCCGTTGATGTCCCTTCCTAGGCCAAATACTATGACAAATGTATGCTATCATGTCTTCCTATTCTAATAAATAGGCTTCTTCAGCATCCCCTGCTCTCTAGGGATAGCTGGTGATGATAGTGGTGGTCATTAAACAGTCACCCGAGTGGCTTGGAATCCTGTGCTCCTTCAGGTCTCAGCTCAGATGTCACACAGGCCTTCCTTGATCTCCCTCATCATTAATGTTCTTCTCTCATCTGTAACAACAACGTGGCTTGCTGCTACTGGGGCTGTGTAAGACCACCAACAACAGCACACTGGAAGGGCTGCCAACACAGATTCTTTGATCTGCTTTTCTAAGGAAAGCAACTTTAAGGGGTTAACAATCTCACTTTAATTAAGCATACGTATTATCATTCACTGAGTTCAGGGGAAAAGATCAGCCCCCTGAACTTCAGGGCAAATACAAACAGAAATTACAAACATCAACAGACAGAATTTGTCTGATTCAAATCACAGTTCATAGTTACCAGAGAAGCACCAACATCTGGGCTACAAAGGGAAGACGTGCTATTTTAACGTCTTGCCCCGAGTCTTGTCACCCTTTCAATGAGTGTACCCCCAAAAGTCAAACACTAACCTTCCAGTACATGTACCCTGTTCAGGACCCTGGGGGCTCAAGGCTCACCATTTAGGGTGTGAGAAAGTTAGTTAATCACTAGTACCACCCTATATATTGTTTCCAATCAATGACTCTAATGAATGACTAAGACAATTGTCTTAGTGTTGAGAAACACTTCAAGGCAAAAAAGATCCCATTTTGCCTGCCCCATTCAAACAAAGGCCAGACTCATTAAAGGGAATTAAGAGAAGAACAGCAAAAAATCCTGCCCTGATTGCCATTACACTATCCCAAAGTTGAATGTACTTTGTATAGACCTTATAAGTTGACTGGCACTTAAGTAAATGCTATATAAATGTTAGCTATTATTATCAGGAATATAAGTCACTTTATTCCCTGAGCTTCATTTTCCTCACTTATAAACTAAGGGGATTAGGCTAGTTGGGCCTCTGAGGTCCTTCCCCGTTCCAGGTCTTATGATCATATTTGATTTGTGGTTCTATCTGAAGAGTTGCTGACTTAAAAATAAAAAAATTAGTGTTCATGATGGGCCACAGGCCCCAAACAGAGACCTCTTTCCCTTACCCAGAAAGGCCCATTTGTCCATAGGCCCTGGAAGAACCCCCTACCTTGAACTCTCCTTGAATCTTCCCACTTGATCCAGCCTTGGTCTGAGGCTATAATCTTACATTTTCATTAGGCCCAAATCTCTACCTAGCCTTGCCCTTTATTGTCCAGCTACTTTCTACCCTTGATACTATCAATATCCATGCCCTCAGCTATTTCCCACCCTTAATCCCATTTCCTGGAGTCTGACCTCTGGTCACCCCTGTCCCATCAAGATCCTCCTTAGACTCCTCCTCAAGTCCCTCCCTAAACCCTTCCTCTAGTCACCCCAGACTACTTGGACTACCCTGGATTCCTCCCATAGTCTTTTCTGTGTATAAATCTCATCTGGCTTCCAAAAAGGCCCTCAGATTCCTTAAGAATATAGCCTATGGTGTGACTTCTTGAGGATCTGGCCAACATAGCTAATCCTTAATAAACTTTGCCTTTTTCCTTGGCTGACAAGGCTTGAGTCGAATTCATTCGGCAGGACCCAGCATGTCAGTATTTTGGGGTCTTGAGCACCCCTCAATCCCAAACCTCATCAGTCATATTTTCTACAGCATTTAATAGAATTCAGTGAATTTTGGCATGTGCCTACATGGATGAATGTCTTAGGAGGAAAAAAAAAATGACTTACTCCACATAAAAATTACCATCTGGACATATCTGCCTTAACATATTCATTAGGAAAAAATAACCCACTTATCTGTTCCGATGGGTTCTGTGCATCACTTTATGTGATTGTACTGAGGGAGATCTACCGATCCCAGAAGCACTTTTTTAAAAATTTAAAAATTTTAAAAAAAAGCAGCTTTTTTAAAAATTAAATTTTAAAATAATTTAAAATTTTATTTTCATTGCATTCTCTCCCTTCTACTTTCTCCTAACCCTGTCACCCCTAACATTTGGAAAGCAAGAAAAACAAAATCCACTGCAAACATAACTAGTCAAGCACAACAAATTCTCACATTGGCCATGTCAAATATAGAATCCATCACCTTTCTCTCCAGGATTTGGGCAGCATATTTCATTAAGAGTTCTTTGGAATTGTGGTTGGTCATTGTGCATGTCAGAGTACCTAAGTTTTTCAAAGTTGTTTGTCTTTGTAGTATTTTGTTATTGTATAAACTAGTCTCCTGACTTCACTTTGCATTAATTCATACAGATTTTCCCCAGAATTCTATAATCCCCTTCATCATTTTTTATAGCACAAGGGTATCCCATCTCATGCATATACCATAACTTAGTCAGCCAAATGATGGGTACCCCCTTAGTTTCTAATTCTTTGCTGCCATGAAAAGAACTACTGTAATATTTTTATACATATAGGGCCTTTTTCTCTTCTTTGATCTCTTTGGGCTACAGACCTAGTAGCAATATTGCTGGGTCAAAGGGCATGCACAGTTTAATAGCTTTTTGGGCATAGTTTCAGATTGCTTTCCAGGATAGCTGGACCAGTTCACAGTTCCACCCACAGTGCATTAAGTACTATAAAACCGTTGATGTCTGGCTTGTTGAAGGAATGAAGGGCATGTGAGATGATGTTTATAAATTACATTGAAACCCTAAAGTGCCATGCAAATATGAGTAGTTGTTTTTGAATAGTAATGGATAATCTGATGAATTATTCCTCTGCTTTGCTCTTTCAGGTTGGCCTTCTCAGTAATGGCATCAGCTCTACCTAGGACCCTGGGGGAGTTGCAGTTGTACCGAATATTACAAAAAGCCAACCTTCTTTCTTATTTTGATGCCTTTATCCAACAAGGTGGTGATGATGTCCAGCAGCTGTGTGAAGCCGGTGAAGAGGAGTTTTTGGAAATCATGGCCCTAGTGGGCATGGCTAGCAAGCCCCTTCACGTCAGAAGGTTACAGAAGGCTTTACGGGACTGGGTTACGAACCCTGGCCTTTTTAATCAGCCTCTTACTTCCTTGCCTGTCAGTAGCATCCCCATTTATAAATTACCAGAGGGCTCGCCTACATGGTTGGGAATGTCCTGTAGTTCTTATGAGAGGAACAGCAGTGCTCGGGAACCTCATTTGAAGATTCCAAAATGTGCTGCTACTACATGTGTGCAGAGCCTGGGGCCGGGTAAATCAGATGTCGTGGGGACCTTAGCGCTACAGAGTGCCGGCGACTCAAGACTTTGGCAAGGTCACCACACTACAGAAAGCGAACACAGCCTCTCCCCAGCAGACCTCGGCTCCCCAGCCTCACCAAAGGAAAGCACGGAGACTCTAGACGCAGCTGCTGCTCTGTCTGTGGCTGAGTGTGTGGAACGAATGGTCCCTACGCTTCCCAAAAGTGATTTGAATGAAGTGAAAGAAGTGCTGAAAACCAACAAGAAATTGGCTAAAATGATTGGCCACATCTTTGAGATGAGTGATGACGATCCACATAAGGAGGAGGAGATTCGGAAATATAGTGCGATATATGGGAGATTTGACTCGAAAAGGAAAGATGGCAAACATCTCACACTTCATGAGGTAAAAACAGAACAAAAGTGAATTAGGTGCTTTTCCTTCCTTCTTCCTCTTTTCTCTTACCTATTCAAGAAATGCTACCTTTCCTAGGCAGTAAATTTAGAAACATTTTAGAGCAAAATACATTTATGACATTTAAAATGTACACTAGAAATGCCCTCAAAGGATATGTTTCTTAAAAGTTTAGACTTTTAAGATAGGGGGCAACTAGTTAGTACCATGGATAGAATGCCAGGCCTGGAGTCAGGAATTTGTTGTTTAGTCGTTTTTCAGTCATATCCGCCTCTTCATGACCCCATTTGAGGTTTTCTTGTCAAAGAAACTGGAGCAGTTTGCCATTTCCTTCTCCAGCTCTTTTGGGAGATGAGGAAACTGAGGCAAACAAGGTTAAGCGACCTGCCTAGGGTCACACAGCTAGTAAGTGTCTAAGGCCAGATTTGAACTCAGAAAAGATGAGTCTCCCTGACTCCAGCCTCAGACACTACCTTCCAGGGTTGTTATGAGGATCTAATCAGTTAATAATTGTAAAAGCACAACACAGTGCCTACAACATAGTAAGTTCTATATAAATGTTTCCTATTTTTATTGATATTAATTATTATCTTTGAGGAAAAGGGCTGGCAGAATGTGAAAGATGTGTAGTATGTTAAAGTACTTAACAATTTCATTATTTTTTGTATTGAACTCAAAGATGACAGCTTTTGAGGTAATAATGTTAAGTTACTTTTTAAAGAAATCTCAGGGCTCAATGCTCTCATGAAAACATAAAACTATTGTATTTATAATACAGTTTGCATGTGATTATTTTGGATAGATATAAAATTCTTAATGACTTTTATAACTAACCATTTTTAAAAAAGTTATGGGAAAATAAATAGAATATAAAGCAGTTTCAGATTGTACCAATAAAAATTCATGTTAGATCAATGTTCCAAGGATTTTAATGACTTTTTAAAAAATGGTTTTAGATTGACTTTGGCATAGAAATTCTTAGCTTTATACCCCTGCAGCTCTATATATCCAAAATTATTCTGATTAAGTACAAAGAGTGCCAGTAAAAAATTTTTGGCTTGCATTTATATGTATTTTTCAGAAGTTAAATTATGCTTCATTCTTTAAAAATAAAAAAATATACAGGTGATTAAGCCATTTCTCTTTTTAGGAGTATGAAACAAATATGAATTCAACATATATATTATGTATATACATATGTATAGTTCAGTTCATATGAATTGAACACTTAACGATATATATTTGAATTGATTTTTAAGTTTGTAACAAAATTTGGTGCCAATTTGGACAATTTGGTAACAATTTAAAGTACAGTATCCTGAACTTTTAAATTTGTCTTAGTGATGGGTTCTGTCCAGTCCCCACACATACGTGTGCTTTTTTTTCTCTTGTAATGAATCCTGGTGCAACACACGTTTCATGGACTTGTGATGGTGTTCTTGGTTAACAGTTCTTAGGGACTAGTAGAGAGTGTGTTACAGTATAATGACAAACAACTCCTTAGGTAAATGAAGGCATCTATACACACTGTGAACTTCTTGACCTGTTGTTATGTGTATTCACAGTCTGGGGATGGGAAAGAGCTCTCAGTGATTCTGGAAAGCATACTTTGTAGTATAATGATGTAGTCCTTTAATACTTTTAAATATTGTATAAAAGTCTTCATAAGAACAGGTATAATTTTAACAAAAGACAATTATGTTTTCAGTAAGATCTAAAGTCTGCCATTTTTTTTAGCCCTGTAATTAAGTCTGTTTTAAAAACATAAATAGAACACAAAGTCAAACTGAAAGGCCATATTTGGGGAAATGTCAGAGGGTGTTGGGAGTAGGAATGAATTCATTTTGTGAACTTACTCTACCTATCAGTTTAAAAATTAAGAAAGATGGGAGAGGTGTCTCCTGATTGTTGAAAGGGGGATTTTCCTAGCTGCTTGAGTAGATCCTTTGGGAAACTGTTCCCCAGGCAGCTCCTGCCTTTCTCTGAGATATATATATATATATATATATATACATATATATATATATATATATATATATATATAAGGATATTCACAAACTACATGAGTAAAAGACTGGGGGCGGGGTGGGGCAAGGGGAGGGGTGGGGGTTCTGGACCAAATTCTGTGTAGAGCCCTCTAAATTCAAACTCATACTATAGTGTAGGTTTGACTTGAGTTCATAAATCTCATTTCGTAATACTGAATCCATGAAGTTGCTGAGCTATTAATCTAACAATTCTGGCTTAACTTTTATTGCTAGTAAGTTTCTTTAGCTGTTACTCATCAGAATTAGGGTATTATAGCATCCTGGGCAAATTAAAGGGGGAAAAAAGGTAATTTGCAATTTGTTTAGTACTCTATTTCTTTTTGTCTATGGCAGTGTTTTGGGCCTTATATTTCAAAATAATTAGCTGAATTTGTCCAAAAGGCTAAGGACCAGGAATGTTGTAGTTTTACCTTTTAAACAAGGAAAATTTGAGTTAGGAATGACTAACTGCCGGATGGAAGTATCTCCGAATGATATAGAATGCCATTTTTGTCTTTCAAGACAGAGATATTGCTGGCTGGATGAACACACTCCTATGTTCTCTATACCTATCATTTTTCAGGTATTGAAGACTTGGAAAAGCGTTTACCCCATAAATTTATTCTTGTGTATGTACACAGGAAACTATGGCACATAGAAAACCAAGTAAATAATTATAGAACAAGTCATGATTATAAAAACCTTTAAGCTAACATACCAGTGACAATTTTTAATTCTTTTGATTTCATCTATTAGCAGAGACATGTTATTCTGAGTTTTCTGGTAAAGCCAAGGAGCATTTCCAAAGCCTGACAACTTAGAAAAGACATTGGATGCTAATAATTAGTACTAATGACTTCCTTACCTTTTTTTTGGCCCTCCTTCACATGATTTCAAGTGGTATTCTTTGATCAAATATTTAATGAAAAGCTGGAGAGGCAAACAAAAAAGAATTCATTAGTTCAGATCAGCTTTTATTGTTCATTTAACAAAGATTTATTGAGGTTTGCTATGGGCAAAGCAATATGAAATAATAAAATAAATAGTAAGATATGCTCCCTGCCCTGAAGGAGCTTATAATCTAATGGGGAAGAAAAACATTAATGTGCAAAAATAAATATTAATATCACTTTCAAATGCTCTAAAGCTTTAGTTCTCACATTTGTGGTTACTGTTATTGTCATTTTGAAATTCAGATGGAGATCTACCTCTAGGCCATGTGTTGACATAGCAGGAGTGTGTGTAAAGCATAGATGCATACTAAATGATCATTGATGGTCCAAATTTTAAACATTATCATTTTCCCTGCCCATCATGGAATCTTCTTAGTAGAATAAGTCTCCATGTTAATTGATGATAAAGAAGTTTCATTAGCTCAGCTTTAAGATTGCTAAGGAAAGAGAAAGCTGATTTCAGAAATCATTTACCAGGAAGTATGGATGAAATATTGACATCTTGATCAATAAAGACCAAAAAGAATACGATAAAGACCAGGAAACAAAAGGTAGGAGGGAAATGGGGTTGAGGATGGGATAGGAAATTTCGTTTCCTTAATTATAAAAATAAAATTTGAATATTTTGGAAATTAGGAAGAAAGAAATGAGACCTGTGAATTCTTTCATATAGAAAATATAGGAAAACTCTCTCTGCCAGTAGAGTGCATACTCTCTCTGCAATTTATAGTCTTAGAGGGTTGACTGGAATACTAGTCAGTACAAGTTATGTGACTTGCCCAGGGTCACACAGCCAGTATGTATGTGTCAGAGGAATGACTCGAACTTGGATCTCCTTATACTTCAAAGTCATCTCTCTCTGCCATACTGGACTGTGTCTACTTGTAGAAGTTAACAATAAGAAATTCTACTTTCAGTGAAGGACATGTTTGCTTTAGAAGGTGTTTATTCATTAAGTGTATTCTAAATGAGGGCAACTAGGTGATCCAGAGGATAGAGCACTGGACCTGGAAGTGAGGAAGATTCACCTTCCTCACACTTACTAGCTGTGTGACCTTGGACAAGTCACTTAATTCTGTTTGCTTCAGTTTCCTCACCTGTCAAATGAGCTGGAGAAGGAAATGGCAAACCACTCTGGTATTTTTGCCAAGAAAACACCAAAAGGGGTCACAGAGAGTCAGATACAACTGAAAATGATGGAACAATAACAACAACAACAAAATGCTAAATACATATATTTCTGTTGGGATTTATTGCATTAAATTCATTTTGGTGACTTGGGGCATGGTCCTGGGAGTCAGATGGTGCAGTGGAAAGTCTACTGCATTGGTATGAGAAGACCTGAGTTCAAATTCCAGTTTTTCTACTTAGCAACCTCTGTGACCTTAACCTCTTTGAGCCTCAATTTCCTCATCTGTAAAATGAGATTGGTCTACAGGATGGCTTTAGAGGTGGCCTTCTTAGCTCTATATCTGTGATAGAATATTTTGGTTCTCCTTATCTAGAATTCACCCATTGGAAGCTCTAAGAGCTGTGTTCAGAGGACCATCAACAGATCTTTCCTCATAGATGGACCTTTAAACTTCAATAACCTTTTTTGGTCTTTTGGAGCCTGAATTTAGAATCAGAATCTGTAGCATTTTTTGTCATTTGTTTGTTTTTGTTTTTTGGCTTGCAGTATCATGATGGAAGCACATTGTTCTCAGTTTATACGGGAATTATTTTTCTATAGCAAACTGATTTCTTCTCTGTTCTTTAGAATTTTAATTGCTCATTCTGACTTCATAGCTCTTTAGACTTGTGAGCGCACAGAAAGAATAACTGGATAAAATACAGATGAGGATACTGGAAAGGTTGGTTAGTGGTTAATGCTAGGAGCCCAGTTGAAGTTAACAACTTACTTGGAGAATACTTTTAAAAATTAGTGTTTTGCTCTGGGTCCAGAGGGTATAATTGTGTACCCAACAAACATACTTAAGAGAAAATGTTTTCCACTAGTGTTCTTTTAGGGCAAGGGCATAAATATGAAGCCAAATCTTCCCATCTACATTTATGGTATCTAGCTTTTGGCCCCCGAGGTAGAGGAATTAGGCTCTTTATAATGGCAAAAGTCAATGAGTACTTGACTCAGAACAAAACTTTTGACCACTAGGTGGTCTCTGTGGTATTCTGAATAAAAGGTTTACCAGCTGAGTATATGCTGAGAGGGCTTTTCAAATACTATATGGTACCAGGCTGTATTTCTATTGATTCTGTTATCTAGCAACAGCAACAAACATTTGTTGTGGTTCAATAAATAACCTCTATATTTGTGGCTTAGAATGTCATTTTGACACATTGCATTTCCTAATGAAGTCTTTTGACCAACCCGCCACACTTTTGAGATGGCAAAAATAATTTAACAAATAATTTACTGGAATTTATGCAGCCCACCTACAAGCCTAGAAATTTACATAAATGCTTTAGTAGAAGAAGCCGAGCTACCACAGAGGTCTCCCTAAAATGGCAAATCAAAATATATTGTCTGTTGTTTCAATCAAAACCTAAGGTTGGACAGCCCCCTGATTTACAGGATCTGTGAAGTGTAGAGTCGGAAAGCCTCTGAGATCATCTGATTTAACCCTTTCCTTGTAGAGGTGAGGAAAACAAAGTCCATTTATTTCTTGCCCACATACTTGCTGTCCTTATGGTCCTCCCCCAAAATAAAATAATAAAATTGCAATTATGATTTTACTTGGTTCATTTGAGAAGAGTTCTAAGAATATAAATTGGAGAGTATGGCAGGGCCATGTATGGGCAGCTAGATGGCACAGTAAATAGAGTGCTAGACTCTAGTTGTCTTCCAGAGTTCAAATGTGGCCTCGGATATTTGGTAGCGGTGTGATCCTGGTCAAGTCACTTAACTCTGTTTGCCTCAGTTTCATCATCTATAAAATGTACTGGAGATGGAAAATAGCAAACTCCTCCAGTATCTTTGCCAAGAAGACCCCAAAGAGTTGGACACAACTGAACAACCACAACATGGCAGGACTAGAGGCATCATGGTATAGTGAAAAGAATACCAGATGGGAAGTCATAGGACCTGAGTTCCAATCCTGGCTCTCTCTCACTTATTTTGAATGTGACCTTAATTTGCATGTTGTATATCCCTTTGTCCTCGGCTTTCTCATTTGTTAAATGAAAGGATTGAATTGTGTGACTACTAAGGTAAGGTACCTTGCAGCTCTAAATCTGTGACCTGACTGTGTTTTCTTGTTTATTAGGACATCAGCAGTATACACATATTCAGAGCTCCATAAAGACCACAGGGTAATAAGACCATTGTTTTTAAGTGAAATGCTGTTTAAATTTGTGAACTAAGTGAAGCATTCTGTGCGATTGAGTGGAAAAGCCTGAAAATCATTTCTGTGTTTAATTTTCAGCTGACTGTTAACGAAGCAGCCGCTCAGCTTTGCGTAAAAGATAACGCCCTTCTGACAAGACGAGATGAACTCTTTGCCCTTTCTCGGCAGATCTCTCGGGAGGTCACCTACAAGTACACTTACCGAACAACCAAGTAAGCTTTAATGGGCCTGAAGTCACTGAGTGGTGAAAGTAGGATGTTTAGGCACAGTCCCCAGATGCCGCATGCCTTCCTTCCCCTTTTTTATTCAGTGATCCTGATGGAGTAAGGGGATGACTAGGTGGGTAAACGCAGGAAATAAAACTTAGCATTGAGTTTTCAAAGCATTGCTAACAGGAATTCTGTTATTGAATGCTGTTCTTCAAAATATTATGACTATCCTCTTAGCAATATAAATAATTTTGGGAGTATCTCAAAGGATTTTTCTCCCTTTTCATAAGCTTTTGTTGCAAGTGTGATCATTGAATTTAACAGATATTTTTAAGCATCCAGAGAGGGAGCTTGGCATAATGGAGAAAACCGGCCCCAGGATCAGGAAGACCTGGGGTCAAATCCTACCTCTGACATATAATGTGAGTTGCATTTGTAAAAAAAAGATGCAGCTCAGTCTCTGTCTCTATCCTGTTCTGGAGTGCCTACCATATACAGTGATAAGACTTAATTAACATTTATTGAACACTCACTGATTGCAAGAAACTGTACTAAGTACTTATAGGATCTCAAAAGAAGAAGATATGTTACCTATTGGCAAGGAGCTCATGAGCAATTTTTTTTTTTTTTAGATATTTACAAAGATCTTGTTGCCTTGTATTTAAGAGGAAAAGATAGCTCTACTATTAACACGTAAAGTATATGACAGTACTTTTGAGAGGCCAAGGAAGCTTATAATATTGCAAACTCTCAATGATGATGGTTTTATAGTTTTACTTGTAAATATATCATACTTTGAAATATATGCACAGACTGTATGGTGTAAAGGGAATAGTCCTGGGTTTATATGCAGGAAACCTGGCTTTGAGTCCCAGCTCTGATGCTTAAAAGCTGTGTGACTGAGTAAATCACTTCAGCTTTTTCCTCATTTATAAAGTGGGAACAATAATATTTGTGCTAAATAACCTCAGGGTTATAAAGAAAATGCTGTTTAAATCTCCTTATAAATAGGAGCTCTTATTATTTTCATCCGCAGCTCATCCCCATTAGATCCCTGATCTTGTTCTGACGGTCTAGGTTCACTTTGCTTTTATTCTCAAGTAACCCTAAGTCGACCCTCATTTCTTAACCTACCACCTGAAAGACTCCTCACACGGGTTTCTAGCTAGTACCACTACTCTTGCAGTTACCATTTTAGTGTTATTTGTTTGTTTTCCAGTAGTTTCCACTCAGTAGCTAAGGTATTTAAATGGTAGCTTCAGGGAAAAAGGACCCTGGATTCAGTGGGTAAGAACCTAAGCTTCTGGGGTAGGTTATCTTGCATTTAGGATTGTACAGACTGTCCTTCTGCACATGGATAATCAGAAGGAACTGTACCTACTGAGACTCTATTTTCTCTACAACTCTCTATGTCAAACTAAAAAGCTTAACCCAAAGTAGTCTATTACTTTATATGATATTTCTGTGGAGTTCCTAGAACTTATGTGAAAATGTAAGTTTTGTCCTTCCCTCACAAATCATTCTTAACCTACTACTTATTTTTTTTATTTTAGTATTTTATTTTTCCCCAATAACATGTAAAAACAATTTTAAACATACATTCTTAAAATGGAGTTCCAAATTCTCTCCCTTCCCACCCCTCTCATTGAAAAGGCAAGAAATTTGATATAGGTTGTACATGTGTAGTTTACGCAAAACGTATTTCTGTATTAGTCATGTTATAAAAGAAAACATAAACCAAAATAAAAAACCCACCATAAATAAAGTAAAAAAAATTGTGTTTCAATCTATATTCAGACTCTATTAGTTCTTTCTCTGGGAATGGCTAAGATTTTTCATATAAGGCCTTCAGAATTTTCTTGGATCATCGTATTGCTGAGAATAGCTAAGTCTTTCACAGTAGATCATCTTGCAATATTGCTGTTACTGTGCACAATTTTCTCCTGGTTCTACTCATTTCACTTTGCATCAGTTGATGTCTTTGCAGGTTTTTCTTATAACACAGTAGTATTCCATCACTATCATACGCCACAACTTGTTCAGCCATTCCCCAATTGATGGGCATCTTCTCAATTTCCAATTCTTTGCCACCATTAATCTGCTACTTATAAAAGGAAGAATTGTAGCCCTGTTTGATTTCTTATTCTTTTCCTGATAAGATATGAAGTAGCCAGTCAACAAATATCTTTGAATATTTTCTATTTGGGAGCTGCAAATACGTAGTGATCATTTCCTTTCTTTGGTAGAATTAACCTCCATATGTGAACTTGAAAATGGTGAAGTGGTGCTTTTCATTATCTTGATGTTTATCATTTGTGCATCTTTAAACAGCCATGGATATCTAAATTTCAACTGTATGATCTGTTTTAATGAAATATAGAATGAGATGAATTTAAAAAGAAAAAATTGTCATCCTAATTTGTTTTTTTTTTCTAGGTCTAAATGTGGAGAAAGAGATGAATTATCTCCCAAGAGAATTAAAATAGAGGTATTATTATATTTTTATATGTTTTCTTAAGCCAAAAGTCAATATTTAACATCAGTAAGGAAATAGGAGAAAAGTTATAGAATGACTTGACTAGATTATAAGAATCTTAAAACTAAAACAACTTCAGAGTGCCTATAGCCCAATCTTCTTTTTATAGATGAAACTAAAGTACAGAAAGATGAAATATGGTCAATACTGTTGTTATGGATGGCGGTTAGATGGTGCAGTGGATAGAGCACTGAAGGCTCTTCTTCCTGAGTTCAAATCTGGCCTAAGACACTTACTAGCTGTGTGACACTGGGCAAGTCAATTAACCCTCTTTGCCTTAGTTTCCTCGTCTGTAAAATGAGCTGGAGAAGGAAATGGTGAACCACTCCAGTATCTTTGCCAAGAAAATCCCAGATGGGGTCAGACGTGACCAAAAATAACTAAATAGCAAATCGTTGTGGAAGATAGTCTAAATTAATGAGTGTGCAAATTATAGACTACTTATAAAATTTGTATTACTTTTGAGTACACAGGGTATCCAACAGGGTCTAATAAAATATCACCTGCCAGAAGTCCATAAAGAAGAATGACTTGTAATTTGCAGATAAGTGATTCAGTGCTTCTTCAGTACTTGAGTGAAAACTCATTTAGTTTTACCCTTCCTCCTAAGTTTTATCTGCACAATCAGTTTAGTACATATTTAATAGGTAATACAAAAATAAACACAGCCCTTGTTTAAGTGCACAAATTCCAATTTTTAGAGATAAGTGAGACTGAGATCTACACTGGGCTGTGAATATAGCTGAAATAGCAGAATATGCTTCTCGCTTTTGCCCTGCAGGTGGTCAGGTGCGGGGGTCATAAAGAGGGATGTACTTTCCTCTCTTAGGGGCCCTCAGCACTGAAGAATGGTTTCGAGATCACTGGTTTTTAAAAATTGCGTATTGACTCAGCTGCCTGTTTTAAGGCTAACCCAAACTACGGGACAAAGAAGTTAGTGTCAGCACCTGGCTTGGGACGATATTTCTGAGGTCCTTTCTGTGTTGTCATATGTAGAAGAGGAGATCCTATGATATGATAGAATGTTTGAACTGGAATTGGGATCAACATAATCACCCTTTGGATGCAGAGATCTGTGGTAGGTGCTGGGTTAGATATAAATTCTAGATATGGTCCTGTCTGTCCTCTAGTGAAGTCCATAGTGTGGTAGGAAGACAGAACAAATAAATAAAATCCCATCCAAGATTTATTTGCTAATGCGTGAAAAAGTCTTCTTGTAAGTTTGGTCCCACTGCATAGGCTGCTATGTGAGTCTTTTGTGTATTAATTGTGTGCCTCCTTAAGTTGGTGGCATTTGAGTTGGGCGTAGGAATTACATAGGCTTAGAGGCGCAAGGAAAAGCATTCTAGGCATTCCAGTAGATTACAAGCTCTTTGAGGGAAAAGACTGTTTTCCTTTTGTTATTGTTTCTCTGGAACCTAGTACTGTGCCTTGTACATAGCAATGCATAGTAAGTATTAATTGAATTGAATTGAATAGGTTTTGGGAATAGCTGGAACAAAGTCATGTAGACAGGAAAGTTTGGGTTTTGTATAGCAAGAAAAGTGGACTAGTTGGGCTGGAACATAGAATGAGATTAAGAGTGCTAGGGTAAATAGACACCAAATTACAGAGGTTTTGAATGCCAGGCTAAGAAGATTGAACTTTGCTAGTTAAGTTGATAGCTATATTAAAAGGTTTTGAGCAGAGAGGTGGCATGACCAGATTTCTACATAAGGATAGCCTTATGTTGGTGAAAAACGAGGTTTGGGGAAGGGGAGGGAATAGAGGTGGTGAGAATGTTAAGGAAGAAGTAATAAGGAAGTAGTTTGGACAGTTGGTAATGAGGGTCTGTAGCAGGGAAGTGGCAGCAAGATCTGAGATTAAATAACTGTCAAAGAGATAGAATTGGCTGGACTTTGTCATTGATGAGAGATTCAAAGTAGAGTAGGGAGAATAATCAAGATTTAATGCTACTGGCAGAAATAGTGAAGTCAGGAAGAAGAGCAAATTTTTTGGAGAAATATAAATCAATTTTGGGCATGTTGATTTTTGAGGCATTGGCAGGATATCCAGGTAAGAGATGTTCCCATGGTCAATTGGAGATGTGGGTCTGAGAGAGCTCAAGGTCAGAGGTTATTTAGGAGCACTCTGCAAAAAAAAAAAAAGTGATTGCTGAGGTAGAGAGAGCAAATGAAGTTGCCAAGGGAGAGACTGTAGAAAAACAAGAAGAGGATGGAGGACAAAAGACACAGAGATTAGAGAAGTAGTGGGGAAACCGGTGGAATGATATCTGAAGCCAAGATGGAGGGAATATACAGAAGAGAAGACGTTGTTCAGCAATGTCAGATACTGCAGAGAGGCAAAGGAGACTGAGTAAAGCCCATTGCATTTAGTAATTAAGTGGTCATTGGTAACTTTTGAGTTTTAGAGGTTTGAAAAGAAAAGAAGATTGCAAAGGGTTGAGGAGAGAGTGAATGACAAGGAAGGCTCAGTTAGGGTTGGGGAGACCTGAGTATACTTATAAACAAATGGAAGGGAGCCAATGGAGAGGGAAAGATTGAAGACAATTAATTATTGATTTATGGTCCTAGAGGAGTTTGTGGGGGTCAAAGGTTTAGGTAGAAGCATTAGCCTTAGTAAGAAGTAGGGTTGTCTCTTTCTTTGACAGGAAGAAAGAAAGAAGGTGGGTGATTAAGCTATGAAATATGGGGAAATTGTTGTTTGACCTTCGTCTTTTCATTGATCGTGAGGTTAAATTATCTCTTGTAAATGTGGGAGGGTGCGGTTGCTGTTGAGAGCTCCAAGGGAGAAGACTAGGTTTCCACCACTTTATATGGCCAGTAATATAAGGACATAGTAAGGATAGATAGAGGAGTATTGCCAAGCCTCAGTGAGGACTCAGCTGAAGTTATGGAAGGGACCTTAGAGTTCACCTATGTAGTCCAAACCCTTCATTTTATATATTAAGAAAGGTGGATTGCTGCTGTAAGTTATGAAGTTAATTGTAAGGCAGTAAACAGAGCTGGGATCTGAACCTGTCTTCATTCCTGGTTCAGTATTCTTTGTGCAGTGCCACTTGTCTGCTGATTTGTTAAATCCTTGATTATCTCTCTAAGGACTAATGGACATTGAAAACCAAACTCTTAAGGTAATATTTTGAGTCAAGGGGACTTAAATGTGAATATATAGAACATAGCAAAATATATCAATGATTCCGTCTTTTCTCTGTCTCCTTGTTCTCTCTTTCCCTCTGTCTCTGTGTCTCTGTGTCTGTCTTGTTTCATTGGTGTAGGGAGCTCCTAGTGAGGAGCTTCTTATACCGGTGTAGATTGGCACCTTCTCAGAAATGTAAAACCTTAGAAAATGTTGACTGGGACATTGAAAGATGAAGTGACACACAACTGGTATTTATCTGAGCTGCCTGATTTGAACCCAGGACTTTTTTTATGCTGAGACCAGCTCTCTTTGTACTATGCCAGACTACCCCCCATCTTCTCATTAATTGTTGCTAGAAATTCATATGGCTTTATATTTTGCAGTCATTTCCTACTAAGAACTTGCTTTAAAGTGTAAAGAGAAAATTTTAGAGAAATGATTGACACACTCAGGGTACAGAAAGTTTTATTTGCTTATTTTTAATTTGTTTGATGTCCTCAGTTCTATCTTGGGATTTTAACACACTTAGTTCTGCAATGTAATTGGGTCAAATCTTAGGTGCCATCCAAGGATATACTTAGTGGGTGCTCTGACCAAAAGTGCCTTTGTAGAGCAATTTCTCACTAGGAAGTCCACTAAAGGCAATGTTATAAGTAAAATTCCATGTTTAATAGTTGTAATTAATTAATTTCTTATGGTAAAAACTGGGATCTGGTGGTATAGAAAGGAAGGTTGACAAATAGAAGAAAAACTAGGAAAGTTTTGTCCCATTTGGTGGGTTTGAAGAAGAAAGGGAATACCATGAGGCTCAAGTGATCAGAAATACAAGTCAGGTAGCAGAGAAACAGAGTCATTATTGGTGCAACCATGGGCACAGCCATTACCATTCAGATTGCTTTCTGATTTGGCATGAGATCTATGTCATTATTTCATTATTGATATTGCTTTTGCTCAGTCTGGATGAAAATTTTTGAGTCACATGAACTATTCGCTATGTTGCAGCCCATTTTTTTGCCTCAATATAAAAAAAAAATTCACACCCCACAAAAGTTTTGAAAATAAAGAATTTGTAAATGTGTATGGATAGAAGTAGCAAAAAACTTTTTTTTGCAAGACTCGTAACTTATATTTTGACATACTGTTTTCCAAAAAATAAAATCCGTTTTTGTTTCCTTTAATAAACTGCATCTTTTTCTTAGAAAATCGGAGCTATTAAACCAGCTTATTAACCTAGGAATTGATGTCGAGGTGACTTTTAAAAGTAGGATTTTCCTCTCTACTTAGTTTTGAGGAATTAAAGCTCTAAGGGTCAAAGATAGATTGATAACTGATCCCTCAGTCTAGGTACGGGTTCTTTAGCTGGGGTCTATAGATCTCTTCCCCCAAGAGGCCATATATAGATTTCGTGGGTTCCCCAAACTGGAATAGGAAAAAAATACATATTTGTTTTCACTAATCTCTGATTGACATTGAACATTTTTCCAATTGTGAATTATTCTGAGAAAGCGTCCATAGGCTTTACCAGACTGCCAAAGGGGTTCATGACATAAAGAAGTTAAAAAGTCTTGGTCTAGAAGTTTGATGATGAACAAGTTTTTTTCTTATTGATGTAAAATTTGAAATTTTTCATTTCTGGATACACTTGGTAGCTGACACTGACAATTTACAGAGTTTATTCATTTCCAGTATTTTTACAAATTAACATGAATAAAAATTTTCATGAATAAAATGGAACATCAGTATAGAATGGAAATAATAAATGTGGAGAGGGAGAAGTATTTTACTTGATTAAAACATGCTTAATAGTAATGTTTCTTGGTGAATGGATGATATATTTTCTTAATTCTTGAGGCTGAATTGATTCTGTCCTGTTGAGCTAGGGTTTGAGCTTAACATTGGACCTGCTTTTCTCTGTAAATGTACTTGGGACTTAGTCTGACCTTTCCTCTTTATACTGAGGCATGTTTTTTCACTGCTACTTTGTTTTTACATATATTTGCATATTGAACTCAGTAAGAAAACACAGTAATTATAATCTACTATAGTTGTATTAAATCCATTGTACAAGGCATGGTACTTGTTAAAATTCACAAAAAATATTGTAAACTTATGTCTCTAATCGAGGCCAAGAATTAGGGAAGGTTTACATAGAAATACATGGTCAACAGGCTGGGAGTGGGGAGTACATGATATTCTTTCTTCCCTTTCCTTACAACCTATTAGATAGACTTTTGAGTAAAGTCTTAAATCAGGTTAGCCATGTTTCTGACTTTAGCTCTTTTCCAACAATGTGCTTTAGTAAGGCATGGCTGCTCTGTTCTGTCTGGAAGAATAACTAACCCAGACACCACCCCTGGTGTGTTTGTCTGCTGCTGAAAACCCAGACTGAAGTAAAGATGGTTATATCAGTTTCAAGAATTATGCTCTTGTCCTGTTTCACTGAAATCTCAGAATCCAGTTTTGTGGTAACTGAAAATAAATGTGATAACTTGTTATTAGGAATGTATTAAAGGATTCTCTATGCAGAGCATCTCCATCCTGGGCACATATATTTCCCCTTTTCCCTTTACAGCACACTTTGTCAAAACATATATACAGAAATTTGACAAGGTCCTTCCAAAAAGGCTGGTAGGTGTAGAGGAAAAGAAAAAAAAATTGAATGGTAGTTTATTATCTAGGGAAGTTTACCTCCTAGCTGACTGGAAGCTCTTCCATTTATGAGCATAAAATGAAAATAAATTTTAAAATATTGCTAAGTTTAGCAGGTTACCTTTTGAAATTCAAATTTCTATTGTACCTCGATTGTCTGTCTAGAATGAGTAAGTAGGCAGTCTGAGAGGAAAATATATGTGAAACAAATCCAGAAAATAAGTTAAAGGAGAAGAAAAATCAAGAGGTAAGGCATTCAGGTCTCGTTTATTTTTGTTTGTTTGTTTTTTGTTTTTTCTTTTCTAGTAGTAGGTAGAAACGAATGACATGTGGTCTTTTCACTCTGAAGATGCCTTGTTCCATGGAGAAACCTTGCTATTAGCTCCATTAGTTGTTTCTTAGACTAGAAAATGAAGTGCATCAGTGAATGAGAATATGACTACTAATCCCAGGGTTGGAGAAAGTAGCTTTCTTGTTTATGTTCAGATTTCATGCTGTAAGTTTCCTTCTTTCACATAAATTACTGGTGACTGGGGGATAAGAGAGATGGGAGGTGCTAACACCCTTGTTTCCATGTGGGCTAGTAATGGAAAACAATCAGAGATAACTGGATAAAAAGAAGTGATGTTAGTTATTAGAGACCAGGGAGCTAGAGATTCAAGACAAAGAAGTTTTAAAAGAACTTCAGTGGGTGCAGGGAGTGGGGGGGGCACCCCCTGGGGAAATTGGGGCCTGAACAAGAAAGACTCAGGAAACATCTGCAAGCAGTTCCAGTTGTGTAGGGGGAGGGAAGAGGGTGCAGTGCATCCACCTACGCCTGTTACTAAGCTGGTTGAAAAAGAAAGCCGGTATAATTTGATGTGGATTTTTCCCCCTCTGGATCAGAAGAACAGAAGCACTACAATCTGCTATTCATATAGAAAGTGTGAGTAGAAAAAGGATAGAGCACATGTGGGACTGAGAACATCTGCTCTGAGAAGCCATTTTAGAGGCCACTGAGCAGCAGCCTAGAAGTAACGTAGGCTTTCTGCTAGTGTTTTGGGAAAGACAGGAGGAGAAATGGGGTTGGAAACCAGTGGGATAAGAGTAATTAGGTCATGAACAAGCATCCCACCC
>CM053622.1:613248713-613289882 GCA_028646595.1 Phalanger gymnotis | reverse complement strand
GTCCTGGGCTGGAGCCCTGCTTCCCTCTGCCACTTTGTGGGTTCTGCAGCTCTAGAATTGGTTCAGAGCCATTTTTTTATAGGTTTTTGGAGGGACTTGGTGGGGAGCTCACGCCAGTCACTGCTTCCCAGCCGCCATCTTCCATCCCTTCATTTCTAAAGCCATAGAGTTTTGGATATTTTAATCCTTTTGTATTTCAGAGTGACAGCTGCCCAACCCACATAGCTCTTCTACCAATAGAGTCTTGAATAATATAGAAAACTGGAGAAAACAGTGACAGAAATATGTGCAGTGATGGTCATGGCAAATAGACCCCTTACTATGTGCATACCATTTGCCAAATAGTTTTTGTTTGTTTGTTTTGAGGCACTAGCATGAGGCAATGTACTATTCATAAACCCTTTTTCCCAAAATATTTCACATATGGATATTGTAGTGGCATCCCCATTCCCTTTTGAAGTGGTCCTATCTTCTAAGAATGATAAATCAAAAATATTAATTGCTTACTATGTAGTAGGTAATGTGATAGGTATTAGAAATACAAAGACAAACATAGAAGAGTCCCTGCCCTCAATGAGCTGATGTTCTATCAGGGAAACATTGTGAACACATAAATAAATAAAAATATATACAAGGTACTACTGACATTTACCTTCAAAAGCAATGTGGTATGGTGTGGTATATAGAACATTGCACCTAGAGTCAGGAAGACCTGATTTCAAATCCTACCTTAGACACTTAATAACCCTAAGCAAGTTATTTAACCTCTGTGGGCCTCAGTTTCCTCATTGTGAAATTTTTTTGGGGGGAGCATTAACAAAAGGTAGTACATAGGCTGAACTTTGAATAAGCTGGGGAGATTAAATGCCATGTATGTAGAATAGCAAGAAATCCAGTTTGGCTGAAATATAGAGTGTGTGGTAGAAATCTGGAAAGGTAGGCTGGATCCAGATGATGAAGGATGTTGAATGACAAAGAGAAGAGTTTGTATTTTATTTAGCTGATAATGGAGATCCACTGGACCTTTTTTTCAAGGGAGTGATTAGATTTGTGCTTTGGGAATATTGCTTTGGCAGCAAAGTGGAGGACAAATTAGAGAGGAGAAAAGCTTGAGGCAAGGAGACTACTTAAGAGGCTAGGGCAATAATCTAGGCAAGAGGGGGTGAAGGCTGAACTGGAATAGTGACCACATGAATGGAGAGGAGGGGACAGATGCGAGAAATCTTGTAGAGATAGAACCTACAATACTTGGTAACTGATTGGATATAGGAGAAGGAGAATAAAGAGTTGGGAGTAACTCCGGTATTGCAAACCAGAGTGATTGGAAGGATGGTGCTATTTCCAAGAGAAATAGGGAACTTGAGAAGACAGGTGGTTCTGGGAACAGATTCTGAGCTCTCTTTTGGACATGTTGAATTTGAGATATCTATTGGACATCAAGATGGAAATTTCCATTAAGCAGTTGGAGATGTGAAACCAAAGGTCACGAGAGACAGTAAATATGGACATAGAGATTTTTGAGTCTCCTGCATAGAAATCATAATTGAATCCATGGAAACTGATGAGATTACCAAGTTAAAGAGTATATATATAGAGAGAGAGAAGAGGCCCCCAAGAGAGAGACTTGGGATCCATCTGTAGTTAGGAGGTCAGATATGGAGGATGATCCAGTAAAGGGGATTGAGGAATGGGCAGATGAGAATATCTATGAAGAGACCATAGTCAGCAATATCAAATGCTTCAGAGGTCAAGAAAAATGAGAACTAAAAAGAGGACATTGGATTTGTCAGTTAGGGAGATCATTGGTGATTTTAGAGAGAGTGGTTTCAGTTAAGCAGTAAGGTTAAGAAGCAAGACTCTAAAGGATTGAGAAGGAAGTGGAGATAATGAGTGTAGACAACATTTTCTAAGAGTTTGTCTATGAAAGAGAGGAATACTATAAAGCAATGGTTTGTTAATACTGTCAAGGCAAAGCTTTTAAGGCTAGGAAAGCCTGGGTGTGTTTATAGGGAACAGGGAAAAAACCAAGAAAAAGGGAGAGATTGAAGGCAAGAGGGAATTTTGAAGAGGCAAACTGCCAGAGGGAATGGAAGAAAATATGAGAAAGGGCAAAGATAGAAAGGTTGGCTTTGGTAAAGAGAAGAGCCACCTCTTTATAAGAGACAAGAATAAAGGAAGAGAGAATAAGAGATGATGTCAAGGGGTTTTGAGATATAGAGTAGGGGAAAAGAAACATTATGGCAGACAGCCTCTGTTTGCTCCTTAAATTGTAAAGTGAGGTTCTCATAAAGAGGAATTAGAGATTAGGTGGTGTGGGAAGCTTGAGGAGAGCAGAGGAGGTTTAGAACAACAGTTAAAGAGAGTGCAGTGATTGGAGAAGAGTAAAAGGATTGCTGCAGTGGAAGGTAACATGTATGTGATGGAGTCAGTCTAGCATTGTTCACTAGGATGAATAGAAGAAAAAGAAGAGGCAGATGGGAGAAGCAGTCTAGAATTTGGGTTTGGTGTGGCTTGAGCAACCCTAGGACACAGGGACAAAGGATTCAAGAATAGAAAACAATTTAAAGTTTAGCTGTTTAACTTTAAGGTTAAGAAGAAAAGAAATTGAAGCTCTAGCAGGAGCAATGACTTGGATTGTCCTGAGGGGAGGAGACATGGAAGAGCACAGTGTGGATGAAGAGCAGGTTTGGAAGGAGTGTGGCATAGGGAGAAATGGAATGATAACACATTATAAATGAATTTTGGAATTGTTGGTTATGAAAGTGGAAAACTCATAAGTGATAGTGAGAAGGGAATGATCATCGCTGTGTGGCTGAGGTATAATTAAGGTATGGTCCATGGGAGTTGAGTAGATTGAGGGTATTTGGGGTAGCAGCAGTGTGTTTGTTGAAGTCCTTTAGTATAAAGCAGGGGTTGGGGTGGAGAAAAGGAGAGTATTGGACTCCTAGAGAAGGAGAAATAATGATTTAGGAACTGGTAGATAAACTGTCACAAGGAACTGTATAGGGTGATACATATATGTGTGTGTGTGTTGTACATATGTGTGTGTGTGTGTGTGTGTGTATGTATGGATAGAGTGATTGTCCAAAGAGGAAAAGCTGTTGAATGATGGAAGCAGAGGAGGATTTGGAAGTGACAATGGCGAACAAGGAATATGCCATCTTTTCCTATATCAATATGTTAGTAGGCATGAGAGAAAGTCTTTTCAGTAGTTGAAAGAATGGCCAAGGATACAGTGTCTTCTGAGGGGAGCCAAGTCACTATGAATGTCAGAAGGTAGAAGGAGCACAAAAGGAAGAGGAATAAGATGAAGGCAAATTTGTTAAAGATAGAGAAGGAAAGGCAAGGGTTTCATTAATGATAATAATACATTTCACACGGAAGCAATTTTTACATTTCAAAACACGCATCATCGTTTTCATTTAGTCCTTCCAGCAACCCAGTGAGGTAGGGAGGGTAGGTTATTTTAGAGTCAGTCACTTGATCAGTAATTTATTAAGTATTTACTATGGAGCAGCTAGGTGGTATAGTACATAGAGTGCCAGGTCTGGAGGCAGGAAGACCCATGTTCAAATCTGGACCTAGACACTTACTAAGTCACTTAAGTGACCCTAGGCAAATCACTTAACCTTGTTTGCCTCAGTTTCTTCATCTGTAAAATGAGCTGGAGAAGGGAATGGCAAATCACTCCAGTATCTTTGCCTAGAAAATCCCAAATGGGACTATGAAGAGTCAGACACAACTGGAAAACAACAGAACAAAATCAATATGTGCCAGGCCTTGGGCATAAAAAGAAAGGCAAAAAACGCACTCTTCATTTAAGGAATGAGGAAGACAACATGTAAACACCTACATACATACAAAGTTGGGGATGGAAGTAAGTATACCAAGAAAGGACCGCTGCAGAAGGTGGGATTTGAGCTGAATCCTGAAAAAAGCCAGGGAAGCCAGGAGGTAGAAGGTGATGAGAGAGAGAATTCCAAACATGGGGGACAGCTAGTGAGAAGACATGGAGATGAGAGATAGTGTTGTGTTTGAGGAGCAATGAGAAGACGAGCTGGATTTCACAGTTGTGAAAACCCAAATGTAGGGGTTAGATGTTTTGCACATTTAATGTAATCATTAATGATAGAATTCGGCCTAGGATCCACGTGACTAAACTCCTGGTGTTCTTTTCATTTACAGTATTGTTGACATCTGATCTTGATATGTTTATTTTAGTCCTTTCTCCATAGCCAATTCCCACTCATCCTGAGATGTCCATCCTTTGAGGGCCAATATTTTTTTTGGAAATTGTCTTTATTGCTTCCTTTTTCTTTGAATTCTTAGTGATGACCGGGTCACTTGGGAACTTATTTTTCATTTAGAAGGGACCATAGAGATCATCTATGAGGTCACACTCTTTACTTTGCTGATATTGAAACTTTGGATTCGAGGGTAAATTGAACTACCCAAGGTTTACCGGGTAATAAGTGATAGAGGTGAAAGAGGTGAGATTTGAACCCAAGTCCTCTGGCTCCAAATCTAGCACTCTTTCTACTGTACCCCAATGCCTTTCTACTATTCATTTATTTATTATGACTGTCTCAAGTGACTTCTTTCTTTGGCATCAATCACATACATTATATATGATTCATACATTATAGCCAAACTCCACTGTAACTTCAGAAAGGCCAAGGCAAATTAATTAATTATTCTTGTAGAATTATCCTGAATGATGTTGTTTCACTTAACGTGGTACAGGATATACCTGGGATGAAACCTGGACACTAAACGAGCTGAAATACCGTACTGATGCTTAAACTTTCTTGTCATCTTATTCTATTTTGTTTCTTCCAAGTTACCACCACAACTTTAAAACCTTCAGAAATTCACTTAAGCTCTCTGCGCCCCATACGTAGTGCAACATGAAAAAACAAAACCAAGAAGTTAAGGAGTGAATTTTTGTGAACAGTCCTTAGATATTTTCAGGGAAAAGATGAAACATGCTGCTAACTTTGTTTGTTTTTTGGTTAATAGGATGGGTTCCCAGATTTCCAGGATACTGTGCAGACCCTTTTCCAGCAGGATGCTGTAAAAGTTCAGTTAGCATTGGCCAAAGCTAAAGGTGAAGAATTTGCAGCTCTTAATTCTCAGGTAATGGAAACCATCATTTGGGCAGCCATTGACTTTTCCTTCTCTAGAAATGATGATAGGTGAAAAAGAAGCAACTGCGTCAGTTGATTTTGGTTTTAAAGTTTTGATGACTGAAATGATTTCTGGTTGCCTCTTAGTTTACCCTGATCCGCAGCTGTATAAACAAGATAGCTATCACATTCTTTTAGTTTGGTTAAATTTATGAACTGAATCAAATCTGGCCCTACTGAAACATTCTTTGTAGTTTTGAAGATTCGAGGCTGAAGAAAGACTCCAAAGAGTCAAGCTACTGTGTAAAGGCAAAACAGTCACTTGCTTTCAATGGCTGCACACACCAAAACTTTTAAAAACCATAGAGCGATAATAGTATTATTTAAAATATTGTAAACTACTATAGTAAACACTATGATCACACTTTAAGATTTTAAAGTGCTTGTTTATAGATGAGCAAGTACTGCAACCCATACACCTATATGTACTATGCCGGGTTCTTTATCGGCTGTGTGGCAAAGTGGATGGAAATGATGGGTTTGGAGTCAGGAAGTCCTGAGTTCAAATCTTTACTCCGACCCTTACTAGCTATGTGACCTAGGTAAGTTCTTTAACTGCTTGTGCCTCAAATCATTTCATAGGTTCATAGAATAATGGATTTGGAACTGGAAGACCTTTTAGAGGTAATCTAGTCCAACCTTTCCATTTTATGGATGAGGAAAGGGAGGCCCAGAGAGGTAAAGTCAATTGCCCGGTGTCACCTAGGCAGTGACAGATGTACGATTTGAAGCCAGAGCCTCGGATTCCAAATCCAAAACTCTTTCCAGTTTACCACACTGCATCGTTATGATAGGTTGCAATTTGCATTGGCGAATAGAGTTTCTACACTAGGAGTCCTCCAAGTCAATGAAATCATAGATTGTTTTTGTAAATATCATACTGATGTTTATCTTACCACCGATACCTTTTGTTTTGACATCACATTCATTTGCAGATGTATTCTTCTTCCCTTCCTCTGCCCAGAGCCTTTCCTTGTCAAAAAAAAAAAATGTAAAAAGGATAAATAGTTCACTGCTAACACAACTACCACTTCTGACAACATATGCAGCGTTCCGCG
This sequence comes from Phalanger gymnotis, assembly GCA_028646595.1. NCBI lineage: Eukaryota > Metazoa > Chordata > Mammalia > Diprotodontia > Phalangeridae > Phalanger > Phalanger gymnotis. Next base: position 613,283,638 of record CM053622.1, on the reverse strand, counting down.
TGCGTAGTCCTCTGCCTCTCCAGTGAAAGAAAGGAGGTGCATTTTATAAACTCTTCTCTGGGGCCAACCTTGGTCATTTTAATTATATTGTATTTGGTTTTATTTTATTGTTTTTTTTCCTGTTTACATCGATGTAGGCATTGTATGTATTGATTTCCTGGGTCTATTTTCTTTTTAAGTTGTTTTTCAGTCGTGTCTGACTCATCATTCTCCCATTTGGGTTTTTCTTGGCAAAGATACTGGAGTGATTTGCCATTTCCTTCTCCACCTTATTTGACAGATGAGAAAACTGTGGCAAATGGGGTTAAAGTGGCTTGCTCAGGGTCACACAGCTAGCGAGTATCTTGAGGCCACATTAGAACTCAGGATTTTGAGTCTTCCTGACTTCAGGCCCGACACTCTATCTAGTACACCACCTAGCTGCCCTGTTTTCTTTTACTCTTCTTCATTTTTTTTTTGTTTTTGGCAGGGCAATTGGGGTTAAGTGACTTGCCCAAGGTCACGCAGCTAGTACACGTGTCAAGTGTCTGAGGCCGGATTTGAACTCAGGTCCTTCTGACTCCAGGGCCGGTGCTCTAATCACTGTACCACCTAGCTGCCCCAACTCTTTCTCATTTTATATCAATCTTCCATGTTTCTCGGAATTTGTCATATTAATCATTTCTTATGGCTTAGTAATACTCCATTACATTCCTGTGCCATAATTTGTTTAGCCCAAGGGTAGGGAATCTGCAGCCTCGAGGCCACATGTGACCTTTTATGTCCTCAAGTCCACAAATTTAGATTCAATCAAAGGGCCAAACTTGAGAACATACATGGCCTTGAGGCCGAAAGTTTCCCTCCCCCAGTAACTACCCCAAATCAATGAATACTTGCTTTGTTTCTAGTGCTCTCTGCCACGAAAAAGTGTGGTTTTAAATATTTTGGAGCATATAAGGCCTTCCTTTCTGTCTTTAACCTCCTTGAGGCATGTGCTTAGCAGGAGGATCTCTGGGTCAAAAGGTCAGGAAATTTTAGTCATTATTTTATCTTAGCTCATGTATTTGTTTGTCCTTCAATTATTTAGATGTTTCTAGTGGAATAGACATTTCACATGGACATAATTTTTCCAAGTTGGGTTTAGAAATCAATGTATTTTATCACTGTGACAATGATAAACAACCTCCACTGAAATTGTTGTTGTCGTCGTCAATTGGTTTTTTATTTTTCAAACAAGCTTATTATTTATATTTAACTTTTAAAAAAATTTTGAGTTCCAAATTCTTTTCCTCTCTCTCACCCTTCCCCAACCCGCTGAGAAGGCTACCAATCTGATATTAACTATACATGTGCAATCATGTAAAACAGATTTCCATATTAGCCTTATCACAAAAAAAGCAAGAAAAGCAGAGAATGTTAAAAAGTATACATCAATTTTCACTCAGAGTTCATCAATTCTTTCTCTGAAGGTTGGTAGCATTTTTCATCATGAGTTCTTCAGAATTTTCTTAGATTTTTGTATTGATCAGAACAGCTAAGTCTTTCACAGTTGATCATCCTACAGTATTGCTATTGCTGTGTACAGTGTTCTCCTGGTTCTGCTCATTTCACTTTGCATCAGTTCACATAAATCTTCTCAGGTTTTTCTGAAACCATCCTGCTCATCATTGCTTATAGCATTATAGTATTTCATCTTATTCATATACTACAACTTGTTCAGCCATTCCCCAGTTGATGGGCATCCCCTCAGTTTTCAAATCTTTGCCACCATAAAAAGAGTTGCTCTAATATTTTTTGACATATGGAACTTTTCTCCTATTTGATCTCTTTCCTCCGTTGAAATGTTGACAGGGGGCAGCTACATGACACTGTGAATAGAGCACCGGCCCTGGAGTCAGGAGGACCTGAGTTCAAATCTGGCCTCAAACACTTGACACACTTACTAGCTGAGTGACCTTGGGCAAGTCACTTAACCCCAATTGGCCTGCCTTCTCCCCTGAAACAAAAAAGAAAATAGTTGCAAAACAATAATATAAAAAAAAAAACTGTGAGTTTTAGTAGATTGTAAGCACAATATGATTCAATAGTGAAATGTCAGCCAAAAGAGCTGATGTGACCTTAGGCTGACTTATGGGAGGTATGGAGTTCAGTACTAGTAATAGTCCTTTTGTATTCTGCCCTAGTCAGACCACCCGTGAATTACTCTGTTCTGTTCTGGGCATTGTATTTTAATAAAGATATTGATAAGACAGAAAGGAGGAGGGCAGTCAGGGTAGTGAATGACCTCAAGATATTATATAGCTAGCATACTGTAAGATTTGCAAATGCTATATATATATATATGTATATATCTTGTGAAGGAGGTCCTGTTATTTTATCTATTTAACACATGAGGAAACTGTGGGCTGCAAGAGGTTTAAGTGACTTGCCCATGTTTCACAAAGCTAGTTAAGTGTTGGCAGTTGGATTTGAATTCAGGTCTTTCTGATTCCAGGTCTAACATTCATATTTATCATCTACTTGACATATCATATGAGGATCAGTTGAAGGATCTGGGGATTTGTAATCTGGAGCAGAGAAGACTTTGGGGAAAACAGGATTTTAATCTTGAAATATTTGAAGGTCTATCATGTAGAAGAGTATCATGTGACTTGTTCTACTTGGCCTCTGAGGGTGTATGTGTAAATTACAGAGAGGAAGATGTAGGCTTCATTTGGACAGAAGCTTCCAAATAATTAGAACTATACACAAATAGAATGGACTGCCACAGAAGGTTATGATTTCCTCTTTCCTAGAAACCTTCAAACAAAGAGTGTATTAGCACTTGTTGGTTATATAATAAAGAGGATTCTTTTTCAGGGATGAGTTGAATTAGATGGTCTCTGAGGGCCTATCCAGTTCTGAGATTCTGTGATTCTGATTGAAGGTTATAGGAAAATAAGTATATGAATAGGATAGGGATAAGGACTTGGACCTGCGATTACATTGGTTAAAGGGAACTTCCAGATGTGGAAATTCCTTCTATCAATGCAGGAAGATTCCATCACAATTTAGAGTCTTAGAAAGTTGCCTTGACTGAACAAGTCATTGTATATGATTGTAATGGAATATTATAGTGCTACAAGAAAGGACAAGCAGGATCATTTCAGAAAAGCCTGGAAAGTCTTACATGAACCGATACAAAGTAGAAGTGAACAGAAAACATTGTACATAGTAACAGCAATGTCTTAAGATGATCAACTGTGAACGACTTAGCTGTTCTTAGCAATACAGTGATCCAAGACAATCCCAAAGGACTCATGATGAAAAATGCTATCCGCCTCCAAAGAAAGGATTGATGGAATCTGAATACAGAAAGAAGTTTCCTTCCTTCATTCTTTCCTTCCTTTTTTTTCTTTCTTTTTGTTCAATTTTTCTTCCACGAAATGACTAATATGGAAATGTTTTACATGATTGTACATGTATAACCTATATCATATTGTTTATTGTCTTAGGGCACGGGGAAAGGAGGGAGGAAGGGATAGAATTCAGAACTTAAAACTTTTTTAAATATGTTAAAAATAGTTTTTACTAATGGGGGGGGATAAAATATTATTTTTAAAAAGTTTCCCAAAGCACTTAGAGGTAATCGATTTGCCCAGGGTCACATGGCCATTATGTATCAGAGGAAGAACTTGACCCCAGGTCTTCTTGACTCAAAGGCCAGCTTTCTACCTATTGTGCCACACTGCCTCCAGGTAGATGGATATATACATGTTTGGAGTGTATGTTTTTCCCTTTGAGTTACTCGTTAGTTTTATATTTTTATACTTGTGATACAGGTAGCAAGAAAAATCATCGCTATCCATTTTTGAAGTTTTCTTAATGACTTGTGTGAAGTCATTCAGTAATTTCCAGAGAAAAATTACAAAACTCTGCAAGACTTTCAACTGTGTATTTTCTGTATTGAAGACCGAGATTTTTATTTCATTCTCAGCACTTCATTTACAAACATCACACATACCACTGTTTCGTTTAATTTCAATATCTTAGGTAAATTCATATTAGGCTGATTTTAACTATTTCCTCCTCAGCAATACATTAAAGATAAACCACCTGGAACATAATTCATGAAGCTTCAGCCTGTATTTATTTATAACAGTGCAGGAAGAAGAACTGAAGAAGCATTTGGAAAAATGATTGTATGTACTAGCAAGCTAACTACACATTTTACCTTGCTATAGGAAGCAGGATGTTTTGGTAGGATTTGAAATCAGAAGTTTTAGGTTTGGGTCCCAGCTCTGCCATCTTAAGCTGTTTGACTTTGAGCAAATAGTTTAACCTCTCTGAACAATTCAATTCAACAAGCATTTATTGAGTGCCTGCTACGTACCAGACACTGTGCTAAGCACTCACTCTCTTCCTCTGCAGAAATTATATGCCGCCTACTTAACAGGGTTGTTGTGAGGATCCAGTGAGATAGATTGTAAACTGCAAAGTGTTCTTTAGATCAGAACTATTATTAGTTTGTAGGGAAATGCTTCAGTCCTGCTCTGCTCCATAAAGAAAGTGAATATCCTCTGGCAGTGTGGAAGGTGTTCGGCGTCATTCTGCATTGTTTAATTTCTGTGAGAGGTAAATTGGGCTGATTTTTGCAGATGGAAGTTTTACACCTTTTTTCTCTATAGCCATAATGTCCTCCTCTATTTTCAGAATCCGTGTAGTATCCCAAAATAAAGATGCCAGGATCTCGCCCTCTGTGTTGGAAGAAGTTCCTAACAGATGCTACTGTTTCATTTAGATTTCTTAGGAAAAGAATCTTTAAAGGGGCTGAGTAGCTTGTACCACAATCCCCAAGACCTTTTGCTTTTCAGTGGAAAGAGGAATCCTTTTTATAGACCTTAGAAGACAGCTTGGTTGCCAAAAATCCATTTGGTGTGTTGTAGCATGATAATATAGGCATGCATGCATATTTATGGAGCGTGTGTATGATATATGAAAGTGTGAACTTATTTTAATGAATGCAAAATATATTTGCTTTGGAGTCTTAAATTGGCACCTTCAAACCTTTCAAGAGTCTGATCTAGACAGTTTTAGTCACTGATTTTATTTTTGCTTTATTAGCAGCCTGAAAAGGTGATGGCAAAACAGATGGAGTTCCTGTGCACCCAAGCTGGTTATGAGAGACTACAACATGCCGAAAGGCGATTGTCTGCGGGGCTTTACAGGCAGAGCTCGGAGGAACACAGTCCGAATGGCTTAATAGCAGATAATTCTGACGGACAAGGTAGAGGATTACAGCCAGGAGTAATTATGAATTTCAAAGACAAGCAGACCAGAATATTATTTATGTTTGTCTTATTTTCCAAATGGTGTCTTAGAGGTTTTGCTCAAGATTATTTTTCATAAATTATTCCATTTTTACAAAGACAAAGAAAAAGCTGCTTAATAAAGGCCTAGTGTTTAGGTTTTTAGGATTCACTTATCTATTAATATGAAAATTTTCTTTGTTTCCTTTGATATTCTTCAACTTTATCTGACACACATATGATTGACATAGATCTTGTAAAATGTGTGGGTGGGAAAGGGAGACTTAATTAATGGAATAAGAATAAATGAGATGCCTTGTTTCCCCCAAAGATTTGTTGGCCAGAGTGAATGCCCATTTTTCTAAGAAGGACTGAAAGACAGTATTACTTCAACTTTAAAAAAAAAGAGCCAACAGTGAAGCCTATTGGGTGTTGGTGTTTTAGTTTCTTGGAAGTATGGTGGCTCTTTCCATAGCAGTATGACCTGTCTGTTAGAGTGGACAAATGTAAAGGACAAATCAGGTTTTATTCAGTGATACATGAAATTACTTATCCTCTGAAAATATGATCTATGTAGTTTATATTACTTCATATTTTAAAGATTCGTAATTTTCATCTGTTTGGATTCCCCCTCCAGCGATATGATCATAGCCTCTTTAGACCTGATAAATGGTCATCACCAATGGCTGTTAGACACAGAAAAAAATTATAAACCTGTGGCCAGGCTAGCCTTTAAGAATCTAGAGTCTGTATACACCACACCATGAGGCACCAGAGTAGGACATTGTTTTACTTTTTCTCAAAAAGAAATTAAAGTGTGGGATTTGGGGGGTGGAGTGTAAAGCAGTGGAGTTGGGAGAAGTGTCTCATGTTTGTATTTATGTTTTCGTACTACATTTCTCTGTCCTTTCCCTGAAAAGATTCAGAGCCATTGTCATGTGTTTGTGAGTCTACTATAGTTGTTTTAGTCCAATAAGCAGCTTCTTCTTATCTAAGACCATGCTTTTTTTTTTAAGACCATGCTTTCTTAGCTACATTTCCCAAACTAAGAAACAAAACACTACATGTTATAGGAAGAGGGTTTGAGCATTAGATGTGGAGGGAAAGAAATTCTTTTCTATTTCTTGTAGATTACAAAAGGGTTTTCATTGAATTCTCACTTCTCTTTTCTGTCATGGCTTAATATTAATAAATATGTATTATAAATTATAAATAAATATTAATAAATACGCAATGAAGGCAGACTTATGAAGAATTGTGAATTTAGGAATTGGTATGAAGTCAGAGACCTGAATATTTCAGTGGCCGTAACCAGAGATTATTTTCCTTGAGAACAGTTAATTTTAGACCTAACAGGTTTGCTTTTAAAATGAATGAATAGACTTAAATTAAACACACTTACATAGCTTCCAACTTAGTATATCCGTAGAGAGAATCCCAGAATAAAAGATAGCAGCATGTGGAGGTCATGTGTAGCCAAATGAAAAGAATCTCTTTTATAATGAGGTTAAGGAATAGTGTGGGAAAGAACTTTCATTGCTGATGTAAAGCATCTATTCAGAAGCTAAAAATAAAGCTTCAGTTTTCATGGATAGTCTGTTGGCACCTCTGGAAGAAAAAAAATCAGTAAAAAAAATGTAGTATTTTGAATTGCAAATGTGTTTTGATTTATGGGAGTATATAATTTGGAATGTACCATTCTTCAGTCATATCTCTGAACTCTCATTCTTTTACGCACATTCTTGTGGTCTCTCTGTGTAACAAACTGGTATCTTTTAAAACTGCATTTGGCTTGAAGCCACTTGCAGTACTTTGTAATACACTGAACATTAGGACACCTTTTTGAGAAGAGCTACAAGAAAATGCGTTAACTAGGAATTTTTTTTTATAAATATGAAGTGGTAATAAGGATTGGGAATCACAATTTTTATCTCATTTGTTGAGAATTTTGTTAAAAACCTAATAATTTGTAGCACATGGAACAGAATTGTACTCCTCGAAATTTAGTAAAATCCTGCAGAAGAGTCAGTTTGGTCAAGCAAAAAGAATCAGAGGGCTTGAGATTGAATCTTGGCCCTGCTACTCATAGAGAAGATCGATTCACATAATTTCTGTGGACCTGTTTCCTCACTTTTTACGTGGTGTTGGTGGTGATTATGATGTTGGATTGTTGTTGTACATTTGTTTTAGTTGTGTCCACCTCTCTGTGACCCCTTTTGGGGGTTTTCTTGGCAGAGATACTGGAGTCATTTGCCATTTCCTTCTCTGGTTCATTTTATAGATGAGGAAACTGAGGCAAACTTAACTGAGGGTTAAATGATGTGCCCAGGGTCACATAGCAAGTAAGTATCTGAGGCCAGATTTGAACTCAGATACTCCTGGCTCTAGGGTTGCCACTCTATCTACTCTACCACCTACCTGCCTAGTGTCGGACTAGTGGCCTCTAAATTTGAAGTTATCTATGCTCCATGAACTTGATTTTTCCCCCCCTTTTAAACAATTATGATTTTCCCTTAACCACTGTCAAAAAGTTTTTGGTGCTACTTTTGTCCTTAAAAAAAAGCCCAAAACTGCAGTAGCTCTAAACAATTTCTTCTCATTCTTAAAGCTCTTTTTTAATGTAATGTGTCCTGGTTTTGTCTAATATCATTTTTAATATATTTTTTCCAGTAGGAGAAAGACCCTTGAATCTCCGAATGTCCAGTTTACAAAATAGACAGCCTCCACATTTTGTTATGGATGGGGAGCTGAGCAGACTTTATTCCAGTAATGAGGCCAAGTCTCAGTCATCAGGTGAGAATACAGGGTATGAGGAGAAAGAACTTCACTTATCTCTAACTTTAAAAAAAAAATCATACCCAGAATTGTGTCTCAAAATATCGCTCAATTATTTTTCTAGGTTTTTTTTTTTTCTGGAAATCTGTAGAGTATAATAGAACATATCATCACACATTGGCATTTCCAAATTAAGGGCACATATATAGCAGAGACAAGATTTTGGACATGATAGTTTATAGTTTTTATGTGTTGGTACAGCTGCTCTCTAGCGATGGTTACATACATAGATAGGTTAACCTTTAATTTCATTATTTTTAATGTCCTATCTTTAGAAGCAGTAGTAGAAAGAGAGCAGATCTTAGAGTTAGGAAGTCAGGGGTTAAAAATCACTTAAACTTTCAGAGCCCCTGATGATATTCTCTGTATACTAAATTGCTGAAATGGTGCTGACTTGCACTGAGAGGGAGTGCTTAACCTGGAGCTCCCTATATTGATGAAATCACCGAGCCAGTCAAAAGTAAGTTATCTTGCTTATGTGGATCGTAACTTTAAAGTGATATGGAATTGGCTGCATTTACATATTACTTAACATATGTTAAGAAAACTCAGCATACAAGAATTTGAACTTCCCAAGCAGATTAATGAAAAGGGGATATTCATAGTACTAAAATTTATTTCGTTAACAACTGCTAATTAATGCTAGTACACTTAAGTGTTTGTTTGTATATCAGAGTTTACTGACCATTTGGTGAGGGGAAACAAATATTTAAAATAGCTGTTGAAACCACTGCTAATTGAAAATCCATTAGAAAAAGAGAATGCATCTAGTTAAATTGCAAATTGAATTTTAGGTCAACTGGCCTACTCCAACACTATAATATCACAGATGAGAAAACTGAGGTACAGAGAAATCATAACATGGCAATTATAATGTGACTTAATGAGGGGTTGGGAATATGCTCAAGATGACAAAAATTAAGAGTTATGCTTAACTTGTCAGGAATATATGTATTCCTTACACTAAGTATACCCATATGATGTGCTGTTGGTAGTTGATATTAAGAGAAGTTAGCCATTCACTTTCAGTACATACTACTATAAGCAGATATCAGCAAGGCAGAAAGCTCTACTTAATTCTGTATGCTGTGATTTCTGTTCATAATTTTTTCTTGGATTTCTTGTGGGGAAAAGGGAAGCAAATCACTTAATAAGAGTCTGGGATTGCCATAAAGAAATTGGGGAGCTTAAAACTCTCTCCTGGTTACCCTCATGGATTCTACCACATTTAAAAATGATATTGCTTTCTTTAAAGGACTTCTTTCTTTTTCTTCTTAACATTTTGCCCTAATTCCCATTCTGTGAAAAGCTTTCTAAATAGGAACAGTTCACATATCTTTGGTTAGGTATGTCTTGCATCCACATAGATACATACTTCTGTACTTGTGTTGTCATCATCATACTAAGGGGTTGATGGAGAACAAAGCAGAGCAGTTACTGATGGGTTGGGAAACCCTTGCATATTTCAGGAAACTCTGTAAAGTGAGTTCTATGATTTTAGGGCAGCTATTCATTTCTGCTAGGATTTCTAGGATACTTGGTAAGCCAAAACAAAAATAGCATTAAGTACTAAATTAAAGATTTCATTTTCTCTTTGTGCAAAATGTGAGGTATATCATATATATATATAATACATTATATATATAATATAAATTTTTCCATTGAATGCTTCCTTGTTAGGTTTACTTTTTAATTAGCAAAGAAAGCTACATTTAATTAGCAAAGCAAAGAAAGACAGCATGATGGATTGGGTAGAACATTGAAGTTGGAGTCAGGCTGACCTAGGTTCAAATGCCACCTCTTACACTCTCTACCTTTGTAGCCTTGGGCAAATTACTGAACTTTCTTTCTGAACCTTAGTTGGTTCATCTGCAAAATGAGGATACCTCTCCCTGCAGGGTGATCGTGATGCTCCTGTGGGATAATGGGTATAAAATGTGAGAGGTAGGGTGGTACAGTGGGAAGAGGGAGGCTGAATTTGAGATTAGAGGATTTGGAGGGAAATTCTACCTTTGCTTCTTTTTGCCTTGGTGCCCTTAGGCAAAGACACTTAATCTTTCTGGTCCTCAGTTTCCACATCTGTAGAATGATGAGTATTAGGCTTGACCTAAATCAATGATCCATTGAACTTTAAAGTGCCATATAAACAACTGTTATTGAATTGTATTTTTCATGACAATCCTAATGTAAGCGTTTGTATTCTTTTCCTAAAATTTGTGTATATAGTTGTTGTATAATTCATCCATCCCAGTACTTATAACATCTTTCTTTGTTTCCATTTTGTTGCAGAAAGCCTTGGGATTTTAAAAGATTTTCCTCACTCAGCTTTTAACTTAGAAAGGAAAGTCATAAAAACAGAGCCTGAAGATACAAGATAGCCATGATTCTCCCACTGTACCTTGGAGAAAAATGGCATCAGATCTGAGGATAAAGCTACAATACAAAAACAAGCCTTAATAACCAATGTTGCCTCATTCAAGTCAAACAGATTTCATAGCCAAAGCTTAAGGACTGGTACATTAGTCTGTGGAAACTGAGTGGGGAGGGTGGGGGGAAAAGGGATAGCAAAAACATCACAATCTAGAACAGTAATATCGGTAAATACACATTCCTGTATAAGTTGTTTCATTATGTGGGGAAGCTTACAAATTAATATTGTAGGCATCCATTATTTAAGAATGTAAAATGTATTTGTATAACTTATAAAAGTAAACTCTAGGTGTTGAGACATGTATTCAGTCCAGTAGATGTGGATACAGTTTATTTTACTTGAAATTTCAATGTCTACTTTAAATGTATCTAGCATAAATATGATTGTTATACATCAGAATTAAGAAATCTGTGGGATTATAGGAAAGAAAGCTAATTAAAGTGACAGGTAAACAGCAAGTTTACTTTATTTGGGAAAATGGAAAACAAGTACTTCATATTTTAATGAAGGAAGTTTGAGTGGCTATTACCTTTGATAAAGCCGAACTTGTTTTAGAGGAGATATATATGTATATATATATATGACATTTATTAATGTAATGTCATTTTACCAATTTTGTCAGTGTACTTTTAAATATTAATCAAGTACTAGGGAAAAGCCAGAAACAGCAATATGGTGGCTGCCATATGGATGTGACCTACAACATTGGCCTTTGCATAGCATAACCATTAAGGCATTAAAAAAAAAAGGTTGGAATATCTTCCTTGGACAGAAAACTTGAGACAGATAGACTGATGTGCAAATGGCCTGGTTTCAGTATGGATGTTTCAGAGCACTAATGTGGATCACAGAAGGAGTTCATCCAGAAGGTGATAAAGATGTGATGGCTAATGGCCAAATCCATATACCATTACTGAAATAACTTTCCTCTGTATCTTGAAATCTTTCTCTGCCTGTAGAGGTGGACGTGAAAGACTAGATTCCAATAGGAGGTGCCCTCCTGCCCAAATGATGCTATGTTTTTACCAATCACTGGAGACACTGTGCAGACATTCTTTTCTACATGTGCTTTTATTTGATACCTATGTTTGTTATTTATTTTGCAGTTTAGTTTTTGATACGCCTTTTATCTTTTCAAATGCTTTTTTTCCCCTGAAAGTAATAATAGCTTGAATGCATTTCTGTTTTTAATTTCTGCTGTTTAATGTAAGGCTTTTGGCATACATACATATATGTATGTGTATATATATACATACATACATATATATAGCATATTCACATGCTTAGAACATGTATCTGCCTATCTACTTAAGAATAAGAATTTCACATTTGAATCCTTTCTCCATGAAAAAATGCAAATGGGGCTTTTTACCAAAACATACTTTCCCTTTTGGTTTGAGAGGCAGTAACAAGGACATGGGTAAAAGACGGATCTTTGTGCTTGTTACAGAGTAACTCAACCCTTGGTTGAGAATGTGATGCATCCTGTGAAATGCACCTTGTGTGTCTCTAGTTCAGTTCTGCATTGTAGATATGGAACAATTACTCAGTCACCATGTATGTCATACTAAAATTTGTCATCCCAGTGTTTAATGAGGTGTCTGCACTGTAGTCCCTGATCACTGTAAATGTGTATAATTGTTTTATCACTTTTGGTTTGTGGAACAGCTTTATAGTGGAAACACCAGTCAACAACTTTTCTATTATTAAAAGGTGGTTTTTCCTCTCTAAATGGTTCATTGTACTGTATGTAGTGTTTTGACCATTGGCCAAGCTTTTTATGTGTGCTTCAACTTTGTTGCTAGTTTAAGGTTGAAGATGTGATTGTCTTTGTTCACTGTTTGTGGAAATAGTATAAGTAGGATTTAAATAGAATGTTTCTTCAGTTTTTAATATTAGCCATAGCACTGGTTAGTATCTGAGTAGTTTCATGAAACGTTTCACGTATTCTAATATGTTTTGAGAGATTTTGTGAGGTTACAAAAAGAAAACAACAAACCTGAATATTAATGTTCAAGTTTATAGACAGTAAGCAACAGAATTTTTTTTTAAAGATGCAGTAATCTTCCCTCTAATATTTGTCACAGTGCCTGTGACCAAAAGATGTGTATGGACCAAAAGAATTCATCTTTGAATACATAGATATGTATGATTGGTTAGCATCATTTGCTGATCTTTCGAGTAATGATGAGGGGAACACCTCACAAGAAAAATTTCAGTAAAATATAATTTTAATTTTGTAAACACTAATGTATTAAATTTGCTATACATTAAAGCATATAATATATATTTTTATTTGAACTGTAAATATGATTCAGTTGTATTAGCAAGTTCACTATGTTGTAGAATATTTCCTCCAAACAAATTCCATTGGTTACTTCAGTATCACAATTCAAGAGAGTAGTGCCCCAGCATATGAAGCTTTACCATGTGAAGTTTGTAGCTCTGTGACTTATTGAGCCTGTCCACTGTTGAGGAGAATGAGGATAGCCAGGAGCACATTTGCTTCCTGTGGTAGTTTAAGAATAAAAGTTTTATCATTTTGTTTATTTCTAGCTTTTAAGACAAACTAAATATTTTTCACCAAATGGCCTTTCCAACTCCTAGTTACCTGTTTAACATTTATTATTCCAAGCAGTAAGTTTCCTAGTATCTAGAGAGTGATTCCTTAAAAAAAAAAAATAATTCAGTAGACTTCATGTTTCCTAATACAGGCCTTTGTTGACCATGGATTTTTAGTAAATTCTGTTTTTATGTATCTTTGCTGCTAGACTGATTTCAATCAAGATTTCATTTAAACACTGCGCCTAGGTCTTCAGCAATGAATCATTCCATTAAGGCACTCCTGGAACGAACTAGCAGCCCTGTTCTCTAAAGGATACAGATTCATTAAGTAGGAAATAGCTAAAGTTAGTAAGAATTCGGCAAACATTTGGCATTTACAACAGCTTGAAGCATATGACCAAAGATGGTAGCTGCTGCTTAACTAAAGATCAGGGTATGTCCCACCTGTGCATGTGAGAGATTTAGGAAATCTGTTTCATTTAAACTTTATCAAACTTACGGCATCTGATTAAAATGATCTTCATTATTACTGAAATTTTTTGAAGTGTCAAAAAGTAGAATACTATATTCCAAAAAGTTTTTTTATGTATTAATTTTTAAACCAAACCTTTTACCACTTACTAATTTAGTGGATTTATAAGATTGCCACCACTTCACAAGGGGCAAGAGGCAAAGCTAAGAATTTTAAAGGCCTTGCCTCTGCCAGAGCCTTTTCTTGGATATACTGTAGAGTAACAAAGCATTTCAACCCTCTTATCTTCCCTTAGTCTTTTTTTGCTCATTCTTATCTGACCTCTAAAAGAAGGGAGGCAGGGCAGAGAATAAATACTAATTAGCTTAGATGATTTACATTTAAAATATTCACCCCAAAATGTTGAAGGTTGAGTCTTCTGCCAAACATGCCAAATAAACATTTCCTTTAACCAAGAATGAAGATGTTTTGTTGCATTTGCATTAAAAAAAATTTTTTCCCCCTTTATTTCAATTCATGTGAATAATGTACATGTTGAAGAGGCCAGTATGGTGCAGTGGAGAGAGTGCTAAATGTTAGAGGGCCTCTGAACTCTCAGTCCTTGGACAGTTATTTAACCCCCTGGGCCTGTTTACTTATCTGTAAAGTGAAGTGGTTGCACCAGTGTGGTCCTTGAGGCCTCTTCCAACTTGAAGAGGATGGTTCTATGAACCTTTCACTTTCATTTTAGTCTCCACATATGAAGAATTTCTTGTTGCCATCCTTCGTTTTCCTGCTTATTTTCCCTCTAGGTACTATTCAGTAAGGGAATGCCTCTCCTAGCCCTTGATGCCTTTGTACTTGATAAGTTTTCATGCTTCAGTAAGCATCTAAAAACATTTTATTGCATAGTAGAGCAGATGATTTGTTTCTTTAAATTGGTATGATCTACCCAGAGTAAGACCTTCTGAAGTTCTTACTCATTCTTAAATGAGCAAATACAGTCTTTACTTCGAAACATAGTTGGCCCTCCAAATTTTCGAATGATGCAGCGTTTTCATAAAACCAACTAGAAATTCTGCATTGGGGAAATTCGTGTATTATCATAAAGATAAAATGTTATAAAATTCCTCCCCGGGCCTATGTTAGTGCCACATTCGCCAGTCTTTAAAATATGAACCCAGGAATTTTTCTCATCAGCAACTTAATTGTATTTCCTGGTAACCCAAACAATCTGGTCATCTATCCAAACTAATTTGATTGTGGGTGAACTTTCAGTGACGTGGTGAGTTAGATTGTGTACCATATTTACACATTCTGAAACTTCTGAGTCATCTTTGCACCACTTAAAGTTTGCACTTCATAGATTTTTGTTTAAAGTACCAACACCCACACACAATCCTAAGCAGGTAGACCATTCGTTTATTCTGTCATACCATCCAATGTCGACAGGTCATTTAGCCATGAGTGTGTAGGAAGATACTTAGCAGTACATGCGTAGGTGGAATCTTACTCCTAGCTGCCGTATATCAAATAAGCATCATGGTGATACACTCAAAACGTCTCTTGGACAAGCCTGTCAATGGTTAAATAAAACATTCACAGAATAGCCCTTGTGACCAGTTGCTTTTTCTCATTACCGAAGACAACTTGATTACTCTCATGTTATGTTTGGTTATTACACTTTCCCAAGTACAACATAATCTCCAGCTCATCAATTTGTCAATTTCTCAAAAAATTGTTCCTTTGCCCCTCCGTTTTCCCATAAAAGTGTCTAAGAATATTTTCTTTCCTGTTGAAAATGTCCCATTTCCTACTTTCCCGTTCTGAACAGAGTCCAATCTATGTAGGCTCTTTAGTATGCAGTTAAGGCAACAAGCATTTATTAGGCATCTACTATGTACTAGGCACTGCATATATTCATGAACTCGTGAATTTCTTTCATATTCATCTGCTACTTACATATTAGATCCAAAGCTTTCTCCAAAGCTTTCTGATTTTTTTGTAGATTATATGAGGAAGACTGCATGGCAGCTTCTACTGTATATTGCACCAAATGCTAAGAGCCATACACTGGGACGTGGGAGGCATAGAATATTTTACTAACCAGGATAAATTTTTTTTTTGGTTGTGGGAAGATGGGGGCACTTAACCTGCAGTTTCCCTTTATCACTTTAAATAAAAGGGAAAAAATGAAGTGGCCTAATTTCTTATTTATTTATTTTTAATAAATTTATTTTTTATTTTTAGTTTACAACACTCAGTTCCACAAGTTTTTTCTCTCCTTCCCACTCCCCACCCCCACCCCCACCCCGAGGACATGTAATCCAATGTAGGTTCTACATATACCTTCATATTGGACTTACTTTACAAAATAGTCCACTTGTAAAGAAGAATTATAACCAATGGAATGAATCATAAGAAAGAAGAAACGAAACCAAAAAAGAAGGGAAAAAAAAGAGCAAATAGTTTGCCTCAGTCTGCATTCAGACTCCATAATTCTTTCTCTGGATATGCATAGCTTTTTCCATCATGAGTCTTTTGGAGCTGTCTTTGAACCTTGCATTGATGAGAGGAGCCAAGTCTATCAAAGTTAGTCCTTACAGATACTGTTTGTCTTGTAATCGTGTATAATGATCTCCTGGTTCTGCTCCCCTCACTCAGCATCAGCCCGTATAAGTCTTTCCAGGTTGTAATGAAGTCTGTCTGTTCCTCATTTGTTATAGCACAATAGTATTTCATCACATTCATATACCACAATTTGTTTAGCCATTCCCCAATTGATGGGCATCCCCTTGATTTCCAATTCTTTGTCACCACAGAAAGATCTGCTATAAATATTTTTGTACATACGGATCCATTTCCCACTTGTATGATCTCTTTGGGATACAGCCCAAAAGTGGTTTTGCTGGATCAAAGGGTACGCACATTTTTATAGCCCTTTGGGCATAATTCCAAATTGCTCTCCAGAATGGCTGGATCAGTTCACAACTCCACCAACAACACAATAATGTTCCAATTTTCCCACATCCTCTCCAGCATTTATCATTTTCCTATTTTGTCATGGGCCTAATTTCTTTATAAGAAAGAAGTATAAATTTTTTAAAAGTTAATTTCAAAATAGAAAGTGACACAAATTTTATTCTGAATATTTCAAGATTTTTTCAGATTTATACTTGATATAGTATACTCAGGAAGATGATACAAATCCTACTTACTAGAGCTTATCACTTGGGACTGTGGCAGGACCACCTTCTGCACTTATTAACATTAGTATAAATCCTTGTAAATCAGATGGCACATCAAATCTATTAAGTTGCCAAGATATGTAGAATATTATACTTAGGAGATTGCTGGAGCCAGCTCTGAAAGCCATAGGAAAGCCAATTGTTAAATTTCTATGTGAGCATTTACTTAGAAATTGTCAATTGCTACAACCAAGGCTTGATTTATTGTTTTGTTAATTGCCTAGACTTAAGAAAGTTTTAACAATGCAGATTAAATTTACAAGTATGTGTGCATTTTTTCCCCCCAGAGAACTTGGTCATCATACATTTATCATTAGGCCCCTGTCTTATTCTATAAACATGACTTGAGCTCAGTAGACTGGGGGTAATGATATGATATGATAAACATTTATTAAGAGCTTACCATATGCCAGGCACTGTGCTAAGTGCTGGGGGTACAAATTTGAAAAAAGAGACAGTCTTTGCCCTGGAGGAGCTTATGATTAACGGAGAAACACAATACACAAAAGGAAGTAGAAAAGGGAAGGGGGTAATGACGGTGTTGATGTTGCTGCTGTCCATTGATAATGATGAAGACAAAACCAAGCAGAGCATCTGGTGGTTATAATAACAATAACTGGCATTAATATAGTGCCTTAAGGCTTCAAACTGTCTATTGAAGTGTTTGTATCCACTATCTCATTTAAACCCCACAATACTATTCAACCAGAAATTGAGTTCCTATTTGCATTATAGAGGCAGTGTTTTGTGGCTAGAAACCTGCCCTGAGTCAAGAAACCCTGGTTTCGAGTCCCAGCTGTGATTTAAACTGTTTTTGTAATCCTAGGCAAGTCACTCCACCTCTCTTTGCCCCATGAGACTCTTAAGCTATAGAACAATTAATTAGCTTAAGCTACCGATTTTAAGGGATAGAACAATTGCTGATATGATTTGGTAGAGATTTTCCTTACTGGGAACTCCTTACATCGATGAAATCACAGATCTAGATAAAGAAACTGTGAGCCTAACATTATATGCTTATAGTATATACTTAAATTAGTTAAGTAGGAGAAGCACAAACAAAAGGATATCAGAAATTGACACATCCATAAAAGTGGTGGTAGCCTATGTGACAGGCTAAGGAGTTTGCACTTCTTGGAACCAAGTCTGATCTTCTTGGAGGAGGTGAGCTTCGAGCAGTTTTGAAAAAGGAGAAGACCTAGTTTGGCAGGAGGGGAAAGCATTTGCATTCTTTCAAGAATAGTATGAGCAAGGACAAGCCATGGTGACAGAATGAAATGGAGAGCACCAAACTCGATGTGCTTTTCAGACTTATCTGATACCAAAGTTTGTTCTATGTTCAAGAGTAAAAGGAACCCCTCTAAAACTGCTGAGGAGAAATTAGCTGCACTGCAAGTGGAGAATGCCTTTAGATAGGAGGAAGCTTAGAGAACACATGAGTTGGAGCCAGAGGACTTGGGTTTGAATCCTGAATCTTTTGGTTAATACTGCAATCTGGGGCAAGTCACTTCAAATCAACAAGTCAAATAAACAAGCTTTTAATAAGTGCCCACTGTGTGCTAGGCATTGTGCAAAGAGCTGAAGGTACAAAGAAGGGAAAAAAAAAGCCTAACAAAATATGTTCTGCTCACAAGGATCTCTAATGGGGGAGAAAGCATGCAAATGATTATGTATAATCAAGAAATATATCTTATAGAAAGTGGGATTTTAGCTAGGACTTAAGAGAAACCAAGGAAGATAGAGCTGAGGAAGGAGAGAATTGGAGTGTGTTGTGTGAACACTGAGGAGGACAATGGCACTGGGGTTGGCTTATGAAGGGCTTAAAAAAAAAACAAAAAACAGGATTTTATATTTGATACTGGAGGTGAGAGGAAACCACCATAGTTTAATTATATAGGAAAATAACATGGTCAGATCTGTTCTTTAGGAAGATCACCTTGATAGTCAAGCATAGGAAGGACTGGAGCGGGGAGAAACAAGGCAGGGAGATCCACCAGAAGTCCATTGTAATAATTTGGGTATGAGGTGGTAAAGATCTGCACTGGGGTGATGGTAGTGTCCGAGGAGAGAGGGGGGGGTCTATATGAAGGAAAGTAAGTAAAGGAAAATAAAACTGACAGGACTTGGAAACATTGGATATGGGGGAAAGGAGGGAAAGAGAGGAATCAAGGATGACATCTAGGTTGGTACCTTACCAAGCAATAGGGAACTTAGAAAGAGGGATTTAGGGTTGAAAATTAATGAATTCAGTTTTGGCCTTCATCTCCCTCATCCTCAGTTTCTTGCTCTACAAAATGAGGATGTTGGATTATGTGGCCTCTGAAGTACCTTCCATGTTTAGACCTATGACCCTACGTATTCTCATTTGATATTAATTAGTATCTCCACATTAAGATTGGAAAAAAGTAAGGAAAAGAGAGACTGGAACTTGTTGCTTGCCAGTCTAAATTTCAGCCCAGGATTCTAGTCGATGAACACCATGTTCCTCTCATCTTCCCACCCATTCCTTTGCATACTCTTCCAACACTATCTCTTTAATACTTTCTCTGGCAAACAGCTTGCCTTCTAAATCTTAATAATCCCTGAATTTAAAAAGTTTGCTTTTCTTGTGGTTATAATGTCGTAAAGTCCTAATAGACCACATGTCAAAATTACCCTAAATGGAGCAATAGGTTCCAAATGGCAGTGGGAAACCATGATGAATCTCACACATACAAGGCTCCCATTTTCTTCTGTAGTAACTATGGCGATGGCTTTTAGGTCACCACAAACTGCTGTGCTAACGGGTCCACAGGTGGTACATTGATTGCAGATTTGACTGTGGGGTGTTTATCATGGCTCTGGTTTAGCAAACTCTGAGGCTTTATCTGTCTAATTGATTGGATAAAAGATTTCATGCTAACTTCCATAACTTCTAGAGAATGCTATGTTGGGCAATATCTCCACTTACAATTTCACTCTAGTTTGCACTTGTCTGAAGCTGTTCAGACAAGATGTTTGAAAGGGTTCTCCTGAAGGTAGGCCCTATAGACAGCGCTGTAGAAAATATAAGATGGCTACTTATCTCAGGGTGTAGTTCCACCTTAAACTCAAAAGGTCACCCAGAACTACAATTCATGACACCTAACTAGGCACCTTTATTTCTACACCAGCAGCAACTTTTCCTGAGCCTATTTCTCTGGCTTCTCAAGAGAATGGTTAAAGGTTATCCTTCTCTCAGAAAGCAGACACAGTTCTAGAAACGTTCTATTCAACAAGCATTTCTATAGAACACCGAAGAGCTCAGAATCTGATAACCACTCAACTCACTCTATCCTGGTTTTTGCTGAACCCTGCGGATTCACTATAAACTAACCCAAAGGGGTGGAGTTCTGGGATTAATGGGTTTAAATGGAGATGCCCCTATCTAAGAACCTGCAAGGTCTGCTGGTGCCAGCAGAGGGCACTAACAAAGTGCCCACAGCTTTTTTTTTTTTTTTAAGTTTTATTGATGTGTTTTGTTTTTGCATTACATGCATTTACGGATTATTCCTGCTTGGTGAGAGGTCTCTTGTAAGATAGTAAAGCATAAGACTAATAATATAGTGACTTCATCTGAAAGTGCATATTTTATATTAGTTTTATATCTGTAGCTCCCTCTACTCTCAACTCCATTTAAAAAAAAATGAACAGAAATCTATTTTCTCTCCCTCCCACCCCAACTCCACTGGAAAACAAAAACAAATTTCTTGTAATAAATATGCATAGTTAAGCAAAATAAAGGGGCAGCTAAGTGGTGCAGTGGGTAGAGCACTGGGTCTGGAGTCAGGTAGACTTATTTTGAGTTCAAATGCAACCTCAGATACTTAATTAGCTGTGTGACCTTGGGCAAGTCACATAACCTTGTTTTCCTCAGTTCCTCATCTGTAAAATGAGTTGGGTAAGGAAATGGCAAACCACTTCAGTATCTTTGCCAAGAAAACCCCAAATGGGGTCACAAAGAGCCTGACACAACTGAAATGATGCAACAACTCAGCAACGACAACGACCATCTTCCATGATCATATACAAAAATATCATTGTTTAATTGTATTCTTATACTTTTTCTACTTTATCTTCTTCTATTCCTCTTCGTTTCAAGTTGTTGATCCTTTTTCTTTTTCATTCCTTTCGATGTTTTCTTCAGCGTAATTGAGAAAGGCTCAAGAAAAGGGAAGAAAATCTGCAGTGTAGTGGCAGTATACCCTTGGCATGTTGGGCAGAGCTCTTGTGAAAGGTTCACAAGAAAAAGTGAACTAGAGTCCTAGAAGATATGCACATGAATGAGACGAGATCTGTGTGAATGGAAGGAGTGCGCTCATTGACGGAGTCACAGAACCATCTCATCGAATCAATAGTTATCAAAGCAGTTTGCAAGAACATTCCATCTTTGTTTCTGCCTTTTTTAATAAATAAAAGATTTAAAAAATAATAAGCCGTATTGTTAATCAACCCTAGGGTTACTAACCGAGGTTCAACAGAAGCAGAGGAGTGTTCAATGAAACAACTAACTGGAAGAATCTGAAATGTAGAAAATGAGAGCCCCAAACCAAGACAATCCCTCAAAATACAAACAGATACATAGAGCAGATGTGATAATATAAAGAATAGTGCTAAATTATATTCAAGAGCAAGCCTGAGAGTCCTCCTAAGGTCATTTCCTAATTAAGCAGTTCTAGTTTGTAGCTTGGTAGAAGGAATGCTAGACTTGAAATCAGGAGACCTGAGTTCAAATACCTACTTAGGCACTTACTAGCTGTGTTCTATCATTTGAGGATCAACCTTTGGCCTGGAAATGTCAAGTCTCTTCACTGCAATCAATCCCCACAATACTCAGAAACCACTGGCTCTCCAGAATTCTTGCTAAAAATTTCAAACCTCTTGTAAAAACTTTCCAAACACTACAATTTAATTTGCTGTTGTTGTTGAGTCATTTCAGTCGTGTCAGACTCTTCGTGACCCCATCTGGGGTTTTCTTGGCAAAGATATTGAAGTGGCTTACCATTTTCTTCTGCAGTTCCTTTTACAGACGAGGAACTGAGGCAAATAAAGTCATGCGACTTGCCCAGGGTCACACAGCTAGTAAGTGTCTGAGTCCAGATTTGAACTCAGGAAGAGGACTCCAGGTTAGGCACTCTGTCCACTATGCCACCTAGCTGCCCACCCAATTTTAGTTAAGCCCTTATATCAGAATAAAGTTGAGTCTACTTTTAGGGATTTTCTCACTGTTCTTGGTTGGTAGCCCCTACCCAAGAAACCTGATAAAATGTATATTTTGGTATTCCCCCTTATAATGAGGTTGATTATATCCCAGCTAGTAAACACACATTTTACAATATTAAAGATGTATATAAATTTCCTAGGCCACATGCATTCTGAATAGGCTATCTGCAAGAACTATTTAAACCTTCTGATCTTTTTCTTTCATTCTTTCAAGTAACATCTCCCCCCTTCTTTCTGCCCCATAACCCACCCCCCTCACCTACCCCTACCCTGTCAGTTTAATTCAGAGTTCTTCTGGAAGGTCTGATCCTACTGACAGTGGTCCCTCAAAATGGAATCAAGTTCTAGGCCATCATCTTTATCAAAAACTACAGACTATTGAGAGGGCTTTTTTTTGTTTCCTTTTATTTTTGTTTTTTAAACAGAACAGAGGTTCTCATTCAGCTAAAGTCACAATGGGCAATGCTTATTCTCACCAAGCACTCCAATGGGCTCTACACATGACCCCTTTGCCCCAGGACACAGGAATCACCGAGAACTTGTCTGCAGTTTCTGGGGAGAATGCCATCTGAAAAATATCTACGAGGAAGACTTATGCCAGACATGTCCTAGCTCAAACCCAGTGACTTTTGGCTGTAGTCTGTCAAATTGGAAATCATCCTCCTTGGTACATGTATCTGTATGTCAGAGCACTTACTCCATGTTTGCCAGTACAAATTAGACTCATAAGTTCTGAACTCAAATGCAAATGTTACATGCAGACCATTTCTTCTCTGGCCCTTTAGCAGTTGGTTTGTGACTCATTTATGTCCAGTGAAACGGAAAATGTATTAAATGGACCTTAGGATTGTAGAAATAGAAATTTATTCTAATAGGGTTCAAAACAATTAGAGGGGAAAGCAGACAAATTATAAATTATCTGAGACCATTTAAGTACCAAAACATAATGGAGCCATAGGGGCATATAGAGTGTGGGTCAAATGTACCCAGTTATGGCAGCATGCCTTAAAGTAAGCATTAATATCAGCCTTTCCCCTTTCTGCTTAGAAGGTCAAATCCGGGCTACCTCTTAGAGGGTATGAAAGTATTTGAAAAATCAAAATTAACAAATAAGAGAACTTTTTCAAATAAACTTTGACCTCTTCTTCATACATTTGAAAAAGTGACATATAGCTCGTGCTGTTAGTCATATTTTCTAGAGGGCAATGATGTTAAAAAGCTTTATTTATGTGATATCAAGCATACGGATTGGAATAGAAAAATTCTAGATTGGGATAGAAAAGTACCTAGGAGGGAGACCTGGGTCAGACAAGTCCTAAACCAACCCAAGAGCTTTAGGCTGTTGTGTATCAGATTAGAAATCATCCTACTCAGTACATATTGATGTAGATCAGAACATAACTCTCCCTTAGCCAGCATGAATTGTAATTACAGCTCTCAACTCAAAGTTAGACTTTACATTCAGTACATTTCTCACCTAATCCTGCTTCCTCATTTGGCTTGGTACTTTGAGTTATGTGATTTGGAAGATTATCCTTCTTCCTGGGAGAGGGAAGGGTCAATGGTAATGATCACCTCAGGGTATTCTGGCATACCAGCTCCACTGTAGGCCTAGGAAGAGACCTGGGTGATTCCTTTCTCACATCACAGGAGCAGCTGCTGCCCAAACGGCCTCAGGTTCAGGCATGCTTTAAGTCAATTTCCACTCAGAATTAGTTTTATGAGCCCCCACCAATAATTCTTTTATCATATTAACCAAAGGACCAGTTGATCCAAAGAAAAAGGTATTTACTTGAACTACGGGTCAAATTAAATAATAAAGGGTTAAATCAAACAGGACATTCCCAGTATCCATTACCAAAATAGTTACTTCCTTTTCTCCCAGGTCTCTTGGGGTTGAGTGGAGGGCAAGGTAAAATTATATTGGCTTCTACCTTAACATCTCAGCAAGAGCAGCATACTACAAATTATAGCAGTGTTATATAAGTGTCTGTCTAGCATTGGCTATGCTTGGGTTCAGCTTTTCATGCTACCTGTACACACATGTAGTAGGAGAGAGATATAGGTAGTTAATTTTTAAGTGAGTACTACAGTTTGGAGTCTGCTGCTCTGTCTGGTCTGGTCCTCCTTCATCCTTGGTCAAATATAGTGAAGAGCCCTGGTTGTTGAGGATGTTGAATGTCCCAAACTGCTTTCTTCTCTGCAGACCCCATGCCTCCACCACTAGTATCAGGGCTAGCCATAGCCAGGGGCATTCTAGTTTAATAATAGTTTAAACAAACCAGTTTAACCAGGTTTAAGAAACTAGTTTGTTTCACAACAAAGATTTAACAACTGGCTCTCTGAGGGAAAAAATGTACACAGAACACACATTTAAGTTTAATATGCATTAAAAATACTTTCTCCATCACTTCCTCATTTTTATACAATAAACAAGACAATAAATCAAGCCCTGATTTGTATTTGCCAAATTCTGTGGTAAAAATACTTATATGAAAATGTAACAATTGTCTATGTCATTAGAGCTGATGCCAACACACCCCTTGGCATAGCTCTGTAGGCTTGTGTAATCCAGGGCTTCCCAGGACTGTGTTGCATGCCAAGCAGTGGCGGATGTCTCTCCCTATTGCTCCTGTTTCTGTCACTTTTGCCTTCAGCCCCCATGCTCTTGTACTTTCTCTCTTTCCTCCTGTAGGAGACTTGAATGATTGGGGGGAGGATGTGATATCACCACAGGCTTATGGAAAGTATAGTTTACAAAGGGATTATCTTCATCTCTTACAAGTATAAAGATTTTGTAGCCCAAAAGGCTAGATAAAAATCACAGATTCTCTAGGAATCTAGGTGGTGCAGTGGATAAAGCTCTGGGCCTGGAATCAGGAAGACCTGAGTTCAAATTCAGTCTTTAGCACTTATTAGTTGTTAGACTCTGAGCAAGTAATTTAATATTTGTCTGCCTTGTTTCCTTACCTGTAAAATGAACACAAGAACAGCACCTATATTCCAGAGTTGTTGTGAGAATCAAATAAGAAAGTATTTTTAAAGCACTTGGCACAGTGCCTAGCATATCATAGTCACTTAATAAATTCTTGTTTCCTTCCTTCCTTCCAAATATCTGACTGTTGGACTTTCCCTGTTTGAGACTATACACTTGATATCACATAGCTAAAGCTTGAAAATATAACTTTGTCCTTTATGAAATTATGTGAAATATGAAATTAACATAACAAAAGATTATCAGATGTATGGAGTAGGGGATAGAGAAGGTCTAAAAAAAAGTTTTCTCATTTGTTATCTTTGATTTATTTTTTATTTTTCTTCCCTATAAGAGATAGCCTTGATTTAGTTTTCTAAATATTTTGGGCAGCTTGTTTAATGTTGCTGAGGACTAAATGAAAGTTATTTAATTTCTCTAGAAATAATATATGATGGTTTGGGAAAGGAGTGATGGAAACTATAGAAGAAATAAGGGCTCAGGGCTCTGGTAGGTCAAGCGTCTTTATTGTCTCCCTCGCAAACCAGGTTTATCTCCTACTTTTGCTCAAATTGTTCTGTTTTGATGGATCATAAGAACGTAGATTTAGAGCTCAAAGGGATCTTTTGAAACCATTTAGTCCAACCCCTTAATTTTTTTATGATTCTTATTATTTTTTAATAATTTATCCAACCCCTTAATTTTATAAATGAAGAAACTGAGGCGGCATTTGAACTTGAAAGTCAGAATTTGAAAGCTGGTGGTTTTCTTGCCCTTTGATACTGAAATATCACCTCTCCTTCCTTTATCCAAATCCTAGACACTCTTCTGTGTCCAACTTAAATCTTTCCCTTTGTTTGCAGCCTTGAAGCATTGTTGTATGAATCAGGATATAGCCTTTTTATTATACCCAAGTAAGCCAATGTTTATGTCCCAGATGGAAAGAAGTGACAATAACTATAAGTTTCAGGGAGGTGTTTTTTTTTTCCTGTCCTCTGTTACTATCTTCTTGGTCTATGGCTAATCAATACTCGTAACCTTGTAGAAGCTATTACTTGGTTTATGACCCGATCAGTATTTCTAGAGCTCAGCTTTGTGAGTAGCTCTGTCGCTTCATCTTGGTCTACCTTAAACAAAATTATAATCATGGTGTCATAGAATGTTAGACCTGAAAGGGACCTTAGAGATTACGTTAATCAGCCTACTCTTTTTAAATGTGAGGAAACTGATACCTATCAAGTTAATATGACTTCCCAAGGTGTCATGTCTACTAAGTAGAAAAGCTGTGACAAGAATATAGCTCTTTTGACTTCTAGATTCTGCTCTCAACTTTCTGGGTTTCTTTGGGTGAATCCTGGGTCTTCATTTTCTCTATATTATTTCTTGGGCTAGCATCTCTGGTATGAGGGCTTGCCAAGCCCCTTTCAGGGCTGCTTATCCACCTTTGGTGTTCACCTGACCCTCAACTCTCACTCGTGGTTCCAAGAAGCTATAGCACGTGCAGTGGCCACACCCTGGTAAAATCATCTCAACAGATGGGCTAAACTAGGTTGAGGATAACCTGTGGGTCTTAAACCTGTAGGTGAGTTGGGGATGGGGGGGAAGTGTCTATGCCAAGCATGTGAAGACTTCCCCCTGTGGAATGAGTAGATGAAAACGATTTGTTCCAATGGCCAGGAAGATGGCTGAAGCAGGCGCTGTGGAGCGCTTAGAGTTTGGTCAGACATCAAAGGTGCCAAGTCTCCCAGTGCACCCCCCTTCAATGCCAGCCATCCTGACTTTTGTCTTGAGACTGGACTTCCGTGACTCTGGAAGAGAGAGTGAGGCTGAGGATGTTGGGAAATTCTGTCTCACTTCAATCCAATTCACTCACGAGTCAAGACATTACCCCATGATGTCGTTAATCCTCTTCAAAAATGAAGGATAAACAACTACAGCAATATTTCTTCCAACACCTCAACGATCTGTGATTGTACTTGGGTGGGCACTGCCTCCTCCACCCCTCCCACCCGGTCCCACACACAGATATCTCATCATCTTGATGTCTGAACCCATGGTTATTGTGAGTTGCTGTGGATGTGTCAAGAAATGAATGGATTTAAGGAAATGGCTTCAGGCAGAGTCTAAATGAGGCCCTGAAGAACACCTTGTGGAAGGGCTTCCTATTCATTATAGGTTGGACTGGATGGCTGAGGGTTCCCTTCTAACTCTGAGATTCTCCGATTCTGTGGAAGTCTAGCACCTCTATTACGTCATGGATTCCTCTGAGAGGAAGAATGGAGGCATTGTGGATTTGGGGTCAACAAAACTGGATTCATACCTTAGACAAGAACTTTGCTCCTCTGGGCCTCAGGGGTTCAATGAGAGGATTTATGAAATCTCTTCTGGGTCTAAAACCTGTGAATTCTATGATTAAAAAGAGCATCAGGGCACTCTGCCTACCAAAGAGGATAAACAGGGCCCAAGTAACATGAATAATAGCTGATTCTAAGTAGGTTGTTAAGAATGGAAACCAATAATGTAAGTGAATTAGAAATAAAAAGGCAAACGTAGAGAGTAATTAGTAAGCTGAAGACAGACAAATTAAATGGACTTTGAAGAAATAACCAGGAATTTACCCTTCTGATGAGGTCAGCTGACCACTAGGATTTCTGTGAAGCTGGACAACCTTATAGAAGAAGCAGGGTTTTGTTGGAAGAACTCTAGTTTGGACTTCCTCTACAAATCCACTTTAGCAGACCAAGGGGGTTGGAATCAGAACGAACATGGATTCAAATCTTGCCTCTGATCCTTACGAGCTGTGTAACCTTGGATGAGCCTTTCTAAGCCTCAGTCTTGTGACCTCTAGCATGGGGATAATAATATCTACCTTACAAGGCTATTGTGAAGATCAAATACGATCACACAAAAAAAAGCATTTTTTAAAGTACTGTATGGGAAACCTTAAAGTACTGTATGGGAAGCTCAGTGGCAGTGTCACTGTAGATAGAGTGCCAGGCCTAGAGTCAGAAGACTCAACTTCTTGGGTTCAAATCTGGCCTCAGACATTTCCTGAAACGCTTGCTTGCCTGTGATCCTGGGAAAATCACTTAACTCTGTTTGCCTCAGTTTCACCATCTGTAAAATGAGCTGAAGAAGGAAATGGCAAACCATTTCAGTATCTCTGCCAAGTAAACCCAAATGGGGTCACAAAGAGTCAGACATAGCTAATTGATTAAACAACAACAATCAGTCTGGAACACCCCCCTCCCCCCACTCCCAGCCACCCCTAACCCTTTTTTGTTGACAACTTAAATATTCTGTGTGCTAAGAATAGAATGAACAAAACAAGTTTGAGAACCATCGAATTAGATTAAGCATTTAATTGTCAGTACAGGCATACAACATTTTATTGTGCTTTGCAGATACTGTGGTTTTTACAAATTGAAGATTTGTGGCAAGTTTATAGATGCCATTTTCCCAGCAGCATGTGCTCACATTGTGTCTCTGTGTCACATTTTGGTAATCCTGCCAGTATTTCAAACTTTTCCTCTATTATTACAACACCTGTTACGGTGGTCTCTGATCAGTGATCTTTGATGTTACTATAATTAGTGCTTTGGGGCTCCACAAACCACATCCATCTAAGATTGCAAACTTAATCAATAAATGTTCTGACCGTTCCACTGATTAGCAGTTCCCTCATCTCTCTCTCTCTCCTCAGGCCTCCCTATTCCCCAAGACACAACAATAATGAAATTAGGCCAATTAATAACCTACAATGGCCTCCAAGTGTTCAAGTGAAGAGTCAATTGATGGGGCAAACTTTGTTGTTGTCTTATTTTGAGAAATTGCCACAGCCACCTCAACGTTCAGCAACCATCACCCTGCTCAGTCAGCAGCCATCAACATCTAGGCAAGACCCTCCACCAGTAAAAGACTTGCTGAAGGCTCAGGTGATGGTTAGCATTTTTTAGCAATAAAGTATTTTGAAATTAAAGTATTCTTTTATACATGATACTTTTGAGTAGCAGGCTACAGTATACTGTAAACATAACTTTTATGTGCCCTGGGAAACCAAAAAATTCGTGGGATTCATTTTTTGCAATGTTTGCTTTGTTGCAGTGGTCTGAGACTGAAACGGAAATATCTCTGAGGTATGCCTATAGCTGTTCTTGTCATCATCACCATCATCTTCCTCATGACCAGGATCTGGTCCTGATCCAAGCTCCATCACCTTTTGGTTACAGGAATCTTCCATTCTCTCTTCTTTAAAGTGCATCTGTCCTAAGGTGTGTCAGCAAATTCCTCAGTTTTCTCCTCTTGAAAATGAGATTGATAACGTTTGTACTGATTATCTCACAGGGTATTTATAAGGATTAAATGGGAAAATACATATGAGGTGTGTTTGTTTGCTCTCTGCTTCCTAATTTATCTTTTTTTCATTTAAACATTGTTTTTGAAATATTAAGTTCCAAATTCTCTACCTCTCTCTAGGCCCTGCCCCACCATTAAGAAGGCAAGCAATATATCAACTATACGTGTAAAGACATGTAAAACACACGTGTAAAGAACACAACTACTTAAGTAATTTATACAGGTGACCGTGATTTAGTTATTTAATTTTTTCTGCTGTGCTTCTCATTTAGTAGGTAGTTAATAAATGTTTGTTGAACTACTGAATTCCATTTCACGATACAGACCTTCTATCTCTAACTCATCATTTAGCCATACATGGTCCAGGGAAGCAAAACCTCCATTACAGAGATTGCAAGGGTGGCACTTTTAATTTTAGCTCCCGTTAGAATGTCATGCAGGCACTCAATCGTTCAACAAGCATTTATTAAGCACTTAGTATATGCCACTGTGCTAAGCTCTGGGGATACAAGCAAAGGTAAAAAACGCTGTCTTTTCCCTCAAAGAGGGAAAGGGGAGGAAATAAGTATTTGTATATAGTACCTACTGTGTGCCAGGCACTGTGCTAAATACTTTTTACAAATATTATCTCTTTTGATCCTTACAACAGTCTTATGAGGTGGGTGCTGTTTATCCCTGTTTTACAGTTGAGAAAATTGAGTCAAACAAACTTGCCCAGGGTCATAGAGCTAGTAAGTTTGAGACCAGATTTGGCCTCAGGTCTTCCTGACTCCAGGACCAGCGCTCTTATCCACTGTGCCAGCAACTAGCTCATATTCTATTGTGAGAGACAACATGTAAATAACTATGTGTAACCCTGTACCCCACCCAAAGGGAAGTTTAGAAGTCCTATCAAGGATGGCCCTGTGCTTTGTGTGTTTTGAATGGCTAATGGGAACCCCTAGAAATGAGATGTTGTTTAGCCATTCAAAATCTGTACCTTACTTCATCTACTTGCTCCATTTCCTTCATCTCTCTCCTTTTCCCCCTCAGAGGTCTCTCAGCCTCAGCTCTCTATGTATAGGGAATATCACAGGACTGTCTTTATGAGAAAGCCAAATCTCCCTGAGGGGTGGGGCTACATACAAGATATATGCAGAGTAAATGGAAATTCTCAGAGAAATGCTCCTTGAAGACAGAGACTACTTCATTTTTGCCTTTGACTTTTTAGCACTTCAGTCAATGCCTGACACATAGTAGGTGCTTAACAAATGCTTGTTGACTGATGATTTGAGATCTGGAAAACTCTCCTCTGTACCCTAGTGTGATATGATTACCATAATTATAACAATCCCTCATTGGTTATCGATGAAGAAAAATGAACAAAATGGTGGTAAAGTAATTCACAAGGATGAAGAGCAACATACAGAAGAATAAGTTGCAAGGCAATGAAAATGAACAATGGATTTATAAGAGGCATCTCTTCTTCGTGTGGCATTACCTTCCACCCAAGTATTTCTAATTGCTTGACAAATACTCAGTCTTCCCTTCTTCACAGATGGTAAAAATGGATACACTCAGAGCAATTTGGCTCATCCAAGCCCCAAGGAACATCTCCCAGAATTCATGAGACCCTTGTCACAGTCTACTTGTCAAATGAAAATGTCATTGGAGAGAAAAAGAAGTCAGAAGCAAGAATGCCGTAGAGGAATGGACTGAGCTAGAGGCAGATTCCACCAGAGCCAACTGGCCTAAAAACAAATGATTGCAAAGTGCTTTTTATGTGTGTTTTAGACAAATGACATTTTGTCTGCAAAATTGGAGCTCCAGGTTGACGGTGCCAGGTTTCTAGAGCAAGCCGATGGCGGTGTTGTTAGGATGACTTTCTTGAGTGACCAAGTCGCTTTATTTTAAAACATGTATTTCATTGTTGTTATTTATTATTGTTCATCTATAATATTAGAGCTAAATTTAATTTACTCTTTAAAATGGGCAGAAGACAAGGAACAAATGCTCTTAGGATATAGCAGTATTCTTTACTTTCTCTTGGTCTGCGGTTCCTCATCTCTAAAGGGAGAGAGCCAGACTAAACCATTGCCATCAGTTCTAGCTCAAATATTTCTATGATTCTAGGAATTGCTTGGAAGGCAGATGTCAGGAACTCAATTATAAGGCAGAGCATGGAAAAAATTGAGTCATATTTCAGTTTTAACCTCTAAAATTCACTTGTTTCCATTCGGTGAAGAGTGAAACACTAAAATTTGTTATACTGACTGACAAAAATAAGTGAAGTTTAAAAGGCAGTCTACCATAATTTGAATGCATATCCATTAATTTCCCAAAGAATGATAAATCTGTGTACAAAGTACTGCTTCTGATCCTTGCCTCTGGTGTCACACTCCAACTTAACCCCATTTAAAACATGGAATGGAAGAATGGAAGTGTGTGTATTTTTACCTAAGAAAAATCTGCTCTTATGTAGTTTGCCAGGTATGACTTTCCTAAGCTCTGAGAAAATCTTAGTTCTGGATTTTAAAAGCCCGTGCCCACCATGCTTGAGATAAATTACAAAGAGTTTTTATATAAATAAACTTAAAATTGAGCTTTTATTAACTTCATTGTTTTTAACCTCAGTATTTTTCTTTAAAGTTACAAACTTTAGTAGAGCAATGGCCCTGGAGTCAGGAGGACCTGAGCAGCCTCAGACACTTGACACTCCCTAACTGTGTGACCTTTGGCAAGTCACTTCACCCCAATTGCCCTGGCTTCCCCCCCTCCAAAAAAATAGTTACAAACTTTATTTTAAAAAAAGTTCTTCCAAGAATTTTCATTTCTGTTTGTTACACTGCAGACCAGCTCACTAAGTTGCAGCTGGGCAGCCTCACTTGGCCTGTCTGATCTGGCATTTAAAGACATTCAAGGGCTGCCTCCTTTTCATAGATCACAGCATTTGAAGGCTCGATGACCTGAGAGTTCATGTACTTCTGTGTTTCCCCAATGCAGGAAATTTTTACCAGCCCAATGCTCACTTCTCTGGGCCTGTTGTCTCATCCATAAACTTAAAAAATTGAACTAAATAATCCCAAAGCCCTCTTCTAGAATGACAGTCTGATTTGAAAAACACTCATCTACTCTGATCATTTTCTCTTTGCCTCAATTTTCCTTATTTTAAAAGGGAGATAGCAATATTCACCTCTCTCTACCTCAAAGTACAGTTTTATATTAGTTATTTGTATCAGTTATATCAGCTTCCTTTATGTCCCAACTAAAATCCTTTCCTTTATTAGAGGCCTTCCCCATCCCCTCTTATTTCTAGTTCCTTTCCTCTCTTAATTATTTCTTATTTATCCTATATACACCTTGCTTTGTATACACAGTGTATTTATTTATTTGCATATTATCTCCCCCATTAGATTCTAAGCTCTTTGAGGGCAGGGACTGTCTTTTGCCTTTTTGTACCCTCAATATTTATTTAGCACAGTGCCTGATACACAGTAGGTGCTTAATACATGTTTGTTGATTTTTATTAAGAGAAAGAAAACAAAGGAAGAAAGACATTTTAGCTCAACTATATTTAAAGTAATAAGAATTCAGATTTTATAAAAGCAAGTTATGACATAATAGCAGTCTAGTATGTGTAGAGGTAGTGAATAGCATAGAAAAAGCCTGGGAGTCAGAAGACATTTATCTTAGTAATGCATTGCCACTGTCAGTATGAACTTGAGTAAGTTACTTAACCTTTTCCTTGTGTTGCAACTTCTTCCTCTGTAAACTGGGGACAATAATGCCTGCTGTTCCTGCTTCACAGGGTTCAATTCAAATGAATATGGAAGCATTTTGAAAAATTGAAAGCATTAAAGATGTATTTCATTACATGTCAGACTCTTAAATATATTTAGAATAAGAAAAAAATTTTGAAAAACCTAGGATCCATGAAATAACATATGTGAGTATAATTTCTAAATCTAGGTTATTTCAAGGATCCTAGGGAAAAAGTCATACATGCATTTAAATTATTGTTATTGCATATTTGGAAAGAGAGTGGAATAGGAATAATGATGACATAGTCCTATCAGATGTGTTATATATCATTATGGCTATTCTGTTCCCCACCCCCACCCCAGTCTTGGAAAAGTCTACTAGTTGGAGAGTGAGGAGTTTCAGGTGGGAGGCAAATGGTCCCAGAAGCAAAGTGTGAGTGTGAAAGTAAGTGATTTAATCCTCAAGCATGCCTATTTTGGCAGTCACAGGATCCTGATAATATTGTCCTCCATGTTCCAACCTCTACCTCAATTCAATTTATCCCATACATTGCTTTTTGTATTTCTAGTGATTAGCACGGTGTTTTGCACATTGTTGTTCAGTCATTTAGTCACATCAGACTCTACATGACCTGTATAGAGTTTTCTTGGCAAGGATACTGGAGGGGTTTGCCATTTCCTTCTTTAGTGGATTAAGGTAAACAGAGGTTAAATGACTTGCCCAGGGTGGTACAACTAATGAGCATCTGAGGCCTGATTTGAACTCAGGTCTTCCTGTCTCCTGGCCTAATGCTTTATCCACTGAGCCACCTAGCTGCCTTCATGTAATAAGTGTCTAAAAAATTATTTGAATGTAATATATGTTAAATAAATGTTCACTCATTTGTTCATTCATTTATTTATTCATTGATGCCAGTTCCCTTTCCCTAAAATATTATCTTCATTATATGACTTCCTTCATAAAAGACCTTCAATGGCTCCCCATTGCTTATAGAATTAAACCCAAACTCCTTAGCCTGGTGCTCAAGAAACCTTATAATCTGGTAGTATATAAATTTCTTCTTCTGGCTCCACCCTTGATTCTCCAGATCTGTACATGTCTATGCTAGTAGTCTTCTCACCCTGGAGATGCCTCCACTCCTGTGTCCCCCTCCTCTACTTGGTGAGTTCCTACCCAGGATCACCATTTCAGGAGGTGCTTAGGCCATCTGTACTCATTTCTTTCCAGGCTCTGCTCCTGACTCTTAGGACTTTCCCATCTTGTCCCCACACAGGTATCTATCTTTCCCCTCTACTTCCCAACTACCTTTTATGCATTATCTTTCTCCATTAACTGTTTAAGTGTTGACTCCTTTCTGATGCCACCAGCCCTTGTTTGGCTTTGAAGGTACTGAGAATTTTCCCTCAGTTTCATCTGGCCTGTATGGATAAAAGCTTTTCTTCCCCTTGGTTCACTAGAAACAAGGGTACATTATTAAAAAATAATTTTATTCATAGTTAGGGAAAAAAGATAAAAAAATTTCAAATGTTCACTATAGAATTGATAAATTATGGGGCATGGAGTAGTGGAAAGCACATAGGACAGTGTGTGGAATGAAAGACCCTCACCAATTAAATTTATAATAAGGAGCCATCTCAGGGTGGGAACAGAAATAAATTTTATTCAATTCTCGAGAATAGGGCATCCTCTGCTAGAGCAGATCTAGCAAGGGAGGCTCTTTACAAGGGGCAAAGCACCAATAATTATGCCTAACACAAGAGAATTCCGCGCCCCCCCCCCCCCCCCCCCCCCCCCCCCCCCCCCCCCCCCCCCCCCC
>CM053622.1:613208006-613248213 GCA_028646595.1 Phalanger gymnotis | reverse complement strand
TCTGCAATGTATTCCCGGAGAGCCATGTACAAGCAGAAATATGCTGCACCAAAAACCAGGATTGAAAGGAAAAAGAAAGAGAAGGTGCCTGCTACTATTTCAAAGCCAGTTGGTGGTGATAAGAATGGAGGAACCCGTGTGGTGAAGATTCGCAAAGTGCCTCGGTATTACCCTACTGAGGATGTGCCTAGAAAGCTGCTAAGTCATGGCAAAAAGCCCTTCAGCCAGCATGCGAGGAGACTTCAAGCTAGCATCAAGCCAGGCGCTGTTCTGATCACACTCACTGGCCACTACAGGGGCAAGCGAGTGGCTTTCCTGAAGCAGCTGGCTAGTGGCTTGCTACTGGTGACTGGACCTCTGACCATCAACCGTGTTCCTCTGAGAAGGACCCATCAGAAATCTGTCATTGCCACCTCTACCAGGGTTAATCTTTCAGGTGTAAAAATTCCAAATCATCTTACTGATGCTTACTTCAAGAAGAAGAGGCTCCGTAAACCTAGACACCAAGAAGGAAAGATTTTTGACACGGAAAAAGAGAAATACGAGATTACAGAGCAGCGCAAGGATGATCCGAAAACAGCGCACTCTCAGAGCCTGCCCCAAATCAAGAAAATTCCTCAGCTCCGTGGCTACCTGCGTTCTGTATTCTCTCTCTCCAATGGAGTTTATCAGCATAAATTGGTGTTTTAAATGCCTTCTAGAGAACTCTTATTAAAATATTTGGAATAGCTAACAACAACAACGACAACAACGACAACAGCTAGTGAGTGTCTGAGGTAGGGTTAAAACTCTGATCTTCCTGACTCCCAGTCCAGTACCCTGTCCATCATATCACCTAGCTACGCCAGACAATCAGGGAAGCATTCGTTGATCCATGGATTGAAATGGAAAAAACCATGACTACTGAAGGGAGACACACTACTTGCTAATGTCATCTAAATTTTTCACTTTCCTATTCTTGCAAAGTTGCTATGTGTGTTTGATGATACATAAAAAAATTATTTTCAACCCACTAGGAATTAAATGAGCTATTTAAAATCCGAGTCTCTCAAACAAATCCCCTGAGGTGCACAGAGAACATTCCCCTCCTGATACTTCCCTACAATTAGAGCAGATTCTTCAGATAAAGAAAAAAATGTGAGCAAGATGACTATAAATAGTACATTTCTCCCATATTTAATGAGCTATGTTATAAACTACAAGCCCCCACACAAATTAGCCTAATGCTGCATGATGCTTGAAGGCACTGGCAAAATTCTGTCTGAGAATCCTAGGATGGGAAGAGACTTTGTGATCCCTATCTAGGGTGATCCTTTTCTTCCAAACAGAACCACATCTAATCTATCCTGGATGGATGGAGATTAGTTCCATTCTGATTCAGTTCATTGTTTAGTATACAGAACTGAGACAATATATTAACAAGGCTGATTTCCAGGTGGGGCTCCAGTTCTGTGACTTTATTGGAGTCACATCTCATAAATAATTATAGTAACACACATTTACATAGGGCTTTATCATTTACCTTCCTCAAAGCAACCACGTGAGGTAGGTATTATAAGTCTTCTGGTTACCCTGTATTTTAAGGTGAAGAGAAAATGACAATGTCACAGCTCACCTAACAGAGAACACTGACCCCCCAGGCTTTCTCCATTCCTAGTCTAGAATTGTCTTTCAGCCTACCAGATCACTTCTGCATTCAATGCTTCAAGTTTGGATGGGGGAGAAAAGTCTCATTGTCTGCCCTTTTAGAGATTTTCAGATGAGAGTCACTCATTAAATCATCTGTACTTTTTTTAGGGTGCTAATTTTTTAACTCTTTTATAGAATCTTAGATTGGAAGGAATATTAGAGTCTATCAGGGGTGGGGAACCTGCAGCCTTGAGGCCACATGGAGCCCTCTAGGTCCTCAACTGTGGCCCTTTGACAGAATCACGTGGCCTCAAGGCTGTAGGTTCCCCACCCCTGGACTTCTCTCCTAATGCTTTCTTAGAAGAAATGACAACCATGGAGAGGCATGGTGGTGCAATGAAGTCATAAGCTCCTGGTTTCAACTTTTTATCTGAATACTTGATGGCTGTGACTCGGTGTTAGGTTTCGGTTTCCTGATCTGTAAAGCAGAGATAATGAGTTGTAGTCTATGCCATAGGGTTGATGAGGAATAGCCTTTCTAAACTATTATAAATGAATACTAATAATTAATACAATGATAATGATAATAACAATAGCTAGAATTTGTATGGCACTTTGAGGTTTGCAAAGCATTTTACAAATATTATCTGATTCTACATGGCATAGTGCCTAGTATACTGGTCTTGCAGT
Organism: Phalanger gymnotis; assembly: GCA_028646595.1. NCBI lineage: Eukaryota > Metazoa > Chordata > Mammalia > Diprotodontia > Phalangeridae > Phalanger > Phalanger gymnotis. The sequence goes on along the minus strand of CM053622.1, from coordinate 613,245,894 downwards.
CGGGAAGAACTGGGTTCAAATCTAACCTCAGACACTTACAAGTTCTGAGATCCTGGGCAAGTCACTTAACTCCATTTGCCTCAGTTTCCTCATCTGTAAAAATGGGGATAATAGCATCTACTTCGGGAGGTCGTTGTGAGGATTAAATGAGAAAAAATTTGTTAAGTGCTTAGTAAATGCTTTATAAATGTTAGCTATTATTATTATCATCACACTAACTCTGGGAGGTAGATGTTATTATTACTCCTGTATTATAGAGTAGGAAACTGAGGCAGGTAGAGGTTAAATGACTTGCCCAGGGTCATACAGCTAATAGTTGTCTAAGGTTGGATTTGAACTCAGATCTTCCTGATTCCAGGTCCATTGATCTATCCACCATACCACCTGTGTAAAGTTAATAAAGGTGACATTTCAATATTAAACAGGAGTCATTGACACTAGCTATGGGATCCTGGGCAAATCATGTAACCCTGTTTGCCTCAGTTTTTTCATCTGTAAAATGAGCTAGAGAAGAAAATGGCAAATCACCCCAGTATCTTTCTGAAGAATACCCCAAAAGAGGTCATGAAGAGTTGGACACAACTGAAAAATGACTGAGTAACATAAATAGCAAGGCAAGTGTGTGCCATGTAGATTGGGATGCAAATAGAAGCATGGGACAGGAATATTGAAGAGTATAATCTCGAGGCCTGTCATTCAGAATGAGACAAATAATTTCACAGCGCAATAACTATTTAAATAATAATGGAAACATGATTCCTGAGCAAGTGATTTTGTTTTCATCAACTCTGATGTATAAAATGCTTTCTTCTCCCCAAAAAGATAATTTTTGTTAGCCTATCTTGTTATACATTCCTCTGGAGAAATATCCTTCAACATGTAAAGTCTTTTTGGCTTTAATAATGATAAGGAAGCTAATAGGATAGGAGTTGCCAATAAAATTTTATTTCTACAGGAATAATTAGATACTTATCTCAGAACCTCAAGTGGAGCTAGCTCAGTTCTACCATGTGCTTCTGTGAGACAGAAGAAAAGAGAGAACAAGAAGATTTGGTCTCTATAGTGTCAGGCCTGCTGCCCTGCACAGGCCTCAGAGATTGCTCTTCTGAGAGAGACACTTCCATCTTCCTTCAGGGGAAAGACAGCATGGATTAGTGCAAAGAACACTGGATTTGGAGCAATTTCCTCCTCCGTAAAAATCAGCCTGGAAACACAGGCTGGATGGAGTTAGCTTACAAAGGGCTTTAAATGTCATAGAGAAGAATTTTTATTTTATCCAAGATCTCTTTAGAGTTCAATCCCACTCAAGATCTTGTGACCTACTGCCCTTCTGATCTATCAACTAACTGCTGTAAACTCTAGGTCAAAAGGCTTTGTTACTCAAAAGAGAAACTTTGCAGTTTACTGATTCACATTACAGATCGTGAATTGAAACTGGAAAAAAAATCTTTTGCCTCAAAACCTCTCAGAAAGTGTGAGATGTAAAATGTGTAGGGCAAATAGTATTGGAACAGAAACTTTTTTTTTCTTGTTTTTAATGATCCTAAATTACTTTCTGCTCCAAAAGCCCCTCCTTTTAACACTGATACTGTCCTGGTGCTGTCATATGTGAATCTCAAACACTGTAACTTTAAAACAATCAAAAAGACAGGTAACCCAAAGAATGATGGGAAGACAGAAGGATGACAGGTATGAAAAGAATGCAGTATGTTACCAATGATAGTGTGCACACAAGAAGTAGCGTATAATACATTGTCATGAATACGTATGCCTGGAAAATATAGGCTACTAATATAGCAAGAGTGACCGATAGCAGAGAGACAAACTGAGTGCTTGGAGGAGGGTGTCCACTGTACCGGGTAGATCTTCTATAGAGGACCTCCTCATGGAGATAGTGTGATCCAGTGGAAAAAGCCCTGGCTCTGGATTCAGAGAACCTGGGTTCAAATTCTACCTCTGTCATTTATTAGTTAGTCAATAAACATTTATTAAGCACCAACTATGTTCCTGGCACAATGCTAAGTGTTGAGAATACAAAGAAAGGTAAAAGACAGTCCTTGCTCTCAAGGAAATCACAGTATAATGGGTGACCTACCTGTGTGACCTTGGGCAAGTCATATGGGTCCAGTCAGGTCTTTCATGTGCAAAATGAAGGGTTGAGCTAAATGGTCTCTATAGTCCCTTATGGTGGACCAGCTCTCAACTTATGATCCCATGGGATAGGTAAGAATGATCATGGATTGGCATCCACATTGGCAGAAGGATCAAATATCCTCTATGCTAATGACATTATTCTGTTTAAAGTTAATTAAGTTTAAAAAGGGACAGGTAAATGAGAAATTTGACATCTGTTCTTCAACTTCCAGAGTGCCAGAACATATTCTTTTTTTCTGAAGGCTACATCTAGATATAGAAAAAAAAGCTAACAGGGCCATGAAAACAGATATCTAGGCTTTGCATGTTCAGAGCATATAATTGGTGAAGTCTAACCTCGGTCAATTTTCAAATTAACATATATGTTTTAGGCAGTGTTTGTGGCAACAGATGTGGGGGCCCCCCTGCAAGGAATGGAACTAGGGTGTGTGTTCATTTACCAAAATGGAGAAGCCGGTGTGATGCAATATGGCACAGTGGAAAAAGATGGCTCCAGGTCTTGGGTCTGAATTCCATCTCTGACAATATCTTCATGACCTTGGGTGAGTTTAACCTCTCGGGCCCCAGTTTTCTTATCTGAGAGGAAGGGGTGGGACTATATGGCCTTTGAGGTCCCTCCCAGCTCTAGACAGATGAGGCAACTAGGTGGTATAGGGGACAGAGCACTGGACCTGGAGTTAGGAAGGCCTGAATTCAAATCTTGCCTTAGAGACTTCCTAGCTGTGCAGCCCTGGGTGAGTCACTTGGGACTCCATCTACCTCAGTTTCTTCATCGGTAAAAACTTACCTTCTAGGGCTGTTTAAAGGAGCAAATGAGATAACACATACAAAGTACTTTGCAAATCTTAAACACTATATAAATTCTAGTTATTCTGGTGAGCCTATGAATTGGGCAGCTTGCATGAAAATACATGAAAATGGCTATGAATCCAACTTCTCGGTTCTTATTAATTTTTCTTCCCCATCAATATACGTCAGTTCATTGCACAGCTACTTTTCTGGCTTCTTGGCGTCCCGACTCTTGAATCACCTTCCTCTTCTATCTCCTCCTTCCTTTTATTTGATATTCTCTCCTTCCCAACCTTCCTGGGGTGTGATGGAGATAGCTCTAGCCAGAGTGGATTTTTAAATTTTCAGTGTGAGGATCTATGTAGCTGGAAGCCAGCAGAATGTGAGCTCCTTAGCAAAAGGTAATCTTTTTTTAAAAAAAAATTAATTATTTTTAGTTTTCACCATTCACTTCTATAAGATTTTGATTTCCAAATTTTCTCCCCATGCCTCCCCTCCACCCACCCCAAGATGGCATGCAATCTGAGCAGAAGGTAATTTGGAGACCCGAGATGGTTTTTCCCAGGTCTCTCAGAAGTTGGAAAGCCTTTCTCTCTAAGGTTACATTCCTCAGATATGTACTCTATATCTTGTATGCTTCTACTTATTTACATGTTGCTTCCCTTTAGAATGTAACCTTCCTGAGGATAGTGGCTACTTTTGCTCTCCTTTGCATCTCCATTGTTTAGCACAATGCCTAGCACATAGTAAGCACTTAATAAATTCTTGTTGATAGATCTTTGTATCCTCCATTTCCAGTTGTTGAATGATAGACAGATAGATAGATAGATAGATAGATAGATAGATAGATAGATAGATAGATAGATAGATAGTTTGCTAAATTGAATTGAAAATGTTGGGAAAAAGATGCTGAGCTGGAGCTAGAACCAGGGCTCTCAATTCCTTATCCAGAACTCATTTCACTGAGGTATGTAGCCAAAGAATGTGTGCTATTTAGAGTATGCACTCCTTGAGAGCAGGTGCTGGTTTTTTTTTTCGTTTTTTTTTCTTTTATCGATTTTTGTAACCTCAGCACTTGGCACAGTGCCTGGAATATAGAAGATAATTTAAAAATGTTTATTGACTGATTGATTGACTTAAATAAAAACCATTCTAATGCTCAGTATCTTAGTTGGAATTTAGGAATACTTGGTGTTGAGTTCTGTGTGCTATGTTAAATTCCTTCAGGGTGGGAACACTTTTAAAAGCTTTTTCTTTTTATCACCAGTACCTAGCATGCAGTGCCCAGTCCACAGAAGGCACAAAATAAATGCCTGCTGGATTGAAAGTTACCTGAAATCTTTGCTGGTCAGCAGTTTGTAGAGTGGTGCCTTTATGGGATTGAAGGAATAGATGGAAGGGGAGACAGAAACTAGTAGTATGTGGTGTCACAGAGAAAGTGAAATAAGAAAATATAGACCAGTTAGTTATTCTGGGTAACAAAGGACATGTTTTGAGAGACGGAAGTAGTGGTCAGTTACAACCAAACCACTCCTGGCACATGAACATTGAAGGCAGACCATATGGGAGCTGGTGAGCTGGGAATAGGGATAACAACCAGACCTGAGATCTCATTAGTATAGACAGCTTCTGGGTGAAGAATCTTCCTCTACCAATGCAGTTTGACTCTTTCTGTAACTTAAAGGAGAATTTCCTGGAGTGCTGGGAAGTTAAGTGAGTTGTTCAGGCTCACATAAGCTAGTGTGTGTCACAGGTGAAATTTAAACCCAGGTCTTCATGGCTCTGAGGCTAACTCTCTATCCATTGTACTACACTGCCTCCCATATCTGAGAAAAGCTTATTTTCAAAATTGCATTTAGAAATGTCTCTTGATATTAATGAATTTATAAAACTTGGAAATCTTCAAATAAAAGCTGTCTATCTAAACATAAATAGTTATTACAGTCAGGCTATTCACAAAATTTATTCTTTGGATGGCAATGTACCAATTATTAGTTTCAAAGCTTATGATTTTCTGCCATAGAGCCTAATTAAGTATTTCAGTTTTATGATATGTGGAGCCTTCTCCAGACAGGGTGCGTTTGTTGATACTGGCACTCTGACTCTGCATGGGAAGTATTATTGCTTAGCACAGAGAGAGAGAGAGGGAGAGAGAGAGAGAGAGAGAGAGAGACAGAGAGAGAGAGAGAGAGAGAGAGAGAGAGAGACAGAGAGAGAGAGAAAGAAAGAGAGACAGAAAGAGAGACAGAGAGATGGAGAGAGGTAAAGAGAGAACTCACGTACACATATATAAAAATATTTGTCCACCTACCAAGAACACAAAGAAATTTTTCTTATCGAAGGGTTATTCTGCCTAATGCAGTTAATCACTTGGATTTTATATTTTGCTCTTTCCGCAATAAGATGATTATAACTTTAGAACTGGAACTGTTTAGAACTGGTCCTCATAGGCCTTTTTATCTAACAATCTGATTTTACAGATGAGGAAACTGAATCTGAGAGTGATTAAGTAATTTGCCCTGGGTCTAGGAGTGTGCTAGAGTCTACTATGTCTACCTTTGTTGAACAGATTAATTAAAATTTCAGTGTGAGCATTTAAACCTGTTAGAAATAATCATCTTACCAAAAAACTCCACATGGCCCACAGTGAATAAAGGAAAGATTTTATTAATCATTCTCCTTCCAGAGATGGCAGGATCCTGGGTGACCCCTAAGGAGAGACGCCCTTTCAGACAATTTCCTGCCCCACATCCCATTGGTCAGCATTTCAGGGCTCACAGCCTACCCAAAAACACCTAAACCCCATCCCCACGTGGGTCTGCACCCCTGCCCACATCTTCTCATTTCCACATTTCAATTCCCCCTTCCCCTTTCATCCCCATACTTTATGCTTTATTTAATAAATGTTTTTTTAAGTTTCCTCCCAATTTGTCAGCTTCAGATAACACGAGAAAGGAATATTCTCAATTGCTAAGGGAGTGGACGAAAGTTGTGAGTTGAAGATTCGAACCCAGGATATCCATGAGAAACCATCCCATTATCTAAGATAGTCTGGGTTAATGGGCCCCATCTCCTGTGAACCACACATGGTCCCACAGTTGTGGATACACAGGAAAAAGCCCTTCTCAGAACAAAGAAAAGGAGTCTGCTTTTAGATATTCTGATTGTCGAGTGGCCAACATCCCTTCACTATGCCCCCTTCCAACCCCAAGCAGTTTTATCTCTTACGTTAGCCACCAATATGACTTCAAATCATATTTCATATAATTTCTGTGGAAACAAAATTCAATCATCCCTTACACACAGCCAAAATCATCAAATGTTATAAATAGTCAGGGTTTGGTTTATTGTTTAGTTGACTGTCTACTTTAGACTTAAGAAACTGATGGAGAAAATGTTAATAATGAAGATTCAACTTATAAAGTGTGTATTGCTTTTCAGAGAGCTGGTTGTTAGACGTTTACTAGCACACTCTTGCCTGAGTGATGTAGCTAGTAAGTTTCTGAGGCAGAAACTGCCTTCCTTATCCACTGGACCACCTGGCTGCCTATGCCAGGTGTAGAAATAGAAGTGTATGCAGTTGCCCCACATGTCTATTAGTGAAACGAGTGTGACAGAAATTGGAAACTGTCCCCCATTAATAGCCACAGATGTCACAGGCCATACATTCTGGGAGAAAGGTTGTTTTACAGTCTAGAAGAGTCCCCAAAATCCCTTCTGCTTGAAGCCCAGAGAAGTGTCCAAAGTGTCTATCTTCTGAGATACTGGAGAGTCCCTTAACTCCTGGCCAGTTTCATTTTCTAAGATAGGATAAGGACTGGACTTATGAAGGCCTTGGTATATGGAATTTACAGGTGAGGAAACTCCTCCTGGTGCTGGTTCACACCTGCACAGCTCTGCTCTTAGAAAATGGCCTAAAGCACTGAGAGGTTAAATAAATTCAGAGGCTGGGGTGGGGGTGGTGTCACATAGCCAGGAAATTTCTGAGGCAAAACCTGAACACAGGTCTTCCTCGTTGCCTAATATTTTAGAAGTTTGGTCCTCTTATTAAGCATTAAGCCTCAAAGCCACAAAACACTTTCAGCCTCAGACCTAGGAAAGGTCACATTGATCTCACCTTTAATGGTTTGAGAAAATTGTTCCCAGTGCACTAAAGTTTTCTGGTCTTGAGTTTTAACTTGTGGTGAATTTTGAGGGAGAGTGAGACACAGAGACAGAGAGAGACAGACAGAAAGAGACAGAGACAGAGAGAGAGTGACAGAGAGACAGAGACAGAGCAAAGAGAGAAAAGAACACACAGACAGAGAGAAAGAGAGAGAGAAAGAAAGAGAGAGAGAGAGAGAGAGAGAGAGAGAGAGAGAGAGAGAGAGAGAGAGAGAGAGAGAGAGAGAAATGGAAAGGCTGAGTGCTTTCTGATCCTAGCAGGGTTAGCTCCCAGAGTCCTTTAGTGGTGGAAATCCAAGTTTCTTACCTCAGAGTTGTTTCCTGGGGTTATAGGTGAGGAAGATGGTGGAACTACTGACATCATTGGAAATTCCCTGATGAAAAGTAGGTTTTCAATAGAAGAAATGATACTGAAAGAATCGTTCCCAGGATATTTATATCTCATTGACCCTCAGAGAATATATGTGTGTATATATTTATTTACTTTTATTTATTCATTTATTTATTTATATTTACATATATTCTCAGAGACCATATATATGTGTGTTCACACACATACATACACCAGGCACTGTACTAAAGGAATATAGGACATCTATACACATATATGTATAAACACACACGTATGTACATGTACTTCCCTTTCAGACAGGGCATGAAGTAAAAACAGGGACAAGGAAGACATTCTGAAAACTTTCTCTTAACCACGTGAAGCTACCTTATGGACTTTTCTTTCAGTTTATCTGTATCCCACAAGAGAGACAAAGACACATTTTATTGAACTGGTTTGCACAAATCATTTTCCCAGGGTTTGGGAAGCTTCCTCTTAGATGGGATAAAGGCCCTATTTGGGAACTTGGAATCCCCAAGTGCCTTCTGACTTTCAACAGAACATTTCTTGGAATTCTGAAATAAGAAGCTTCCATTATTTTGCTCTTTCAGGAAATGATTCATAGTGTTTCCAAAATCAACAGAATCTCTCACATCTAGCAGAATATTTGGATTCCCAAGGCAGGAACCATTCCTGGCCCACACTCCATACTCTTTGCTCAGCCAGGTCATGATTTTCAGTCGCAGTTAACATCATAAGAGGAGCATTTGTTCCCAGGAGAACAGAACTAAGAAGTATCCCTAGGTAACAAACCTCCCTGACTTCAAAGTTGCATGGATGTGCTCCTATTCTCATGGCCTTCCTTTTCATTCTGATGTGATAACCTTTATCTTACATGTGATTATTTGGAAACTGAGTATTTTCTGTCATGTTGGAAGGGTAGGAAATTGGCTCAGCCTGGCATGATGCCCAGCAAATTCCTATAATTCCAGGACACTGGGTAAAACTTTAGTTGTTACTCTAAGCTGGGGCTAGAAATAGAATTTAGGCAGCTAGATGGGGTAGTGGACAGAGTGATGGGTCTGGAATCTGGAAGTTCAAATATGGCCTTGCTTACTAGCTTTATGACCTTGGGCAAGCCACTTAACCTCTGCTTGCCTTGCCTTGGAAAATAAGGGTAACAATAGTACCTACCTCCTAGGGTTATTGTGAGGATCAAATTACATAACATTGGCAAGGTACTTAGCATAATACACGACACATAGTAGGTGCCATATAAATGTTTGCTTAATTGTTTCAGTTGTGTCTAATCCTTCGTGATCCCATTTGGGTTTTTCTTGGCAAAGATATGGATCCTTCTCCAAAGATCCTTCTCTGGTGGATCCATTTTGTCAGGCAATCAGAGGTTAAGTGACTTGCCTAGGGTCACACAGCTAGGAAGTATCTGAGGCTGGATTTGAACTCAGGCCTTCCTGACTTCAGAAAGTGCTCTATCCATTGAATCACCAGCCGCCTCTAGATAAATGCTAGCTCTTATTATCTGAAAGGCAACGGTCGTAGTTGTCCTTCTTTCGCTTTAGGACCCATGGGAGTCTGGATGCTCTCTAAAATGGTGCCATCTAGCCTTATAAGTCTTCAGCTTCAGTCCTAAGGTCTTTGTTTCTGCTGCGAAGGTAGGAAAAGAGGGAATGAGTACCACTCTCCGAGGGCGTACAGATATACTAATTCCACAATCTATTAGGGGGCACAAGGGGAGGCTACATGTATAATCAGCCAATGTAAAGAGTCCCCAGGTGGGTGGTATCATTTCATCCTGGGCACCTTGGGAAGGAATCAGACATCCTTTATTAATGTTAAAATAACAGCAACATTAAGAGCCGCTGATGTTTAGGTAGCATTTCCAGGTTTGCACAGTTCTTTGCAAACAATGCCTCAGTTGATACTGACGGTGCTGATTTTCATTGGTTAGAACCTTTTTAAAACTTCCAGGAAGCTGTGTCCCAACCTCTTATTATTACTGAAACCTCTCATTTTCCTGACAAATCAAAGGTTAGGTCTATTTGACAGCCTAAAATGTTTTGAAAGAAAAACAGGGGAGGCAGCGATTTGATGGTCCTTGAGATGATGCAGGGAAAGATTGAAGGCAAAGGGAGAAGAAGACGGCAGAGGGTGAGATGGATAGTGTCATGGAAGCAATGAACGTGAGCTTGGACGGACTTTGGAAGGTAGTTGAGGATAGACGGCCTGGTGTGCTGCGGTCCATGAAGGGTCAGACGTGGCTGAATGAATGACAACAACGAAGATACCAAGAATTAGGTTTAGTGGGCCTATGGCACAGAGAGCAGGCCTTGGAGTCTGGAAGGCCTGAATTCAAGTCCTGACTCTTCTACGTGCTGGTTATATGACCTTGAGCAAGTCATTGAGCCTTTTAGTGTCCTCAAGCAACTCTTAAGTTGTTAATTACAGAAGAATACCTAATCTGAATTGGTAGGAGCTGGCTCATAGGAACCTCAGCATTTCACAGGTCTAGACTTCATAAAAGGATGGAGAAAACAATACTTATACTATTTATCTCACAGGATTATTGTGTTGTAAATATTTTTTAAACATAGAAGTGCTTTGTAAATATGAATTATTATTACTATATTTACACAACCTAAAAGCTGCTTTACAAAAAGAAAATAATGGCTAATGGGACTTCCAAAACTTCTTAAAGATGTCCAAATTGAGACTCAGTTTAGGTGATACAATTTGATGTATTGAACAGCGTGCTGGATTTGTAGTCATGGTCAATAAACATTATTAAGCACCTACTATGTGCCAGGCACTGTACTAGGTGCTAATACTGGGCTCAAATTCTGCCTTTGCTGTTTACTATTTCTGTGACATTACACTCATCACATAAGAACAAGACATCATAAGTGGGCCTTATTTTTCTCATAGGTATGAAGAGAAAGTTAGAATAAATGACCTCTGAGATATCTTCAAGGTGAATCAGTGATCCCATCCAGAACTATAACTAATCATTTTGATGCTTAAGAATTAGGGATGCCTCAAAGTCATTGAAGGATCAGTGGAAGAAGGTGAGTACTATGTGGGGAAGTATACAAGTGCCATCAGTAACTTCTAAATTCTGGTGTCCTGATACAAAGACCCAGTTACCTCACTCTAGTTAATATTCTTTCCCTATAATTTGCCCAAGGTCACACACCTGGTAAGTGTTGGAAGCAGGATTTTGAGGTAGGTTTCCTGACACCAGATCCAAATGGTCTTTCTTTTACTCCATGCTACTTTTCTCAGATAAGTGCTTAAATGTGAACACCCTCCTTGTTCTCACTTTTGTTGTTGTTTAGTTGTTTTCATTTGTATCCAACTCTTTGTGACCCTTTTTGGGTTTTTTGGGGCAAAGATACTGGAGTGGTTTGCCCTTTCCTCCTCCAGCTCATTTTACAAATGAAGAAACTGAAATAAACAGGGTTAAGTGACTTACCTAGGGTCACACAGCTAAGTGTCTGAGGCTGGATTTGAACTCAGATCTTCCTGACTCCAGGCCTGGTACTCTATCCACTGTGCCACCTAGCTGCCCCTAGTAGCCCCTACTACATCCCCACTGTACTAATAACCTTGTGACACAAGACCACTTATTCAAATGTGTTTTAAGCATATAGAAGCAGACCCTAGCAAAAATGATTTCTTTTCCCTGAAAATGTTTTTGTTATTGTCACATGGATAAGTGCCTTAAGCTACATTCCCCCACCCACTCTCAATATATTCTTTGCAACTATAAAAACTTTTTAAAGGCTCTGCATTGGCTTTAGGTTGATGATTCCAGCAAAATCTCTCTCTGACCTTGACATCTGGACTGCTACATTTCCCCAACAGATCTACCTTGATAAAACAGACCTTTCAATGGCAATGACCTTAAAAATATGAAGCTCTCTGTTCACAGCTGCTACCGCTTCAGGCTCTTATGCAATCAGAAAAACAGAAGGAAAAGAAAAAAAATATGCGAAAGGAAGTAGCTCAAATAGGACTATGGAAAAGTTTTAGAAAGAAGTGGTCTAACCCAGTTCATTAAACATAATTTTAAGAATATGACAGAATTTGAAGAGACAGGGGGAAAAAGGAAGGAAGGAAAGAAGGAAGGAAGGAAGGAAGGAAGGAAGGAAGGAAGGAAGGAAGGAAGGAAGGAAGGAAGGAAGGAAGAAGGAAGGATGGAAGGAAGGATGGAAGGAAGGAAGGAAAAGAAGGAGGAAGAGACTGCAAAATAACATTTACGTAATTGGCTAAAGAAGAATCTCGACCTTAAAGAAATTCCCTTATTCCTGAGGTAGCTGCCTTGAATTGTTGAAAAGAGGGCCAAAAAGAGGGAAACAATACCTTGTTGTGCAAAGAAAATAAATATTTTGTCCGTTATACCAGAGTAAACTCTTTTCCTCCAGAGAATTTTAATGCATATACTGCAACTGGGACTTTAGTATAGCACCTGGGTCACTCCACGCTTGTATAGAGGGCCCTTGGAAAAACTATGCCAGGTTTATGGTCCTCTGTGGTTTTGTATCCACTCAAAATCATGGCTCATTAGCCCCTACTGATACTAGTCAGTCAGAGGACACAATTAGCTCAAAATAAAAGGTTTTTTTTTAAATGAAATATCATAGTAAGAAAAGTAGCAATAGACTGTGTGTGTGTGTTTGTGTGTGTGTGTGTGTGTGTGTGTGTGTGTGTGTTTGTAGCTTGATAATCCTGGGATATTCTCTTTCAAAATTAAAAATACCATCAGTGGTTAAAGCGAATGTCTAGGGAGCACATATGAAGGAGTATCTTCATAGGGTACATGTAAGGTCAATGCACATAGAGTACCATGTGGCTAGGACACTGGTATGAAATGGTACATATATGGGGAACATATGTAGGCACTGCATTCACATTCAGGGGCACCCATGTGGGGCATATGCATGACCAGGATGTATAAGTGGGAATCAACATGGAGAGCTTATGTGGCCAAAGACAACAGGGCAGCTGGGAGGGGAAGACCCATATTTTCAACACTGCAGGGTTGATTTCTTTTGGGGACAAGCCTGCATCGCACTGGGCATGGCCTGTGGTCTCTGCCACATATGGCTTCATTGGTCTCTTGAGTCCCTTAGTCAATGATCTATTGGATGTGAAATTGTGGCCTTCTCTCTTCTTTTAGCTTCTGGCGTCAGCTAGGGTCCTTAGCTAAGTCAGTGGTGGGATTCAGCTGGTTTGCACTGGTTTGGTAGAACCGGCACCTAATTTTAGGTTTAGTTTCATGAACTGGTTGTTAGTGGGGGATGGGGGCACCTTGGCTGGGTTCGTGGAGAACCAGTTGTTAATTCATTTGAATACCACCAGTATTGCTTTTTCTCCGTAAGAGAAGTGTGCTCTGCCATCTCACTTTTAACTTAGAGCCCAGAGACTTTAACTTTAGTTTTTTTAGTAAAGAGGGGAGGTTCTTTCCCAGGGTCCTCAAAATAGAAAAGACTTCACTTGCCTTTTTTTTTTCTCCATAGAGAGAGAAATCAGTGAATTCCTACCGTTGTTGCTTTGTATGGCTTTTCTCTCCAGAAAGAGAATCTTCACCTCCATTAGCCAAGCTCTTTTGAAACTTGCCATCCTGTCTTTGAACCTACTTCTTTCTGATTACAGTATCCTGAAGAACATTTTAGTGTCAAGCCTCTATCTGACTCAGGCTCAGGAAGTCCCCTGAAACTCTTTCTTAATTTCTGATTACCAACCTACACTCTTTCGGCATCATGTTTAGATATTGCCTTTTTGGCAAATCACTAAAGGGTCCCCTGGTCTCAGTTTCCACAGCTTTTCTCACTCTCGCCCCAAGATTTTTTGGGTTTCTTCTGCAAATGAAAAGCAGGAAGCAAGGCAAAGACTATAAGAGCCCAGGTGAAGCCCAAATGCCTGCTTTTATTATATATTTATATGGCCTAGTAACAAAACTCTTAGCCTTTGAACTTTCCTATATTAGTATCTATATTCTAGAAGACTTTTTTCTACCCATGAAACATATCTAAGATTTTAGCTTATTAAATATGTATCACTGTAAATGCTAAGATTCAACGTATCAAAAAGTAGATTTCAGAATGACTTTCGAAAGTCAGTCAAAATTGCAGAGTCAAATAATTCTCACATCTCCCTCTGATTCTCAGAAGCAATGGTGCTACTGTGGTTCATATGGGAGCTCTGTAGATCTCTTTTGAAGTCTGCCATAAAGATGACTAACCCTCTACTGAGAAGTAATGGTTTTGTTTCAGACAATATAGATGTAGTGAGAAGGCTGGATTAAAGCATATATTATAGAACGTTCAAGAATCTGAGCCTGTGGGCTGAGTGAAAGTGGCCTGGCCACTATCATCTGGGCAGCTTCCCATGGAGTGTAGGACCCATGCCCTGACCTGCACTTAAAACAGTGAGACGTAGGATTTGGACTTTTGCTGAAGGGTAGATATGACCAGAGACTCCTGACTGATCCCTGGAGAAAGAGTGGGGAATTGCATCAAAGAAGATTGGCCACTGGGCCAAGAAGAGTGGCCCACTCAGTACACTTCTAAAAGGAGTGACCGTAACAACATTTCTCTCTCTGTCTCTCTCTCCCTCCTTCTCCTTCTCTCCCTCTCTCTCTGTCTCTACCTCCTTCCCTCCCTTCCTCTCTCTCTCTCTCTCTCTCTCTCTCTCTCTCTCTCTCTCTCTCTCCTTTCTTCCCTCCTTCCCTCCCCCTCTCACCCCAACTCTCCATCTCCTAGGAGTCTTCTAGTTCTTTGGCAGACCTCCCAAGATGGGGGGAGAATAAAATTACTTCCCCACAATCCAGCAGCTGTGATACCTGATCACATCTGGCAGCAGGAGTATGTGTTTGTCTAGGTGGGTTTGATTCTCGATCTCAAATCTCTCATTCTATTTCTTTCCCTGAGCACAAATGACCTAAAAGTGATCCTGAGATTGCTATTTCTGACCTTTGTGGAAATCTCGTGACTTTGAGAAGCTAGGAGTATCTGAAACTGTGTGCTGGTTTCTCTGCAGGAGATGGATGACCACTGCCAGAAGATTACTACAAATAAAAGAATTAAGAAAGCCAAGGACACAGCTTGTCAGAAGCCAGGGACCCGGAGCAAATTACTCAGACAATACAGATCCAAGGTGAAAGTTCTCAAAACGTTTTGTGTTTTAAATATTCACCTCCTGGGACAATATAGTAGGTGTAATGAATTCCTGTATCATCTTTTAAGTATCTGTCAATGTATTTTCATGAATCATCTGTGTATTAAGAATTTCTTTTGTGGTGGCAGAAATAAATGGCTCTTCTGCATAAAATATACTTTGAACACAGAGTACTCTTTTAGAAGGGACCTTATTAATCCCTTTTGGGAGAGTGAGAACATGAACCAAACCTAAACTTTGTTTTAGAGATTTCCCCCAGAATTCTCCTCTGGGGTTGGGGAATAATGAGCCAAAGAATACAACGACAAAACACAATAATAACCTGATACCCTCTTTTTGAGGTTTGGCTCCCCTAGAACTGAACCTATTCCCTGTGAGCCTTGAACTGGAGCCCCTTAGTAGGAGAGGACACTCCTACCCCAATGTTGTTTTTTCCCATAAGAATGAAAATTATGGGGGTACCTTCACTAATGCCTTATTCCATGCCTCATCATAGTGTGGGGAGAAAACCTTGCATACTATGTCAGCAGAGGACAAGCTCTGGCAGGTCCAGCCACACTGAAGGGTCTTCATTTATGGGCCAAGTGAAGAACTATCTTCTGAGGGCCATCCTGGCCAAATGAAAAGAAAGCTCATCACTAGAAGGCTGGCTCATGGGGAAAAAATTTATTTGTAATCTACGGCAATGATTGTTTACTAAGGCATCAAAGGGTTGAGATCAGGGTAAAGGTAGCACCTACCTCCACAAAATCAGGGACTTTCGAAATACTGAAGTAAGTACTACACACTGTCAAACAGGGGCTTGCAAGCATGGGCCTTGGCTGTGTACACTTGTACAATCTGGTGGCCCCTCAGGACTGGAGGTTAGGGTAGGCAGGATGTGTGGTTGGCATGGAGGTGAAAGGCTGGCTGGGAAAAAATGATAAGAATGAGCAGAACCTTGAGAAGTATATAAACAGTGACCACACTAATGTAAATAAAACAACACTAAAAATTATCAGAATTCAGATTAAGTGCAAGGACCAATCACAGCTGCAAAGGTCATATATGATAGTCACATATCTTTCCTCTTCTTTGAAAGGTGGTAGATGGCAGGTGCAGAAATGTCTCAAAAATGTCTTGACAGTTTTGATTAAAAGCTTTTCTTTGTTATAAAGGGGGGAGGTGGTAGTAGTAAGAGATGTTATTGGGAAGTAACTTGAGAGTTAAAAAAAAGTCAGCAAAACATTAAAAAATAAAAAAAGTTTCAGACTCCTGTATCACTAACAGCCTTTGAGTGTCTTGAACTGGATACCCCTTTGTTGGGGAGTCATTTCAGTCTTGTCTGACTCTTTATAACCCCATTTAGGGTTTTCTTGGCAAAGATACTGGAATGCTTTGCCATTAACTCCTCCAGTTCATTTTACAGGTGAGGAAACTGAGTTAAATGACTTACCAAGGGTCACACAACTGGTAAGTGTCTGAGGTCAGATTTGAACTCAGCCCTTCATATTAATATAGCCCAGGCAATGTCCTTTGCATAGTGCCAGTCTACTGAATGTACTGTTAATATGCATTTGTTTTATGTCAGTTTCAATGGTGCTGAAAGTTAGTTATCTGGGATCCCGGGAAAATTATTCTTGTAGTTTTAAAGTGCTGATCCTTGTGTTTATACTGCATAGTTACAGATTTTGGACTTGCCCTCTACATTATTTTTCCAAGGGACTGCAAAGAATTTCAGCGCAGGGAGAGATGCAACTTGAGTCTACGGAACTTTCTCCTCATTGATGGAGATCAAAGCCTGGACTCTGTGTGAGGGATAGGGGTAAAGGTGGCAAGAGTCAGAGGGAGAATAGCTCAGCTCTCTCTGGACTTTTTCTCTGAGTTCTTCTGCTTTCTCCATTGTCTTTGGGCTCTGCAGACACTTCAGGTGCTCCTGGTTTCCACTTTCAAGAGAGAAGATGAATGCTGCCAATCCTAATTCAGATTGCTGAGGGGAGAATAAGACTGGAGAAAAGCTAGCAGTCCCCATCACGTCTTTAACCTTAGCTTGTTATACTGGAGACTTTGGGGAATTTCCCATTTGGGTGAGATCTGGGATTCTCTGCCTTGGTTGAGCTGAGTTACCTCACTTCCCGTTACCGAGAACACTACCGGGCCATCATGGGGTAAGGGAGGGCCTGCCACACAGACCCAGCTAGCCAAGCAGGAGCATTCCAGGGTCCGGAGCCCCCAAGCAGCCATGGAACTTGGACTAGGATTTTGAGAACTGAAATTGTAAAAACCAAATGAACCAGCTCTTCTTTCTGTGCCCCATTCCCTTCCCTGGTCCTTCTGCCACACATTGGCCATGGAGAAGGGAAGCTGAGCCTGGGACCCTGGATGGAGGTGGTGGGCCTGTGGCTAGCAGGAGCCCCACTGAAAAGGCTGGGCCCTGCTTGTGGGGACTGGGAGCTGGTGCTCTCTGCACCCCCTGCCCCTGTAGGTGTGTGCAGACACCCCTGGCAGAATGGGGGAGCGTGCTGGCCCTTGGCCAGCTGGTCGGACAAATGGACGATGGAGGAACAGGCAGTATTACTGGTGCTTGCCCCCCTTTCTCCTTTTTATATTTATATATGTGTATGTTTGGTCTCCACCAGCTTCCACTGGCTTCCTGGTGCCTTTCTGGCTGCAGCCCCCTCTCCTGGGGAGAGGCCGGAAGGATTGATCGGAAGAAATTTTTTGCTTTCTTGTTTACTAAGGCAGTGTGGTCACTGTTTATATACTTCTCAAAAAGAGAGTGCCTCCATTCTGTAATGTCTATGTATTTTCTGATTTCTGTTCTGCTATCAACTTGGATAAATGGCTTTCTTTGCTAAAACAAAACAAAACAAAACAAAACAAAACAAAACAAAACAAACAAACAAAAAACCCAAACCTACTAACCCTGGTTTTCTGTGCATAAGAAAGTAGGCCTTAATCTTTCTTTCTTCTTCCCCTCAACTGACTGGACCCCTTGGGTCAGATCTGGTCCCTGGTGTCAGGCAGCTCAGTCTTGTTTGGTGAGCATCTAGCAGAACCCGTCTCTCAATCTGCTTGAAGAATGGATCTCCTGAGTTGCAGGGAACATGTCTTACTTGGTAGATCTGCCTATGTCATCCCCCTACCCAATAAACCCAGTGGCTCCTTAATACCTTCAAGATCAAATACGAGCCCCTCTATTTTGTCACTTAAATCTCTTCAAAATCTAGCCCCCGGTCTTCTTTACTCCAGCTCCACTGGCACTGCTGTTGGTCACACATATGAGAGAAATGATTATCAATAACCAGCAATTTGGGGAGATCCAGAGTTCTCTCCTTCTTCTAAAGCCCTGATTTTAAAAAAGATCAGTCTCTTGAAGCCAATAATGATATTGGACTAACTTTCTTGTTCCAGACCTCATCTTGGTTTGGGTGGGGCATACGTTCTTTAAATAGATGACCCAGGGCTGGGAGTAGTCTAGATATAAAGACAATTTCTTTGTCCCAAAGTGACACGATTTCGCTCTTAGCCCTTCATTTTAATATAGCCCTCGTCTCATTGTGTTATCTAGTCAGAGTTGATTGCTGCCCCTCGGGAACACCTACTCTTTGAAGGTTATGTAAACTCTGAGTCTGCCACCATGATTGTCTTTGGTCTAAGAGAGACAGTCAAATCACCATCCTTTTATTACTAACATGCTGGCCTTATTAATAAAGTGATTAAATTACTCAGAAACTATATCTCACACATGTCACTCCATCTCTACTCTCTGTGCCTATGCAGTGGTGGTCTCCCATGTCTGGAATGCACTCCACCTTCCCTTTGCCTCACAGAAATCCTCTCTTCAAAACTCACCTCAAAACCTACCTTCTGCAGGAGGCCTTTCCCAGGCTCCCAACCTGCTAGCCCTTTCCCCTCTGGGAAGACTTTCCAAATACTCTGTATCCATCCTGAATATACTAATCTTGTTTATATTAGAAGGTGAGCCTGAAGGCAAGGACTGTTTTTGCCTTTCTTTGTATCTCCATCACTTGGCACAGTGTCTGACACATAGAAAGTGCTTAATTAATTCTTGTTGACTAATTTTCTAAATATTATTTCCATGGGTTTCAGACCATTCTCCAGGGACTTAGAGACAGCTCCCTTAGTTTTCCTGGATGTTTTGTTTCAAACCCCTTGAAGTCATTCCTTTGCCCTGACTTCCTGGAAGAGAAATATCCTTTCCTATTGTGTTTCCAAATGTCTTCCCCTGTGCTTAGAACATTCTTGTACTGCCTCCTTCATCCTTCTAACAGTTCCTTCATGGCTATTTTCCCTGGTCATCCTTACAAATTTGTGACTTGTTCCTTTCTGACTTTGGTGTCTTTCCTGAAGTAAATTCATTTGTTGTTGTTGGGTCGTGTCTGACTCTTCATGACCCCATTTGGGGTTTTCTTGGCAGAGATACTGGAGTGGTTTGCCATTTCCTTCTCCAGCTCATTTTACAAATTAGGAAACTGAGGCAAACAGGTTGAATGACTTGTCCAGAGTCACATGGCTAGTTAAGTGCCTGAGGCCTGATTTGAACTCAGCAAGATAAAATTCTTTCTAATTCCAGGCCTAACACTATATACCACCTAGCTGCCCAGTGAATTGAGTAGCTAGTTATTATGACTAGTCTTGCCTCTTAGAAGACACTCGACTTACACCTATTGTGCTCTATTGGCATCTGGCCTCATTATGAGAGTGTCGCTTTGGAGCTGGAAGGAAACTCAGAGACCACCTTATCTAATATTTTCACTTTACAGATGTAGAAAGATGGACCTAGGGAAGCAAACTAGCTTGCCCAAAATCACACAGGTAGTAATTGACAGGAATAGAATCGGATCCTGGGTCCTCTGGGTCTGGAATGTGAGCTCTTGACAGCAGGGATTGACTTTCTTTCCTATTTGTGTCTATAGAACTTCGCACACACAAGTTTACAGGAGTAACATTCTCCCCGCCACTAAGTGTGAGAGGGTCAGGATACCACAAGCTGGAAGGGCCGCGAGATGTGACCTACTCTAACCCACTCATCTTTCAGATGTAGTAACCGATCTTTAACCTAAATCTTTCAATGTACCTGCAGGTCTACAGGTGAGACTACAGTTCTGACTCATGTGGGAGTATCTGCATGTGAATGTGAGCAAAACCAGAGTGAGAAATATGTTGCATGCTAATTTACCTGCTAATTAACATGATCTTCCAAGAAGAGACGGTTGAATGCAACTGATGAGTTAATGAGAAAGAGAGAGGGGATGACTAGTAGGTCTCCTTGAGTCTTCCCTAACTTCAAAACAACCATTAGTCATTTTAATGTTGGTTTTGTCCAGACATCAGGGATAGAGATGAAGAAAATGTTACACCTACCTAGCAGCAGCAGGTCACCAGAAGGAAACACTTGAAAGTTGATGGATTTTTCTATAAGCCTGGAGAAATGCTCATGTCTAATATGTAGAATTTATCATGAATTGATGAATTCATCGTGATTTTCAGCACAGGATTAAACACCATGGTAAAGGGTAATCATTTGAGAAAGGAAGGCAAAGTTTGCAAATGACGCCAAAGCAAGGCCGAGATGTTAGTGAAGGGCTTGCCACTAATGATAAAAGAATACTTTTTTAAGACGGGTTCTTAATCTGCAGCCCCTGGACAGACTTTAAGGAATCCTTGAACTTAGATGGGGAAAAAAAACCCCTACATTTTTATTTTCACTAATCTCTAACTAAAATTTAGTATTTCCTTTAATTATGAATTTAGGCAATGAACAAAACACTGCAAAGGAGTCCAGAGGCTACACCATACTGCCAAAGGGATCTGTAACATACACAAAAAGGCTAAGAATCTATCACATGAAGCAGCTATTTGATCTTAAAGCCTTATCCACTGGATCTCTAAATTGGCTGCGAAATCATGCCCCATTCTAAGGCCTTCTTCCATTTATTTCACTTGCTGGGATTTCTAGGAGAAAGAGAAGCTGTGGGTGGAGAGAATAGAACCATAGGTCAAGAGAGAAGCCAGCAACATGTCCCCCTTCTTCTCCTCCAGAGATTTCATCCTAAGCATCTTTCTGTCTCTTTTCTCCCACGGATTTCCAGGCTTCAGGAAAATAAGACAGTTCCTCCTCCTCCTCATATGCAAAAATGTTGGACACCCCTCTTGCAAAACACTGGCTACTGTTCAAAAATTGAAATGCGTTCCCTGAGGGTTCCTGAGGTCCAAATTCAGTCCTGTTCACAGCTCCTTCTGCTTAATTTGTACAAACGCCCACATAATCTAGTGGAAAGAGCACTGAACTTGAAGTCTGACACCCTGAGTTTAAATTCCAATTCTACTTGCAGTATAAACTGTGTGACCTTAAGCAAGTCACTTAACTTTGTAATTAAGGGGGTGGAACTAGATGATTGCTAGGTTTTCTTCTAAATCCTCTGAGCTCATTCTCCTTCTCCTCTCACTCCTCTCTTTTACCTTCTGAAGATAATACCTGGCACATTTCTGCGATAAACAGGTACATTGTATACTTTAATATAAGAACACAGGAACACAGTGAAATGAATGTTTGGTCAGATTATTTTATGTCAACAAAGGCAAATTCATAAAGCTTTTTTATAGCCTATTATAGTACAATAGAAACTTACTAATTTGTACTAATGATAGGGAAATCCTTTGCAGATTGGCAGATTTTGAAAATTAGTGGAAATACCAGCCATCACAGTCAGGATCTCTTCTCTTTCCAAGTGAGGTTGAGTATTATAAGATCACAGATGAACTGGACCGGGCCACAGAGACCATGGAGTCCAACCCGTTCATTTTATAGATGAAGAAATAAAGGCCCATCGAGCTAAAGTGATGGTATATATAAAACTGCATGGAATATGCATAAATATTCTCTGGTATGTTTAGTAGTAGAGAAACAGCTTGTCATAGTAAAGAGAAAGCCAGCCTTGGTGTCAGGAATACCTGGGTTCAAGTGTTGCCTCTAACATGGACTAGTTGAGTGACCATGGGCAAATTATATAATCTCTCAGTTCCTCAGCAACCATCTAAGATTGTAAATTGCAACTGGTTTGGGAATCCCCCATAATAATAAAAATCATAGCTCCATCTGGACCAAAACAAAATAAGTCCAACTTTTCATGTTTGCTAACCATGCTTACTGAACTGAACTGAATTTTAAATTTCTCTATTTTTCTGTATTCTGTTGAACTTTATTTAAGGACATTTTTGTATGGTAGAAATTTGTTCCTTGTTTTTTTGGGGGGAAACCCCAACCTCTTTCTCCCCAGTAGGTCGGGTTTTCATATGATTTTTTCGTGACTGTATTTCAGCATATGGTGGAAAAACCACTGGGGCTGAGAGTCATGAGACTTGAGTTTCGGTCTTGATTCTGTGTAATTTGGGATATCCCACTTGTCCACTCTAGACCTCAGTTTCTTCAATTGTAAAATAAAGGTGTTGGACTAAATGATCTCTGGCTAAGGCCCTTTTTAGCTCAAGCATGATTCTTGATTCCTAGTATGATATCACAGTCTGCTGTGGGGAAATGGCATCAATGATAAATAGGGCTTTTACATTTTTACATTCAAAAACTTTTTCCAAGGCTGAACACATTATGATAATCAGGTATTGACATGAAAAAGTTGCTAGTCAAAAAAAAAAGTCTCAAAGTGGTTTCTATTTTGCAGATGCAGAGATGGTGTTTACTGCAAATCAGCTCCGTAAGCTAGTCACATGTGGAAGGCACTGGGACCCCAGAATAACTACTGTACAGCAAACTGGAGGAGGGCAGTAAGCAGTGTGGGCAGGAATGCTTCAGCGACACATTGAATCAGAATGTAGAAATTCTGTGGCCACCAGCCAACAAAGAAAGTAGGCTATATTTCTCTGCAACAATGAGAGATGAGGTGGTTTAGTTCAAACCAAAACATTATGCTCTGTGTTGGGACAGTGGCAGGACATCAAAGACAAAGGGATCTTCTTTGTCTTTGGACTTGGAGACTAGCCCGGTAATAGAAGAAATAGTCAGCCGCTACTGAGGAGATTCCAGGCAAGCTTCAGGACCATCCATCAATTCTAGTACACTTAGCCTCCAACGGACTAATTCTACTTCCATCAGATTGTAGAGTCATGGATTTAGAGGTAGAAGGGAGCACCTCAGAGACCCTGTTGTCCTATCCTCTCATTTTATACATCTGGAAACTGAGATTACTGAGGTAGTATGCTTCAGAGGGGGACAGCTAGGTGGCGAAGTGGATAGAGTGCCTAAACTGGGGTCAGGAAGACTCATCTTCCTGAGTTCAAATCTGACCTCAGACACTTACTAACTGTGTGACCCCGGGCAAGTCACTTAACCCCATTTGCCTCAGTTTCCTCATCTGTAAAATGAGCCAGAAAAGGAAATGGCAAACCACTCCAGTATCTCTGCCAAGAAAACCCTACGATGGGGTCATGAAGCGTTGGATGCAACTGAAAACGACTGAACAACAAGCATCAGAGGTGGGTTTTGAATCCAGATTTATTGACTCCAGAGGTAGTGCCCTTTGCTAGTATTTAAATTTAAATTCAGGTCTTCCCGACTCCAGGTCTGGTGCTCTATCTGCTTTGTCACCTCACTGCTTCAGACATACTGATTTAAACATACACACACACACACACACACACACACACACACCCCACAGCATAATAGGCGGACAAGCAGCCTCCAAATCAGGGACACACAATCGTACATCTCAATGCCCCAGACAATCCTTTAATGTTATAGATTGTAGAATAGTTACTGAGGTGCATTGATAGATGGTATTTGCTTAGTGGGGGTACCTTATACAGATGAAATCCCAGGTTCATATGAAACAAAACAAACCTAGAGCACATTTATTAGATTAAAAATGTGTGTGCTCCTTCTCAGCAATGCAAAGACCTAAAACAACTCCAAAAGACTCATGATGGAAAAAGCCATCCACATCCAGAAAAAGAAATATGGAGTCTGAATGGTGATCGAAGCAGACTGTTTTCTTTTTTTGTTTTGTTTTGTTCATGTTTTTCTTTCTCATCATTCCTTCCATTCCTTCTAATTCTTCTATACAACATGACTAATATGAAAATATGTTTAATAGGAATGTATATGTAGAGCCTATATGGGATTGCTTGCCATCTTGGGGAGTGAGAGAGGAGGGAAGGGGAGAAAATTTAAAACTTATGGAAGTGTGTTGGTAAGCAAAATGGGCTCCTTAGCACTTAGTTCAACAAGTGCCCTTGAAGAATTTGGCTTTTGTTTGCTTTGACTAATTCAGCGTATTTCACTGAATCTTACTAAGTGCTAAGCCCCAGGCCCAAACCCCTATTAGGTGTAAAACCTGTGTGGGTGTGGATTGGCAACTAAGGTGGGGCCCAAGGTGGGGCTAACTCCAGGGAGGGCCTAGTTTACATGTCTGGGACAGCAGAAGCTTTTAGACCACCGTGGGTTTAAGTCGGCATCTTTGTGACGATCCTAGGTCATGTGGGTGAGTTGCATGTGTGTCTCACCCCTGATGCTGAAAAAGATATAAAACTAGGGCTTGGCCTCCTCTTCCTTGGAGCTCATTCTCGAAGCAGTGGTGGCTCGAGTGACTCTGGGCTGGGCCAGCCCAGCCCTTGTTCTGAGCTCCCTGGCTAAACTTAGATGTTGGTAACTATGAATCTGTATTGGGTCTGTCTGTTGATGTTTGTACTTTGTAATTTGCTCTGAAGTTCAGTGTGCTGGTCTCTTCCCCTGAACTAAGTGAATGATATTTGTATGCTGAATTAAAGTAAGCTTGTCAAACCCCTTCATGTAGCTTTCCTTAGTTAAGCAGATCAAAAGAACCTGTGCTGTGGGCAGCTTTCTGGGTGCTGGCTGTGAGTGGATCTTTCACTCCCACAGAAGCTGCTAGCTGGATTGTTGAAACAGGAAGTGAATGTTAAAAACTAAAAATAAATAAATTAACTTATTAAAAATAGGTGAGCTCAAAAATGGAAAATTCTTGAGCATACATTGAATTAATCATGAGCTTTTAAACATTGCTTTAAACAATGAAATTAATAGGAATGCCTTTATCAAAAAATTTAAAGCAAGTTGCATACATAGGTGTTTATTATCAGGTATACTGTTATCACATGTGGAAATTTACTTTGTATATTCATGTCATGTTGTCATTCTGCACAACTTCTGGGGATCTGTCTTCAGTACATTCATATCAGCACATCTCGATCATGGCTATCAGTTCTTTTAGGGAGGGATGGAGGAAGGAACAGGCACTGTACTAATGCCAGGCACTGTACTGAGCATTTTTGCAAATATCGTCTCATCTGATTCTCACAACCCTGGGAGGAAGGTAATGTTATTATATAGATGATTATGTAAGTCATTATATAGGCAATGTTATTTTATAGTTGTGGAAACCCATGTGAACAAAAGTTAAGTGTCTTGCCGGAATCACGCAGCTAGTAAGCATCTGAAGCCAGATTTGAACTCAAGTCTTCCTGACTGGAGGCGCTGCTCTATGCCCCGTGCCACCTAGCTACCACCATACTCCTTTTATAGAAAGACAGGAGTAGGGGCAGCTAGGTGGCACAGTGAGTAGAGCACCAGCCCTGGAGTCAGGAGGATCCGAGTTCAAATCTGATCTGAGACGCTCGACACACTTACTAGCTGTGTGACTTAACCTTAATTGCCCTGCCTTCCCCCTCCAAAAAAAAAAGAAGAGTAGAACAAGAGTCGCCTGAGATGACAAGGCTCCTGTGGGTGCAACATGCATCAAAAGAAGTGCCAGTTGGATGAGATTCTAGACCTATTGTATCTTAAAGACACAGTCTAGCATAGTGGATAGCTAGCTTCAAAGCCAGAAAAACCTGGGTTCAAGTCTCACCTTCAATACATACTGGTTATGTGACACTAGGCAAATCACCTCACCATTCAATGCTCTAGACAATTATCGAGGATTATAACTTGCAGGAAAAAAAGTGCTAACCTATGTTGTGTGTTATTTGCTCAGAAAATTGATGTTCATGTGCTTTCACATAGGTAAAAATCCAGGTAAGGGGTTTAAATTACCTCGTGTGCTATATCCGAGTTTGTCATTAGAAAGACCTCTACTTGATTTGTTATTCCTATGCATACTTCACTTGGGGTATACTGGACCCCACTTGATCTGGCCCAAAAGAGCTGATTGTTAAATTTTCTGTGAGAGCGTTTACACCTCAGCAGGTGGCAAATGCTACAAACTGGGGCTTGATGATAGTGTTGTTGGTTGTCTAGACTTAAGAAAATAGTGTAGAAAACGTTAATGCAGCCTAACATTAAAAGTGTGTCATGTGTATATTTTTTGACATCTGGTTGTTAAACATTTACCAGCATGCCCTTGACTAGTTCTCAGTGTACCAGCATGGGCTAGACAACACTTAAAGATCTACAGTGTCCTTGAGGAGCACTCAAGATTGTAATTGTCTGAACACTCCCCTGACCATGGTGGTACTACTTTGGCATTCATATAAGAAGTGGCTTTTCACCTCTTCTTGTCCAAAGTATAGTTTACAAGATGAACTATTGATAAAATGTTGAAATATCAAATTTACTATGCTTATATTTTTGGCTCTTTGCTCATCCCTTTAGAGATCACTCTCAGGTTTCTGCCTTCAGTAACCATAGATTTATATATATGATATGTGGTCACAGCTGTTCATTGTACGTAGAATAAAATTAGAGGGAAAATTAATAAAACACTACAAAGAGAAGAGAGTTGCTTATTGTCTCATTGTCCTGACATGACCTCTTTCCATTATCATATCCTCTCCAAAGTACACACACCTGTGGTTCTTGAAAGACTTGAGGGGAGGGGCATTCACTCTCCTAGTTCAGGTTTATGGATAAGTTGATTCTGGGAACATTAGACCATATTTTCCTGCTCATCTATTAAAACTGCACTAAGATTTTGGGGACCCCCCAGTGTAGTCCCAAGCTGTTTGTCCCTCAACCAGAAGTTCAAATGGGTAGAAGAGATAGTAAATGCAGAGAGCCTCCCTTTTTATCTTGTTGAGTAGCTACAGCTTCAACCATGTTTCTTTCTCCATCACAAACTCTGGGGTGGGAGATAAACCCATTTCTGTAGCAGAATCTCCCAGTTTGCTTCACCAAATCTCCTCTGTAAAGTGTCCCTGGCCTGGGCAATTCAGAGGCAGCAAAAATAAGATCGAGTTTTAATACAGAAATATTAAAATATCCATATTGTTAGAACTTTTAAAAATTCTATCCAAAATAACAAATAAAAAATGTTTGGTGAGTTGAGGTAGATTTTAAACTATTTCAGAAAACTCTACTGATCACCTTGACTTATTTCATCAAGGTGCTGGGGAGTCAACATTTTAAAAGAACTTGTATTACTAAAAACTTGGGTATTTTAAAATTGCAAGGCATCTATTCTTGATAAAATTCAAAACAATTTAACAAACATTTATTAAGCACTAAAGGGATGTGGATGATATACACAGCAAAAAGAAAAAATTCTACTATTTTCTAGTTAAATGTGACCTTTTTACATGACATAGTAGTTAGCTTTATGTGGCAGAGGTCATAGGGCAAAACATGGCTATATTAATGTATAAGAGAAATTTTTCAAGTTCTAACAAGGCTTCAAGGTAAATATATATATATGTATGTATATACACACACATATATGTACACATACATACATATATACATAACACATATATACACATATACATATATATGTGTATGTCTATATAAATAAAATCAGTACTGTGTGGAGCAAGGTCTTCACAGAGAAATAGAGTGATACAAATGAGGCTTTGTTCCAGCTCATTGACATCTGGGGAGGGAGAGTAAAACTTCTTCCTCCTACTAGTCTAGAAACAACTTTCCTTATTTGGTACTCTGTCCACTAGCACCATATGGTGCAAACCAATCCCAGGCCTTCTGTCATAGGCTGTCATCATCCACCCCCACGGCTCTCTCACCATGGCACTCCTTTTCCAGGACTCACCTTCCTCCAAAGGGCACATGGATGGCTTTGAGGGACAAGCTGTCCCTTTTCCTGGCATACTCTCCTTGCGGCTGGACTAGTCTCTCCCCCTTCCCCCCACTCTTTGACCTTCCTACCGTTAGACCAACTTCTGTGACACTACCCCCACATGCTCCACTTTTTCAAAGCTCCACATGCTTTGGCCCTGCCCTACAACTGTTTTATTCTGAGGAGAGTTCCTTGGTATAACTCTCTCTGAATATCTGCTCCCAATTTAGGGACATTTGGGTGGCCCTTTCTCTTCCTTTTTTTCTCTTCTGTTTCTAGAGGGTAGACTGCTTTAATGCTGTTCTTCTTGTGAAGCTGATTTTCTGCTCCCAAACCTCACCACCATTATATCACCAGTCATATGGTAACCTAATTTAATTCAGATAAGACTGCAGAATGTCCCCTGAAGACCTATATACCAACCTTTCATTACGGGGCAGTATCTTTTAAGTGTAAGCCCCTAGAGTGCAGGCTCTGGAAGGTCCCAGCCATGATGGAAAAGCTGAGTATGGACCCGGTTTTGGACTCTGCGTCTTTTATCAGAAGACCAGCCTAGCCAAGTTCAGCAAGTCTTGCCTTCAGAAAGTTTGCCATCAAGTGAAGATATCTCCTGGTCATGGCAACTCATAAAACCACTTAGTAAGGAGTTCATACTGTGTGTTAGTGTAGAGAGAACTCATGCTGATAAAATCAGGCTATTTTGAAGTAGTTGAAGCACGGCCTCAGTAATTATCTCCTTCTGACGCTTTTACTTGAGATTTTGATGCATCATCATGTTATGTACAACATTACATATTACATATTCTAATTAGCTTTTCTTACCTATATCTCAAATTCTCTTTGTTTCGTTGTTGAGTCATTTTTCATTTGTGTGCAACTCTTCATGACCCCATTTGGGGTTTTCTTGGCAAAGATACTTGGAGTGATTTGCCATTTTCTTCTCTGGCTCATTTTACAAATGAGGAAACCGAGGCAAACAGGGTTAAGTGACTTGCTTGTTGTCACACAGCTAGTGTCTGAGGCCAGAATTTTACTGAGGAAGATAAATCTTCCCAACTCCAGGCCTGACACTGCCCCACCTACCTGCTCCTGCTTGGTCCATAATAGGGCCTTAATAAATGTTTATTAGATTGGATACTAGGTCCTTTGGCCCTCGTGGTGGTTTGGGCCTTTGGCTTAGATCAGGATTGCTCCTTCAACTTGTGCCATTCTCCTGCTAGCAAGAATTTTGGACCTCCCACCTTCCTCTGCCCTCCAGGATGTGGTCTCTTAATTCCTCTTTGCCTACCTGGCTCCTGACCCCCATTATGCCCTCTCATATGATCACGAAAAAAACCAGTGGTGCATGATTTTGAATAGTCACCAAATTCTAACATACATTTTTACTCTTCTAGCCTTTATTCCCACAAATAGCTAGTCTCAAAAACCACCCACACATACACTCACACCTACTTGCACAGCCGCACCCCCTCCTACACACATGCATGCTCCAGCGTTCCAGCACGAGCGCACACACACACGCACACACACACACACAAACTCACAGCTAAGACACATTTGTTTCACTGCCTATAGTAGATTCTATGAAAGAAAAAGGGAAGTCAGGCCCATAGGTATATGACCTATAACCTGCATTCACAGAAATCTGTGGATAAGATCATTCAGTGAAGTTAGTCAATTTATTTCAATAAAATGAAATCATTGACAAGCCCTGAGAGTCCTATAGAGCAGTGTTATGAAAACAAAAGTGGGGAGGGGAGCAGATTCTAGATTTCTAGCTTGTAATGTTACCGAATGAAGTGAACTGTTGATCTCTACAGAGAAAGCTTTCACTTTAAGGCAAGCTGTTAGATTAGCTTTCACTGAGACTGAGAAGTAGGAAAAAAAAGGAGGCTGTTTTCTGGTAGAGGAAGAACACCTCTCAATTCAACTTCCTAAGGGTTTCACACTGAATTTATTTTTACCCTGCACTATCTTTAAGCCAAGTAGGACACATTAGAACAAAAAAGGGCTTTGTTTAAAGGCAAAAAAAATAATGAAAACCTGTAAAAATGACTGCATACACATAAGCAGGGGATCATGACGAACTAAACAGGACCAAAAAGCATGACTGGGTTATTATGAACAGTTAAGAAGAGCTGAAGATACAAATCAGTCATGGAATGAATGTTAGTGTTATTGGATATATTTGGGGTTGGGTTTTGTTTTTGAGTTTTTTAATTTCATCCACTGGATATATTTGTAATGCATATTCTCCAAGTCCTCCTTGTTAGTCATGGATGTACTTCTGAAGATTACAACAAACAGTGAAAGGACAGACAATAGATCAAGGTGTCCTGTTCGGTCCATGCTGTGCAAAGACTTTGGTCCTTGGGACAGAAACTCTCAGTTGAACACATGAGAAAAGTCAAGAGGTCATAGATTTAAAGCAGAAAGAGACCTTATAGCCATTGAATCCAACCCCCTTCATTATGCAGATATGGAAACAGAGGCACATAGGAAGTGACTTGCCCAAGGTCACACAGAGCTAGTAGGTATCTGTGATGGGATTTGCACCCAGGGCTTCCTAACACCAACTCTAGTGCCCTATCCATTCCAATACTCCGGCCCTTTGGAAAGAGCTATGAATGTGAACTGTAGTGGTCATGCCTAGAGAACACTCAACCTGAGAAGTTCTGAAGAGGAATCAGGCAGCCTTCACGTCTCTCTTCTTGGTCATATTCATTGGAAGAGGATCTGCGGCAGATACACAGAGAAAGCTGGGAGCAAGGGGCTGCTAGGGAAAAGAGAGTCATGAGGAGGAGAGAGAGGGATTCTTGGGTGATTCCAGTAGTTAGCGATGTGGGGTTGGCTGAATGATGGGCACTCCTAAATCGAGCCAGGAGTTGTGGGATCATTTGATGGTACTGTGCAGAGTGCTACAGAGCTTCTCTACCGGGTGTATGGACCAGGAGCACTGGATGGTGAAAAGGAACCGGGCAAGGCTGGGGAGCAGGTGAACGGAGAAATGCTGAAACTGTCATTCAGCAAGGACCTCCCCTCACGTTCCTGAAACTTCACCTGTTGGTGTTGTGAGCTTTCGTTGGCTGGCACTCTGAAGGTGTGGCTGAGGGAGGGAGGGGCAGGAAATGAAGGGCCCTCCACTGAAGGTGGAATATAACTGTTTCCTTGCTACCTGAGCTTGGATCTGAGCTGGCCCCGCTTTGTTCTATACAGACCTCTTCATAAACCTGTGCTAGGTTAATGTCTCAGTAGCCTCGGTTGCTTTTTAGGGCAGCTGAATATCATCTTGTGAAGAGCAAGAAATGAGTTGAATTCATATTTTCCAAAGAAGCTCCTGGGAAAGAGATAAAATTGAACCTGATCTATGTGAATTCAGAATTCTGGTCATGGACTTTGAGATAGAATGACAAACAATGAGAACAAATAATATCTGTCAGCCAGCTTTGAAAAGTACAGAGATAAAAATATTTCATGGATTTATTTTTTTGTTTTTATTACATTCCTGTGTTTTCACAACGAGCAGCAGAGGTAGTCAGCAAAGATATGGTGGGAGGTAGGTTAGAGCAAAAGAAAAAATTCTATTGTCTCAATTTCCTTACCTATAAAATGGGGATATCTATTTAATTCACAGAGTTGCTGCGAAGATCCAGTAAGAAAGCAATAGATAAATTTTTTTAACCCTAAAAAGTATTTAAAAGTCAACTATGATATGAAGTATGGCATAGTGGTTTGAGAGCAGGCCTTGGAATCAGAAAGACCTAGATGCAAATTCAACCACCAACACATACTGGCCATATGACTATGGCCAAGTCCCTTAACCTCTCAGTGACCCAGGCAACTTTCCAAGACAGTAAGTTGCAGAGAATGATGATCTGCATTGAAAGAAATTGAGAGTTCTCTACACTGGTGAAATTACTCATGTGTCTGGTTTAAAAAAAAAACAAA
This sequence comes from Phalanger gymnotis, assembly GCA_028646595.1. Taxonomy (NCBI): domain Eukaryota; kingdom Metazoa; phylum Chordata; class Mammalia; order Diprotodontia; family Phalangeridae; genus Phalanger; species Phalanger gymnotis. The sequence goes on along the minus strand of CM053622.1, from coordinate 613,214,274 downwards.
ACAAAACATCATTCAGGAAAATTCATTCTGGTGATGTATCTCTTCCCAACAACTGGGAGTAGGGAATATGTTGATATTTTTATATGTCAGTGAATACTTATTTGTTATGCTATTGACAATACACAGTTTGGGGGATTTGCCATCAAAGGGAAGATGGGTCCAATTGGGTTTAATGGTCCAGATGACTAAAAAGTGCCCAGCTGATGACTAAGAACAGATTGGCTTAGTTTATAGTTTATAGTCAATGTGGAGAAACTAAGGGCTGGTCCACTTACAATTTTCTCTTCTGTGGTCTTTGAGATCATGGTAAGCAAGGAGAATGGTGGCAGCCTAAAACCTGAAGGGACACTTATAAGTGGAGACCTGGGCTGATAGAAAAAAATTGGGGGTGGGTAACAAGGTGGATGATGTCTCTTGTATGCAGTAGCATCACACTCTAGTGGGAGATTTTCTTCCCCATCTCTATGCAAAGTTATTGACTCTTCTCTCTCTTTGACCTTTCTTCTTTGTTCCTTTGCAGATACTTTACCCTTTCCGATGTTCTTACATCCCTCCTTCACTCATACTTCCAACCCTCCTATGTTCTTATCGAATATTCAAAGAAACCCTTCTGGCTATTCCTGGCAAAGTATAAGTTGAATATACCTATGCAAGTCCTGAATGGTCACAGCAGGCTTGTTGTTGTGATGGTGGAGGTAAAACTAGACCTTTTGCTGAATTTTTCCCCTCTGTCTGATTTGCCTATTAATTTATTCATTTATTCATCTATCTACCTATCTGTCGGGTATGGGGAGTTTCTTAGGAATCTAGCTCTGTGCCTTCCATTTCATTCTCTACTTGTTTCCAGGCCAATCTCCAGCCTCCTTTGAGATGAGGAGTTATACCTTCCACTCAATGATGAACAGTCTCATACCTAATCATAGCTTACATATCTCAATGAGTCTGAACCCATCGAGGTTATCATCCAAACCCATTACCCATACTCCACCACCAATTCTTTCTTTGTATTCTCCTCAACCCACCTATCCCAAAGTTCCAACCATATACCACTCTCCCCTTCCACTGTACCCTCTGGAATGCCTGTTCCATAGGCAAGAAGCTTCCCTTCATCCTAAATCTTTTCCTCTTCTGCTCCTTCCATCTTTTAGCTTTTATAGAAACCATGTACCCCTGATGACACAATCTCCTTGGCCATCCTTTCAAGTACTACCAGTATCTTTATTCATTGCTCAACAAGATGGAGTTGGAATATTATTTGCTCTCCCATTGCCACTTCTAGGTTCTCTCCCTACCTCCATTACTCAGTAACCTCTTCTTTGAATTTCATGCTATTCATCTCTACCATCCAATTGAAATCTTGGTAGCAGCTGTCTACAGTCTTCCAGTCACTCCCCTTCCTTCTTCAATGAATTTGGCACATAGCTCGCAATTTTTTTTCTCCTCTCCAACTCATGTGCTCATACTAAGAAGAATTCGACATACATATTGATTCTCCCTCAAATGCCCTACCCACTCATTTCCTCAACCTACTCATTTTCCATGACCTACTCCTCCATTCCACCTTAGCTACACACAAAGATGGTCATAACCTTGATCTTGCTTTTACCCACAAATGTATCACTTCTGTGTTCAAGAATCTCAAACTCCCCTTAGCTGATCAAACTCTATTGCCTTTCCTTCTCACCTTCTGTCTTACCCTTACCTAATTCTACTTCTTTGTCCACACTATTACCTCCAGTCCCTTCAGTCCTCAATTCTCTCCCAGGCCATCTCCAATGCATTAGCTACTCTCTCCTCTTTTTCCCATTTTGACTTCTTGGTGAACCAATTCAACTCTACACTATCCTCTTTTCCTGAGCCTTATAATTTTCATTGATTGTGCCCTGCCAAACCTCAGTCTTTGGTCACTCCCAATATCCACCCTCTTTGCTCCTACACAGGTGCTGCTGAACAAAAGTAGAGAAAATCACGTAAACATTCTGATTGAGTTCACTACAAATTTGTTACGCAACTTTGACCAGGTTCTCACTGCTACTAGACTACTATGGTAGGATTCTATTACAGCTCTCCTTAACAACTCATCATCCTATTGTCCACAGTGGCTTTTTCAAATCTTTTCAGCCCTCTTCAAACCTCCCATGGCTACCCTTCCTACCAGCTGAGAACCTTGCCTCATATTTTGCAGAAAACATTGAGGTCATTTGCTAAGAGCTCCTTCTCCCCGTTTCCTTGTTTCCCATCACTCATATGTCTTTTGCCACTGTCTCCTTGTCTCCCCTACTTCACATGATAAAATGGCCTTATTCCTGATTGTCAGAATCCCCATGCCAAGATCACCTCTCTATTTTCACACTTCTTTTTTTACTATTAGGAGACACTCTGTTTTCCAGATCTAAGGCCTCAGAAGCAAGCTGTGTCCTGAGCTTGGCATAACAACAATCCTTTGGCTCACCCTCTGGATGAATTCTGCTGCAGCTAAATCCTAGAATTGGCTCCAAGCAGGTCCCAGGTGGTTCCTGAACTCAGACAAGCACCTGCAGGAACCATGTTATGGTCATGAAGCCCTGCCATAAATAGATATTTTGTCACTAGGCAAAACTTGCCTTGTTGTTGCTGTTAGCCCTCACTGCTACAGCCATATCTCACTGCTTGGTTCTTTGTCTAGCCAGAACTATATGTATCAGGGTTGAGCCTTGCTGCCTTGGGTCTCTTCAGTTTTAGAGGAGACCCAGCACCCATGTCTAGTTTCCCTCCTCCAATGGAATAAAGCTTTTTGCTTATAACCTCTGTGAGCTCTTTCATTTTATTTTATTTTTCAGAGTTGACAGTTGGTATAATGGCCTCTGTGGCTCTTTGATTTATTTTATTTTATTTTTCATAGTTAATATTTAGTGTATAACCTTCGTGAGTTCTTTGGTGTTTTCAGAGTTACCAGTTGTTGCATAACCTCTGTGGCTCTTTGGTCATTTATTTTCAGAGTTTGATATTACCAAGGCTAACCCCTCAAGCAGTTCTATTCTATGCTGTTTCCTTCAATGTTTCCCCCTCTGTCATCCCTATACTATCATTTATTTTCAATCTTTCCCTCTCTATAGGCTCATTTCCTATTGCCAACAAACATACCCTCGTGTCTTCCCATCCTCAAAACTCCCTCATTTGATCCTTCCACCCCCATAACTATCTTCCTATATGTCTTCTGCCCTTTGTGGCTAAAATCCTTGAAAAGGCCATCTACAATATGGGCCTCCACATACTCCTCTTACTCTCATCTTAACCCCTTACAATCTGGCTTCAAACCTCATCATTCCACTGAAACTGCTCTCTCCAAAGTTACCAGTCATCTCTTAATTGCCAAATCTAATGGCCTTTTCTCAGTCCTCGTTCTCCTTGACCTCGACGTTAGCCTTTGGTACTGTTGGTCACCTTCTCCTCCTACTCTCTTCTAATTTTTTTGAGACACCGCTCCCCTGCTTCTCCTCCTAGCTATCTGACCACCCTTTCTCAGTCTTCATTACTAGATTCTCATCTAGACCATGCCCTCTAACTACAAATGTCTCACAGGGTTCCAAGGAGGTTCTCTTCTCCCTCTATACTGCTTCATTCGGCGATCTCATCAGCTCCCATGGATTTAATTACCATCTCTGATAATAATAATGATGATGATGATAGCACACACTATACATATACATATACATGTACATGTACATGTACATGTACACATACATATACATATACAGGCATGTCCATCTTATTATATGTCAGGCATTGTACTAAGCTAACTTTTACACTTATTATAATTATTTTCTCATTTGATTCTCTCAACGACCCTGGAGGTAGATGCTATTATCTCCATTTTATGGATGAGGAAACTGAGGCAGACAGAGGTTAAGTGACTTGTCCAGATCACATAGCTAGGAAGTATCTGAAGCCACATTTGAACTCACATCTTTGCGACTCCAGGCCCAGTGCTCCATCCCCTGTGCCATCTAGTCGCTTCTATGTTGTCTGCCGACCTCCTAACTCATATCTCTAACTGCCTTTCAGACATCTCAAACTGAATTTCTCATAGACATCTCAAACTACATGTCTAAAACAAAACTCATCATCTTTTCTCCTAAGCTGCCCCCACCTTCCCTAATACTCTATAGGGTAACATCATCCTCCCAATCACTCAGGCTTGAAATCCGGGAGTCTTCCTTGACTTCTCCCTATCTCTCACTCCTATAGCCAATTTGTTGCCAAGACCTGCTGATTTCACCTCTGCATCATCTCTGGAATACACCTCCTTCTCTCCCCTGATACCGCTACTACCACTGTAGTACAGATCCCTATCACTTCACACCTGGACTATTGCAATAGCTGGTGGGTCTACCTGCCCCAAGTCTTTCCCCACTCTAATCCATCCTCCATTTGTCTATGAAAGCGATTTTCCTGAAGCACAGGTCTGACCAAGTCACTCCCCTATTCAATAAACTCCAATGGCTCCGGTACAAAATCTATTTGGCATTCAAAGTCCTTCATGATTTAGTTCCCTTCTACCTTTCCTGCCTTACTCCCACCACATCCTTTTTGACCCATTCATAATCACTTTGTTGTCCCTGTAAACAAGAAACTCTGTCTCTTGGCTTTGGGCATTTTCTTCCCATGCCTGGAATGCTCTCCCTCCTCATCTCTGCCTAAGGGCTTCCCTGACTTCTTTTAAGTCTCAACTTAAGTTCTGACTTCTACAGGAAGCCTTTCCCAATTCAACTGCCTTCCCTCTCTTAAGTACTTCCTACTTATCTTGTATGTAGCTTGTTTGTACATATTTGTTGCCTTATCTCTCTTGTTATATCATAAACTCCTTGAGGGCAGACCTCGAGGACTTTTGCCTTTTTTTTTTTTTAGCGCAGTGTCTGGCACAAATTAGGCACTTGATATGAGTTTATTGACTTTCTGACTCACCAGTTGGAGCTGCATACAGTCTCTCTTTGACATAACTTGGGAAGATGTGAATAAGTAGAGAGCTACCCTGAGCATAGAGTCCCAAAAGTAGATCTGTGTGTGAGTAGTGGACAGTGGGAAATTGCATAAAGGAGAGTTAAAATAGTTTGTCTTAAATAGTCCTCCCCTTCTGATTTCCCAGATAATTCATCTAAGGTTACCTCTCTTCTGTTATTGTGGTGGTGGTGGTGATTCAGTGGTGTTTGACTTTTTGTGACCCCATCTGGAGTTTTCTTAGCAAAGATACTGCAATGGTTTTCCACTTCCTTCTCCAGCTCATTTTGCAAATGAGGAAACTGAGGCAAATGGAATTAAGTGACTTGCCCAGGGTCATGTAGCTAGTAAGTGTCTGAGGCCAGATTTGAACTCAGAAAAGATGAATCTTTCTGACTTTGGGCCCAGCACTCTATCCACTGAACCACCTAGCTGCCCACCTTCCCCCTAATACTCTATCTTTAATGTTCTGATTTACATATGTTGCTTCCCCCATTAGCACATCAATTCCTAGAGGGCAGCACTGTTTTTTGTTTTTTCTTTGGATTTCTAGAACTTAACACAGTGTCTGGCACATAGTATGTGTTTAGGAAATGCTTTGTTTTTTCATTGATTAAAATTCGATGGAGATTTAGAGCTAGTAAAGACCTTAGAGATGATCTGGTCCTACTTATTTTACGGATGGGTAGACTGGGACCCAGAGAGATGAAGTGACTTGTCCAAAGTCACACAGATAATATGTTACAAAAGTCATGTCTCTCCCAAATCCAGTGCTCTCTCCACCACACACGGTGCCCTGCAGTAACCTGTCCCACCAAGACAGATTCAACTAAGAATAAGTCACACAGATAGGGTATTTCCAGAGGACTCCATTCAAATCTTGTTCTGAGGCTGGAGGCAGAAGAAAGGACTAGCAATGTTATACCTTGACCTATGGTCATCAGGAGAAGGAGCAGTGATGCCTCAGTTTTTCTTGATAACGTCAAGGATCCAGTCTCTATATCTGGATACTTTGGTGTAGAAGCCGATATCACCTTTCAGAACACACCCATCTGTCCAGGACAGGATCCCATGGAGCTGTCCTTTGCAAATGGCGGCAGAGGCAGACACCTCCTGGCAGAGAGTTGGCAGATAGGGTCAGAACGCCTTCTTTCCCACCTTCCCATTCTTCCAAATCCTCCACTCCCCACTGCTAAGTGTCCATCCCTAGAGACCCGATGGTCATCTCTGTGATTCTACAGCTTTCCTCAGCAGATGAGACTAGGAAATTAGACCTCACTGAGCGGGAGGT
>CM053622.1:613147011-613207906 GCA_028646595.1 Phalanger gymnotis | reverse complement strand
AGGGATATACATATACATATACATATACATATACATATACATATACATATACATATACATATACATATACATATACATATACATATACATATACATATACATATACATATACATATACATATACATATACATATACATATACATATACAGGATATACATTTCCAAGGTCCAATTCTCTTTCATTTTGCCTCGAAGGCAAAAACTTGGGTGAATATCAGGGCATGGCTACATAGGCTCAGACGAAATTGAAGGGAGGAAGAGAGCATGGTGAGGGGGGGGAGAGAGATACCTGACAGAAATCCTGCCCATGTGGATTCATTCCTGCACAGAACATGTTGTTCATGCTCCTTATAGTGATGTTTCTTGAAGAGGCTCCCTTGCATTGAATGGGAGAAAGCCACTGAGCCATTTGATTTATCTGGATGTCTGCGTTTCTGACTGGGTATGAGAGAGAGTGGGGAGAATTTCATTTGTATTTGTCTTTCTCTATAACCACTCCCATTCACACCATGTAGTAAATAGCAATGTTGGATTTGGAGTCAGGAAGACCTTGGGTCGTCTTATCTCTGATGTTTGTTAGAGGTGTGACCTTGGATATATCACTTAAACTTTCTGAGTTTGTTTCTAAAATGTAGTTGGACTATGTGGCCTTTAAGGTACCTTTCAGCTCTAAATCTATGATCTTTTTTTTTCTGTCCCCTTCTCACCCTTCTCTTACACCTCCCAAGATCAGTTGGAGAGAGAAAGGAAGAAGAAAAGAACCAAAGATAAGGGGGAAAATGGCAGAATTAAATAAAGGAAACTAAGTTATCGAAAGTTGGAAAATTTGGAACCTTTTAGTGTGAGGGTGGGTGTGAACATAAATATGTGTGTGAATACATGCCTATGTATGTATCTTTTTGTGTTTGAAAAAGAGGTGCCTTGGGAATAGGGGAATTCCAATGGTATGTGGTAGGCATGACTGATGGGTGCAATTCCTATGCCTTCCGTTGAAAGTTCACCAGTACTCATTGGCCATCATGGCTAGCCTCAGCACTACAGGGGTAAGGCCATCAGTTACGGCTAGAATTCTTTCTGCCTTTTCTGATTTCGGATGACTTCTATAACCCTATCTGGCAGTTGAGTCTTCCCATAAGAGGAGGCTAGAAGAACAGGAAGAGCTACATGTTATTAGGTTGCTTATCTTCCGATGGCCCCCTAGTATTTCGTTTTCCTGACCCTTCCCCCGCTCCATCTGTGCTTTTCTCTCCTTTGCATTGGTCCAGCAGGTGCCCTAATATGGGTGCTCCTAAAGGTATAGAAGGCACTGCAGCTTGACAGGTACTCACAAGGATATTTCCAATTCTGACTCCAGCCAGAAATAACACACGTTGATCCATTTAGGTCACTGATGCTAGTAGGCAGGTCCGCTAGCACATGGAGGTTGTTGGACTTGGCCAGTTTGATCAACATTATGTCATGTTCGGGAGAGTCTGCCGTGAAATTTGGATGTCTGAAGATAAATTCATAGTTTATTTCCTGATCCTGGAGCCAATCCTTAATGTTTTGGTTTGGAGTACCTATTTTCACCTGGAGGTATCTAGGACAGGACACAAGAGATGGGAAAACCTTGTTGACAATATTCATGTAATCCCAGGTCTGCTCCTAACTGACCCAAGCCACCTTGGGTGAATCATTTAAGCACTTCTCTGGAGCTCAATTTCCTGCAGCAATAATGTGAAGGGATTGCACTAGGTATTTGCGGTTTCTTCTGGCTCTCGGATTCTGTGAATCTTAAGAGTCCTTAGACATGTCCTTTCTCAACATTTGTCCAGCATCTTAGCTTCCCTATTATTCCCCCCTCCTCCCTGGGAAAGCCTAGGAGAGAATGCTATTCTCAATTCTTTGTCTACATAATCTCCCTAAAAACCCCATATTCCTCCTTCTGCATCACCACCCTTAGCTCTATGAACTGCCTCTCCCTCCATTGCCCACTTCCACCCCCTCTCCAGGGGAGAGATTGTCAGAAACTTCCCTTCTCTCCTACATACTCATGAACCCTGATGCCAAAAGCCTCTTCTCTCCTCTCCATCCTGTGGGGAATCAGTAATGTAAGGATGCAAGATCCTTTCCCCAGAATTTCTCAGATTAATTTGTCCATGCTGTAAAATCCCCAGAAGGTAGTCACCCTGCTTAGAGTTTTGGGGGGAGGGAGGAAGGGGGGCTCCGGATTGCGACCTATCCCATCTTGCTCCAGGGACCCCAGAGAAAAGAGCAAATTGAATCATCGTCACTCACGGTAGGTAGCAGTGAGCAGCTGTCACCACCCACTGCTGGTGGATCAAGGTGCCCACACAAGGCTGGTAGTCAGATTTCAGGTAGGCCAAAAATGTGGCGTCAGAATTTTCATTTCTCTTATTAGTGAACTGAGCAGCTGGGGGGAGGGGGGTGGCAGAGAAGAGAGGAGGGACAGAGTGAGACAAAGAAAGTTTCGGCAGATTTCACTCTGTTTCCTCTGCCTGGAATATTCTCCCTCCCCTTTTTAACCACTTAATTCCTTCCTAATCTCTAAAACTCAATTCAAATGCTACTGTTTTCATGGATCTCTTCCTGAACCCCCAAGCTGTAACATCCTCAGACTCAGAAAGGCACTTTTCTGATTATTTAGTGAATTTATGGTGTCATATTTTGTATAATTTTAATGTATGCTTGTGTGTTATCTGATAATTACACTATAAGCTCCATTAAGGCAGGGACCCTTTCTTATCTAAATGCATCTCCTCCAGTGCCTAAAAGAACCTTCTGCATACAGGATGTGTTCATCAAATGTTTACTATCTTATTTGGCCTTGGGTAATTTCTTTAACCTCTCTGGGCCTCAGTTTCCTCACATGTAAAATGAGAAGGTTGAATGAATGAGTAGATGAATGAAGAAACTGATGGCTAAAGAGACTTTAAAACCCCAGTATAATTTATTCCTTGCACATTTCACACTCTATGTATAAAATAATATGTGTAAATGCTTTGAAAAATATTAAATGCTGTGGAAACTTGAGGGGTTATTCAGACATCTTCTGTGACTGTGAGTCTTTTCTTAAGGATTTTCACTATCTTTCTATGTCCCAACCTCTCTCTCTCAGCTGTCTTTCTATCACCTCTTCTTCTCTCTTTCTAAGGCAGATTTTTTTAAAAAACATTTTATGTGTGTCATGAACCTCTTTCAAAGTCTGGTGAGATCTATAGGTCCTTTATCAGAATAATGATTTTAGTGCATAAAATAGAATACATTGGATTATAAAGGAAGCCAATTACATTGAAATCATTATTAAAATACTCCTCTCCCTCAAAAAACAAGTTCATGGACCCCTGGATAAGAACCCCTTCTTAGGCCTGTGTTAAAACAGTTGTATAGTTGTGAAAATTTGCTTCTTCCTTTCTAGCTAAAGAATTCCTGGTTCTACCTCTTCCTTAGAGAATTTCCCATTATTCTCCCCCTTTTCTCCAGTCTTTTTGTTGTTGTTGGGCTATTTTCAGTCATTTTTGACTCTTCCTGACCCCATTTGGAGTTTTCTTGGCAAAGATATTGGAGTGGTTTGTAATTTCCTTCTGCAGTTCATTTGACAGATGAGGAAACTGAAGTAAACAGGTTAAGTGACTTGCTCAGGGTCACATAGCTAGTAAATGTGTCAGGTGTCTGAGGTCGGATTTGAACTCAGATCCTCCTGACTCCGGGGGTGTTGCTCTACTCACTGCACCACCTAGCTGCCCCAAGATGAGTTGTCTTGACTTCAGGCCCAGAAATCTATCCACTATGCCATCTGCCTGTCTTCTCCCTGGCCCACCCCTTTCTTGACTACCCTATTGTCGCACATCCTCTGTAATGCTATGTCCGAGTGTCCCTGTCCAAAGGCCTTTCATTATAACCATCGTTCAATGTGCTGAGGGATTGAGGTTTTCTAGGGTTGGGGGAAAGGTTGGGGGCACAAAAGTTCTGGGCCTGTAAAGAAACCGCCAACTCCCACAATTCTCAAGCCTTTGACTTTCCTGGGCTGTGTGTCCCTTTGGGCCTTTTCCTCCCCTTCCCAATTCCCCTTCTCATCCTTCAGCCTTCACCCTGATACCTTTCCCCATCAGGCTTTTAAGTTCACACTTACCAGCTAAAGTCAGCAAACCAAAGAGCAGGACGATCTTCATGTTGGTATCTGATGCCTAGTGCTGGGTAGGAAACCTAAGGAAAGAACCGGCAGGATCCAGCTGGCTAAATAGCCTAATTCCAAATTGAAGGGTGAGTTGAAGAGACTGAAAGAAAAGAGGGTTTTGAATTAGAGGGTGGTGACCCTCCCCACACCTGCCTGTCTCAGGTCCTGGTCTTGGGAACACTGCCCCTTAGTTCCTTGGTACTAATAAAGGGGTGTGAGAGAGGAGGGGAATGTAGATCCAGGCCCTCCCCCACTTTTGCAGTCCAGGAAACCTCCGTAGCCTGGGAGAAATCTGACCTCCTGGGCAAATGGACACCAGGGCTCAGAGCTTTGAGGTCCCTTCCCCAGGGACTAGAGAAATGTCAAAGAACAAAATCCCCCTGGGTATTTTCAAAGATGGTCTGTCTGACTGTGGCCTCCTCCTCATTGGTTCCCCCTGGATTACTTGTCTGTTCTTGCTCAGTGTTGCTGGTCTATGAGGGGATGACCCCTGCTGTCCGTATGTCACATTGGCCCCTCCCCTCTGTGCAGCTCTGACCCCTCCTTTCTGTGTGACACACACCTTTCCCCTCTGTGACCCTAAGCTCTCTGGGGCAAGCAGAAGTTAAGTGACCTGCCTGGGGTCCCAGAGCCATTAAAGAACCCTATTTTTTCTGATTCCAAGTCCAATATTCTACCCGCTTTACCACATTGCCTCGACTATATTAATATGCAATTCTTTTTTTCTTTAGTATTTTATTTTTTCTCCAGCTACATGTAATAACAATTTTTAACATTTGGGTTTTTTTTTAAGTTTTGAATTCCAAGTTATACTCCTCCCTCTCCCCTTCCCCTCCCCCTTCCCTGTGATGGTAAGCAATTTGATTCACCCTGTAAAGTTTGGATTCAGTCAAAAGGCTGCACTTGAGGACCTAGAGGGCCATATGTGGCCTCGGGGCTGCAAGTACCCTGCCCCTGACAGGTTATACATGTGCAATCATTAATATACAATAATTAAAGAATTTTAATAATTCAATTTTTAGCTCTGTAAAGTACTGTACCCATTCATCCAAAGATTATTAGTTACTTACTGTGACCAGGATGCCGTGCTTTCAAGTATTGGGTCATGCTCAAATGGGTAACTGGGGAGGCAAGCAGGAATGAGAATTTGTTTCACACTGTTTCACTTGAGGATTCTGCTGCTCTAAAACTTGTTAAGAGGCATTTGGGGGGGCAAGCAGGAGTAGGAAAAGTACAGAAGGAGGCAACACGATAAAGTGAAAAGAGTACTGGCTTGAGAGTCAGAGGACATGAGTTCAAATTCTGCCTTTGCCTATATGGCCTTGGGCAAGTTACAACCTCTTTGGGCCTCATTTTCCTTGACTATCACATAAGGGGGTTGGGCTAGGTGCCTTCTGAGTTTCTTTCTACCTCCAGCTCTATGATCAGTAGACAATATGATCATCTGACCTTTCAGAAATCTTCTACCCTAGGAAGGGAGACATTGTCCAAATCTTTTTTTTATTATTATAATCTAGTGTATTAATTTCCTTTTTTTGGTATTTATTTCTTATTAATTTTTTTGTGTAGTTTTGCATCTATTTGATTCAAAACACACAAATGAATTATTTGTAGGTTCGTCATAGATATCATTCTATGGCAATAGCCAATGTGAGTCTGAGCTTAAGAAATTTGCAACTCTTACTAGGAAATTATTCTTTCATCCCTTAAGGCTAAGCAGTACCTCCCAACACAGACAAAACATTTCTGTTAGAGTGACCATCTAAAAGTACAATTCAATCTGAACCGAGACCAAAATGTACAGGTTTGGGCATGTTTACGTTGCTATACACTCTATTTCATGTTGCCTAAATTCAGGAAAACATCTTACCCGTGACATCATACCTCCATTAATGATCTGCTTAAACTTTGGTGACTGGGATATACAACATGGCTTAAGAAGCATCCTTTGGGGCACCAGGTGACACATTGAGTAGAGCACCGGCCCTGGAGTTAGGAGGATCTGAGTTCAAATCCAGCCTCAGACATTTGACACACTAGCTGTGTGACCTTGGGCAAGTCACTTAACCCCAATTGCTCTGCCTTCCCCCTCCAAAAAACATAAAAAGAACTATAACAAGAAGCATCCTTCAGGTCTAAAAATCTGATTAAAATATGTTGCCACTCATTTAACATATGCATTGGAATTTGAACTCAAGAAGATGGACTTCTTGATTCCAAGCACACTGCCCCACTTAGCTTACAACATACTTACAACTAGTAAGTATGTGAAGTAGGAGTGAACCCCAGTTTTCCAGATACTGAAGTCCAGAGTTCTAACCACTAGACCAAGAGAGACACATACTCAGAAGAAGACAACAAAGTCAAAGTTCCTACCTCCAAGAAAAATATGAATTGGTCTCATGCCATGGAAGAGCTCAAACAGGATTTTGAAAATCAAGTAAGAGAGATAGAGGAAAAATTCAGAAGAGAAATGAGAGTGATGCAAGAGTGTAATGAAGAAAATCATGAAAAATGAATCAACACTTTGGTAAAGGAGACACCAAAAAAATACTGAAGAAAATAACACCTTAAAAAGCCAGACTAACCCAAATGGCAAAAGAAATCACACATATTCCAACAGGAGTAAGAGGAAATAATTCCAGATACAGCAAAAGATATACCACAAGGAGTAATAGTAAACTGTTTCTGAACTCTTTGGAGTATAATAAAGAAAAATATATGCTGTGAATATTCTTTGGATATCATGTTTAGTAGTCAACATCAATACCACAACACTTGCTCAAAAGGAATCTGTCTATTTAAGGGGTGTCAATATATAAACAAAGAATTAAGGGGGCAGAGCCAAGATAAGGGGGTGGAGCCAAGGCAAAGCATTGCTGGAGCTCTCCCCGCCAAACCCTCCAAATAACTTTACAAATGCCTCTAAACAAATTTTGGAGCAGCAAAACCCACAAAAAGATGGCGTGAAACAAATTCCCAGTCCAAGACAACTTAGAAGGCAGGAAAGGTCTGTTGCACCAGGGTGAGAGAGGAGCTCAATCCAGCACAAGCTCCACCAGCACAGTCCCAGGCTCGGTAAATCAGGAGCAGGTTGTGGGAGTGACTGAATCAGCAGCAGCAGCAGCAGCAGCAGTTACTTAGAGAGCTCTCAGTCCAAAGATGGTAAGGGGGTTGAACAACTGATTAGAAGGAGATTACAGGGGTCTTTTTGCCAGCCCTGAGGCAAGACTCTACTGCTTTGCCCATACTCAGATCTGGGTTGAAGTCCTGGGTGGCATAGCAGAGGTTGTGGCCACAGGAGAGGGTGGACATTCCTTACAGTTTCAGGGCAGAGAAGAGTGGTTATGCTCTCAGACCAGAGCACAGGCCAGGAGACTAGTAAACACCTTTCCTTAGATCATACCACCTTGGAAGAACTGAAAACTTACAGATCCCTAGAAGTATTTCTGAAAACAGCTGCACAAAACCCCTGAAGCTCAGGACAGCGCAACCTCCACCCTGGAAGCAGAGCCCTGTTTAACAAACAGTTGAAAGTCAAGTAATAGGCTGGGAAAATGAGCAAATGACAGAACAACAACAACAACAACAACAAAAAACCAAAAATCTCTGACTATACTATGGTGACAAGGAAGACCAAAACATACACTCAGAAGAAGACAACGAAGTGAAAGTTCCTGCCTCCAAGAAAAATATGAATTGGTCTCATGTCATAGAAGAGCTCAAAAAGGATTTTGAAAGTCAAGTAAGAGAAATAGAGGAAAAATTCAGAAGAGAAATGAGAGTGATGCAAGAGTGTAATGAAGAAAATCATGAAAAATGAATCAACACTTTGGTAAAGGAGACACCAAAAAAATACTGAAGAAAATAACACCTTTAAAAAACAGACTAACCCAAATGGCAAAAGAGGTTCAAAAAGCCAATGAGGAGAAGAACGCCTTAAAAAGCGGAACTGGCCAAATGAAAAAGGAGGTACAAAGACCCACTGAAGAAAATAATTCCTTAAAAATTAGAATGGAACAAGTGGAAGCTAATGATTTTATGAGAAGTCAAGAAACAATGAAATAAAAGCAAAAGAATGAAAAAAAATGGACAATGTGAAATATCCCATTGGAAAAACAACCGACCTGGAAAACAAATCCAGGAGAGATAATTGAAAAATTATTGGACTATCTGAAAGACATGTTCAAAAAAGAGCCTAGACATCATCTTTCAAGAAATTATCAAAGAAAACTGCCCTAATATTCTAGAACCAGAAGGTAACATAGAAATTGAAAGAATCCACCGATCACCTCTTGAAAGATATCTCAAAATATTATATTATAGCCAAATTCCAGAGCTCCCAGGTCAAGGAGAAAATATTGCAAGCAGCCAGAAAGAAAGAATTCAAGTATCATTGAGCCATAGTCAGAATAACACAAGATTTTGTAGCTTAGAGAACTTGGAATATGATATTCCAGAGGGCAAAGGAGCTAGTATTACAACCAAGAATCACCTACCCAGCAAAACTGAGTATAATCCTTCAAGGGAAAAAATGGATTTTCTATGAGATAGAGGACTTTCAAGCATTCTTGATGAAAATACCAGAACTAAATAGAAATTTTGACTTTCAAATACAAGACTCAAGAGAATCATAAAGGGGTAAACAGGAAAGGGGAATCATAACGGACTTAATAAGGTTAGACTGTTTACATTCATACATGGAAAGATGATACTTGTAACTCATAAGAACTTTATCATTATTAGGGTAATTAGAAGGAGTATATATAGACAGAGAGTACAGGTATGAGTTGAATAAAAGGATGATATCTAAAATAATAGAATTAAGGGATGAGAGAGGAATGTACTGGGAGGAGAAAGGGAGAGGTAGAGTGGGGTAAATTGTCTTACATAAAAGAGCTAACAAAAAGCTTTTACAGTGAAGGAGGAGAGGGAGAATGTGAAGGGGAGTGAGTGAACCTTACTCTCATCAAAATTGACTTAAAGAGAGAATAATATACACACTCGGTTGGGTTTAAAAATCTATCTAACCCTAAAGGAAAGTAGGAGGGGAAGGGGCTAAGAGTTAGTGGGGGATATGATAGGAGGGAGCAAAGATTAGGGAAGATAGTCAGAAGCAAAACATTTTGAGGAGAGAGACAGGGTGAAAGGAGAGAGAGAAGAGTATAAATGGAGGGGTAGAATGGTGGGAAATATAGTTAGCAATAGTTAACTGTGAAAACAATTTTGTAGCACATTTCTCTGATAAAGGCCTTATTTCTCAAACATATAGAGAACTGAGTCAAATTTATAAAAATAAGAGCCATTCTCCAATTGATCAAAAGATATGATCAATTTTCAGATGATATAATCAATCTATAGCCATATAAAAAAATACTCTAACTTACGATTGATCGGAAAAATGCAAATTAAAAACAATTCTGAGGTATTACTTTCATACCTTTTAGATTGATGAAAAGGACAGAAAAGGTAAATGGCAAATGTTGGAGGGGAAGTGGAAAAAAGGAGACATTAATGCATTGTTGGTGGAGCTGTGATTCAACCATTCTATAGAGCAATTTGGAACTACGCTCAAAGGGCAATAAAACCATGCATACCCTTTGATCTAGCAATAGCACTACTCGGTCTGTATCCCAAAAGAGATTTTTAGAAAAGGGAAAGGACCTACATGCAGAAAAATATTTATAGCAGCTCATCTTGGGGGGCAAAGAACTAGAAATTGAGGGGATGTCCATCAGTAGGAGAATGGTTGAACCAGTTACAGTATGGGATTATGGTGGAATACTATTGCACTATAAGAAATGGTGAGCAGGATGCTTTCAGAAAACCCTGGAAAGGCTTGCATAGGCTGATGTGAAGTGAAATGTACTGTGTACAAAGAAACAACAATGTTGTAAGATGATCAGCTTAGCTATTCTCAGCAATAAAATGATCCGAGATGATTCTGAAGGACTTATGATGAAAAATGCTATCTATCCCCAGGGGAAGAACTGGTGGTGTCTGAATACAGATTGAAGCATACTTTTTTTTAACTTTATTTTTCTTGAGCTTTTTTGGTCTACGTTTTCTTTCACAACATGACTATTACGGATGTTTTGCATGATTACACATATATAACCTATATCAAACTGCTCGCATTCTCAATGGGGGGAGGAGTGGAGAGGGAGGAAGGGAGAGAATTTGGAACTTAAAGGTTTAAAAACAAGTGCTACAAATTGTTTTTACATGTAACTAGGGAAACATTTAAAAATGAATAAACAAGCAAATAAATAACTAAACACAAAGAATTAGTTTCTCTGTGCTACAAAAAAGCCTCAGAGAGTCATGCCACTCTAGTTTACCTCTTTCCTACCCCCAACAGTATCTAAAAACAAGTTACACCTGCAAGCATGGTCCTACATCTTGCAGGGCCACCAATCTTTCAGTGGAATCAGGACAAATAGAAATGAAGGCATGTGAAAATCCCCTGCAATGAGGAGTGGGAGTGGGGAAGAGAGCCTCCTCCATGCAAAGAGTTTGGCACTGGCTTTATTTTCCCTTCAAATACCCACATCCTACATATCCTTCAAATCCCATTTCAGCTCCCACCTCTTCACCTAGAATGAATTCCCTCCTCATTCTGGCCTCTCAGAACCCCAAGTTTCCTTCAAAGCTCAGTTCAAAATGAGACCTTTCCTAATATCTTAGAGCTTACTAAGGTGCCTGGCACAAAGTAGGTGCCAATGACTGTTTATTGGCTAACTGACTGTCTAGCTGCTGGTTCTCCCTCCAAGATGACTTTGCATTTATTCTGCAGATTTACACGTATGTTTCTCTGTTATCACTCCTAACAAAATGTAAGGCTCTTCTTGGCAGGGATTTTTAATTTTTCTCTTTGTATCCCCATTGCCTAGGACTGTGCCTGGCACACAGCAGTTGCTTAATAAATGTTCATTGGTTGATTGATAAGCTCCTTTTATATCCCTCACATCCAACAAGTGATAGGTGAATAGTAGGCATGGTTGATTAATGATTAACTGAAAGTTTGACCGTATTTTCCCTGTCTCAGTGTTGTAATACCTTTTCTCCATTTTCATGAATCTTGGACTTGATTTTTGAAGTCATAGAGTCATAGGATAGGTAAGCACCTAAGGGAGATTGTGTCCAATCCCTTCATTTTACAGATGAGACAGAGGCCCAGGGAGGGAAAATGATTTGCCAACAAAACAAATGGGAGAGCCAGAATTTGAACCCAGATCTTCTGAATCTTAATCCATTGTTCTTTTTTTTTTTTTGAGGCAACCAGGGTTGAGATTTGCCCAGGGTCACACAGCCAGTAACTGTCTGAAGTCACATTTGAATTCAGTTCCTCCTGACTTCAGAGCCAATGTTACACCCAGTGAACCACCTAGTTCTCCTTAATCCATTGTTCTTCCCATTTTCATTGCCACATTGCTACACATTCCTAGAACACAGGGCAAAAAAAAGTTTCTAGTCTGAGAACAGCAGTATTGATGTTTACTACTAAAAATGATATCCAAAGAATATCCACAGTGTATACTTTACTATCCCCCAAAGAGTTCACAAACAGTTTATTAATATTCCTTGTGGGGTATATCTTTTGTTGTGAATTGTTTTCCCCTTACTTTTGTTGGAATATGTGTGATTTCTCATGCACCTTTAGGAAGATAAATGTCTCTCTGAAAATTGAGAATACAAGGCTACATGGTCTAGTGGTTAAAGCTCTGGACTTCAGCATCTGGAAAACTGGGGCTCAACTCCTGGTTCACATACATACTAGTTGTAAGTATGTCATAAACTAAGTAGTGTGGTGTGTTTGGAATCAAGAAGTCTCATCTTCCTGAGTTCAAATCTCACCTCAGACACAGCTGTATGACCCTGGGCAAGTCACTTAACCCTTTTGCCTCAGTTTCCTCATCTGTCAAATGAGCTGGAGAAGGACATGGCAAACCACCCCAGTATCTCTGCCAAGAAAATCCCAAATAAGGTCACCAAGATTCTCACATGAAAAAAAATAATGAAGGAAGAAGAAGAGGAAGAAGAGGAGGAGATAGAAGGGGGAAAAGGGAGGAGGAGGAAGAGGAAGGAGAAGAAGGGAGAGAGGAAGAAGAAGCAGAGGAAGCGGAAGCAGCAGCAGAAGAAGAAAAAACAGAATCAGCAGCAGCAGCAGAAAAAAAACAGAAGCAGCAGCAGAAGAAACAGAAGCAGCAGAAGAAACAGGAGCAGCAGCAGAAGAAATAGCAGCAGCAGATAGATGCAACAGCAGCAGAAAAAAACAGAAGCAGCAGCAGCAGAAACAGAAGAAGTAAAAGAAGGAGGAGGAGGAGAGATGGAAGAGGAGGAGCAAGAGAAGGAGGAGAAGGAGAAGGAGAAGAAAAAGGAGGAGGAGAAGAAGAAGTTTTCTAAGTCAATATGTGTCTGTAGGGATCTTTATATACAGTTTGGTGGCCCCTCTTTCTATTTGAGTTTGACACCACTGGTGTAAAGAACAGTGGGTTTGGAGTTAGGGGACCTTGGTTCAAATTCTACCTCTGACTCTTACTGTCTGTGTGACCTTGGGCAAATCACTTAAGTTTTGAGCCTTCAGTTTCATGATCTTTCAAATGAGAGGGTTGGACTAGATGGCCTCTGTTCCCTTTAAGCTCTAAATTTTTGAGTCTTTGAAATTCAGGAGGGACATAATTTCATAAATCCACTCCAGAATGTTTCTGTCCCACTTGCAGCTGTATTGTCTGTATTCATGATGGAGCTAAACATAAGGCGGTGGAGAGCCCAGTTAGCCCAGTGGCAGCTAAGCAGGAGGTTTTCATGTATGAACTTGGCTAGGAGAGACTCATCTGTAGCTAAGCTTTTATACGACAAAGTCCTTTGAAAAAGGCAGGAGAAACAAAAGCAAGAGAAAAAAGAGTAGAACTGGTTTGGGGGTTAAGATGCCACCCTGCACACTCGTCTACAACACTTGCTAAATCTTGGATTTGCTGTCATGTGGACAAGTCCTTTGAATAATTCCTTTTCTATTATTAGTTGTATCAGCACTGACTCACCATGCTTATTATTTTGAAATGTGACTCAATTTTGATAACCCCAGCTGCATCTCTATTTTTAATGCATAAAATGTTCATATACTGCTTGCAAATGTCTTAAGACTTCTATAAGGTGATTGACTCAGTCCCAAGCTGTGCAAACAGACACCATCAAAAGAACCATTGGTTTTGGAAGTTTACCTCTTGGCAAGGCAAATACGGCATATGTGAAGTTTTAAATTCTGTACTATAATATGCCCATCCATGATAATGCCTCCTTGTCCTCCCAAGACCTCAGTACTTCAGTGGATTTGTGATTTCAGCAATCTTCATATAATATTCCCTCCTATGGCACAAATCATAGCCCATCCACATCTTCTAATCTTATATGCCTCCCTCCCACCTTTCCAGTCTTCTTTCCTTCTTTCCGTCTTTCCGTGTTCTAGATGATCCAGTGACATTAGTCTTCCTTCTGCCAGACCTTCCATTTCCCAACACTGAACATTTTCCCTGGCTGTCCCCCATGGCTGGAATGTTCTCCCTCCTCATCTCTGCCTCCCAGCTTCCTTCAAGTTTCAGCTAAAGTCCTATCTTCTACAAGAAGCCTTTTCTAGTCCTCCTTAATTTTAATGCCTTCCCTTTGAGATCACCCCAATTAATCCTGTATATAGTTTGGACATTTGTTATTGTTGTTGA
Source organism: Phalanger gymnotis (assembly GCA_028646595.1). Lineage (NCBI taxonomy): Eukaryota > Metazoa > Chordata > Mammalia > Diprotodontia > Phalangeridae > Phalanger > Phalanger gymnotis. The sequence goes on along the minus strand of CM053622.1, from coordinate 613,194,010 downwards.
GTCATTTTTTGGTTGTGTCTGACTCTTCATGACCCCATTTGGGGTTTTCTTGGCAAAGATACTGAAGTAGTCTGCCATTTCCTTCTCCAGCTTATTGTACAGATGAGGAAATCGAGGCAAACAGGATAACTCAGGGTCACAAAACTAGTAAGAGTCTGCAGTCAGATTTGAACTCAGGAAGCTGAGCCTTCCTGACTCCAGGCCCAGTGCTCTAGACACTAAGTAATCCAGCTGCCCCTGTTCATACATAAATACTTGAATGTTGTCTTTCTCATCAGACTGGGAGCTTCTCTAAAGCAGGAACTGTTTTTTTGCCTTTCTTTGTGTCCCAAACACTTAGTGTAGTCTAGTACACAGGGGATACTTAATAAATTCTAGTCGATTGACTAATATAGAATCATACACCCAGAGCTATAAAAGACCTCAGAGGGCATCAAATCCAACCCCTTCATTTTAAACACCAAGACAATAAGACATAGTAAGATTAAGTGACTTGCCCCAGGTCACACAGGGAGCAAGAGTCAGAGGTAGAATTTGAACTTAGGTCCTCTGACTCCACAGACAGTGCTCTAACCATTTTACCATGCTGTCTTCTGAGTAATTCTTTTCTACATCTACCCACAAATCTTCCATGGAGATCTACCCAGTGCGTTGGAGGGCTTCCTCTAGTTCTTTTTACAGTCTGTGATCACCAATGTATCATTTAGCACTGAACCTCTCTGAGCTTTTCATATCATTATGGAATAGTTGTGAGGAAAGTGGTTGGTAAGCCTTCATGTACTTTAGAAATGGGAGCCAATATTGTCAAGTGGTGGAACCAAGGTTCAAACCCAGGCCTTCTGATTCCATACCTAATGCTTTGTATCTCCTGTGCCTAGTACAGATCTTTGCACATGATAGGTGTTTACTCTATACATGTGTATATGTGTGTGTGTGTATGTATATATGAAGTTGAATTATGAGCATGTGGTACTTCTTCATAGAAAAGTTCCTATTTGTCATTATGAGTCATGTCCAAGTCTCAGACAGAATTGTTTCAGACTACTAGGAAACAGTGTCCAGGATATTCCTTTCAACAGCACAGCAATCTATGAGAAATTATGAGCAGCCTTCTCTGTGACAGATCAGTAGAAAAGGAAGCAGAGGGAGCTAGGAATCACAATGTGCAGGCTCCCTCTAAAAATTAACCTAACTGCCACTGAAGATTCTTATGCAGTGACAGTGATTTGACATATGACTAGAGGAACTGAATCACATCACTACTGCCATTCTCATTATGAATGAGACAAAAGAGGAAGGAAATAAAAGAGTTTTTATCATACTCAAAGATAATAGGAAACACAATTTTAAGGGTCATATAGTCATCTCATGATTCACTGGTCATGAGGACTACTTATAAAAAAACACCTTTTATTTTGTAGGAGTTTATTTTGTATAATTTCTGTCTTTTAGAATATGAAAGAGTAGAGGAATTCTATGAAGAACTTGGTAAAAGCCTCCAAATTAAGTCGATAAATACTTTAATATTTAATGACCCTAGTACAACGATGGACGCTGAAGGACGTCAACGCTTTTGTATTTTACAGAAGCTTACTGTCTATAATTCATGAATTTGTTTTTCAAAAGGAGAGTTACTGGACAGAGTGAGCACTGAATAAGATCAGAAAGAGAAATTGATTCTGTTTTAACCAGCAAGAAATAACTGGCTACTCATGTGAGAGTTATTTTCCAATCAATTGTCTGAGTACAGTCAGAGCAATGATAAAAATGAAAACCAAAAATGAGAAGTGTGATGAAAACAACTCTAATTTGGCCAACTTAAAGAACCCTATCAATGCCTACAAATGAGGCCTGGACAAAAGAACAGCTATCACGAGGCACTATCACCATTTCCTAAGGAAGTTAAATTAATGCAAATCAACCGCAACAGAGTCCAAACATTCATAGAACTCAGTCAGGAAACAAAAGATGCTTTTGCCAAATGAATGTATATGACAGCCATGGGCTACTCCAATTTAGAACATAAACTCATCTGTAAAATCTTATAGTGGAAGATGGTAGGAGATCATGCATATTTCTGTATCATAAAACAGCATGAAGTGGTAAAGAGCAACGCAAACTTAAAGAAAGCTTGGCAGCAGACCCAATTCAGCCAGATCATCCTGGAGCATTTAAGGATGAAACTAGAAGGAAGACAATGCAGGAAAAATGGAAAAGATTTTTCTAACTATTCTCTTAAACAATGATCGGAGCCACCACATTTGCACCCTAGCATAATAGACCCTAATGAGTGGCACGAGGAAGAAGGAATGGCACCAAGGAAAAGGTAGAAAGAGCAGCTGGGTTAGATCAAGTATGCACAAAGGAGTTTGGTGTCAGAAGCAAAATAATGCTGAGGATGAGGGATCAAGATACCTGAAGGGAATGATATCAAATGCTTGAAAATAATCATGAACAACATTATTACTGAAACTAAAGAGTTGAGAAAACATCAAGAACTACTGACTTAAGTTTACTTTCCCATCTCTACACAATTTATATTGTGTAGACAAAATGAAGCCATTCCTAATGAAAGTATAAGGAAGAAATGGGCAAGATTTCACAGATGATCTATAGCAGACCATGTCTATGGAGTCACATCAGTGACTGGATGATAAAGAAAATGCAAGCTGATTTAAAAAAAAAACAACATTTCATTAAGGTGGAAAAGCATATAGAGTGACAAACTTGGAGTCGGGACAATTCAAATGTGACCTTAGGCACTTAGTAGTGGTGTGGCAAGTCGTCCTGCCTCAGCCTTCTTATCTGTAAAATGAATATAACGAAAAGCACCTACCTCCCAGGGTTGCTGTGAGGATAAAATGAGATATTATTTATAAAGCACTTCCCAAAAAAGCACTTAAAGTTCTATGTAAAAGCTAGCTATACTACTTTATTATGGAACTAAATTTCATCTTAAAGCCTACCACCATTGTGTCTCCTATGCATGTGTTAAAATTATACAAAATTTCATATGTGGAGCAATGTAAATGACTTTATTTAATGACTGGGATTAGAAAACAAGAGGATGTGCTCAGCAAAGTTATTTGCCACTGATATGGGGGCCATCCAACAAAGAGTCCAAATGGAAGAGAATTCTCTTTAGATGGTGAGTTCCTCCATGATTTGCAAATGATATTGTTCAGATTGCACCAAGCCCCAGAACGCTTCCGAGCTTCCTAAATGAGATCCATAATTAAATTAAAAAAGCCTTTTCAAGTTGAAGAATTTACCATTAGTGCGGTAGCTGACCTTGATGCCGTGTTCATCCTCAGTGAAAGCATTTTGACGACAAGGCTGAAAATGTCGTGCTAAAAAGTGTGGGAGCCAGCACACAGCCTTGTTTCACTCCTTTGGTGACTGGGAAAGCACAAGAGCATTGCCCATTATCCAGAACTCAGGCAAGCATGCCATCAAGAAATTAACAAACAATGCTGATGAACTTCTCTGGGCAACCAAATTTTGACATGATTTTCCATTAGCCCTCATGACTAACAGTATCAAAGTCCTTGGTCAGATCTACAAATGTTGTATACAGACCTCTGTTCTACTCCTGGCATTTCTCCTGCAGTTTTTGGGCAGCAAACACCATATCAACTATTCCTCAGCCCTTTCTGAAGCCATGCTGGCTCTCAAGTAGAGCAGGTCTTTAGCAGAAGCGTGCTGGCAAATGCTTAATGCCACCTCTCTGAAAATGGTGTGACATTTTAAAATTAATCTGCATTATTAACATTTTCTTCATCACTTTCTTATGTCTGGACAATCAATAAAACAATAAATCAAGTCCTGATTTGTAGTGTTTGCCAATTTCCAAGGTGGAAATTTAACAATCAGCTCTCCTGAGGTAGTACAAGCTGGCTCCAGGAATATCTCTGCATGCACATAGGAAAAACTAAGTGGATAAAGAATGTCTGTTATTCAGACTCTGACATGCACTTGCGTGGACAGGCCACAGAGTTGGTGCATCAAGATGTGTCTCTTGAATAAATCTGCAAGTGGAGAGTTAACTGGGATCAGAATTGACTAGAAAGAAGAGATGGGATTTTATTGAAGTTGGTCAGTTGTGCAGCAATTTTGATGACTCCCAAGCTCTGTTCATCCAGCTTGGATCTCACCATAGCTCACACCACTTCTTACATATATTATTCTGGTTCCTGTTGTTTGTGGGCTCAGAAATAACACAAGCCATGAAGTTGAGTCCAATTCATGTCTTAGATCTGTGTAACACTGGGCAAGTTACTCAATCTCCCTAGGCTTCCTTGTCCTCGTTTATAATGAAAGGATTGCATTAGATTGCTGCTGAGGTCCCTTCCAACTCTACCATGAAACGATTCCCTGTGTTTCATGAGTTTTAGAATTTTTTCTGTCCTTTTGCCATCAAATTGTACGCTGTTTAAAATTTTTTATTGCTGTCTTTTGTTTTTACATTACTCACATTTCCTAACATATCATCGCAGCTTCTCTGTCCCAAAGAGCCATTGTTTATGCCAAAGAATAAAAAGAGGGGAAAAAAACCATTCAGGAAAGCTAACCAATACATTGACCAAGTATGTAATATATAATTTTCCACTACATAATGCTCCACCTTTGTAAAAAAAAAAAAGGGGAGGGGGCTAGTCATACCCTTTTCTTTGTAGCCAATATTTGTCACAATTTCACGTCATTCAAGTTCAACTCTGGTCTTCCTGTTATTCTTTTGATGCACGTTGCTTGGAGCGCTGTGCATGTGGTTTTCCCTGTTCTCCTTACTTTTTATCAGGTCGTGTCTTCTCAAGTTTCTCATATTCATCATCTTCATTTCTTATTGCTCAGTAAGATTCCATTACATTCGTGGACCACACAACTTGTTTAGTCATTTCTCAATCAATAGGCATGTATTTTGTTTCCAGTTCTTTACTGCCATGAAAAGCACTGCTATAAATATTTTTGTGTCTATGGGGGCTTTCTTTTTTACCTTCTTGAAGTATAGGTACCTTGCATTAGGATCTCTGGGTCAAAATGGATAGACATTTTAGGCATTTTATTACAATAATTCTAAATTACTTTTCGGGAGGTTTAGACCAATCCACAGCTCTGACATCAGTGTGTTCATGGGCCTGTCTTTCTAAACTCCTTCTAATAATGATAATTTCTACCTTTTTTTTGCCAATTTGCTGGGTGTGAGGTGAAACCATAGTGTTCTGATTTGCATTTCTCTTATTAGAAATATGGAGAATTCTTTCATGATTGCTAATAGTTTGCGATTCTTCTTTTGAGAATTATTTGTTTATATCTTTTGACCACTTAAACATTGGGAAATGGTTTTGGCCTTCGTATTTCTATTAGTTCCCTATATGTATCTTGGTTATAAGACCCTTGTCAAAGATATTTGATGAAAAGATTTTTTTCTCAGTCAATAGCTTCTTTTCTTAGGTGCATTAATGTTATTCATGCAAGAGCTTTTCAATTTCATGTAATTGAAATTATTTTATCTTTTGTAATCATGTCTATCCTTTGGAAAAGAATTCTCTCTTTTACCACAGCTTTGATTTAGCCTTTTTCTAAAAACAATTTTTGTGGCATGAACTTTTGTATTCACATATCCATTTTGAGCTTATTGGGGTATATAGTATAAGATACTGATCTAAACCTAATTTCTGCTTTTCCAAACAGCTTTTGTTAAATATGAAGTTCTTCCCCAAGTAACTTATGTTCCAAGGGTTATAGAACACTGGACAATTGAGTTAAATTGTTTCTGATTATATCTTATGTTGTATGTCTCATCGTTTCGCTTTTCAAATTTTTTTTAAAACAGAATCTAATAGTTCTGATAGTAGTTAAGTTATTGTTCTATAGTAAAATTTGAAGTCTGCATATTTTATTCCCCTTCATTTAATTTTTAAAATGATTTCCATGGAGTTTCTATATCTTTTACTCCTCCAACTGAATGTTGTTATTTTGTCTAGCTTTAGAAATATCTTCTGGTAGTTTGACTGACATAGCACTAAATCTTTAAATTAATTTTTTGTAGTATTGCAATTTTTATTGTATTGGTAGAGCCCAGCCATGAGCCTTGAACATATATATATGTATATATATATTTGTATGTATATGTATATATATCTACACACATATATGTAATATAGTTATAGTTGTAGCTCTCAGTTATACATTAGTTTCTTTGCTGCCATCAGCAAATACAGATAAATCTGTCTTCTCTTTGCCTATTTTTATGCTTTTTATTTCTTTTTCATTTCTTATCGCTATTTCTAGCCTTTCTAGACGTATAGCAAATAACCCTCTGTTGTTCTTACTGAAGTCAGTTTTTGTACTTCTAGCAGCATCCATACCTGTTTCTAATTTTATGCTTTTATTTTCTTGTAGGCTTGAAAAGCAGATCTCAAAGATTCTGTGCAAAAGAACTATGTGCAAAAGGAGAGCAAATTGATTCTAAGTGAGCATCTGATAGGTTCTTACGACTAAAATCCATGGCCTTAATGATACTCTTTTGTTTGCTCAATGGCATCTTTATTTAGTACCTATCTTATTTCTGAATAATTGAGAGTACCAAACAAATCATTTTTGAATAAGTGCAGTTGTACTATACTTTCATTCATGGAAATGAAATAGAAATTCTCTCTTTTCCTTCCCGATGCCATTAATTGGTTGTCCATCTAGGCAACATGTGATAGCAAACATTTTTGTTCTCTAATACTAACTACGTTTACAATCTCTGACATGTTTGGCCTTTGGTTTCTAGGGCTAGAATAACATTTTTAATTAGGAGTATTTGCCAGCATTTGGATAACTAAGCAATTAATTTGTGGTAAAGGTTTTCAGGATTTTATAATCTCAGATGCTTGAAGATGTAGCAGGTTAGCCAAATACACGCAAAACAACATACATGTAGGCTCTCGTCTCCAGAATTAGATCAGAAACAGATCAGATGACTCATAGATATATGGAAATAGATCAAACAAATAGCACATATTTGAAAAGAACACTTTTGCTAGACAGGGAGTGGGGATTTTTTTTGACAATCATTCTGAATGTGAGTCAGAGTGTAGGTTTGAGTGGGTGGGTGCGTGGGAGGATACATCTGTGGGTGTCAGAGTGAGACAGACGTAGATAAATGGCTGCAGTTCAATACCTAGTAAAATGTTTATAATAGTAAAATAAATTTAAAGGCATAGATTTTTTTTTTTAAAGTAGAGCACTTTAAAATAGTCTTAGACACATAATCTCTACAGACAGGCTTATTTAAGAACCCAATTGCTTTCCACAAAGGGTTTAAATTACCCCTCTTTATACAATACCAGGTAATTTCATTTGCAACCTACTTGAAATTTAGTGATTATCACAAATGAGACTCCCTCCATTCCTGACAGTCACAACTTTTAGAAAATGGAAAAACTGAGATAATTTGGGAGCATTCCTTATCTAGGAGATGACCCCCTTCTTACATCTTGCCTGTTGCCAGGACAAGAAGTTGGGAGCAAAAAAAAAAGCTTACAAGGAAAAAATAACACATTTTCAATGATTAGGTGGCAAGGATTTGTGAGTGGTTGTAATTATGGACTAGATGGATGGTTTCTCATAGATTGCATGCCACAATTGGGGAATACAAAGAACCACCCCCAGATAGGGAGTTGGCTACATAATTGCTTGTCTGATATTATTTTAGAGATTAATGGGTAACAGGGATTCAATGGATAGAGGCTGGTAACAAGTACCAAGCATATTTCTCTGGTCTTTTTTGCCACCAATAGTGACATTATTATATACTTGGACCCATGTAAGTCCTTAATTCATTGGGCTGCTCAGACCCCTTCAGTGAATTAAATGCCCCCAGGATGACAGACATATTGTTTTACTATGATATCTTGCAGGGTTGATTTATCTAATGTATTAAAGAAACATACAATGTTAGGGCTGATGAGACCACAGAGATCTGATATCTACCACACTCATTCAGACAAGGAGGAAAATATGGCCCCACCTGAAGTGTAATGGTTCATCCAGGGGGAAATAGCTAGCTTGTGACAAAGTCAGGACTGATTCTCAGTACAGGGTCCTTTCTACCATCCATTTGGACAAGTGGCATGAGATGGTTCAATTAGAAAAAATATATCTATTATAAAGATATATATTATATGTTATGATTATTTTATAAATCTAACTTTAGAACAGTGCCACAAACTCTTTTCTCTTGCCTTCTACCTAGACCTTATATTTGAATAGCCAATGAACTCTGGATTGACTGGTCATGGCCTCTTGTTTACTCTCATGCATGATAATTTGGACCAAATGCTCTTATCTTAGGAAAGTTCTTCCTTTCCATGTTGTTAATTGGCTTCGCCCCTTTCCTAGGGGGTGGAGATCTAACAGCTGCTATCTTTTCTTTTCTCATATTTTATTCAACATGGGTTTATTAAGCACAGACTATATTCAAGGCCCTGTTATAGATTCAATTAGGCATAAAAGGGATAAAAGGAATTAATATAGTATAGTTGGCCCAAGAAGGACAGTAACCCAGGCTCGTTAGGTCTCCACTGTGGAAGCATCCCTCATAGATTCTGATATCTCGCAAACCTTCCTAAAAATATAAAATGGATTACTTTGGGATTAGTGGAGTAAATGTACGAAACTGGAGGGAACTAATAGAATGGCTATAAGCCTTATTATCTCCCTTCTATTGAATAAATTCCAGTAGCTCTCTATCACCTCTAGGATCAAATATAAATTGACTGTTTCTACTTTTAAATCCCTTCATAACTTGGTCCTTTCTTTTAAAAAAAAGGGCAATTGAGGTTAAGTGACTTGCCCACAGCTAGTATCTGCGACTGGATTTGAACTTAGGTTCTGACTCCAGGGCTGGTGCTCTATCCACTGCGCCACCTAACTGCCCCTAACTTGGCCCCTTCTTTACTTTCTAGTCTTCATAGACCCCTTTCAGGTCCTCTGCAATCTGTTGACACTGGCCTCCTCACCAGTAGTTCTTCACACAAGACACTCCATCCCCCAACTCTGAGCATTTTCTCTTGCTCTTCACATGTCTGGAATGCTCTCCCTCCCCACCTCTCTCTCCCACCTTCCCTGACTTCCTTCAAGTCTCAGCTAAAATTCCACCTTCTAAAAAGCAACTTTCTGGGTTCCCCTGAATCTTACCCCTTTCCCTCTTGAGATTATTCCCAATTTATCCTTTCTACATGTTGTTTGATTTCATGTTGCCTCTCCCATTAGACCATTAGAGGTCCTTGAAAAAAAAAAGACATTAAAAAAAACATTTTTCTCTGTATCTAGCACTTAGGACAGCACCTGGCACATAGCAGTCACTTAATAAATACTATTTGACTTACTGACTCGATCATAGGAAAAAAAAATTTCCCCACTTTTTCATATGTATGGAAGATATGAATCTAGCCATGAGGGGGAAGATAGAAATGGGTAGAAAATTTGTAACTCAAACTCTTGTGGAAATCAATGCTCAAAACTAAAATATTAAATAAGTAATAATTAAGAATAATAAAAAAAGAAAATATGAGTCCTTTTCCTTTCCATTCTTCTTCTCTAGCTGAAAGGTAAACGCTCCCTTAGACCTATGGCCTTCTCTGCCATTCAGCTGTATTTGGGGCTGCTAATGATTGGAATAAATAATAATGGCCAGATGTAGGGAAGATACGAATGCTGGTCTATGTTATATATAAATGTGTCTCTCTGACTCCATGTCTAGTTACACTACAAAATAAAATATAAATGATTCGGAGATTACTTTGCATTTCCCACATCTCTTTTCTCCTTTACTAGGAGGGGATAAGGGACTGGACCTGTGATTTAATTACTAATGTGAAGCCCCCAGATAAGGAAACTCCCTTTATCAAAGAGAGGTAGCAATGTTCCTGCAACTTATGGTCTTTACAAGTTGCTTAGAGACCAGAGGTTGAGTCGCTCAGAGTAACAAGGCCAGTGTGCATCATAAGTGAGACTTGAACTTCCTAGATTCCCAGATTCTAGGCTTACTTTCTATGAACTGTGCCATGCTGCCTCTCTCTCTTTATTTTTACTTTTAAATATATTTTTATTTAGTTAGTTAAATTTTCCAATTACATTAAAAAATTTTTAAACATTCATTTAAAAAAAATTTTGAGTCCAAAATTCTCTCCCTCCCTCCCATCTTTCCCCCACCCTTTGAAAAGGCAAGAAATACGATACCAATTATACACATAAAGTCTTGTAAGACTTTATTTCCATATTAGCCATGTTGCAAAAGAAAAGAAAAAGAAAGTAAAAAAAAAACTATGCTTCAATCTGCACTCAGAGTTCATCAGATCTCTCTCTCTGGAGGTGGACAGCATTTTTTATCATGGGTCCTTTGGAATCATCTTGGATCATTGTCTTGGTTGGAGTAGCTAAGTCTTTCGCAGTTGATCATCATTACAATGTTTTTCTTACTGTGTACAATGCTCTCTCGATTCTGCTCCCTCTATTTTGTATCAGTTCATATAAGACATCCCAAGTTTTTCTGAAACCAGACTGCTCATCATTTCTTATATAACATGTGGTATTCCATCATAATCATACACCACAACTTGTTCAGCCATTCCCTAATTGATGGGCATTCCCTTGATTACCAATCCTTGACCACCACAAAAAGAACTGCTATAATTATTTTTGTACAAACAGGACCTTTCCCCTTTTCTTTGATCTCTTTGGCATACAGATCTAGTAGTGGTAGTCATGTTGCCTTTCTTTTGTAAGCATGGAAAAGTGAGCACTGGCGATAGGCACAGAGGATTACAACATACGCTAAGATAAAGAATAATAAAATAACTTGATTTTATTGGTGTGCTTCTGTCTAGCACAGAGGGGGGCATGGCATCTCCCTGCCATGATCTCTTATTTTTTAGCAGAGGGTCTTCTAGAAAATAGATGCCCAATAAATGTGTGATGATTATAACCAGGCCTGTGTTATCAAATTCCTCAGAGTCATCCACCTTTCACATGGCAATTAGAAGCTAGAACTGTGGGAGAGAAGATTCTCATTCTTTCTTAATCGGTGAGAGAGAGAGAGAGCACTGAAGTCAGGAAGACCTCATGAGTTCAAATCTAGCCTCAGATGCTTACTAGCTGTGTAACCCTGGGCCAGTCACTTGGTACCTGAGAATTGTTACATATCTATTATTCCTTTTCCCTTTACAATTATGTAATGCCTTTGTAATTTTAAAAAATTTAAAAAATTATATTCCACTGTATCAGATACCATTACTGCTACCTCTATACTTTGGAAACTCAAAAGTTCCAAAATGTTCTATTTTAGACCAACCTCTTACTTTGAATATAGTTACATCTTTTCATATAAAATGTATTTCTTATGGGCAAAATACCTATGGATTTTGTGTCCTGATCTATTCTATAATATTTTTTCTTTTAATGACAGAAATTAGATCACATTTATTGTGATAAGAAATAAATTTGTTTTCTACCATATTCTCCTTATTATTTCTGATGTTGTATAGAAGAAATGCATTCTGTCTTAATCTTCATTCATTTCAACAATTAAAGCTAGAAAAATAAATTTGTATAGGTAAATGAACTGTTGATTATCGTTCTTTGCTAAGCATGGAAAGTCTTTGCCTTTGAGATTAACTTAAATGATGGCCCTCTAATTGAGATCTTTGACTAATGAATCAACATACTATAGAGCTGAACCACATCAATATTGACATTCTCAGAATAAACAAGCCCAGAGGACAAAAGGAATTTGTAGGTAAGTGAATATATTGTTCCAAAATTTTCCTTGGAAAAGCGAACAAAAGAGTTAGCAGAATATTTTTTTCATGAGAATAAAGGCTACCAAAAATTTTGCTATTTTATCTTACAAAAAGATTACCTTAAAGATAATTGAAACCTAAATACTATCACCCATTGCAAAGGATGAGAAATTCTATGAGTACCTCAATAAGACCTTCAAAATTAAATTAACATGTACTCCAATATATCTCTATCTCTATCTATCTATCTATCTATCTATCTATCTATCTATCTATCTATCTATCTATCTATCTATCTATCTATCTACCTACCTATCTGCCTGTCTGTCTGACATCCAAAACGAATAGGAAACAAATAGCAATGAGACAGACAAAAAGGTATTCCCTACAATAAATGAGTGCCCACAGGATAGGAAAAAACAGTTCTTGAAAGAATAGTTGCAAACTCTTAATGTCCATGTGAAAGAATGTTACAAATAGTTAACAATAAGAGAAATGCAAATCAGTACAAAGATGAGGTTTAAACTAATATCTGACGAATGAACAAAGATGACAAAAGATGGAAATAATCAACATTGGAGGAGTTGTAGAAAGATGGACACATTAATGCATTGTTGTCAGAACTATGAATTGGTCCCATTACTGGAAAGCAACTTGGAATTATGCTAAGAAAGCGACCTTGACCTAGGAGATTCCACTCCTAGACATATGCCTCAAAGAAATCAATGATAAAAAGAAAATTTGGTATTTATGCCAAGATTTCTATAACTACCTTTTTTTTTAGTAGCAAAGAACTGGATGGAAATAAATTACATGTCCATTGATTAGAGAATAGCTAAAAAAAATATTGCTTTTTGTTTCTAGTTTATTCTTTGTTGTAATAGATGCCTGGTGGTGGTGGTGAGGTGGAGGATACATTAAGAAACGTGTCTAATATAAAAATAAAAGATAACAACAATAATAGCTAATATTTATATAGCACTTACTAAGTGCCAGGCATTGTGCTAAGCATTTTATAATTATTATCTTATTTGATCCTCAAAACAACCCAGGGAGGTAGATGGTATTATTATTTTCATTTTACAAATGAGAAAACTTGAGGCAAACAGAGGTTAAGTGATTTGCCCAGTAGGGTCACACTGCTAGTGTCTAAGGAGGGATTTGAACTCAGGTCTTCCTCAACCCAGCATTCTAACCACTATACCATCTAGCTGCCCCAAGATATCAATAAACATTTATTTTTTAAAAAGAAAAAATACTCAGTGACTTCAAAGGGAAGATGATTAAAATATGTTGGAAAATATGTTTTGGGAATAAGAAATAAGAGGTAAAAGGCTTTTGGAGTAGACAGAAGCCTCTTCGAATATATCAGGAATACTTTTGTCACAAAAAGAAATGGGAAGACACTGGATGTGATGACCCTCTAAATTAAGTTCACATATTCTTTGATATTCATGGGGAGGACAGAAAAAAGATGCTGAAAAATATAGTATACAGCTCAGTTTAAGCAACAAAAGAGACCAAAGTCTTGTAGACTATTCAAAAGCCTCTAACATACATATATATACACGTATATATATACATATATATGTATAATACACACCTATACATATATACATCTATGTATGTATATACAATGAATATTATAAAGAAGAGCTGGGAGATGCTAAACATGGTAGGCTTACAATAGCATCATAAAAAATTGGCTGTGTTAAAAATGGTATTAGAGACTAATTTTGGAGTCATATCAGAATCAGTCTGTCAGTCAACTAGTTAGAACATAGGACAAAAAAAATCAACATACAATTAGGAAAAAGAATAATGATAAGACAATACTTTGCACACTTGCAATAGCTTTAATCTGACCTGTTCAAACAAGCCATTGGAAATGAAATGAACTGGACTATTACCAGATCCTGCAAAAGTTTGGAAGTGAAGTTGGAAATGAAAAAGGCAAAGATAATGACTTGGACTATTACCAGATCCTGCAAAACTTTAACTGATATAAAATACAATTAGATCAAGAGTTCAGAGAGCTTAGTTAGCAAACGCTTGCTCTCTTTGCATAGATGGAGATGGCAAGTAAGGGAAATTCTGGTTTAGAACAAATTTATTTGTAAAATACAATGAAAGATGGGACAGATTGTGTGCAATATGGCCTCATATTTCAATATTCCATTACTCCAATGAATCAAAGAATTACAGTCATAAAATTTAATATTTGGAAAGGACACTAGTGGCTATTTAGTCTAACCCATATGTAAAAGGAATTCCTACCATAATACACATGACAAGTAATTTCTAGCCTGTGCTTCAAGACTTCTAAGAAGGGGCAACTCACAACCTTTCAAGGTAGCTAATTCTACTTTTGGACAGCTTTTTAGCAAGTTTTTCCTTATGTGAAACCCTAAATGTGTCTCTTTGAAATTCCCACGCATTGCTCCTAATTCTACTCTCTGGAGCCAAACAATCCAATCCCTCCCCAACACGAGAATCTTTCAGTAATTAAAAATGGCTATCAGTTCCAGGTTCACTATAATCAACTAACCTGTTTTCTCATCAATGCGGGTATCTGTTCCAGTGGCACACATGCGCGGCGCGCGCACACACACACACTCACACACACACACACACAATTCAATCCATCCAGTATAATTCTCATCCATGTCTATCAATAAGAATGCTACTGGTGATCCACCTAACAGGCTGTGGGACTTTTTCTTAACATCGTGTAGATGTTACACGGGTTGCATGGCTGTCAATTTTTCCTCACTTTTGCTACTTGACCAATCACATTATTTGACAAAAAGTGGTAGAGATGAAAACAAGTCTACAGAAGGCCTAGTACAAGTTCCAAGTAAATCTCATCACCCTAAAACACATTTAGGGAAGAAGCTGGCTGTGGGACAATATAGTCAGATAATTAAATAATTTTGTCATCACATCTATGAGTCTATTTCAATTATCAATGACAATGGAGCTACCACACTGTAATGGCAAGCAAAGTGGGATTTTTGCTGAATTGAATGTGCACTGAGTTCTAGCCAATCAGATGCTGGCTAGAATTGTATATAAGGAGACCTCAGAGTGTGAGAGAAGCAGACATCGAGAGGGCATTGAAGAGAAGACATTGAGAGAGCTGAGGGCATTGAGAAGAGAAGAGACAAAGAAGAATGAGCAGTGAGCATTGAACTGAGAGGAAACCTAAAAGAACTGGGAGGAGACCTCTAGAGCTGAGGGGAGATCTCTGAAAGTGAGACCTTTGATGGCAGAGACTTGCTGAAGGAGCCTCTGAACTTTGAAGGCGAGTGGAGGTGAGTGGAGCTGTAGGGCAGAGACCTGCCCATGGGAAGGAGGCCTAGCTTAAGCCCCTTTTGAGAGCTGTTAAAGTGAACCGAGCTGTTAACACAGAGCGTCTGGACTTTGGAGGTGAATTGAGATGGTGGTGTTGGTGGTGTGTGTTGCTGCCCTGTTAAGCTTTGTTTCCCCAGAAACAGCAGCTATGGGCAGGAACCCCTGGAGCCTGCTGTTGGGCAGGAGCTTGGAATGGAACAATTCTTGTGAGCTCAACCTGGAGCAGGAGTAGAGAGCTGCTTATATGTGAATCCAGGTGAGAGTTGGAAGCAGTCAACCTACAGAGGAAAAGCCATAGGACTTGGAAGTCACCCTCGAGTCAAGATGAAAGAGGACTTTACTTGAATGCTTGTTCTAGTTCTTCTTAGCACTAAGGCAGTCATGTGCCTTTGATTGAGTCTTGCCTTTGATTGAATCAAGAGTCTTTGGTGACCTGCTTAAGTCACAAGAGAACCTAAGTCACGTGAGTTTGAGTCACATGGTTGGGATGCCCTCTGACCTGTAAAAGTATATAGATATACTCTGAGGTTAGCATTTTGCTTTGGGAGGCTCACTTACTGGAAGAGTATCATGTGATTTGATCATATGAGACTCTGGGTAGCCGTTGGAGCCCCCTGGCTTTGAAAAACCCATATGTTGGTGCTTCTCTCTCTGGTAACTATGTGTATAATGTCTTGGAGAGACAGCTAAAAGCCTGTCTGATGATTTGTGTTATTGTGTTCTGTTTATATAATTTCTGCTTGTAATTTGTTTGCATTTTCTCTGAAGTTCAGGGTGCTGACTTTTTCCACTGAACTAAGTGAATGATACGTGTATGTTTAATTAAAGTGATATTGTAAACCCCTTAAAATTGCTTTCCTTAGAAAAGAAGATCGAAAAACCTGTGTTAGCAGCCCTCCTGTATGCTGGTGTTGTTGGTTTTACACAGCCACAGTAGCAGCATGTAGCATTGCTGTTACACATATTTGGATCTCAAGACTCCAGTCCCTGATGTGCTTTATGAGAAAGTAGAAATGGCACCTAAGAATATGAATTTTAGAGAGAGTTGCTAGACCAGACCAAGTACACATTGTGAAAATCCGTGTTGGAGAATAAACAATTCCTGAAGGTTCTGAGTGATCGTTTTAGTAGATACCTCAGGGAATAAAAGATACCAACAACATGGATGACATTATTATCCAAAAAAGAATATCAAGGAGAGAACAACAACTTCTGATCCATATTCCTACTTTGTTGTCTTTATAAAATCCTTATGATAATGATCTACACAGGCATCAATGGTATCCTTGATGAAAATATGAGGCGAGAAAAAATAGGTTTTGTCATTTTCTATAGTAGATCATAGTTCCATAGTAAAACAGTTCTGTGAGAGGTACAGAGAAAATGAAATTCTGCTATATTCAGTGTTAATTTTTACCAAAGAATATTCTACTCAGTCAAGCAAAGCATAGCTTAAAAGGCATTTCTCACACAAGGAGTCTCTCATGCATATGTTAAGGTCACTTATCATTCCTTTCAAGGGCAACTACAGAGGGTCTAAGTACCATTGATTACTAATATCAAGGGTGACATAAAATAGGGAAACATATGTTAACCAAAGTTGTTCCACATCATGGAAGATGTCTCTCGCATAAGCTTCAAATGAAAAGGGTCCTTATCAGTGGTTAGGTCTTCCTGATACTATTTATATATGATAATATGCTGATTTTATCAAGGCCCTGAAGGTTACAAATCCTCCCAAATGAGAGCCATGATTATCTAAAACAATTCATAGGAAAAAGTAAATGGATGAAAAATTCCAATTGTATATATGTATTTGGAAGGCCAGTCTACTAATTTAGTACCTCACCATACGTATATTTGTTTTTATGCACATATATAC
This sequence comes from Phalanger gymnotis, assembly GCA_028646595.1. Taxonomy (NCBI): domain Eukaryota; kingdom Metazoa; phylum Chordata; class Mammalia; order Diprotodontia; family Phalangeridae; genus Phalanger; species Phalanger gymnotis. Next base: position 613,176,985 of record CM053622.1, on the reverse strand, counting down.
ATACATGCATACATATATCTGCAACAGACATTGCATATGAAGCTCAGGATTGAATAGAAAGAAAAGAGCATGTGAGATTGTATTTGGGAAAGCATGCAGTGCTTTTAATGACCCCAAGCTGCTTCCCAACTCAAACACTCATCTTTGAAGACAAATGTTTTCTTTGTGATGCTACGAGATTACATATCTTAGGGCACCACAGTTTCCAAAAACTCAAAGTTGTAGGTACTCAAGTGTTAATGGAGAGGTGTATGGTGAGTTCATGAAGGAAGCCTTAGGATATTTACATGATGATCTATGTGCAAAAATAGCATAAGGAATATCTTCTGAGAGATACCTTCTCGAGCCAATACATAAATATTTACCTTATCTTGCCTAGAACCAAGCACCTACCTCACTTATGAGCCATCAGCTCCATACCCATTGCCACACCTCACTCCTCTTTCTATCTCCCCTTTATGTGATATCTTCCCATCATGAGGATCTAAGATCATAAGGCAAAGGACTGTCTTTCATGGTTACATTTGTAACCCTAGCACTTAGTGCAATGCATGGAACATAGCATGAGTGTAATAAATGCTCATTCATCCACTTTATCATTAATCTGTCTATTATCTATCTACTATTTATCTATCACATATTTATCTATCATCTCTCCGCTGGTCTATTTATTATCTATCGGTCTATCTATCTATCAGAAAAGGAGGCACATCGGTCATGTAATGAGAGTAAAGGATGACAGATACAGAGATTGAATGTTCCACTGGCAGATACAAAATATAAAAAGACCTAGGGGAAGCCCTCCAGCATGTTGGACTGATCTACTGTGAAGGCTCTATGGTAGATCAAGGACAAACGTCTCAAGAGGCTAGGAACATGAGGAAAAGATAACCATCTCCCCTGCTGAGATGCTGGATGCATTGAAGCTTATTCTCATGACAGTTAAATTACTTTTAAAAGCAGAATCATTTTTTTTTCCTCTACCAAATTCAACTCAAAACAAGTTGAGTCAGAAGATGAAAGGTTTGGTTTTTTTCCCCCACTAAGGAATAACAATGTCACGAATATCGGGCATTTAGTAATAAAGCTTCATAATGGTGAACAGGAGGAAAATGTACAATATTGCATTTGCTATTACTAATGGTAATGGTTATAAAGCTCTGTGAACTATCTAATCCTCACTCAGAACAATCACATATCTCTACAGCTTCGACCCATACATCGAAATTCATTGATATCTGTCAAAAACCAGCAAAGTTAGATCCATTCTAGAACCTTTTCTTTCTAGGCATTGAACAGAACCACAAATCAAGTTTAAGGCACACCTTGATGTCTTTAATTAATGCACCAGCTTCCATCATGATTAGTCTACCCTTCGGCAAATTACCAGGGAGAAGACAAAGAAAACTAAAATGACAAGAGTTCATTTTCTTCAGTCTAGTTGGTTGATTGAATCACAATATCATATTAATATTTTACATTTCTATAGGGTTTTTCCCCAAAGCAACACTGTTAAAGTGACAGATGAGAAAAATGTTGGGAACTATGGAATAATTTATTTTTATTAATTATAATTTTAGACACTAGCTGTGTGACTCTGAGCAAGTCGCTTAACCTCTGTCTGCTTTAATTTCCTCATCTATAAAATGGAACAAAAGAACTTACCTCTCAGGGCTGTGGTGAGGATAAAATGAACAAATATTTGTAAATTGATTTGTAACTTTAAGGCACTATGTAAATGCTAGCCATTATTTTTATATTAATTAATAATAACAATATTGCCACAAGCTATGTGGTATTGAACAAAGCAGATGAGCTCTCTGGGCCTTCCCAGAAACTAAAATTACTCTAACCTAGGAGTATAGACAGCTAGGGGGTGCAGTGGATAGAGTGACAGGCCTGGAGTTAGGAGGACTCATCTTCCTGAGTTCAAATCTGGCCTCAGACACTTACTTAGCTGTGTGTCCCTGGTCAATCCACTTAACCCATTTGCCTTAGTTTCCTCATCTGTAAAATGAGCTGGAGAAGGAAATGACAAACCACTCCAGTATGTTTGCCAAGAAAACCCCAATGGGGTCATGAAGAGTTAGACACAACTGAAAAAACAACTGAAAACCCAGGAGTTGGCATCCTATGGCTTGGACCGGAGATGGCACACATTGCTATGCTGCTCCCCATCATGCGTGCCCAGTAGCTTCTTTTCCCCTCATTCTTCAGGACAAAAGAAGAAGAAGAACACATATGTAATCTAGAGGGAATGAATCTCCAATATTTTCCAATGAGTACTTTAGCAAAATTTAATTTATATATTTATATCCTATTAGCAGGTCAATACCTTGTCATTCTGAACTCTCCCCTTCCTCTTGGCCCTCCAATACTTTATGGGCTCATTAGTATTTCTCCGTTCCCTCTGCATACTACTGACTTCAGAGCTTGCCACTTCAAGTATCATGTCTTTCCAAGGCTTTCATCAGCACAGTCTATGAAAAGGCTGAAATTATTCCATGGAGATTAGCACTGGGATCTGACACATAAACACTCTGGGTTTCAAGTCTCAAAAGGATATCCTCCACCAGCTATGGCATTCACTCTCTCCATGTTCCAAACCCCTTAAGGGATTTGCACCCAAAGTGGTTGAAATGTCTTTCAGAGATCCACACCCAAAGTCACCCCCAATCCCACTCAGCACTGACTCATGGCCTGCTCTGACTCACATCTCACACTCCAAACACAGAAGTGGTGGCTCCAAGGGTCTGCAGGCAGAGGTGATAACTGCCTACACTTATACAGTTCTTTTGTTCTCATCCCCCTCTCCTGCTCCTCTTCATAGATACTAGCTCTCCATCCCACTCAGTTAAGTCCAATTATATAGAGATCACCCTAAGGGGCCACACTCAGTAGAAACCATCCTTCCTAACTACTCAAGTGCTACGACTATGCAGGGGGTGGCTGATCCCAAGCCCATGGATTCACTCTTCCTGCTCCTTTATAGTTTATAGTCCCAGGGGTGGTGGACTGTTGAAAACAGCTCCCACAGTGGCAATCTGACTTACCTAAAGCTCTCATCCTTAATACTTGGAAGCTATAGAGGATCGACCTTTGTAGAATAAAATACAGGATGGGTATATGTCAATGGGGAATGTGAGAAGGTCAAGGCATGAGTAGGTTGGGAATAGTGAGAAGCCACTTAGCACATCACTGGGGAAGGACTAGGTAATTTGGCTTAACATGGGAGCTGGGGTGGGGAATGGAAAAGGGGAATAGGTACCAGGAGCTGAAAACAGGGACTTTTCTCTGCCCCCACCTCTGCCTGCTTCACAATTTTGCTGAGGGCTAACTGCTGTCAGTGTGGATGTATACGTGGGTAGATTTGGGTCTCTGTGCATCTTTGTGTCACTGCAGGTAGGCGTTTGTGTTTGGGTGAGGGCATATTTCAGAGGATGTGCCTGTCTGTGGAGAGCAACATGGGTTTTTCAGGGTGTGATGTAAATGTATGTGGGCGTTGTGTGAAGGTGTGTTGGTGTGTGTGAATCTACGTGGAGCTTTTTATCTGTGTCAGTGCACATCTCTGTGTGTATATCCCTTTGTCCCTGTGTCCCTGTGTGGGGAGATATGTATCTGTGTGCGTGTATATGTGGGGGAGCTTGTATGGGTGTTTCTGTTTGTGGATATGTATTTGCTCATGTGTGGTATCTATGTGGGTGAGAGAGGGGTGTGTGTGTGTGTGTGTGTGTGTGTGTGTCTGTGTAGTCATAAGTAAACTTTTGGGAAGGTAATGTAATCCACTGTAGCTTTCTATCCACAGAACAGATGTTCCCTTAGCAGCTACTGGCTGTTCTCATTACGGCTTCCTCGCTCAGTGTGGAGGGAGAACGTCTGAGTGAGTACTTGTGTTCTTGTTTTAAAGCAGGTGTGGGAGCCCAAAGCCCTAGTTTCCTTCCCTCCCAGTTACCTGCACTTCTCTTATATTGTTCTTATGAAAAAATGGCCCTGCCTGGGGAGATATCTAGTCCTGATTTTGTCTCTCTGACTAGCTCGTCCTTCCCTTGCCTCCAGCTAGTTATTTCCTTTTTTCCTACCCTATTTGTGAATGGTGTTTGTTAGTTTTTCCCCAGCAGCATTCAAAAGTGGTCACTAATCACTGGTTCAGGAAGAAGGTTTGTGACTATTTCTGGCTTGATGACATCTTATATTGTGTAGAAGACAAATTAGCCAGATATTTAGTAAATCACAGAATCTGAGCTGGAAGGTATTGTAGAGGTCATTGAGTCCAAACTCCTAATTTGACAGATGAGTAAACTGAGGCCCAGAGATATACTAAACATTCTTCCTTTTAGCTAATTTTCACAAGAAAAAGACCAATGGAACAGTGAACATTGTTCATTTATTTGGGCCCAATTAGATTTTCACATGTGTTTTGAAGTGTTTGCCTTTATACATCGAATTGAGATAGGGGTAATTGGTGGCCTACACTGATTGGATGCTAATTTAAATTGTAGGGATTTTGTAGCAATTATTCATGAAAAACTTCCTTATGCAATTGTTTTTATCCCTGTTTTTCTTTATCCTTTCTACATAATAAGACTATTTTACTCAATTTTAGTCTTGTTTGCTTCCACTGATCTTTTTCTGCATAATTAAGAGTCTAATTAAGTTTTTCTTTCTCTGAGCAAATGTCATCTGAGAAACCTGGGTAGCTGCAGATTGTAAAAGAAGAAAAATTCATTGAGTCTCAGGAAAAAAAAAGTTTAATTTCTTCTCTCAAAGCTACGTCAGCACCAAGCTTCCATTCATTCAGTCACTCGTTCATCAGATGTTAACTAAGCATCTGTAACGTGTGGGGTGCTATGTTTGTGCAGAATACAAAGATAAAGACGAGAAGACCATAACTTCAAGGACCTTACAATCTAGTAGGGAAATTATTACACACACACACACACACGCGCGCGCGCACACACACACACACACACACACACACACACAGAGAAATAAAAGGATCATACAATTTTAGAATGTGAAAAGATCTTAGAGACCATCTATCACTTTTTCAATACTGCAGATTGATTTGAAAGAGGCAAAACTGACAGAAAACTGCAATTGACTGGATTTGGAGACAGGACCATAGCTTTAGAGTTGGAAGAGCCTTCAAAGGCCATCAAAGACCAACTCTCTAATTTTACAGATGAAGAAACTATGGCCCAAGAAGATGAAAAGATAGGTAGGAAGTTAGGAAGGAATAGAGATAAGCTTCCAACTGAAGCCCTCTGACTCCTGAGCCAACGTTCTTTCCATTGTACCACAAAACCTAGGTGTATGGGAAAATGGTGGTAGTGTTAATAGAAATAAGGAAATCAGGAGGAGCTTTAGGCTTGAGAGAAAATATTGGTAATTCAGTTGACATGTAGATTTTTAAGGTGACTGCTGAGCATCCAAGTGGAAATATCAAGCAGGCAGTTGTAAATTTGGAACTGGAACTAAATTTGGCTCTTCCTCCTCCTTTGGCACCATAAATATGAACATTCTCTGACATGCTGTCTTCAATTGAGTTGTCGAAGTCATGAACATAGTAGGAGCTTAGCAAAGGAGAAAAGAGTGAAACCAAGGGCAGCAACTTGGAAAGTGCCTGTGTTGAAACGGCAGCACTCCCAGTGCGGTACATATACCCTGCTGACCAGCATTTGAAATGTCAAGTTCAATCCTTACAGGATCCTGAAAGATAAGGATTCCCAGTCAATTGGTTCTTTCTTCATCCTGTGGTTCACAAATTCCTATCTCCCATTTACCTTATCACTACAATTCATAATCACCTGCTGCTGAGGTAAAAATTGTTTTCTCTGTTAACTGATAGCAATTAAATTAATAATTAATTAAATATAATAATACCTAGCCTTTATTTAGTACTTTAAGGTTTGCAAAGTGCTTTACAATTATTATCTCATTTTATCCTTATAATAATCTTGGGAGGCAGGTGCTATTATTATCCTTATTTTATAGCTAAGGAAACTGAGGTAGACAGAGGTTAAGTGACTTGCCCAGGGTCACACAACTAGTTAAGTGTCTGAAGCTAGATTTCAATTCAGGACTTCCTGACTCCAGATCTACAGCACTATTCATGGTACCACTTTGCTGTTATCACTTTCATATTTTAACTCCACAACATTTCTCATGTCCTACTCTTTTTCTCTATTCACAAAGCTTTTGTTCAAGTTCTCATCCATTTTTGCTTAGATCATTGCAATGGCCTCCTAACTGATCTCCCTGCCTCAATTCTCTTTCCCTGCCAATCCATCTTCCACTTGGCTGCCAAAGTGATTTTCTCTCTAGACTGTATTACTCTTCTACCCAGTAAACTCCAGTAGCTTCCTATTACCTCTAGTATAAACTCTTCTCTTTGGCTGTTGGAAGTTCCCAGCGCTCATGAATAGAATGCACTCCCTGTCCACTTCCTCTTCATAGAATCCTCCTTCAAGACGGCACTCAAACACCCTCATTTACACAAAGCTCTTCCTGATTGCAATGGCAAGCAAAGTGGTTTTTTGCTGTTTTTTCTTTTGGAGTGCTTCTCAGCACTAAGGCAATCAAGTGACTTTGATTGAGTCCTGTCTTTGTTTGAATCAAGAGTCTTTGATTGAATCAAGAGTCATTGATTGGAAACAGTATATATACTCTGAGGTTAGCATTTTGCTTTGGGGGCTCACTCACTGGAAGAGTGTTCACGTGATTTGGCTAGACAAGACTCTGGGTGGCCATTGAGAAGCCACCCTGCTCCCTGCCCCTGGCTTTGAAAACCCAGTTGTTGGTGCTTCTCTCTCTGGTAACTATGTATGTATTGCTATGGTCAGACAGTTAGAAGCCTGTGTGTTGATTTGTGTTATATTCTCTGTTTGTAATTTCTGTTTGTATTTGCTCTGAAGTTCAGGATGCTGACTTTTTCCTCTCAAACTCAATGAATGATATATGTATGTTTAATTAAAGTAAGATTGCTAACCCTTTAAAGGTGCTTTCCTTAGAAAAGCAGATCAAAGAAACTGTGCTAGTAGCCCTCCTGTGTGCCGGTGTTATTGGCCTTATACCTCCACAGTAGCCGCAAGTAACATTGCTGTTATAATTGTCCAATTGTTAGTATCCCCACTTCCTAATTACTTTATATTTGTTCTGTGTTCATCTGTGTATACTTATACATATATGTTGTCTCCTCTAATAGAATATAAGCTTCTTGAGAGGAGAGATGGTTTTTTTCTTTTCTTTTTTGGTCTTTGCATTCTCAGTATCTAGTACATAGCAGGCACTTAATAAATGTGTGCTGCTTGATTGAATGATTTCTCTCTTTGCACTTTTATCTTTAGTAGCCTCAGTCCTAATTATTCAGTTGTCTGTATCCTCTTCTACCCTCCATTGCCATTTCATCCTCTGGGACTCTTCCTTTATGAACAAAATCCCCTTTATCCCGGATCTCTTTATCTCATCATCTTTCTATCTTCTGATGTTCATGGCAATCTGGATCTCTCTAGAAGATATTGAATCCTTGGCCACCCTCTCCAATGCTATTCACTCTTTCTCTCTTTTCCCCAGAAGGCTGTGTCAAGAGGAAAAGCCGACCTATTCCTTGCTCTCCACTGCTACATGCAGACCCTCCCTCTGTTGTTATAACTCTTTACAACCTCTCCTTCTTCGCAGTAGTCTCTATTCACCTATATCACCCCACTTGGATCCTTATTGCTGCGATTTAATGGTCCCCATGTCACTCTCCTGCCTCCTCAAGGAGTTCAATATCTGACTCAATCTTGCTCTACACTCTTATCCCTGTACTCATCCTTATGGACTTCGGGATATATATTGATGCTCCTTCAAGTACCCTGGCTTTTCAGTTCACTAGACTCTTCAGTTTCTGTGATCTAAATCTTTGCTCCTGTTTCTGAGAAACAGGTGGTCTTTCACTCTATCAAGGCCAGTCCTTCTATTTGTGCCCTTGATTCCATGTCCTCCAGGCAAATGACTCCAAATTCAATATAATCAGATCTAGTTTTACTCTTAAACTCTAGTCCCATATCTCAGATAATCTTCTTTCTTTAAGGCTTAGCACAGGTGTTATGTCCTCTATGAAGCCTTTTTGGATTCCTTCCTATCCATCTCTCCACCATTATAAGTGTTTTCTTCTTTTTCAAGTCACTTTGTATTATTTATCTGTGTACATGTCCAATGAATTACAGTAAAATACAAGTTCCTAGAGGGCAGAGATTGTTTTGTTTTGGTCTCTGTCTGTAATACCTAGGACAGTGTCTTCCATGTAGGAGAAACTTAATAAATGTTTATTGAATTGGATCAGTGATCAATTAAAAATTGTCTGTCTTCAGATTCTTCCTGTCCAAGCCTTTCTGCTACCCCCCAACTAACTGTCTTTGTTGCTTTAGACAGTATTTCTAGCTTAGATACCTGGCCTCTAGTTTTCTTGCTGTGTTTGGGCAGACTGTGGCATCAAAATGTTAGAGTTTGGTAAGTACTCACAGAGGTCCCTTGCTTCATCTGTAGCTGCCTTCTAAACTTGGTTGGTTATTCTTCAATGTTCAAGATGCAATGCCCATCACTTCTCTGGGCTTCAGTTTCTTTATCTGCACATAGCATCTGTGGCACCCCACATATCCAGGAACCTTCTAGAAAAGCAATCCTAGGTCCAAAGTACTCTGTAGCTCTGCAACAACTGGAAACTATTGCTCAAAAGCCCATCAGTTTCTTTATTTACACTAATTAGTGAGAAGAAACAATCAGTTCAAAACAAAGGCACTGAATTAAACGGCAAAGTAAGAGAAATCACAATAGAATATTTTCCTTAAAAACCTGGAGCAAACCTTCCCACAAAGCCCTACCCCATCAGTGAGGAGAGTGCATACACATAGGAAACACGCACGAAATGGCATATACCTAGAGAACACGTGTGACTGGGCCAGCTCATGCCTTCAAAGCCACAGCATTCCCAGTCTATAGAATTGCAATATTCTTCTAGGACTGCTTCCCACTGGGCATCTCTGTCCATCTCTGCTGCTCCTTGCCTCTTCTCTCTCTTCTGGGTACTTCATGCTGCTGCCTCCTCCCAGGCTTCAGCTGAATTCCTCAGCTGAGATGCTACCTCTTCCACATAAGTGGAGGGGTGGGCTCTGTTGTCTCTCTTTTAGCTTAGAGCCTACAGGCTATGTGTCAGCTATTTCAGAAAAGCAGGGCCCTCACATACCTAGTCATATGGGAAACAGCACCTTATTGTATAAGGATAGGGAGAGGCTGGTCAGGTGCCAAAGTCTGCTCCTAGGTCTGATGTCCTTTGGAACATGGAGCCAAGAGCCAGTTAATCAGAGCCCACAGATACTTAGTTTTTATTCTGATCTCCTCCTACTACGAGGATCTACCTCCCGGTTTCAAATTATTATTGTTATAATCACTGCTGCTGCTGCTGCTGCTGTTGTTGTTATCACTATTATTATTATTATCTGACTTAGGGTTATAAAGTCCTTTTTAACTCCAATTAGTTTCTGATTACCAGTAAGCATTACCCTTCAAACAATTTGGGGGGCTGCCTCCCAACCAACAGTAAAGGCCTATGTGGACAGGAGGGGGTCCCCAAGATCAGCTGGTGTAATGACCATTTAGATTTGAAGATCTTTCTCACCCATTAATAGGCCATGTGACCTACTTACATCACAGGAAGCCTAAGTCACATGTGGTGGAAGGAGCTTGCTGAAAGGAAAAAGAAAATGTGTTACAGTAAATGAGGAGAGAGAGCAGTTAGAGCTGAGGGGAAGAGCAGACATGTGCTGTGCTGTGAGTGTGTTTGTGGGAAGGCCCCAGCGGGGTGGGGTAGGGTGGAAGTTATGGCAAGGCTCCATGCTGTGATATTGTGTTTTAAGTTCCTTGCTATTATGATAAAGTGGGCTTACTGGTTTTGAGAGATGGTTGCTTCTTGGATGAGTTGGAGTTATTGGTTATGGGATTTAGTCCTCTGGTGTCTGGATAAATGTTTTACTTCTTTTACCTTCTATATGGAGAGTCTCTCATGTTTTGCCCTACAGAACTACATAGGCATATTCACAATTATCGTCAATGTTGTGTTTTTTGCCTTGCTGATATAGCTGGGTCTCTCACACAAATAAGCAGACAGGAGAAGACAAGAACCAAAAAAGGGATGCGAGGCTAATGTGAGATTGGCTCCTTGCCCCTAAATTTCTTTGTTCCAAATTCCCATGTTTCATATACAGGTATAGCTGGTCACAAACCTCCCAGGCTCTGAGAGATATTTGTAAAATACAAAATGAAGGAGATGGACCAAAAATGACCACTACACTCTAAATCCTGGTACCTCAAATTGTGATTTTTCTACTGGTCGGTATTGCTGCATTCTTCAATGGGGCCTCCTTCCCAATGGGCATTATAGTGTATCTCTGCTGCTCCTCTCTCTCAGGTTCTTACTGCTGCAAGATTCATAGACTCATAAGCAGCTTAGCAAAGAGAATCTAGTCCATTTATTCTCTGAGGACAGAAAAATGGACAAAAGTCAAGAAAGAGTTCCCCCAAACCAGAATAAGACATCAGCACCTTTTCCTTTGAAAAGTTACATGCACATGTATAGCCTATAACAGATTGCTCACTGTCTTGGGGAGGGAGGAAGGAAGGGAGGCAGAAAAAAATTTGGAACTCAATATCTTATAAAAGTGAATGTTGAAAACTATCTTTACATGTAATTAGAAAAAATAAAATACTATTAAGTGGGAAAAAAGAAAAGAAAAGTTACATATTACACTGTTGGGAAGCTTTGGATTTGTAGGAGGGCACTGCGGTTAATGGTTCCCTAAGAGATACTTTGGATTTTGAAAAATTAATGAATTTTCTCATGTTGGCCTATCCCACAAAGTAGCCTGAGCAATTTATCAGGATACCAATCAATCCATGGGTCAACATGAATTTACTGAAGGCCTATTGCAAGCAGGCACCTGTGAGATAGACAAAGAGCTATTAGTAGCGATTAATAATGTTAGTGGCTAATAATAATAGCTAACAATAATAATAGTAATTAGTATTTATACAGCGCTTTAAAGTTTGCAATTACAGTTATTATCTCATTTGATCTTTATAACAACCCTGGGAGGTAGGTGCTATGATTAGCTCCATTTTACAGATGAGGAACCTGAGGCTGAGAGAAGTTAAGTGATTTGCCCAGGATCTCGCAGAGTATCTGGGGCAGGATTGCAACTCAGGTTTCCTGATTCCAAGTCCAACACGCTGTGCCACCCAGCTGTCTAGACAGGGTCCTTGTCCTAAAGGGGCTTATGGTCTAATTAGTGCCAGATCATTGGACAGAATTTCTAAGGAACAGCATGTTCCTACTGCATTCTTGTTTTCTTTCTCTCTCTTACTGGAAAAGTACAAAAGGTATTTACCTTTAGGGAAATGGTTCATTGTTCCCTGCATTAATACAGCTTTCCCAAATGTCTAACTTACCTCCAAGGGAGCTGTTTATGCTGCTGGAGAATATACTTTAAGGTCTTTTAGCAATGTATTATATGCAGGAAATTTGAGTAGGGCAGAATATGTATTAGTATGAAATAACTCTCTCTTTTCAAGTAGAGTCAGGTATGCCTGGTGAATATGTAGATCTTTCTTTCATAGATTATTGTTCATATAACTTTGGAATTAGTCTGTACATCTTGGGAATTAGCTGTAAATCTCCTTTAAATAAGTAAAGGAATAAATATTTTGAAATAACAAAACTTGGGCTCTGGAACATAGCCCAGAAAAAAATTGTTGCAAGAAAAGACTAAGAAAAAAAGGTCAGAATGACAACAATGAATCTTAGCTAACCTATGTACTTGTTTTATCTTGTTTGGAGAACAGGGAGAGATTTGAAATGATTCAAAAGCTAGGACCAGGTGGAAGAAAAAAAATGTTTTTATCTTAGTGGCCTCCTCCAACTTTTCAAATAGTACCTATGTGTGATAGAGTAAATATAGCAAGTGATAGCAACTTTGAGCTAAGGGTCCAATTTTTCTAAAGCCCGATATACAACCATGCTGTTTTCCTAGCCAGTTTCCCATCTGATCCATTTTCATGAAAACATTAGCATACCATTCTTGTAAGCCTGCTTTGAGACCCTCAAATTGAGGCTGCTTATGCTAGCTGTGCAAAGCTTTCCAATAATAAAAATAATGCCTAGCATTTATATAGTGCATTAAGGTTTGCAAAGAACTTTACGAATATTATCTCAATTTATCTTTGTAGCATTCTTCGGAGGTAGTTGCTATAATTATCCTTATTTTACATATGAGGAAACTGAGAGAGATTAAGTGACTTCTCAGTTAGGAAGTGTCTGGGTCAGGATTTGAACTCAAGTCTATCCTGACTTCTGGTTGAACTCTATTCACTGTACCTCCTCACTTCCCCTTCTGTGTTTTGCAACAGTTAAGTTCTGACATATTAGCTCTTTCTGAATTTGTATTTAAAAAAATCAAACATTGATCATTTTCTATGTTAAAATTGATTTATTATCACACATGACTTAACTGCTTCCTATCTGTGTGGTCTTAGATAAATCATTTCTCCACTCTGGGCCTCAGTTCTAACAATAATAGCTGACATTTATAGAGCATTTACTGTGTACCAGGCACTGTACTAAGGACTTCACGATTATCATCTCATTCGATCCTCAGAACAATTCTTGTCCTCACTTTACAGATGAAGAAACTGAGGCAAACAGAGGTTAAGCGACTTGCTCCAGAGTCACATAGCTAGTAAGTGTCTGAGGTCATATTTGACCTTAGGTATTCCTGACTCCCAGGTTTCCATCTAAGTAAAATGATCAGATATGGAATGATAACAATAATATGCTTGGTTTGAAGTCTCAGTTAAGAGAGAAAGAGAGAGAGAGAGAGAGAGAGAGAGAAGGAAAAGGAGAGAGAGAGAAGAAGGGAGAGGGAGAGGGAGAGGAGGGGAGAGAGACAGAGACAGAGAGAAAAGAAGGAAGAAGGGAGGGAGAGGAAGAGAAGGAGAGAGGAAGGAGGGGGGAGGGGGAAAGGGAGAAAGAGAGAGCTTCTTGTCAATCAACGGCAATTATAGGGTTATCCACAAAGATCACCCGCTGGGAAGGAGAGATCCACAGTTCTTACCCTAGAGGCACTTTTACATTTAATGGAGGCGAAAAGGCCAAAATAAAACTATAGAAATGTCAGAATCAGAAATGACCTTCAACCATCCAGTAAAGCTACTTCTCTTTACAGAGGAGACAACTGAGTCTCAGAACAGTCAAGAAATTTGCACCAGAGGCACCCTGGTCATTGCACTGGCCTTGGGTCTAGTACAATGTATATTTGTTATCAATCTTTCCATCCAAGAAGAAAGAAACTATGGAGAAACTGAGGCCTTTTTCCCCTAGATCCTCTTTACAATTGTGTGTTTTATCCTGGCTCTTTGCACAGCACCTAGAATGCCACCGGAGACGTCAGGGTGATGATGGTAATGACGGTCATAAATAACAGACTCAAGTCTGGAATGATCGGGGCCGTCTCCCACAATTGTCAAATGAAGAAACTGAGGACCGTAGGGATGAAATGACATTCCCAAGGTGGCTTAGCTAATTAGTGGCTGAACAGTGCACTTTGATGATTCTGAACAATTTGGATGAAAAATTCTATCTCCTCAATTTTGTTAAGTGACATCTTTTGAGGGGAAACTGCTGATTTTGAGTATTTGTAGGGCCGTTTTCATTGGGAGGGGCCTCGGAGGCCGTCTAAGTCCAACTCCCTCATTTTACACACGAGGAAACTGAGGCCCAAGTTGATCACACCGTTTAGCCATTAGTAAGCATCACGAGTTAGATTTGAACCCGAGTCCTCTGACGCCAGAACCATAATTAGAGAGAGCAAGGAGCCTGAGGAACTTCAAGAAGGGTAAATGCAGTGAGGCATGAAGCTTGAATAGCTCTCATGAAAACCGTTCTTCTTACCTTTCTTCCACTGGGTGAGCTAAGGCCAAAGTCTCTCTCTTTGGCAGCTCTTTTCTTGCCTGCTCAGTTAAAGTCTTGATTCCTATTGGGTACAGTTCTGACATTCTGCTTTACAAATATACTGTGTTTGATTGGTAGTTAGGTGAGCTTGGCACAAATTTCTAAAATACACATATAGGTGGACATCTCATCTCGTCTAAACTTTTATCTCTCCTCACCACCTCCCCTCCATCACAGAGTGTTCTGGGAGCAATCAGACCTCAATAAATAATGGGGTTTTTTTGAATGAATGAATGAATGAATGAATGGATGGATGGATTTTTAGTAACCAAGCTCTGAGACTATATAATACTGGATAGATTAGCTACTTTCTAGTTTCATTTTTTCTTTTTAAGCAGCACAGTAAGTCTGCCTGCAAGGAGAATTTATGTCTCCATTTATGTTTTAAAAAATAATTATTTGAAAAAGAGATAAACATCTCTTTTGCCAGATTCAAGAAGTATACACCTATTCCTCCCACTCCTTCCCCATTTGATACAATTAAAACAAGTCTGAGCTCCAGCATCTCCGAACATCTTCTGGTTTTGATTGTCAAGCAATCAAATCAGCATTTCTTTCCCCCACTCAGACCCATAATTTAGAAGCTTCTCTGCAGTGACACTTGGCTCAGTTTAATTATAATGTTCCTCAATCCAGAGAGCTATTTAAAGTGTGGTGGAAGCTGTGCATTTTGCAGTCTTTTTTTTCCCCTCTAATGATTCAGAAATTTGTACATGTAGAGCTGATCCTAAATTGAAATCTGATCACTTGGGTTGTTTGTGACTTTCCTATAGCATTTTTTCCCCTTTCTAGAAAGGCTTGGTTAAAAAAAATACCTTCCAAGAAAATGGAGCCGGAAGACTTATCCTGTTTATTCAAGAATATTCTGTCTTCATCACCCTTTGCAGAAAGTATATCAATTTGTGTGCCAATGTCTTTATGGTAAAGAATCTTCCATTTAAAGATATAATTGTTAGGTCCAAGATGGGTATGTACTTTAAAATTGCTTTTTAAGATGAGCATTGTAATTCACAGACTCATGGGTTCAGCTCTTTCCTGACAGTTACTGGCACCAGCTTTGCTCTTCATTATCTTCCATTCAGTGATAGTTATAACTACCCACCTACATTACGCCTAGCCAGCCCTGCTTCCAGCAGTCACCCCTGCCCCTTCACGATGACTCATCCTCTTCCACCCCCAGCCTTTCCCAGTACTATTTCCTTCTGTTTTTTTTCACTCTAGCTTTCTCTTTAAAGAGACTTCTTCGTTCTCCAGTGTCTTTCTCCTTCTCCCCACCCCCGCCCTCCAAGTTCCCTTAATGAATTTCTTTTCACTGAGGGTTGTTGGTGCACATACCAGTTAGCTCCTGTAGTACAGGGTTGTTTGCGTTCATGAGTGGTTAACAATGTTGTGTTCCACTTGTATGGCATTTTATGGCTCTAGAGGACTTTGACAAGCCTTACCTCATTGGATTCTCATAATAGCATGGTGAGGGAGGTCCTGGAAGTGTTAGTACCCCACTACAGAGGGAGATATTTAGGTTCAGAGAATTGAAGTAATTTGTTTTAAAATCACGTATCTCAACAAGCATTATCAAAGGCCCTCCTATATGCCAAGCACCGTTCTAGGCACTCAAGGATGCAGGATACAAAAGCAAGACTCCCTGTCCTCAAAGAACATCAATTCTACTGGATCACACAGGTCAGGAGAGGGGCAAAGCAGATCAAAGAACCCAGGACTCCTGAATGCCACTCCAGGGTTTTTCCCACAGCAGCCCATGGATTCCCCTCTCCACTGTCACAGGTGGCACTGAGTATTAAAGGCAAGTGAGTTCATTTTCTTCCTTGAAGTCCAGATTTCTAGCTCTGATTGCACCACCACGCCTCAGTTACTTCCCCATCCTGGAAGTTCCTTTTGCCCCTGTGGTCTCCCTCTCTCTTTGGTGAATGCCTTCTGGAGACTTCATTGTATGGAAACGCCCATTCTTCATTTTCTCTCTCCACTCTGCTTCTTTGCCACCATGTCCCAATATGGGTATTTTCTTCCAACCTACTCTTTTCAACCCTTTTTAATGTGTTGTCTTCCCCTATTAGACTGTAAGCCTCACGAGGGCAGGGTCTGTCTTTCTTTCTGCTTCTATTTGTATCCTCAGTACTTATCACAGTGTCTGGCACACAGTAAGTATTTAATAAATGTTTATTGATTTGAGTTGACTGGCTGTCTTCAATCTGTGACAGAGAAAAAAAATAAATCTCGAGCTCTTGGAGGTCCTCCCTTTCTTGTAGATTAGTTTTAAGTCTCTCTCTTTTTTTCGACGTGTAACACTTAAAAACAATCCTACGCCAATAATTCAGTACCTTCTTTCCCTTTTGAAAAGTGCCAAGAACACTGGCAGGAACTCTGAGGGTTAAGTGAGGAAAATTTGCTCTCATTAGTCTACCAAAGCTGTAGTTATTTGAGGCTTACCAAAGTATATTGATCTCTCACATTCTTGTGGTCTAATTATAACTCCCTAACTTGGAAAAGTGTGGGAGACTGCAGTATATGTTTTCTAACATGGAAATTTAGACCTCTATTGAACCTCTCAAGCTCTGAGCTCCATTGCTTGTGGAATACACATCGAAAGACATGCATGGAGACACAAATATGATTAAGGTGGCAGTCAGGAGACAGAGAATGAAAATAATGCAATTTAATGGAAAGATTTACAAACAGGCCTTGCAAATGACAGTAATATATAATTTCAGTTCCTACACCACCTTATTGTCTGCTTTACTCAGTCATACCACTCCAGCTCTTCTCTGAGGCCACACCCTGGCTCTGAAACTGCTTCCCCTCTCAACACCATGAGCTCACTCCTTTCCATTAGTCAATCAACTCTGAAATTACTACCTCTTTCATGAAGGCTCTTCCCACTAACTGGAAGAGTAGTAATATTTCCTTTGGAAAAAAAAATCTGTCTAAAGTATAATTTCCATGACAGTCTCTTTGCTCTTCAACTCCTGGTATATGCTTGCCCAGTTACTTGGGCAATATGTAAATACATTAAAAACTTACTTATCTGGCAGTCAATTATCTGGTGATCTCAGGTAACTGAAATGCAAATAGGAAATCAATCAATAAGAGTTTATTAAGCACCTACTCTGTGTCAGGTGCTGGAGATAAAAGATGGAAAATGTTGGGGGAGACAGGTACATGTATAAGTATAAAGAGAAAAAAATATGCAGAATAAATACAAGTTAACAAGGGGCTGAGGAAAGTTGGGGAAACCAGGAGAGGATTCCTGTAGAAAGCCTAAGGATAGGGACTGGGATAATGATTGCCTAGGTATGTAGAGCTACCAGCAAGGGCCTCCTCCACCAAGACAATTGAGCACTCTCTCTTCATCTTATAGTCTCAGCTGCCTAGAGCTATGGTGTGGAACTCAAACAGAAGGTGTAAACACTAAAGGGTACATAGGGATCCCTATGAGCAGTGTATTGACTTAGAAAAGCCCATATTAGCATTATCTATGTTCTATTATATTTTTATGTATTTTGTTAAACATTTCCCAATTATATTTTGATCTGGTTCCTGCCTTACTAGGGAGCGTTGTAGGCCATACCTAGCTAGATGTTTGACACACCTGGCCTAGAGCAGTGAGAGAGTACATGTGGCCTACAGTCATGCAGACACATGACAGAAATGGAACTTGAACCCAGATCTTCCTGGCTCTGAGGCCAGCTTTCTATTAACTATACTGTCCTGCCAAGAAATGAGCATTAATGGTCTCTCTCAGCAGCCAAAATAGGCATCACAAAGTCTACTCAGGACTCATTATACATTATTTATAGGACAGCCTCTTGGATACTCACTTCTCACACTTAAAAAAAAAGCTTGGCTATGTATTTTCTTGGCTTACAGATTAGAAGATTAGAAGAAGCAAAAGCAAATGAAACTCATATGTTTGCGGGGGGGGGTGACTGGAAGCTTTTTGAGACAGGCATACTGACAAGAATGAAATATGACAACTGATAGCCCATCATAAGCAAGGAAAGAGAAGCACAGAAAGCAGACACAAAAACTAAAACAATAATACTATTTTGGGGCCATTTAGTGTAGGGTCAAATAGCCCTATACACCTCAATAGTACCTAAAAGCATGGCTGAATTCCAGTTGGGCTGAGGCTTAATATTAATCTGGATGACCTTGAGTCACAGAATCATAAAAATCTCAGTTTTGGAAGAGATCTCTAAAGACATCCATACCTGACTAAGAATTCTCCTACAAGGAAACTTCCCAATGATCATCCAGCCTTCATTTGAAGAACCCTAAGGAAGGGGAGTCTACATCCTTTTGAGGAACCACTGAAAAGGTTCCATTCCATCTGTTCAGCATCAGCCGTTTAAGATAAATGAGGAATGGTTTAGAAAGTTTTTACTCGAGAACAGTTCCAATACATAGAAACTTTGGTGCTTACATGAATGAACTTCAGTTCCCTGGAAATTTACTGACATTGAATGGCACATCCCCAAAGGGTCACAATTAAGGCATGGCCATCTTTTCCTTATTTAATGTGAGGTTTTTTGGTTGTTGTTGTATTTGTTGGTAGTAGTGCTAGCCATAGGCATGGAAGCTCCAGGCCTAATAAGATTCTGTTGAGTTGCTTTGTATCAAAGAGCCACACCCAGTGGATGTGCTTAGTAGTCTTTCATGCCAATCACAGTGATTCCAATACCACACACAATGGCCTAGTATGAAACAGGACTAGAAAAACCACAAGGCTAAGAGTACTTGATGATAAAATATTTTTTTTTGTGAGAAAGAGAAGGAAGTCATATGAAAATGATCAAAATTTTTTGAAAACTAAAGGGAGGAATGGTTCCAAACAAGTCAGATCTTTGAATGACTGTTATGTAAAATGTCATCTTCCCCGAACATAGTAGAGAAATTAACAAAGGATTTGAAGCAATTATTAGGTGCTGCTAATATAAAAGGCAGCATGCAATGCCACCCACCTAGAACATGGATATACCTCTATCTTCCAGTCAATACAGAACACCTCAGACTTTCCTGATTTTCCTTTTACATTCTTTGCTCCAGACCATTTCCCTAAAGCAAATTATAGAATTCTGTTACTGTGCAGGTCATGTATGTACCTGTATCTGTCTTTGTGTTACTAAAAGAGAGAAAGACCTTGTCAGAATTGCAGCTTTGTGTAAGGAATTTAGGTGCCCTTCAAACCCCAATTTAGACACCACTAGAAAAGGCCAGTGAATCTGGGGAATTTAATTCAATAAATATTCATTAAGCATCTACTAGGTAGAAAGGCCAATTCAATGAGAGTGAAAAAGCAGGAATTAGGTGCTGACAGTTAAGTTGGGTATGTTGATTAGCTCAAAGTATGGAAGAGGAGTTCATTTTAATTTAATTAATAGTCTATTAGGTAGGCTATGTCCAAAGCACTCTGGTACATACTGGAAAGGACTAAAACAGTTCATATTCTCCACAAGGGCAAGAATTCTTAACTTGGAATCCATAGACCCCTAAAGAGTCCATGGATAGATTTCAGAGGGCCCATGAACTTAGACTGAAAAAAATTTACATCTTTATTTTCGATAACTTCTAACTGAAATTTACCATTTTCTTCAAAAATTATTATAAGCAAAAAACCACAGCAGTATTAGGCAGGCTTCACCAGATTGCCAAAGGACTACAGGAAACACATGCACAAAAGGGTTAAGAACCCTTTTCTAGAGAGTAGAGGTAAAGGTGGGCATACAAAATGTAGATAGTTAAATAAAATGCAAAGCATATACAAAGTCAGATGGATAAAATAAAGGAGCTGCAGTCAAGAAGATGAGTACAATTCTTGCCTTACACACTAACTAGCTGTGTGATGGTGGGCAGATCAACTAACTGCTGCATGTCTCAGTTTCCTCTCTTACAGTTTTAAATCTATGATTCTATCAAGTAATTTCAAGAGGACGAGAATGCTAGGAACAGGTGGGATCAGGAAATGCCTTATGTAGGAAGTAGCACTTGCACTGTGCATAGAGGGAATTAGGATTCTCAGAGGTAGAGGTAGAGGTAGAGGTAGAGGTAAGTGAACTCCAGGCATAGAGGACCACCTGGACTTTCCCTAGACCATCCTGATGAAATCAGAATTTAGCTCTAGAATTGTGGTACAAAGGTAGAAGGAGTAGGTATTGTATGTTATCGATTACATAAAATCTCTGATTTTCAGTAAAATGGAAAGATTATGAAGAAGAAAGAAAAGAATGAGGAAGAAGAAGCTGGCAAACAATTTAAAATGGTCACCCTTAAGTAAAGTGTAACAACAATGCTACTTGCTGCTACTGTGGCTGTATAGGACCAATAACACCAGCACATAGGAGGGCTGCCAGCACAAGTCCTTTGATTTGCTTTTCTAAGGAAAGCAACTTTAAGGGGTTTACAATCTCATTTTAATTAAACATACATATATCATTCACTTAGTTCAGGGGAAAAAGTCAGCACCCTGAACTTCAGAGAAACCACGAACAGAAATTAAAAGCAGAAATTATATAAATAAAGCAAAATGACACAAATCAGCAGACAGGCTTCTAGATGTCTGTTCAAGACATTACATACATAGTTACCAGAGAGGAAAGTACCAACATCTGGGTTTTTCAAAACTGGGGGGCTCTTTAACAGCTACCCAGAGTCTCATCTGGTTAAATCACATGACACTCTTCCACCGAGTGAGCCCCAAAGAAAATGCTAACCTCAGAGTATATATACACTTCTTCAGGGTCAGAGGGCATCACAACCATGTGACTCAAATCCATGTGACTTAAGCCTTCCCGTTACTTAAGCAGGTCATCAAAGACTCCTGATTCAATCAAAGACTATTGATTGAAACAAAGGCAAGGCTCAAAGGCACTTGATTGCCTTAGTGCTGAAAAGCACTCTAAAACAAAAGACAACAAAAAGTCCCACTTTACTTGCCATTACATAAAGCTGGGGACATAATCATGCAAAATAAAGGCAAGATATATGAGCTTTAAAATATCATTTTGCAAGTAGTGTGGCCAGAAGAAACAAATACAACCACCAATGACTCAATTATAGATCTTGGACAGATCAACAGAGCCTCCCTGGGACTCAGTTTCTTCACCTGGAAAATTAGAGGGTTGGGACTTGATGGCTAACATCCTATGATCTCTAATGTGGCAAAGTGATGGGCTGCTAGAGTTTGGGGGAAGGTGGGCATCAGGTCAGCAAAGGAAGTACAATCCAAATTCAGAAATCAAGTCCATGTTGGCTCTTCCAAAGCAAGGGCCATGGCTAACTTGGAGTCTAAGAGGCAAAGCCATACATGGCAATGGGGTTGATTCTAAAAATTAGTGAATTGTTTTTGTAGATGTACAACTATAGAAATGATTGTTTAGGGTTTTTTTTAGTTATATCCTAATCAATCAATAAACAAGTAATTTGTTAAGCATCTACCACGTGCTAGATATTAGAAGTACAAAGACAAAATGAAAGTTTCTGCCTTCGTTTGAAGGGAGACAAAAGCACACATCCCAGCCACCTCCAAACTGACACCTGCACTCAGCTACCTTTCTCATCTTCCTCATCCTTCTCCCATAGAATCTTAGACTCTGCATGGGGACCCACCCTGGGCTCTGAAAGGTTAGTTTTGCCTTATCTTTGGAACTAGACCTCTACAGGACTTCAGGACCATTTCTAAAACCTAAGCAGGTGAAAATTTCACCCTCCCTCCCAGCTACCGGTATGGGTTATCTTTCAACATTATTATGTAAACTTCTTGAGGGGAGAGATTATCCTTACTTATGTTGCTTTACCTTTCTTTCATCCTCCAGCACTTAGTGCAATTCCTGGTTCAAGTAAAGTGGTTTGGTAAGCTATTAGCAGCTAGAGGGAGGAGGAAAAGCCTCAGAAAGGAGATGGCCTTTGAGCTGAGCTTTGAAGAAAACTAGGGATTCTAAAAAGCAGAGCTAAGGAGGGAGTTCATTCCAGGTATGGGGGACAATCTGTCTAAAGGTAGAGAATGGAGATCAAATGCATGGACGAGAAACAAGCAAGAAGGGCAGAATGACTTACACACAAATGGTAGTACCATTTTTTAATATATTGTCTCATATAGTTCTCACTTATGATTTCTTCACATACAGCTCTGGTAAACCAGGCTTTGATAAAACCTGCTGGGATTCAAATAGAGCTACTTGACTAAGACTTGACTAAGCCAAATCCTCTGGCTCTCGCTGACTGGCCCACGATAGGTTCTAGCCCAAGACTTGCTAGCTATCACCAGTGCTCCAGGCCTCGATAGAGAGAATTTCTTTTAATTCACTACTCCAATTAACTCAGAGGTGTGGTCCAAGCCAGTCTCCTCTTCCCCTCCTGCCCCAATTCTGCTTACAATGAGCAGAAACCTTTTCGCAGAGAAAACCTTGATCTGAAAATAGGGCCTATCTAACCTGGAGCTGCCACTAACGTAACAGACTCTTTCATTAACTCTTCAGACAGTCTTTACCTCATGATGTTGGTTTTCATTTCTCCTATGTTCATCTTAATATTGTACTCATCATTTTACCAGCCAGTTAAGATTTCATTATATACACAATCGCTGACTATTTCCATGTCAAAGAAAATCATTCTTTTAAAAGGTTTCTTTGTCAGGTATTCATTAAGGTGGGTTTCACATCAAAATGATAGTCACAAATAGAGTGCAAACATCTTACCTAGTTCCAAGTTTTTATAGCCTATCTGTGCTATGAGCAGCCATGCAGCCTATATGGCTTCTCTTTCTCAGCACAAACTTCTTATGAATACACTCACTAGCACAGATAGCAAAGGGAAACAAGCTCCTCTTTTGCCCTGCCTTGAAAGATTGTAGAAGATGCTCAGGGATGGCCCTGAAATTTACAGATATGAAACCTACTGGTAGCAACATGGGATGCTTGTAGGTAAATCAAAGGTCCACATTTTCCTAGAGCTATTATTAGACCTTCAGGAATTTTGTGACCAGCAAATTGAATAAATACTTATTTATGTGAATAAAAACCTAGATCTGACATTTACCATCCAGGGCTACATGGAACAATGTTATTTTGCCTCCAGATATGAGGTTAGAAGAAGGAATATAGTGTTAACTACTTTTCTTTTGGATCAGGATGGTGAATTCACAGGGTATTAGAACACAGAGCATGGATAACAGAGCATTTCACAGGAGGCTTGACACAAAAAGAAAGCTTTTATAGGAAAAGTGGACACTATTTTTGCTCTCACTGCAAAGCACCTCCCAACTGATTGTAATATCACAAGCTAAAACAATATACAATTGCTCAGTTGAAGAGAAAAAGGGAGCTAAAAATAGCACAGCTTTTGACTTCAGCTGGCTGGGAGATGATGAATTCTAGGAAGAGGTCAAGTTGATTTCTAGGAGGTGGGAGAAACAATGAGAAAAGATTGAGGTCAGATCTAGAAATACCTTTGAGAGCTCTGAGTGAGGAGGAAAAAAATCAATGTATTATAATAGGGATTTCTGACATTTCACATTGTCACATAGACACTGAGAGTTGTTAAATTTGTTTTTCAGCTTGGAATTTGTTGCTAAATTAAAATAAGGAAGTATCAGTTTCCAAAAGACACTATTTCTTACTCAATATTTTCAGTTAGATTTCTATACAGAAGAGGTTATGGACCCCTATGTAAGTCTGATGAAGCCCATGGATGCCTTCTCAGAATAATACTTTTAAATACATAAAATAGAATCCACAGGATTGCAAAGGGAATTATATTAAAGTGTGGTTATCAAAATATTTTTAAAAGATTACTTCATAGACCCCAGGTTGAGGATCCCCTGCTCTACAGGGTATTTGGGAATTTACCCTGTAGTCTGCGAGGTAAAGCACACTTTAGAACTTCTCTAGGAAGATGTGGAAAACTAGAAAGGGCCTGAGATGCCTAGAGATTTTATTCAGCAAATGTGTTGAGGAGGAAGCATGGAACAGTGGATCAACCTCAGCCCGGAAGACACGGGTTCAAGTCTTGCCTCTGACTGGTACTGTGTGGTCCTGGGCAAGGTCCTTAATCTTTCAAGACTCCAAATTTTTTTCAGACTTTACTTTCAAGACTCTTTTCTCATATTTGCTCCCCTGTATTGGAAGAGGGAGTTTCTCCACTGGATGCAGTGTTTCCTACACTGATGAAATCAGAGTTACAGGCTCTTCCTTCCCAGCCAACCCCTTCACACCCCTAAAATTCTCTTAAGCTCACACCTTGGCTAGGTGCTACTGATAATAATAGCTTGCATTTACATGGTGCTATAAGGTTTGCAGAGAGTTTTATGTATATGATTTCCTTTGATCCTCCCCCAAACCTTGTGAAGCGGGTACTAACTACTAATTACTAACCCTATTTTATAGAGTTGAGGCTTCAAGAGATTAAGTGACTTACTCCTGGCCAAACATTTAGTATATGTCCGAGGCAGGATTTGAACTCAAATGTCCCTGACCACAGGTTCAATACTCTTTCCACTAGGCCACCTTACTGCCCTAGCTGCCTACAAAGATAAACCATGAAACAGTTTCTGTCCCAAAGGAGCTTACATTAATACACCATGTAAAAAGATCCATAAAAATGAAGTAATTTGATGAAGGAGAGAGCATTAATAAACTGGGTTGGGGGTAGAGGGGAGAAAGCTTCAAGGGGGAAGTGATACCCGAGAGCTTTGAAGGAAGATCAGTAACCTGAGAGTCAGAGATAAAGTCATGGGTTCCACGCTTGAGCAAATAAATTCATGGAGCTAGGAGATTGCATGCCAAGTTAATGTAATAGCAGATAAGTCAAATTGGATGGAATGTAGATGTTATGAAGAGGTATATAGTGTGAAATAAGACTGAAAAGCTTATTGAAATAAATGAAATTGAAATTAGTGAAATAAGGTTGGAGTCATATCGTAAGAGATGTAAATGCTAGGTGGAAGAATTGGACATCTTAGGAATTTGGACTCTTAATTTGTAAATATAGCTCTTATGATTATTTAAGGGTAAAGAACACTGGGCCCAAAGTCAGGAGACCTGGACTCTAGTCCAGGCTCAGTTGTTAGTGAGCTATGTGGTAGTTACCTAATATTTGTAATTAAAATGAGGAGGTTGGGCTAAATAATCCTTCAAGTTCCTCCTAGGCTCATGATTCTGTAAGTACAGTTTTATGAGGTGTGACTTTAAAGCAAAGTACAGATTTTTCAACAAATACCATATGGCAAAGCAAACTGGCCATATGGAGTACCCAGCTCTGTGACCTTGGACCAGCTACTTCATTTGTTTCACCCTGGGATTCTTTGTGAGGGAGAAGCGTGAGATAGTCACCGAATTTCAGGTTGAAAGAGACCTCCAAAGTCATTTACTTCAACCCACTCTTGACAGATGAGCCTCTCCGCAAGTTATTCAGCTTTTGCTAAAGCCAGGGGAAGCCACTTCCTCCCCAAATGGCCCATTTCTTTTGTGAGTAGTTCTAATTATTAGCAAGTTTTTCCTTCTGTAATGCCCACATCTATTTGCCTCTTTGCAACTTCTACTCAAAGTTCCCAGTTCTGCTCTCTGAGGCTTAGTAAAAGAAATCTAATTCCTCTTCCATGTGACAACCTTTCAAGTATTTGAAGATAGCTTTCTTGTCCTTCTCAGGTCTCTTCCAACAAGAGTTGCATCTTTCAAATGAGTAACCTTAAAACCTTAACAATACTCAAGTGCTGTTACCACACACAAAATATGGTTGAAGTGTATTTAGTGTCTGTGGGACATTACTTCAACTATCATTAGTAGGGGCAAATTTTCATCCCTTGAGAGAGGATGTAATTTTTGGAAACAGCCAAGTCTGGATGAATTTAGTGTGAGCTCTAGCTGTAGAATGACATTTTTGACCCCAAAAGAGATAGGACTATAAAGCAACAAATCAAACTTTCCCATGTAGCCTATAAATTGGTTCTGATGTCCATTCCAAGGGAAGTGTCCCAACAATGCCTGGAATACTTACAGAATCATTAGAAAAAATGTATAGCCTCTTAAGGTAATGACTTTGAAGGATAATATTCATTTGAATTGAGACAGTCTAGAGGATTTAGGGCTATGAGGGCCCTTGGAGATCATTTAGTACAATCAAACTCCCTTAATTTACAGAGGAGGAAACTGAGGCCCAGAGAGATGAAGTGTCTTGCATTATTACATATTTACTTATTACATATTTACATTATTATGACATTATATAGTTAAGAAGTATCAGGACTAAATTTATCTCTGTTTCCTTTTTCCAAAGCCAAATTTTACTCTTTTTGTCCGGCTACTTTTTTTTTTCATTTTAACCACAAGTATTTCTTGATGAATCAAAGACTATAATTTTGATGCAACAGTAAGGCACAACCCTGGATTACAATGCTTTGCTACATAGCCAAAGGGGAAAAATGAAAATGTTTTTTCCCTTAAGAATTTTAAATACACAAGTCATAAGCCCACTAAAGTTCCACTCTAACCGAACATATCTGACAATTCCTTGCCTTTTATATAATTCCTATATTACATTATCTGAGCAGCAGATCAGGCTCATTCCCTCATGAAGAAGCTGCTGGCAATTTGCACCTACAACACTCAACTTGTCTTCCTCCACACCCTCTTTTTTTACTGGCATTCTGATTCCGGACAGGTCAGCAAGGCACTTTCCCATAGAATCTCATTCACACTTTGGATAGTCTTCTGATGTAAAGAAGCAGCTACCACATATCTTAAAAATAAATAAAAATTAGTTAATTTTGTATTCACTTAATATATTTATTTTGTTGTCATTTGGTTGTTTTATGTCATGTCTGACTCTTTGTGACCCCATTTGGACTTTTGGTTTGCCATTTCCCTCTCCAGTTTGTTTTACAGATGAGGAAGCTGAGGCAGATAGGGTTAAGTGACTTGCTCAGGATCACACAGCTAATAAGTGTCTGAGGCTGGATTTGAACTCATGAAGATGAGTCTTCTTGACTCCAGGGCCAGTACTCTATCCCCTGTGCCACATAGCTTTGCCAATATATATTTATATCTATACCCATATATGGGCAGCAAGGTGGCACAGTGAATAGAGTGTCAGGCCTGGAATCAGGAAGATCTGAGTTCAGATTTGGCCTCAGACAGTAACTATCTGTGTGACCCTGGGAAAGTCACTTAATCATGTTTTCCTCAGTTTCCTCATCTGTCAAATGAGCTGGAGAAGGAAATGGCAAAGCACTCCAGTTCTCTACCAAGAAAATCCCAAATAAGATCACAAAAAGTCAGATATGACTGAAAAACAACAGAATGACACCTTTATGTCAACATAGATATTTATGTTTTCCATTCTATAAAAGTTAGTTTCAATAACTATTAATCTTTATGCCTACTTTCTTATTTTCATAAACTCTTTTGAAAGATGTTCTACACATATATGGAGAGCATCTTCAGTGAAAATAAAAACTCTCACCTGTGGCTCCAAGAAACTGTAGCATGTGCAGCAGCCACATCCCGATAAACCACCTTGGCAGAGTGGCTAAACCAGGTTGAAGGTAACCTCAAACTTGTTGGTGAGTTAGGGGGATGTCTACCAAAAGCATGTGAAGACTTCCCCCATCAGAATGGGTGGATGAGGACAATTTGTTCCAACTGCCACGAAGGTGGCTAAAGCAGGCGCTGTGGGTTCTTAGAGCTTGGTCAGACATCAAAGATACTAAGATCGTCCACGGCATCCTGGGCCATTGCCAGTCATCCTGACTTTTGTCTTTCTTTTTTAAAGCTACTTCATTTATTTTTAGTTTGCAACATTCACTTCCATAAGTTTTAAATTTTCTCCCTCTCCCTCCTCTCCTCTCTCTCCAAGACAGCATGCAATCTGATATAGGCTGTACATACACATTCCTATTAAACATATTTTCATATTAGTCATGTTGTATAGAAGAATTAGAATGAGTGGGAAGAACCGTTAGAAAGAAAAAACAAACAAAAAGAAAACAGTCAGCTTCGCTTTGCATACAGACTCCATAGTTCTTTCTCTAGATGTGGATGGCACTTTCCATCATGAGTCCTTTGGAATTGTTTTCAGTCCTTGCATTCTGAGAAGGGCTAAGTCTATCGAAGTAAGTCATCACACACTGTGATTGTTACCGTATACAATGTTCTCCTGGTTCTGCTCACTTCACTCAGCATCAGTTCATATAAGTCTTTCCAGGTTTTTCTGAAGTGTGCCTGTTCAGCACAATAGTATTCCATTACATTCATATACCACTACTTGTTCAGCCATTCCCCAATTGATGGGCATCCCTTCAATTTCCAATTCTTGGCCACCACAAAGAGAAGTGCTATAAATATTTTTGTACACGTGGGTCCTTTTACCATTTTTATGGTCTTTTCAGGATATAGTCCTAGAACTGGTATTGCTGGGTCAAAGGGTATGCACATTTTTAATAGCCCTTCGGGCATAGTTCTAAATTGCTCTCTAGAATGGTTGGATCGGCTCCCAAGATTTTGTTTTTCTGCTGGACTTCTGATGACTTTGTAAGAGAGAGTGAGGCTGATGATTTTGTGCAATTCTGCCTCATTCATGCCCAATTCATCCAATTCATGCCCAAGTTAAGAAATTACTCTGTGATGTCATTGGTCCTCTTTGAAAACAAAGGACAAACAACAATGAAAATATGAAAAGGGTACAGGCAATCTTTAGTAGCTCTTCATTGCAGCATGTTAGAAAGGTAGAGAGAATACATGATATTGCTATGTTCTTGGTTCACTGATGATAAAAAAGCATTTGGTTCACCAAAATAGATCACAGCCTCGAAGATTCATCTCAAAGAATCTTTTCCAGTTAAGTTCGCATAGGGTACCTTGACAATTCCAACTTCCACAATAACACCAAGTGACCCTCTGATTATTAACACTAACTGATTCATATATTGCAGAACTGTAAGTTGACCAAGAGTGTTTGCCAGTATCACGGAAGGTGTTTTGGCAAGCCCAAATGTTGTATAGAAATCACTATTCATAGGAAATCATCCAGATCTTCCTATTTGAGAATTATAATGTGCTGATGACTTTAAAGTCAAATGCATTATGTGGTCTCCCCAATGAGACACCAGATCATTTAAGAGATATTAGCCTAGCAATATATACAAGATAGATTGTTAGAAGAAAAATGCCTATTATTCAGACCATGCCATGCACTTGGATGACCAGTCCATTGAACTAGTGGAGCAGTTCATATACTTGGAATACCTTTCAGAGCTGCTTCTTTCCCTCGATAGAGCTCATACGCTTCTCAGGAAAGGTAAGCAAATGGATAAAACTATTCTCAGTGACATGATAGTTATCTGATATGTCCTCAGGACCATCTTCCAGTGACTTAATAGCCCTTTCAGAGAAATGAAAGAAGACCTAGAAAGAGGGCCTTAACACTAGAGAACGGACTGATTGATTTTGGTCACCAGGAAAGATGAGTGGGGAAGATAACTGTGGAATGGGGGCCTTCTTGGTGTTCTGCAAATCACAGCCAATAGTTGCCTTCCCTCCTCTACCTGTTTGGGGCCAGCCTAGCACAGTAGCCTCAACCTCGCAGGTTCCTTCAAATACCCTAGAAATTTCTCCAACGTTGGGGTGATAAACTGAAGTTTCTTGCCATTGTGATTTACATGCTTTCACATACAGTTTTAACAAGGTAGTACTATTACTCGAAATGGTCGATAAATAATAAGAGATACACAAAAGACAATATTTGCTGTAATCTTATTGATTCAATAAATATTTATTTTTTATTTTTTTATTATTTAGTATATTTAGTTTTCAGCATTGATTTTCACAGGAGTTTGAATTACAAATTTTCTCCCCATTTCTACCCTCCCCCTCACTCCAAAATGGTGTATATTCTGGTTGCCCTGTTCCCCAGTCAGCCCTCCCTTCTGTC
>CM053622.1:613124549-613146511 GCA_028646595.1 Phalanger gymnotis | reverse complement strand
TTGCTCTGGGCCCTGAATAAATTTTTGGATGCCTTCTGCTTGGAGAATTCTGTATACCCATCGATTTCGAACCATTCTGATATTTATATGATCCTTTCTGAGATCATAAATTCGGCCTTCCTACTACACTTGCCCAGGGTCACATACCCAGTAAGTGTCTGAGATCAGATTTGAACTCAGGGAAATGAGTCTTTCTGACACCAGGTGCAGTGTTCTATCCACTGTGCTACCTACCTGCCCTTATCACATATGGGTAAATACAAATACCGTGTTTCTGTTCTCAAATGGCACCTTTGGAACCAGAGCTTCTCTCTGTTAGCATCTTGTGGGCTTCTGTATTCCAGGGTCAATGACTGGACTCTCACTGCTGATTAAACAGTGACTTATCTGGACTATGATTTGTTTCCCAAGTCTTACATCCTGAACACAGCTGGAAATGCAGAACGGAAGCTCAAGAAACACATCAATCCGTATATAGGTTTGGAATTAATCTACAGAGAGCCCTAGGAAGGGGTGAACCCACTCAAAGAGACAGTCTGTAGGAAAATGAGAAGGGCAAGGTCAGAACCTTGGAAGACACTCACGTTTAGCGGGCAAGAAGAAGAAGACAAAATGAAAGGAGACAGGAAGGGAGTGTTCAGAAAGGTAGATGAGAAACCAGGAGAGGCGCTGGTAAACTTTTAACAACTCGCTTTCTCAGAAAAAGTACACATGACACACATTTAAATGTGATCTATGTTAGTAACATGCACTCCATCCCTTTATTAAGTCTAGATAATCAACAAAACAATAAATCCAGCCCTTATCTGTAGCATTTGTCAATTTCTGAGGTATATGTGGTCGCTGAAAATTTAACAATCAGCTCTCATGATCCAGTACAAGTCAGTTGCAGCACACCATTGGAGTGTCTCTAGAGCAGGGGGAAAGGAGGGGATCAAGAAAGAGTAGACAATTATACTAATTAACTATTAATAGTTAACAGCAATTAACAGTAATAGTTAACAGTATTAAAAAGTACAGAGGCCAAGGAAAATAAAAACTAAAAAAAAAAAAGGAGAGGGGAAGCTGTTGGATACTGACACCAAGCTTTCTTTGAAAGTAAAAGTCTATCTTTTCAAAAATAACATTTTATTGGTATTGCTGCATGTTGGCAAGACACGGGACACCCCTGCCTCTGAAGAACTAAGATTTGTCACACTTGTGAGCAGGTGACAACACATAACTAAGGAGGAACCTTAAAAACAGAAATAAATAAAGTCATCACGGAATTATATGACAGGAAGAGAAGATGCTTTGGTCAGGTGGCAAGAATCAGAGAAGACAGGTGGTCAGCCAGAGTACTCTGTTAATTGGAAGTGGGAAAGACCTGGGTGGTAAACTTTTTTAAAGATGGAGATATAAGGGAGATAATCAATGGAGCAAAGTCCCAGAGGGAATAGAAAGGGATAGGATCAAGAAGGCCAGTGGAAGGGTTAGCCTTAGCTTGGAGGAGGGTTTCCTCACCTTCTGACACTGGAACATGGAGAAGATGGACAAAAACAAGGAGGTTTTGATACTGAGGAGAAGAGAGTTGAGGGAGTTCATCCTCCTTGGCCTTGATCTCAGTAAATAGGAGGCAAGGCCTTCTGCTGAGAAAGAGGGGATAAGGATAGAATTGGGGACTGAAGGAGCAAATTGCTGTGAGGAAGGTGATAGGAAGTCTTCGGGAGATGAATTGGAGGATTGCCATCCAACAGCGAGGACCAGATATTTAGATTATGTATTTAGTTTTGGGATTTCTTTGGGGTGGGCACTTTAGCTGGGGTTAAAAGGCATAAATTTAACTAGTAATTATTTATCTGTTATGTTTAAAAAGTGATTTATATAACAGAGTGCCTTCTTGCCTTTCCAGTCTCCTTACATTTTACTTCTCTTGACACTCTATGTTCCAGGTACACTATCCTATGTACAGCTCTGGAAATACTGCATTCCACCTCTGGTTGGCATGACTTTGCACTGCTGTCCCCCATGCCTGGAATCCTCTGCCTCTTAACCTCTACTTCTTGGTTTCCCTAGTTTCTTAAAGCCTCAGCTCATGTCCCACCTTCTGCAAGAGGCCTTTTCTAGGCTCCGCAGCAGTTAATGCCTTCCCCTTCACCCAGTCTATATGGATCTTAGATGTACTTACATATTTATGTATGATCTCCTCCATCGTGATGTACTTATTGAAGGTCAGGACTATTTTTGCATTGCTTTGTATTTCCATTGCTTTGCACAGAGCACATAGCACATGGTAAAAGCTTAATAAATGCTTAGCTGATTGACTTAATTAAAGCTATTTGTGTTATTTCCCAGGTGACTTATACCATAGATATCATTTAGTAACACACAGTAAAGCTCCCATTCCATTGTTTGACAGAAGTTCATATTTATATGCAAATTTTCAACTAGAAAAGTAGTCCATGGGTACAACCTGCTGGATGTTGCTGATATTGCAAAAGATCCATCATGTCATGGAGGATTTCTCAGTTAATATTTTCTTTGTTTTTTATACCTCGCTTTTATGTTCATTTTTCAACAATAACAGTCATGCTGGGGGAATGAAGCATAAAGCACAGGTCTTAAAAAACATACACATTCATGAGCAGGCCCTCTGCCAATCTCAGTGGAAAAATCAATCCTTTTCATTACAGGATCACAGAATGTCAGAGTTGGAAGGAATGTCAGGGCCATCAAATTCAACAGAGCTGTTGAAAAGGAATTCTGCTTCGGGGATAGGAATGGGCAGGGGTCTAATTATCTGGTTATATGAAATGTAATATCAGAGACATGTCTGGTTTGTCTACTTGGTCTGACCATTACCCTGTGGGTGGTAAGTGGTAGTTAGGTATATCTTGACTCATGAGGTAATTGTTGGCTTCTAATAAAATGTCTCTCACTTGTTGGCTTCTAATATAATATAGGCAGCTAGGTGGTGCCAGGCCTGTAGTCAGGAAAATTCCTCTTCCTAAATTCAAATCTGGCCTCAGACACTTAATAGCTGTGTGACTCCAGGTAAATCACTTAACGCTATTTGCCTCAATTTCCTCATCTGTAAACTGAGTTGGAGAAAGAAATGGCAAACCACTCCAGTATCTTTGCCAAGAAAACCCCAGATGGTATCAGGAAGAGTTGAACATGACTGAAAATGACTGACCAACAACAACAAAATATAATGTACTTGGAAAGGCCGTACAGGCAGAAGATATCCTTATAAAGAGTCAAGTCATTTCTACAGCTACAGAGTACACAGCCTAGGGGGAAAGCAGGCCGTGATCCTAGTGCAGTTCTGATGCTGGGCCACGGGAAAGTTTTTAATGAAATCTAAAGCTAAACCTGCTCAGAACTATGATGGTTTTAGGAATGATTCTAAAAACCCTAGGAGCTTTCCAACTGGATCCTTGGCCTAGGTGCCAATCTTGAAAGTGCAGAAGTACCTGGGGCCAAAAGTCCTAGGTGACTAGTGTCAGCAGGAGAGTCTATGAGGCAGCAGTAATGGTGAAGATACTTATTAGCCTGAGGACTACTAGGTACACTTTGTTTTTCAGATCCACTTCACTACTCAGGGCAGGTGAGCTTCAGCTGGTATTAACACACCAGGCCTTAATGATTAAATAGGGATTGAGTCATTCTAGATTTTTACTGGTGGTTGCTGAAGGGTTTTTTTTGTTTGTTTCTTTTTTTTTCCCTTAGTATCAAGATAACAGAAAGGAGAAAAAATATAATTCCATTGAAAAGTTTCAGTGTCAAATACTATAGAAATGTGTAAAACCAGGAAACTTTTTTCTTAAACAAATTGCTGCTTGAGCATATAAAATTAATTTTTTCCCGTGAGGTAGAAAAGGAATTTTGTACAAGACTTGACTTGGGGATTTTGAGCATCAGTATGGCAAGATAGTAAGGCCACAGGACAGTGTACTTTAATACAGTAATATTTTTAAATTTATGTTAGTGTGTAGAAAAGTATTCAACCTCCCAGATTGACACCCCAAAAAAACATAATCTGCACTGGCTGAATTTGGCAAAGTTTTTGGTTTTGAAAGTTCAGTCTATACCTATGGCTTCTATTTGTGATCCTCCTCCCTTTTAACTTCCTTCCCAAAATCCCCCAACTCAGTCACTCATGTACTTAGAAGGCAACATCCAGGGGCCCTTGCTCAGTCTCCATTCTAGGGGAGTGCAGGATTGGGCACTGATGACTACTTCCTGAAAAATCTCTTTTAACACTAATATTATAAGTTAGCTACGATGATACCATAAAATTAATGAACAGCTGTTTACTGAAGAAATGTTGTGTGCAAGATGTTGTGTTAGTGTGGGCTTTGTAGAGTCTTTGATGGAGTCTCTGCAGATAACAACCCATCCATGCCTGTTGTCCTGTGCCATTCCTGTCCAAGTCCACAGGGGGGCACCACCCAACATTCTGCAGCTTTCTCCTAGTTCTCTTGATGTGTGGATTACATTTAACACCATATGGTAAAATATTTTTAAGGGTAAACCCAGATTCAACAAGGATTTAGCTTTGACAAGCATTTGTTAAGTGCCTTCTATCAACTATGTGCAAGGAATGTGGTGGTTAGAGGGCAGGTTTTAGAGGCAGAAAAACCTGGACTTAAGAACTGCCTCTGACATACACTAGCTACGTGACGATGGACAGAGCACTGAAGCTCCCAATGCCTCAACTAATAATAAAGCATAACTACGTTAAAATTTAATAACAGTGCAAATATACAGGAGGCTTTAACAAGTCAATGATCAAATAAAGTGCTTTCTGTTTCAACAAGCAATACATCATATTTATATGTATATACATGCATAAAAATGTAGAACAAACATACGTATGAGACGGTCAAGATGGTCATTGAATACTTACTGTGTGTAGAACACAATACCATTCCTATTGACCTTGTGTGTACCTATTTATGTTATATGTTGTCTCTCCCATTAGAATGTGAGGTCCTTGAAGTGGGGGTGTTTTTGCTTTTTCTCTTTATCTCCAGTGGTTAGCACAGTGTCTAGCTCATAGTAAATAATTAATATTTGTTAGTTGGTAAATTTGTATTAGATGACCTCTAAGACATCTTCAAGATCTAAAAACACTCTGATTCTGAGAATCTTTCTTTCCTCCCACTCACTCTCTCTGTCTCCCTCTCTCTGTCTCTCTCATTGATGAAAGAAACTATACAACATGTATAGTATGATCATGTCGTATTCGCTTTTGAGAGAAGGAGCTTATAGTATAAGGAAGGAAATATTCCAAAATTTCAAAGTGCTTTATTAATAAAACAGTGAGGTAGTGTGGGCTTCAAATGGACACTGTGCCAGGCTTGGAATCAAGAAGACAAAGGTTCAAATTCTGCCTCCAAGACTCATTAGCATTGTGCCCAAGATCCCATTCCCTTTTCTGAGCCTCAGGCAAGTCTAGGACTTTTCTACAAAGTCACAGATTCAATTCAATTCCATTTAACAAGTATTTTTAAGTGCCTATTTGGCACTGTACTAGGTGCTAGGGATACCAAGACAGAAATAAAGGAGCCCCTACACACAAGAAGCTTATATTCTATTGCTCACAGAGGGGCCATGGTCTGCAAAATCACCACTATTTATTTTATAACTAAAGAAACCTATGCTCCATTTTCCTGAACTTGGCCAGGCAATCTGTTCTGTAGATGGCAGTCTACAATGTTACTATGCCATCTAGTGGGGGAAATGGTTTTCATTTTGATTTGGTGTGGGCCCTTTGCCAGTCAGCTCCCCCCAGCTTTCCATTTATCACAACTCAACTACATTATGCCTGATAAATCATATCGAAATTACAGCCTAGAAAGACTAGAATAAAGACAAAAGTTCAAGGACAATAATGCCTTGCCCTAAATAACTTTCAGGTAATATACTGTCATGTGGGCTGGTTCACATCAACAATAATGCCAACATGATAAGTAAGAGATGAAAGGTAGTCTATAGCTGATAACATTTGTAAGCTATGGGTATATATTAGTAAGCCATTATATCATGATGTGACTGTCTATCATTTTTCTATTGTTGAGTACCTTCAAGGTCTTTATTACACCACAATCAGAAAGTGGGGGAAGGAAGACAGACACTTTCTAACTATAAGTTCTTCTATTCTTGATGGATCTGTAATCTCATTGATATGGTATTCCCTTCAACATTGCTGATAGCAACCCATCCATGCCTGCCCATCCTATGTCACTCTTGCCCATGTCCTCTCATCTGTCCTCCATAGGGGGAGCATTATACAACATACTGCAGCTTTCCCCTGACATTGTGTGGATCCCAATTAATACTACATATCAAAGTGTTTTTTTAAATTATAAATCCAGGTTCAACAAACCTTTATGAAGCACCTACTATGTATATAGAAGAGACTGCATAGTACAGTGACTAGAGGGCAAGCCTTAGAGTCAATTCAAGTTCTGTCTTTGACACATGCCGACTAAAGGACATCAGACATGGCAACCCCTCCATGCCCCTGGATGCTCTCTGAGTAAGTAATAGAGCTCTTGCAGGATCTGCATTCTTGGAGGAAGTTTTTATGCCAGAAATCGCCCACACCAATAAAATAAATCACAGGTCTGCTTTGAGCCTACATCCATGCCAGCCCTTCCTTCCTTCCCCTCCATGAATGAATGAATTAAAGAAGGAAAAAATGAATTATACAAATGAAAATGCATCTATTAAGCCCTTACAGCATACAAAGCACTGTCCTAAGAGCTGGGGATTCAAACAAGAGATCTGTAAGGTACTGTGGTAGTCAATTGAGACAAAGGCAAAAGAGCCCCTTCCTAGTTCCCTGCAACAGACCCTGGGCTGCCTCCCACCCATGGAACTATGGATAGTGAGGCTGATTCCAGAAGGACTGGAACACCAAATGGCCTTTAAAACCTAAATCTATCAAGCACACGTTCAGGCCTTAGAATCGTCGCCCCAAGTAGACAGGGCAAACACTGGAAAAGGAGGTGAGTCAGGAAGAAAAGGGACCAAGGGAAGAATAAGGGCCTAATTCTCTATGTTTTGTATGCAAAACCATTATTAACTAATAAGGCCTCTGAAATTTGTAAATTTCCTCCTTCCTTAGAATATATCTCTATGACATTTAGTAGTAGTAAGAACAAACAAAAAATAACTTTAAAAACACTGAAGAGACAGGCTGTATATACTGCTTTCAGTGAACAGAGCAAAGAATTAAAAATAATGATAATTTTTCCTACTGATTATGCTCCATGAATGGTTCTTTTGGAAGCCGGGGTCATTGAGGGGAATTCATGTCAGTGAGCCCCAAAGTGGGCAAGTCCAAGGGCTTGTTGGCAGAAAAGAGTAGAGTCATGAGGTACAGTGAGCCTATGACAGCACTGTCTGGAACTCTGAAATTCCCCTTTTTGGCTATCACATTCTACCCTTCTACCTCTTCTACCTCCTCATTCCTACTGCTCTTCATACTTATCTCTACCTCCATTCTCTTC
This sequence comes from Phalanger gymnotis, assembly GCA_028646595.1. Classification (NCBI taxonomy): domain Eukaryota; kingdom Metazoa; phylum Chordata; class Mammalia; order Diprotodontia; family Phalangeridae; genus Phalanger; species Phalanger gymnotis. The sequence goes on along the minus strand of CM053622.1, from coordinate 613,139,009 downwards.
CTCCCCTGTCCTCCAAGTCTGTGATCTATGTTCACTTCTTTCCTTACTCAGACTTGATCTTCGGATGGACTTAAGGCTTTCTTGCTCCCTTGTCCTGCCTCCATGCTCTCCTATCCAGTTGTGGACAGATCCCAGCTTCCATTTTCTCTATTCCTGACCATGGGCTGATGAACATCACTTGAAAGATTTATAAAGCCAGACTAATTGACTAGACCACAGGTTCATACTCTCTAATCTCATCTGGGTCCCAGCAATCTTTCTGTATATATTCTTTGTTGTATTCCTTGTAACAGGTGTTGAAACTTTTTCTTTTCTCAAGATCTCAAGTCCATCCTAATCCTTCTCAATCCCTGTAGATCACTGGTGTCAAAACTAAAACAGAAACCAGGGCTAGTAACCTGGTCATATATTGACTTGGTTCTAAAATGTAATATTATCTATGTTTTATTATATTTTTATTTATTTTGTTAAATATTTCCCAATTACATTTTAATCTGGCTCAGGACAGACTTGGTAGTGTTGTTTGACACCTCTGGTGTAGATGACCTTGCCTTCTATTTTGATGACGACTAAGTCATCAATTATGTTTCCTAAACTCTTATTTGTTATCTTCATCCATTCTTCCTTTATTTTCTCCTATGATAGAAGTGACCATCTTCCTTTCCAAGGCTGAATCTTTCATCCTTGAACCCAAGCCATCCTGGGTCTCTCTTTGTTCTAGCTGTAATTTTCTTTGCTTCCTTCTTTATTTTTTTCCTTCCTCCTTCCTCCTTTCTTTCCTTCCCTCCTTTTCTTCCTTCCTTCCTTCCTTCCTTCCTTCCTTCCTTCCTTCCTTCCTTCCTTCCTTCCTTCCTTCCTTCCTTCCTTCTTCTTTCCTCCTCCCCTCTCTGAAATCAAATGAGTAAGAAGGAGAAGGAGCTCTCAGAGAATGGTCTCAATTTTTTTTCTGTAAAATATGAGGCAAGTTGAGAGGGGAGGGGAAGGTTTGCATGGGAGGTTTGAGGAAAGATGAAAAGGTTTAAAAGAGCTGCTGTGAAGAGTGAGATAATGAGTTGATAAGAGAAGTGTAGAAGAATTGCCTAGCAGTGATGAGGGCCCAGTTGAAGTTGTGTAACAAATTTGTAATGGACCCAATCAGAACTCTGCATAATTTTCTCCACCTTCATTCAGTGGAGGCAGTAGTGGGATGGTGGGAGTGATCCAAGGCTAAGGACTAGCAGGGCACAATTGGAAATATGACAAGGGGTCTAGGGACTCAAGAGAAGAGGATAGCATAGAATTGAACTGGTTTGCCAGAGAGTCAAGATGGTAAAAGCAGAGAAAGCCAACAGTATGAGGTTTATAGCCTGTTAGAGAAGTGAGGGGACTAGGGACTGGTGTGGACAGAGTATGGTCTGGTATGGTTATATAAGGAGATTTAAGAGCTCTTGAATGTGGAGGTGGTATATTTGAGGGTGATTAGCAAGAGCAAGGTTATGACCATCTTTGTGTGTGGCTAAGGTAGGTTAGAAGAGTAAGTCATGGGAAGTGAGTAGGTTGAAGAAATGAACAGTTAAGTTGTTTGAAGGGTTGTTGATATGTGTGTTGAAGTCCCCTACTGTGAGGGCAGGGGTTGGGGAGGAAAGATTGTGAGCCATCTCTTCTGACAATGAATAAAAAAGAAAGAGGTAAAAAGCAATTGAGGAAAAACTAATCAACACATCAACAGAGTCTGACAGTATATGCAATGCTACCTACCTACAATCCGCCACCTCTCTAAAGAAGGGAAGGAGGTAAATTTTCTCTTTTCTTCTTTGGGATCAATTTTGCTCATTATAATTATTCAGCATTTGATTTCGAGGTTTTGGAGTTTTGTTGCTGTTGTTATTTTTTCATATTTACATTGTGGTAATTATCATGTATATTGTTTTCCTGCTTCTGCTTATTTCACTTTACATCAATTCAAATAAGCCTTCCCATATTTCTTTGAATTTTTCATGCTTATTGTTTCTGGTGGTATAGTAATATTCCATTATGTCCATGTTCCATAACTTATTTAGCCAGTCCTTGATCAATGAATACCTAGTTTGTTTCTAGTTCTTTGCTACTACAAAAAGTATGGCTAAATATGCATTTGTTCAAACACATATACTATAAGAAAATATATCTTTCTATCTTTGGTGTTTTGTGGGATATATACTGAGCAATGAGATCTCTGGATCAAAGCACTACTGAAAGATTAGTCCACACTCATTGCCTCTACTCCTCGCTGATCATTTAAGTCCCTTATAATCTAGCTTCAGTACCCAGTTCCACTAAAACTGCTCTCAAAGGCTACCAGTGACTTACTAATCACCAAATCCAACTACTTTTTTCTCAGTCATCACCCTCCTTGACACCTATAAAGCATTTGACCCAGTTAACCACTGTATATTTTTTGAACTACTTTTCTCTCTTTTGTGATACTACATTCCCCTGACCTCTATCACTGTTTGTTCTCTTTCTTCTGCTTCCTCCTTCCCACCCCACCCCACCCTTAATTTTAGTATTTCTCATTTCTCTGTTTTTGTTCATCTTTCTTCCTCTCGCTGATAATCTCATGCCCTCCCATGGTTTCTTTCACCTCAGCGTAGATGATTCTTAAAGCTTTATCTCCAGCCCCTCGTTTATTGTTCATTCATTCATTCATGTCCAACTCTTTGTGACCCTTTAGACCATAGCACCTTAGGCCCTTCTATCTTCTACTACCTCCCAAAGTCCACCTAAGCTCATGTTCATCATTTCCGTACCTCTCTCTCTCTCTCTCTCGCTCTCGCTCTCTCGCTCTCTCTCTCTCCCTGTCTCTGTCTCTCTCTCTGTCTCTCTCATCCTCTGCCACCCCCTTCTCCCTAAAGCTCCAAACCCAAATTTCCAACTCTCTCTCTTGGATGACTACATCCAAGTTTCCATCTGATACCTCAAACTCTACATGTTCCAACAGTTTCCACCTAAAACATTTATTTTACTGACTCGCCTATTTTCTGTCAATGGCACTGCCATTCCCCTAAGTCACCTAGACCTGAAAATGCATTGCCATTTTTGATTTCCCTCTCTATATACAATCAGTTCATGGGAATTCTAGCGGTTTCTCCTTCTGCAGAATCTTTCACATTTATTCCCATCTCTCCTCATTGCTACTACTCTATATTAGGTAGGTAGACCTTCATTAGCTCATCTCTATAGTTCAAAAGCCTCATGTCTGGATTTCTTGCATCCAACCTATCCTTCTCTCCTGCTACTACCAAATGAATGTTGATAGGAAGGATACCTTGGATCACATCACTCCTTTGTTCAAAGAACCTCAATGGCCTTCACTGCCAACTGCACACTGTCTAATATCCTTCATCTGGCATTTAAAACCCTCTAGCTTGTCCCTAACCTATCTTTTTAACCAAATCTCCCACTAGTTGTTTTTAATCTATTCTATGTTCCAGCTTGACTGAACCAGCTATTCCTCAAATATGCCACATTGTTTCCCCCCTCTGAGCCTTGCTCATGATGTTTCTTCCATATGGAAAGACTTTTATGACTCACGAACCCCTGTCCTACTGAGGCCCAGCTCAAATACCATCTTTTTCACAAAGATTTCCTTGCTCTTTTCATTTAGAAATAATCTCTCCATTCTATGAACTAGCTAACACATTCCTTTATACCACCCATATAACATTTTCACATTCTAAACAGCTTGGTGGAGCAGTGAATAGTGCTCTGGGTCTCAGGGTGGGAAGACTTGAATTTATATCTGGCCTCAGGCACTTACTAGCCATGTGATCCTGAACAAGTCACTTAACTTTTGTCTGCCTCGGTTTCTTCAACTGTAAAATGAGGATAATAACAGAACCTACTGCACAGGGGTGTGAGGATCAAATGAAATAATATTTGCAAAGCCTTAACACAGTGCTTGGCACATGGTAAGTGCTTAATAAATGCTTGTTTACTTCCCCCTTCTCCTAAATTGGTTTCAATTACTTGAATGTCTATTTCATCTTTTTTAATAGACTGTAAGCCTCATGACAGCAGAGACCAGGTCTCATGCTTCTTTATATTTCTTATGGCACAAAGCACATTAAGATACTATGAAATTTCACTAAGTCAGAGTGCCTGTTGACCATGGCCACCATTTTGTTGCTACCTCAGAGCTCCTGGATTTTCTGCACTCCTTTGGTTTCTCTTAATACTAACATCTTTATTTGTTGCAAATTTATTCCTCCACTTGAAGTCAGGAAGAATTGAGTTCAAGCCTAACCTCAGTTACTTACTAGCTATATGACCCTGGGCAATTAAATTAATTATTTCTAAGACAAATGTCAGCTGGCCCCAAATGAGCTTGAAATATGATAATGAAGAGTTCTTTTCCTCTTCTTCCCTTCTGGTATTTGATTTGGAATCTCATACATCCTTGGGATGTCAAAATGCTGAATTTCCCTGGTTAGAGCTTAAAGATGAAGGATATTAATCCATTTCTATTTTGACTTCCTTCCTTCCTTCCTTCCTTCTTTTCTTCATCCCTTCTGCAGAAATGAAGGGGAAAATGTAGTTAAGAGAAAAGAGTAGACAGCCATGGTCCCATTAGAGCCTTACACAGAGCAATCAGTGAATACCAAATCACCACTGTCTCCTCAGATACCCAATTTTTCCCCCTATGGTTACAGATACTTTTCGAGCAACTTTCACATCACAGAAAAGACATTTATCTTATAACTAACAGAGAAGAATTTATTTCTTCAAATTTTTACTTAGTAAATTATAATAGCAACTTAGATTTGAAGATCTTTCCCACCCCTTAATAGGCCATGTGACCTGCTTATGTCACAGGAAGCTTAAGTCACATGTGGTAGGAGGAGCTTGCTGAGAGGAAAAGGAAGTTGCATCACAGGAAATGCTGAGAGAGCCATTATGGTCTTCATGACAGAACTGAGGTAAAGAGAGCCAATCTGTGATAGCTGAGCAGAGTGTGGTGGCTGTCAGTGAGTGAGTTTTTGGGAAGGCCCCTGTAGGGGGTCAAAGAGGTTTTGGGAAGGTGAGGCTCCATGCTGTGATATTGTGTTTTAAGTTCCTTGCTGTTATAAAGTGGTCTCACTGGTTGTGGGCGCTGGTGGCTTGGTTATGGGATCTGATTATCTGGTGTCTGAATAAATGTTTTACTTGTTCTACCTTCTATGGAGAGTCTTTCACACTTGCAATACAGAACTACATAGGCATATGTATTATCATCGATGTTGTGTTTATTGCCTTACTGATATAGTGACCTAGGATGGTTTGTGGATGTGGGGAGGTGAAACATAGTGACTGCCCAAGAAAGTTTTAGCTCTTGGATTGTGAAGGGACTGCTGGCTTTAGAGAGAAATTTGACTCCCCACCCCAGGAACTGAGGGGCTTGGGGAGTCCTTATAATCCCGTGCAATTGGAAAGTCAAAACATAGATATTAATATCTGAGCACACATTCAAATAATTATAGGACCTTAATGTTAAAAGACACAATAGAGTAGGGGTTCTTTACCTGGTGGTGTCTGTAGGTTCATGGATAGATTTCAGGAGGTACATAGAATTAGATGGAAAAAAGTTACATATGATTTTCACTATCTAAAAATTAGCATTTCCTTCAATTTTGAATGTCTTTGAAAACAACATTGTTCTGAGAAGGGATCTATTGGCATCACCAAATTGCCAAATAGGTTCATGACACAGAAAAGGTTAAGAACCCCTGCCCTTGAATTTGACTTCCTACTATGTGAAGAAATACCCTGGCAGATAAATGATCAATCAACCTCTCCTTGAACCTTTCCAATGATGGAAAGCTCATTACTTTGTAAGACAATTTGTTCCATTGTTCAACAGCCCTCATTTAGAAAGTCCTTTTATGTATTAAAATGAAATCTGCCCTCCTCTTAACTTCCATTCAGTAATACTAAAGCTACGCTCAAGAAAAAGAAAGGACATTTACCTGTCTTCCATATGACAATCCTTCAGAGAGCTGAAGACAACGATTACTATGACATCCCTTAAGTCTTCCTAGCTCCTTCAGGATTCTCATGACATAGTTTTTAGAGTCCTTCACTATCCTGTTTTCCCTCTTGAACATTCTCTCATTTGTCAATTTCTGTCTTTAAGAGTGGTATCTAGACCTGAACCCAATTTTCTTTATGTGTCCTTGCTAGTCTATTTTCCCTTCTTGAAAAAGGCAATGTGCCATTGAAATAGACAGATGTCTATGTCATTCCAAAGGGAAAAATCCTCTTAACTCTGGGCCACTTTTAAAATTAATCTCTTTTCTTCACACCCATAGCTGTCACCTCCATTAGCTCTACTAAAATTATCTTCCACCCTCACATCGCTCTCTTGTTCAAATACCCCTTATAGCTCCCCAAAGCCTTTTTATGGGAGATTTAAAGGGTTTTTGTTTGTTTTTCACCGTCACCACTTGACACCTGGTTTAATCATTATTTTAACTTCTTGCTTTCTTACTCTGTCACGGCTTTGTTCCCTCTCACCACTGCCAAATATACTACTGATTTCACACTAAACTGAATGCTTGAAATAGTTTCTCTCTTTTCATCCATTTCCCTCTTAGAAATCTCTTTTAAATAGCTGTCTTGTCTTTGAATCTCAGTGATATGAACCTTTAAAGACAAGGGTAACTCTGATCTCTCCTCCATCAAAAACCCTAGAACTTTACAGCTTAAAAACTGATCACAGCCACCATCTATGGTATTTTTCCATCTGAATTGCAGACTGCTGTCTAGTGATAAGCTATTAGAACCCAAATCATATCTCCCATGTTTTATAAGCTGTGAAATCCTTTGTTATTCAGTCATTTCAGTTATATCCAACTTTTTATGACCCCATTTAGGGTTTTCTTAGCAAAGATACAGGAGTGCTTTGCCATTTCCTTCTCCAGCTCATTTTACAATTGAGGAAACTGAGGCAAACAAGGTTAAGTGACTTGCTTAGGGATACACAGCTAGTAAGTGCCCGAGGCCAGATTTTAACTCTGGAAGATGAGCCTTTCTGACTCCAGGCCCAGTGTTCTATCCACTGTACCACCGAGCTGCCTTGTGAAATCCTTTATAACAATGCAAAAAATGGGTTTTTTGAGAGAATAGTTGTTAATGGTTATTTCGTGGAACCTGGATTTTTCCAGAAAAGTCATCAAATATTGTCAAAGGCAGAAGATGAGACGTACCTTATTGCAATGACTAGATTGCAGACAACACACCTAAACGTACCTGGAGGTTCTCATTTATACTTAGAGTAATAATATACTACCCCTAATGGATAGGTGACCCCACTGATGTGTAACCCACTGTAGCACTGCATTTCAACCTCTGGATAGCCATTTGGCTGTTTTTCACCTACCGTGGTGGGGAACCTGTGGCCTGAAGGCCACATGTGGGATTCTAGGTCCTTGGGTGTGGCTTTTTGACTGAGTCCAAGTTTTACAGAACAAATCCTTTTATAAAGGGGATTTGTTCTGTGAAATTTGGATTCAGTCAAAGGCCAGCACCCATGGACTTGGAAGGCCACCACCCCTGCCCTAGAACAATGCTTATTAAACTCAAGCATTTGCAGCTATGCCCTAAGTAAATGGCCCTAAGTAAATGGCCCTTCTTGCTAGGATCTCCTGATCTGGCAGATTGATTCCTTGCCTAAGTTTGCATATAAAGGAAATGATACAGTAACAATGGAGCCAAGATCACCTGATTCCTAATTTAGTGCTTCACTCTCTGGATCAGATTGACTTAAAACATTGCAGGGCATGGACTAAGGCTAAGTTTCCACATTGTCTATTACCTTTGTGGTTTTCAGTGTAACATAATCTGGGACCAGAACTATGCAGCTATGAATTTATGCCATTCTCAAGGGATGTGTCACCTCCTGTGGGAAGCCTTTCCCTTCAGTTATTTGTTAGTGGCCTCTCCCTTGTTCTCCAATTATCTGTGTACATATTCTGTTTGCCTCACTGTTGGAAGACAAAAAATGTGGACATTTGGAATACCAAACATAGGGAGGAGAACAGGGATTGGTCCTGTAATTTCGTTAACGTAGGGACTTCCTAAATGAGGAAAACCCTCTCTACCAGGTTGATACCTTTTCAAGAAATTATTATTATTATTTTGCAATTGGGTTTAATGAACTTGCCCAGGGTAACACACATAGTAAGTTTCTGAGGCTGGATCTGAACTCAGGTCCTTCTGACCTTAGGGCCAGTGATCTGTACACTGTGACATCTAGTTGCCTCTAATATCTTTACTTTAACTTGTAGCCTAAGAGAGTCACCCAGAACACCGAGAGGTTTAAATGTATTGTCTAGGGCCCCACAGCTAACAGAGATCAAAGGTAGTACTTGAATCTAGGTCTTCCTGGTTTTATCCAAGATGCCATTTTGCCTCTTCACATTGCACATAATAGATACTTAATAAATGTTTGTTGGATTGGATGCAAATTAAATGTTAAATGATGTTAAAATGTAACTTTGGCTTAACTTCATTTTAACAACATTTCAACAATACATTTTAAACAAACAAATACAGCTGACTTCTTTGTGGGAATATTGTAGGGAAAATACTTTGTACATTTTAAAAGGCTATAAAAATGTGACATTATTTTAGGCTCTTTTACTTCCCTAAACCAAAATGACAGAGTCATTAGTCAGCTACCAAGAATCTTCTCTCTTCAGAATGAGCAATGAGTCATCTCCTTGTAATGGAAATAGTGTGGAATAGTTTGATTTTTTTGAAGACGTCACATTGTTCCTATTTGCCAAGGAAAGCAGAAAGCCAAAGGTAGGCTCCCATCTAGGCTTGTGGAAAGGTGAGATGGGCTCGAGTGTGGAGTGTTGTGGTGGAACCCGACTGGACACATTTTTCATTTGACCCAGAAACAAATAATTCTCGAAGTTCAAGGGCATGGAGGGGCCCCTCTGCTCTGTAACCAAGCCTGAAATGAACTGATGGAGGAACAAGTCACTAGGGAGGGCTGGCACACCTTCCAGAGGAGAATTGGTTTACCATCTGCATTTCAAAAAGCATTTGTCCACTGAAAGAAGGATGCCGGCTGAGGTTGAAGAAAGAACATGAATCACCTGCTCTTGGCAGGAATTTCTGTCCTTGCTCAGCTGCTTTTAGCCTTTGTCCTTGCGGTAACCCTGAGAGCTGTGGGCTGAGGGGAAGCAGGTGTTTCTCCACTCTGCAGTCAGAACAGGTTTGAAAGTGGAAAATGGCATTGCCGTTTAGCAAGAGCAAAGGAAGCTACAGATTCTCTGGCTGTTTTCTATTTTAGTGGAAATAGGCCTCCAGGGCCCAGGTATTAAGCAGGGACCCCAGATTTTTACACCTGGAGGTGGAAAGGGTACAGAGATCCTAGAACATCTCTTTCTTCTTTTTCCATGAGCTCCTCATCCACTTTGGTGAGGGGGAGGAAGAGGGATGGGAGGTGATAATATCTGAATACATGGCAGGACAGGATGATAATGACCTGAAGTATCATTCTCAAGCCTATTGCTTGGGAAGTGAGCCAACCCCACAGTGACACCCCCACCCCAGACCCAGCAGTCACAAAGGCACAGATTTGGAGATAATTACTGCTCTTATCCCCACATATCCTTCCCTAGTATTAGGCCTTGGCTTGGGTAGCAGATACCCAGAGGATTGGGGGTCAAAGTAGGCCCATGGAAGAGGAGATATAAGACTCTGATTTCCCTAAACCTGATGCAGGAACATTAGAGGACCATGGCAGGGATGGCCCCAATGAGGGTAAACTGAGTTTGCCAGTGGAGCCAGGTGCTAGTAGTTTGAGAGAGGGGATGTTTACGGTGCAACGTATGGAAAAAGAGTTCTGGCCAAGTGTGTGCTATCACTCTCCTGCATATAGATCTAAAGCCTTTTCTTTGATGCCTGTGGTAGCAGGGAATTAATTCTAAATTGGGCATCCTCAAAATTTAGCAGCACCTGAAGCAAAGTCACAGTTGCTTCACTCTGATTATGACTCCAATGATAAACTCTATCTTTTATGTTTGCTTGCTTTTTTTTTACTTAGAAGTAAAATATAAGTGTATATAAGTTTTAATCAAGTCAATTTTTTTCCAAACCATAAAGCATTATATAAATGCTATAATTATTACAGATGATTCTCTGGGAATAGGAGAACAAGAGATATAATGGGAAATGTAGGTGATATTAAGATAAACAATATCAATTAAGATAAAAATATGCAACAAAACGAAAGATAGAGAACACCATGAAATGCAAAATGTTCAGTTCTGACCACATCAAACCAAAAAGCTCCTGCACACACAAAGCCAATGCAACCAAGACCAGGAAGGAAACAGAAAACTGGGAAAGAATCTCTACAACCAGTGTCTCTGATAAAGGTCCATCTCCAAAACACACAGAGCACTGTGTCAAATCTACAACAATACAAGTCATTCCCCAATTGGTAAATGGCCAAAGGACATGAACAGGCAGTTCCCTGAGGAAGAAACCAAAGATACCCACAGCCATATGAGAAAATGCTCCGAATCGCCACCGACTAGAGAAATGCAAATCAAAACAACTCCCAGGTACCACATCACACCTGGCAGACCAGCCAACATGACAAAACAGGAAAACCACAAATGCTGGAGAAGATGTGGGAAAACCGGAACACCAATGCACTGCTGGTGGAGCTGAGAACTGATCCAACCATCCTGGAAAGCAACCTGGAACCATGCCCAAAGGGCCACACAAATGTGCACACCCTTAGACCCAGCAACATCACCTCCTGGGTTATATCCCAAAGAAATCACACAAATGGGAAAAGGACCCACATGCACAAAAATATCCATAGCAGCTCTTCCCATGACAGCAAAGAACCAGAAACCAAGGGGATGCCCGTCAATTGGGGAACTTCTGAACAAGTTGTGATATGTGAATGCAATGGAACACCACCGTGCCACAGGAAATGATGAGCAGGTAGACCTCAGAAAAACTTGGAAAGACCTACACAAACTGATGCTGAGTGAGGGGAGCAGAACCAGGAGAACGCTGCACACAGTTACAGCCAACCCTGACAGATCCTGCTCCCCACAGCAATGCAAAGCTCCAAGACAACTCCAAAAGACTCATGATGGAAAACTCCATCTGCATCCAGAGAAAGAACCACGGAGTACGAATGCAGATCAAAGCACACCAACTGTTCTCTCTCTCTCTTCCTTGTTCTGTTTCCCCTTTCTCGTGTCTCACCCCACTAGCTACAATTCCTCTTTACAACATGACCAATGCGAAAATACTCCCAATATGAATGTATGCTCAGAATCCACATCAGACTGCACGCTGTCCTAGGGAGGGGGGAAGGGAGGAAGGGGGAGAAAACCTGGAACTCAAAAGTCTGTGGAAGTGAATGCTGCAAACCAAAAACAAATAAACAAATTTTTAAAAATAAATAATATGCTTATTGGATTAGGAGGATTTGATTTTTTCCCCCTGTGGGCAGGAACAAGGAAGAACTAGAAGTAATGGGCAGAATTTATGACAAGAAAGATTTTGATGCAGTACAAGAAAAAAAATTTTAATGATTATTGTTGCTTAGTCATTTTCAGTTGTGTCCAGTCTTGAGGTTTTCCTGGCAAAGATACTAGAGTGGTTTGTCATCTTTTTATAGATGAGGAAACTGAGGCAAACAGGGTTAAGTGACTTGCCCAGGGTCACACAGCTAATAAGTGTCTTGAGGTCACATTTGAACTTGGGTCTTCCTAACTTCAGTCCCAGCACTCTATTCATTGGGCCACCTAGCTGCCTATGATTATAGCTATCTATTTAGGGGTCAGCAACCAACTGGAATGGCCTGTCAGGGTTTTTACATTTTTTAAAATAAAAGTTCTATTGTATTTAAAAATGTAAAAACCATTCTTAGCTTGTGAACTGTATAAAAATATTTGGCATATTTGGCCCTACAGTTTTCCAACTCTTCCTCCATACAAAAGTGGAATGAGCTGCCTTAGAGAATTTACAGCTCCTGGAGAGGTTTGCATGGGGGCTGATGGCTACTTATCAGAGATACTATGCTTCATGTGGTGAGTTAATCTAGGTAACTTCTGAGATCTCTTCTATGATTTGTTATAGGTTTCAAGGTAGGGCTATTTTGTCCTTAGGTTTGGTGACTTAACAGGCTCTGATCCTTTCTGTAGCAGCAGGGTGCTTCCACCAATTTACTAAATGTGAGATCCTCTGAGAATAAAACTCAGTCTTTCCCTTCCTCTTCTCCCTTGAGATCAACATTCAGCCCCCGTTTCTTGGAGCTGCTGTCTCCGACCTCCCTGTGGTTTTTGTGGGGGGTAACACCATTCTATAGGTGTTGGATACTGATGGAGGAGAGAATGACATCCCCAGAAGTGATGGCTTCTTCAAATGTCTGCTTGCTCTTCTCGAGTTGTGAGGCTCTAGATGGCGGAACAGAGCGATCTCTTTCCAGCTCTGCTAAGACTTCCAACTTAGATGCGAACTGGTCTTTGAACTCACCTTCGACTCTGTAGAGCTCTTGCTCCTAGTCCTCCATCGTGGCTGCAAATGTGCAGCGGACTCAGCTTTGGAAACTTCAGGGGCCGCAGGAGCCCTTGGCGTGAGGGGCTAAAGCCCAAACACCTGGAGCTGCCCAGATGCCAAGAAGCTGGTCCAAAAAGCAAGTCAATTTTTTGATACTTCACTTTTTGTTTCACAGCTATTTAACAATTTCTTGTTGGCGTTCCACAATCTTATTTAAATTGATTACTATATGAATAACGTCTTTTCATATGCCGGAAATCAACTACTCAGTTAGCAAATGAACAGGTAACTCATTGAAAATCCAGGTCATTGATCAGGGGCATTTTATCTACTTGTTGAACTTAGAGGGACTCAGGGACCGTAAAGATTTTACTTGGGAGTATGTGGATATACCCATTGGCACTTCATTGAGAGTACTAATGACATCTGCTGATTAAGTTTCAGTGACTGGGACTGCCTTCAATATGAATTGGTGAGGTCATATTTACATAAGATGGATGTGGAAGGAGAGAATTTTCATCCTAGACTCTCTCTTTTTTGTCTATTTTGCAAGATTTTGACAGCACATCTGAGCTAGAAGCAGACCAGTGTCTTAAGGGTCTTCTCCCTGACCCAGGCCATGCTAGTGGCTGCCTTGAGGCAGAGGCACATGGAAGCTACATAGAGCTATATGCATTCTTCACATGAGAGAGGAGATTCTGGACTCCAAGTTCCTGGCGATAGTCTTGGAAAGAAAGATTGTGAAGGAGACACTTATGTGAACCATGTGGCAGCTATAAGAAGAGGAACCATGTGGTCTGAGCAGCAGAGGTTCCTGAACCCCCAATTTCTGGAGAGATGGGAGAGGGCCTATATTCTTCCTACATGAGAAGAGATTTCCTGGGCAGTCTAATTTTGTAATTCAACTGTTTAGACAGAGAAGGGTAATTTTCTGGGCCAATGCCAGTGTCAAGTTTGAGAGTCCCAAAATCCATTTTTTTTAATCAGAGAACAGGGAATTCCTGAGCAGCATCAGCCTCTTGAGGAGAAGAAAGTCATTCACATGCCCATCTCCTCCCTCCCTACCACACACACACACACACACACACACACACACACATACACACTCCCTGAAGGAGTGACAAGGGACTAAAGTCACTATTTGGGAGAACGGGAACTCTGGGCTTTGCATTCCACTATTACTATGAGTTATTTGTATGATATAGGTCTGTTGGTGAGGAGGTTAGCTGTCTAACAGCTTAACTTAAGGGGCAGCTAGATAGCACAGAGGCAGGGTGCAGGTCTTAGAGCTAGGAAGTCTTGAGTTCAAATCCTGCCTCAGGCATTTACTTGGTGTGTGATCCTGGGCAAGTCACTTACTTCTCTGTGCCTCAGTTTCTCCATCTGTAAAATTAGGATGATAATAACACCCACCTTATGGGACTGTTGCGAAGATCAAATGAATTAATGGGAAGCACCTTGGAAACCTTAAAGTATAATATAAATGCTAGTTATTAATATTATTATTATCTTGAGAAGTCAAGTGACTTATCCAAGATCATACAAGTAGGAAACAACAGATCTTCGGTTTGATTCTGAGTTCTCTCACTCCGACTACAAAGTGATTTCTATCATACCATGAGCCTTGCTTCAGGTTCTCTTCCTGGACACTCCTCAGATGTCATTGACGCTCTCAGGGTGTGAGGAACGAGGGAGTCTGAGTTTTCCTGGTCATATTGGATACTGCAGAAAATTCATTTCACCTCCATCCCCCTTTTTCCAGCTCTTGGCAGTCTCTGTACACAAAGACTTCCTGCCAGGCTGTGTTGTTAAGCAAAATTGTCTCATTAGCATGGCTTTTGTTTCTTGTGAGTGGAAGTACTTTCAGCTGTTAAGTGCTAAGCCCCAGGCCCAGGGCCTTGTCAGGTGTGAAACCTGTGTGGG
>CM053622.1:613096415-613124049 GCA_028646595.1 Phalanger gymnotis | reverse complement strand
TCAAGTTTTTGCTGCGGTGGGGCCTAAATAAATTTCTTGTTGTTTTCTCCTCAGAGAATCTCTCATACCTTGCGATTTCGGACCATTCAAACATATACATGATTATATTTGAGATCATAAATTCGGCCTTCCTACTACACAGGCTGACTGTGTTGATCTCCACACACCCTCTTCTCCTTAGAGCTCCCCTTTTTGATCCACTTTCATGAAGCTCCCTGACATATATTTCATTTTAAACTACATTAACCTAAACCCTTGATGTCCTTCTTACCTCTCAGCATAAGCTGGGTGTCCCATTAGTCAAATGCAGACAAGGCATTGTTTCATAAGTTTATCTGTGAATTTGGGTGAGATTATTCAAACCACTTCCAGTGAAGCTTGGTGGCACCTGAAATATATATAATCTTCTAGCCAACTCTCAACTTAGCCTGGTTGAGAGAAAGATCAGACTGAGCCCAACTTCATGTAGTTATGTCCAGCAACCAAGAAGAGACCAAAAGTTCCTTTAATAAATTGCACCTTCAGTCAAGAAATGTCTGTCTTGAATGACAGAATGAAAAGTGCCAGGCCATAATTCAAGCAGTCAATCAAATCAACAATCCTTTATTAAGTACCAACTATGTACCAAGTACAATGCTAGATTCTAAAGATATAAATATAAAAGCGAGAAGCTCCTCCCCTTAAAAAGTTTACATTTATAAGTTTACATTACGAAAGTGTCTGTGTGGAAGGCGGGAGGGAGGGAAAAGGGGGATATATTATGCTCACAGAAAAGTAAATATAGGCATTATACAAAATAAATGTTTAGTTATTTTTATTGTGGCACTAACACATAGAGGAATCAGGAACTCATCATAATGAAAACCAAATCTTGAGTAACTTTCCCAGGCTCTTGAAACCAAAGTCTCTTCCAGAGTATTCAGATCCTTCTGAGTGGGAAAACAATAGGGTCTGGAAACCAGGAGAATATTGTACAGAGTAACAGCAATATTGTAACCACAACAAACTATGAAAGACTTAGCTACTCTGACCCCAAGGACTTAAGGCAAAAAATGCTATCCACCTCCAGAAAGAGAAATGATGAACTCTGAATGCAAATGAAAGCATAATGTTTTTCCCTTTATTTTTCTTGCCTTTTTATTTGCAACATGGCTAATATGGAAATATGTTTTGCATGACTTAACATGTATAATTGCTAACATACTGCTTGCTTTCTCAATGGGTGGGACAGGAGGGATGGAAAGAATTTGGAACTTAAAAAAAAAGAACGTTAAAAATAAATTAATAATAAATAAATGAAAACTGGTAGGGCTTGGAGTCAAAGGATTTGAATTCACACTCCATTTCTAATATTTACTAGCTGTGTGACCTGAAGCAAACTGTCTCTGTTTCCTCATTTACTTGGACAAGATGATAATAATAAGAGTTTATATTTGTATATATATGTATATATATATATATATGAAGTTTTAATGTTTGCAAAGAACTTGACATTCATTGTCTCCTTTGAGTCTTACAACTTCATTACAATCACAAAATCGTAGAATCTAAGAGTTGGAAGGGGCCTCTGGGCCATCTTATCCAGCCTATACACAAAAGGAACCCCCATAATATCATACTGACAATCCTTATCTTACAGATGAGAAAACTGGGCATCAGAGAGGGAAAGTGACTTACTCATGGTTACATTGCTAGTAAGTGTCAGAGATCTGAATTGGGTATTTGTGATTCCAAGTTCTATCTACTGTGTCTCATTTAGATGATACCTAAGGCTCTTTTCAGTTCTAAATCCTTTGAGTTATACAACAGTATGCTTGGGAAAATAAAGATTAATTTAATTCATGCCTATCTTGATCAATACTTAGCACTCACAATTATATATTGCTTTAAGATTTACAAATTTACTAATCACTTTCTTCACAGCAACACTTAGAGAAGTAAGCCCAGGCATTATTATCTCCATTTTATAGATTAAGAAACTGAGGCTCTGAGAAGGAAAATTTAGGGCTGCATAACTTTGTTGTTTATTATTGAGTCATGGGGTTTTCTTAGCCGATATTAGAGTAGTTCGCCATTTCTTTCTCCAGCTCATTTTACGGATGAGGAACTGAGGCAAATGGGGTTAAGTGACTTGCCCAGGCTTAAGCAGCTAGGAAGTATCTGAACCTAGATTTGAACTCATGAAGATGAGTCTTCTTGATTCCAAGCCCAGCTCTCAAACCACTGTACCACCTCGCTGCCCAATAAATGTCCAAGTCAGGATTTCAGCCTGAGTTGAATTTGATTCTGTTGCCTTCTATGATGCATCTGCTACCAATCTTCATTACCAAGAAGCAAGATTATTACAGGATCACAGCAATTTTTAGTTATGTGAATGGATAACTATAAAAATATACAAATAGGATCCCAATTGTTCCTTTATTTTGGCATTAACCCCTTTTTTATTACGGTACATTAGCATTCAATAGTTACCATGCATTTTTAAAATTCAATTTTCTCATTTGTAAAATGGGCCAAATTTGCTACATTATAATTTAACCTCATTTTCTCCAAAGCAAACACACATAATATCCTGCTCTTTTGAAACAAAGGACTTTTCACTGTGAAATGAAAACAAGCTGTATTCCTTTGCTTTTTATAATGGAACAGTGGAACATGTAGCCTTTGGTGTGAATCCAGTCCCTTGCAGGAACCTGAATTCCTCCTTTGTGTGTAGAAGGCAGGGTTCATATTAGAATTTACCTATTTCGAAAGTAGGGTAGAGACTTTCAGTAAGGATCATTCCCTACTCTCAGACTTTTGAACCAAATGAAAATAAAATGTCCAAAGCTATTCCACCTAGTGGAAACCATAGCTCTGACTTCTTCCTTTAAGCTTTGTTTTTTCATCCCTGCTGAAAGTGGTGTGTTCCTCTAGGGTCAAATATCAGTGTTCTGGGAAAACAGCATAGTAGTGTCATCTGACGGCTCTCTGACATATGGTCTAACATTTACTCTCCTCATTTCAAAGTGATTCAGATCAATGGTCAGAAGTGAATACATTAAGTCTTCCAGCTTAGTCCATAAAGCAATTATTAAGCATCTATCATATGTCAGGCTAATATTTGACTGATAATTCAGGTTGCACCTAGCTTAAAGTAATCAGAATTTTAAAAATTTATAGTTCCCGCAACTATGTATCTCTCATGTTGGACATAAAAGAGAACCAACCTAGAGCAATGATAAAACAGTCAATAAACTAAATCAGCTATTTTAGCCTGGGGTTCTTAGCCTTTTTTGGTATCATGCACCAATCTAATACAGGCCGTGAATTCATAAAATAAGATATGTAGGATTATCAAAGGAGCTGTCTTCTCTCTCTCTCCCCTTCTCTTTCTCCCTCCCTCCATTTCTCCATCTCTCTCCCTCTCCCTTCCCTATTCCTGTCTCTTTCTCACCTCTCTCTGTCTCTGCCTCTCTGTTTGTCTGTCTGTCCTTCCCTCCTCTCTCATTGTAGGAACTCCTGGTGTGGAGTCTGACTCCCAGTGGAGACTGGCTATTTCTCTGAAATTTAGCCTCAGAGAGTTATCTGGGGTACTGAAAGTTTGAGACCAGCCCACGGTAACACTGATAGTATGAATCAGAGGCAGGTCAAGAAGGGAGGTCTTCCAGACTCCAAAGCCTGCTTCTATCCATATTGACATATTTTGTTTATGTGATAGATCTTTTCTTTCTGTCAATAACCTTCATGAGAAATGGCCCACATAGTTAAATTTCTGGAGTTTGAGCAACTTTGTAATTTTTCTTCCATAATTTCAAATTGCTTTCCAGAACAGTTGAACTAATTCATAGCCTCAGTTATGAGTTAGGTTGCCTGTCTTCTCACAACCCTCTCCACAATGAGTTTTCCAATCTTTTATAATCTGGTGGATGTGAGACAATACCTCAGAATTTTAATTTTCAGCCCTCTGCTTATTAGTGATTTTGAATCTTTTTGTCAAGTTGCTACTGATGGTTTGTACTTATTCTCTGTCTCCTTCCCCACCTTAACATTTTAATGGAAACGATCTCTGAGGGTCTGTCGCAGGCCTTCTTCTCTTCTGTCTCTACACTGTCTGCTTGGTAATCTGCACTTTGAGGCTGGAAACCCTGGATTCAAATGCCGCCTCTGATACATAGTAATTGTGTTAACATAAGCAAGTCATATAACCTATTTGAACCCCAATTTTATCATTTGTAAAGTGAAGAAAATAACTCCTGTGGTACCTCCTCATATCAGTATTATTATTTACTCCCATGGTTTCAACTACCACTCCTATACGGATAATTCCCCAATACCCAGCTAGCCCTGACCTTTCTTGTGAGCTCTACTTGCCTTTGTAATTACTCCCTATAATATTCCACTGGCACTTCAAATTCAATGTGTCCAAAACTAAGTTCACTATCTTTTCTCTTAAACTTGCTCCTCACATTGCAAAATTACAAAGAATAAGGATGGCCCCAAAGAAGAGATATGAAAAGATACCACCCCCATTCCTTGAGGTGGGAGGTCCACAGGAATGGAAGATTGCAAGTAATTTAAATTCAATTGATGTATTGATCAATACATAAATCAGTGATTTTTTTTTCTTCTTCCTCTTTTTCTTTGTTCCTGTTAAGATTTTCTTTGGTCTAATGGATGGCTTCTTGGGAGGGGGAAAGGGAAAGACACAGGGAGATATTTAGGTGGTGTAAAAACAAAAGATATCAATAAAAATGCATTTTAAAAAGGAACTCTACAATCTAGTCAAATTTGCCTTTTCTCTGCTCCTCACCCATGAGAATCTATTTGCCGTCTTTACGCCTGCGCACAGGCTGCCTGCCATGCCTAGAATACACATCCTCCTCCCCTTTGCCTTCTAGAATTCTTCTCTTCCTTCAAGATGTCTCCCCCAAGCTTTAGTCCTACACTACCCACCACCTACAGGACTTTTCAAAATGGATATCCCAGATATCTCAAAATCAACATCTCCAAAAACAACTTCAATCTTTCCCTTTAAACCCACCCATTTTCTAGACTTCCTTATTTCTTCCAAAGGCATCACTGTTCTTCTAGTGTCCCAGATTCATAATCTCACTGTCATCCAAAATGCCTCAATCTTCCTCACCCCATATGTCCAATTAGTTGCCAAAACTTGATGTTTCTACCTTTACAACATCTCTCCTCTCTGGCCAATTCTCACTGCTCACCATCGTAGTTCAGGATCTTATCACTTCTAACAATTTACTAGTTACCACCGGAATTGGCCTTCTATCTGTTCTTTACCTTGGACACTCTAAGTACAGGTGTATGCTGGGGCCATCTTCTAAGTGAGTATTTACACCTTGGAAATCACTACAAACATTAAAAATCAGGGTTTGATTTATTGTTTTGTTGATTGTCTGGACTTAAGAAAGTGATGGAGGTTAACAGATTAAACTTTAAATTGTGTCATGCATATTTTTTTTCTTTTGAAGAACCAGTTGTAACCAGCATGCCCCTGTATATATCCCATTCCATGTCTTTGCGCTGGCCATTCTTCATGCCTTCAATTCATTTCCTCTTCACCTTCACCTCATAGAATATATCTCCTTCCTTCAAGATGTAGCTCATGTCCCCCTGCCTTCTACATGAAACCTTTCCTGACTGCCCCAACGGCTAGTGCCCTTCATCTAATCTTGTGTTTAACTACTATGTATTTATCTGTATTTTTTCTGTCTATAATATACATATATACATACATATAACATATATACATACATGTACACATATCCTTGTTGTCTCCTCCACTAGAACGTAAATTCCTTGTGAGTTGATATCGTTTAATTCATTGGATTTGTATCCTCAGTGCCAAACACATAGTAGGTGATATTGTTCAGCTATGTCAGTTTGACTCTTAGCAATCCCATCTAGAATTTTCTTGGCAAAGATACTGGAGTAGTTTGCCATTTCCTTCTCCAGTTCATTTGACAGATGAGGAAACTGAGGCAAACAGGGTAAAGTGACTTGCCCAGAATCATACAGCTAGTAAGTGTCTAAGGCCAGATTTGAACTCAGGTCTTCCTGATTCCAGGCCTAGTACTCTTTCCACTGTACCACCTAGCTACTTAGTTAAGAAATACTTGTTGATTGATTCATAGTGTGATCCTACCCCATCCTTCCAGCCTTATTGCACATCACTCCCCTCCACACGTTCTATAGGTTGGCCATACTGGCTTTCTTGGTGTTCCTCACACATGATAATCAGCTTCAACACTGGCTGTACCCTATGCTTCAAATGTTCTCCCACCTCACCTCTACCTCTTGGTACCCCTGCTTTCCTTTAAGATTCAGCTCTAGCAATATCTTTTGCCTGAGTCCTTTCCGGGTTCCTCCAGCTCCTAGTGCCTTTTGCTTGCCCATAGTTACCTTGTATCTTTTAAAATTTATTTTATGCTTATTTATATATATGCATATTGTCATTCCTCAAAGAAAGACTCCTCTTCTCATATCTCATAACTTCACGGAGCTTAAAATGTAACCTCCTTGGGGGAAGAAACAATTCTGCTTTTTTATCTTTTTATCCCTTCAGTCAATGTAGTAATTTTTCTCAGTTTTGTCCAATTCTTAGTGACCCCTTTTTGGGGAATTTTCTTGGTAAAAAATACTGGAGTGGTTTGCCATTTCCTTCTTCAGCTCATTTTACAGATGAAGAAACTGAGGCAAACAGGGTTAAGTGACTTGCTCAGGATCACACAGCTAGTAAGCCTCTGAGGTAAGATTTGAACTCAGGAAGAGGAGTCCCCTTGAACTCTATCCACTGCACCACCTAGCTACCCTTTGTGTCTTCAGCACCTTGCATAGCGTCGGGTCCATGGTAGACATGTAATACATTTGATTTCTTGATTGATTTTTCCAGATGAAAAAAACAAAGACTCAAAAAGATTAAGTATAACTTGCCCAAGTTCACCCATCTATTAAGTAGCTGAGCAATAGTTCCCGTTCAAGTAACACTTTTAAGGTTTCCAAAGTCTTTTCTTCATGACATTTGAAAGTGGTAGCTATTAGACAGGTTTTGCTGGGATTATTAACACTATTTCACAGACAGAAGCTGAGGCTCAGAGAGAAGGTATTTGTTCAAATGAAAGCTTGAGATGTGACAGCTGTTGAAGATCATGTGTCCATAGACTTTGAGAAGAAACCTTAGATGTCCTCCAGTCCTACCTCATCATTTTACCAAGGAGGAAACTGAAACCCAGGGAAGTAAAGGGATTTGTCTAGGGCCACGTGGACAAATTTAGACAAATAAATGGCAGAGCAGGAAGTTGAACCCAAATCCTCTGTCTAATGCACTTCACATTGCACCCCACTATTATGGATTTTCTCCATGCCATTTTGGACATCTGCATTAGGCATAATTTATATCTTTTGTTTGGTTACAAGGCTGGAGAAGCCTCTCATAACAAGGTCACCTTTGTTTCTCTTACTTTTACATCCTCCCAAATGGTCTACTCTACATGGTGCTTCCATATTTTTGGATTTCCACATAGATGTATGTGGCATACCACTCCCCTGTCCATCTCTAAGATTTGTTTCTTTTGAACAAGTCATATGCTGGAATATTCTAATAAAATAATTATAAAGAAGTGTATACTCTAAAGAGTATAGACTTTCAGGTGAAACATCTGAAAAAAAATCTCTCCTATATACATTTCTACACATTAATTGGCAAAAACACATTAGGATCAATTCTGAACCTCTTATGAATAAAAAATTGTTTTAAAAATAATCAACAAAAGAATAAAGAATCACCTATAGTCCTTTGTCCTCTGGAGTTTCTTTGTAACTTCCAGCACTAACCTTAAACTCAATGAGTTTCTCAAAGCCTATGAGACCTTTTAAGGAGCTGATGTTATCTGAAGGCACTAAGGTCATCTTAGTAATTAACCTCAGGCTCAGTTCACTCCAGGATACACAAATCTATACCACTTTTCTCAGACATAGCAACCAGCAAGAATTTTCTCGCTTGGCTATAGAGGCAGGGGATTAACACCTCTCTAGCCTCTGATGCCTAGTTAATAGAAAACAACTTATATGGATCAGGGGATTATGATGGCAAATAAAGAGGCACTTCCTTCTTCTCTACTAACTGATGTGTTTACCTCTAGTATCTTCCAAGTTTGGTAGATGTGACATTGACTTTGTTGGCCTTTGCATGGAAAATGGGAGTTTCTTTTATGAATGGTGTCTATGAGAAGTTTTCAGATACTCTCCCTGAGGAGGGTACCTGTTGTACCTGTTTTCTGCTTAAGTTAAGATCAACCTTCTGGTTGAGGAAGGGAAAGTAGGAAGGATGTGGGCTCTCAAACAAAGCAGTACAAAAAAAATGCAAGGATGAAAAAGAAGAGAAAAAGGAGGGATAGGAAAGAATGAGTTATAGGGGAAAAAACAAAGAGAATATTAAAAAGCTATAGGACAAGGATTGGAAAGCCAACAAAGGAAGGAGGATACAGGAGTAATTTTCATGGTATATTAATAGATTGATATTATCCCTATTTTAAAACTCTGGTCCCTATTGAATAGTGACAGTTGCACTTTTCTTGTCTACAGGGGTAAAATAAGATTATTTAATGCTCCTAAAGTTCCACATGATAGACTAGAACCAGAGAATATCAGCATTTGCTCTTTATAACCCACCAAGAAAGGTAAATCTGAGAATCCCATATGCTTGGTATGCTGATGACCTTCAGATGACCACAGGTGATTTTGTAACCTCAGTAAGAGGGAGGCAGTTCCTCAGTAAATTAGGTCCTGGAAGGCTGTACTATTTCCTCTAATGTTTCTGTCTTGTTCTTCTGTTCCTTATTCTGATGGTTGTAGTGGCTGAAGTGAAAGGAATTGAAGGCAGAACTTCCTACTTTCAAGTTACTGCCAGTCATGGTTTGTGTCCATAAGTCATATCTCCAGAGCAATGCAAATGGAAAAAGGCTTTGATGTTGTCAGTGTCATGATGAATGAAGAGTGAGTTTTCTAGGATCTTTTTGAGGCCTTTAAGAAGAAAAACTTAAAGAAGAGAAAACTTGAGGGCATGATCTTTATCTTCAAATATTTGAAGGGCTGTCATGTGTGAGACATATTACACTTATCTGTTGCTCCAGACAACAAAACTAAAACCAAAAAGTGGACATGAGAAGGAGGCAGGATTTCAACTATGAATAAAAAACTAAGAATCAGAGCTATTCTTTTTTTAATACTATTTTATTTTTTCCAATTATATGTAAAGAATTTTTAGCATTCATTTTTACAAGATTTTGAGTTACAAATTTTTCTCCTTCTATCCCTCCCCTTTCCTCTTCCTAAAATGGTAAGCAATTTGATATAGGTTATATCTATGAGCTCATGTAAAACATATTTCCATATTAGTCATAGTTGTGAAAGAAGAAACAGACCAAAAGGGAAAAAAATAAGGAAAAATAAAGTGAAAAAAGTATACTTTGATCTGTATTTAGAGCCCATTGGTTCTTTCTCTGGTTGTGGATAGCATTTTCCATCATGAGTCCTTTGTAATTGTCTTTGGATCATAGTGTTGCTGAGAAAAGCTAAGTCATTTTCATAGTTGATCATCACACAATGATCATCATACAATGTTTTCCTGATTCTTCTCATTTTACTTTGCATCAGTTTGGACAAGTCTTTCCAGATTTTTCTGAAATCTGCCTACTCATCATATTGCACAATAGTATTCAGTTACGTTCATATACCACAACTTACTTAGCCATTCCCCAGTTGATGGGTATCCCCTCAGTTTCCAATTCTTTGTCACTACAAAAAGGGCTGCTGTAAATATTTTTGCACATGTAGATCCTTTTCCCCTTTTTATGATCTCTTTGAGATACAGACCTAGTATTGACATTGCTGGGTCAAAGGGTATGCACAGTTTAGTTGCCCTTTGAGCATAGTTCCAAATTGTTCTCCGGAACGGTTGGAATCAGAGATATTCTGCAATGTCTTAGGGTCTCCTTATGCTCTAAAAAAAACCACATTTTTGTTCTGTACTTAACAAATACTCAATAAAAATGAGCATTTCCATATACATAATTGAATAGATCAGTTAATCATCTAGAAAACTTTATTAACCACCTACTCTATGCCAGGCATCAGGCTGAGTTCTGGGGATACAAAAAGAGACAAAAAAAAATAGTCTGTGCCCTCAAGGAGCTTACAATCTAATGGAGGAAACAACATGCAAGCAAATATATATGAAGCAAGCATTATACAGAATGAATAAGACATCATTAACAGAAAAAGCACTAGAATTAAGAGAGGTTGGGGAAGGTCTCCTATAGACGGTATTTTAGTTGAGACTCAAAGGAAACCAGAGAGCTGAGTAGTCAGAGCAGAACAGGCAGAAAATTTCAGGCATGGGGGATAGTCAGAGAAAATGTCCAGAGCTGAAAGATGAAGGGTCTTGTTTGTTGAACGGCCAGAAGAGAAAGGGCCAAGTAGGAAAAAGAAGATTGTACACAACACTGCAAATCTCCATTATGTATAGCTTGATTTGCTTGAACAATATATAACAAATCAAAAATATATCTTTCAAGGCTATCCTGTTTGTTCTTCCTGTGCATTTTTGAACAAATGCTCCAATGACCCTCTTCTCTCTCTCTCTCTATCTTTTTTGTTGCTACCCTATTTGTATTCTACCCTCTCGAAAAATGGAAAAAAGAAACAAGAACAAATCCTTGTAAGAAATAAGCATGGCCAAGCAAAACAAATCCTCACATTGGTCATAGCCAATGTGTATCATTCTGTATATTTAGTCCATCACCTCTTTGACAGGAGGTGGAAAATGTGCTTAATCACTGATCCTCTGGAATTATGGCTGATCATTGCACTGATCAGAGTTGTTAAGTTTTATTTCTTAAATAATGTTACTGCTATATATCATTCTTCTAGTTCTGCTCACTTTACTTTGCATCAGTTCATATAAATCTTCCCAGGCTTCTCTTAAACTATGCCTTTCAACACTTTTTATGGCACAGCAGTATTCTGTTGCATTCATACAACATAATTTGTTCAGTCTTTCCCCCATTGATGGACATCCCTTAATTTTCCATTTCTGTGCTATAACAAAGAGGGCTGCCATAAATATTTTTTCTATATATAGGTCTTTTTCCATTTTCTTTGCTCTCTTTGGGGATATAGATCCAGTAGCAGTAGTAGGCCTGAGTCGAAAGCTATGTACAGTTTAATGACCTTGGGGACATATTTCCAAATTGCTTCCAAAATAAGCGTATTGATTCATAGCTCCACACCGTGTGCATTAATGTCCTTGTTGTTCCACAGCCCCTCCAACAATTATCATTTTTCATTTTTTTTGTCATCTTTATCAACCTGATGGGTATGAGGTAGAACCTCAGAGTTGTTTTAATTTGCATTTCTCTAGTTATTAGTGATTTAGAGCGTGTTTTTTCTTATTCTTGTCATCAACAAGCATTTACTAAGCACTTATCAAGTGCCAGGCACTATGCCTCTCATTGAGATTCAAATATGTACAAAAAGAAAAACAGTCCTTCCCCTCAGGGAGCTAGCTTTCTAACGGAAGAAGATAACACATAAAAGGAAATTGTTGATAGCTTGAATTTCTTCCTTTGAAAACTGCCTCCTATCAGTACCCTTTAACACTTTATTAGGGGAATGTTCTTACTTCCTTATGTCTCTTGGAATTGAGACTTTTATCAGAGAAATTTGCTGCAAAGATACCTTGTTTCATCATATAATAGTCACACCCTGGGGTGTTGGGATTGGTTTTTTTTTTTCAGTCCAAAAATTGATTTTAACCTTTCATCTTGTAATTGTCACATGGTATAATTCTGTTTGTCATGCTGCTTAAAAGGTAAACAGAGCAGCAATGTATTTACCAGTGGCATGTGGATATGCATTTATCTTTCCCTCATTTTGAGCTGCAAGCCTAGAATTCTCAGCCCACAGGCATTGTCAGTATATTTCTGAAAGCTACTTGCATGGTTTGTTTAGAGTGTTGCAGTACTAACTCAATGTGTCACTCAATGCAATGAAGAAATGTAGGTGCAAGGGGAGTGGGTGGGCAGGTGAAACGAAGCTGCCACGACTAAGTCACATGATAGGGTTAGACTTGCATCTTCCTGTTAAATTGTAAGTTCATCTGCCAGAATATATTAACATGTGAAGCATTTCTTTCTGATTATAGGTAAATATAAAAACTATTCTGTGGGCTTCAAGCTAAAAGTGATTGTGTTCATTGAACAACATGGAAACAGAACTGTGGAAAGACAGTTTTCAGTGAGTAAAAAAAATCGGTACGAGACTGGCGGAACTAAAAGACAAATAACACTGGCACCAATAAACCTTCATATAATGGTCACACCCCACTTTTCTGCAAAAAATTTGGTATAAAATCTGCAACAATTATGCTATGAATATGGTATTTTCCCAGTTAACCATTTCTCTTCTAATTTTGACTCTATTGGTTTTGTTTGTACAAAAAAACTTTTTTAAAATTTTATGTAATCAAAACTGTCCACTAATTCTTTTTAGGGTATAAGCAACCATGAAGCAGCGAGCATCACCGAGAATATTCAGACAGAGGCTAGATGCCATTGGCAAGATTGTTCCATTGGACTATCTGGAAAGTACCTTCCAACTCTAAGATTCTCTCAATGTATGATGAATCCTTATAAATTACTTGACATATTTAGGAGTAAAATTGTAGAATCTGGTTGTTGGTCTAGAGCTAGAGTTGTTATTTTTAGAGCAGTACTTTCCAATCTTTTTATTTTGTGACCTGCTTACATATTTCTCTATTTACTACAACACGTCTGGAGACAGGTACTAGGACTGAAAGGAGGGCATTATGTTGGAGATACTTTTGAGTTGTGTCTTTGAAAATATAATGTTTGACTCTAGTAATAAAGAATGGGAGAGGGGCAGCTAGGTGGCACATTGAGTAGAGCACCGGCCCTGAAGTCAGGAGGACCTGAGTTCAAATGTGGCTTCAGACACTTGATGTGTGACCTTGGGCAAGTCACTTAACCCCAATTGCCCTGCCTTCCCCTCTGTAAACAAACAAACAAACAAAAAAGAATGGGAGAAAAAAAGAGAGGTGATGATCATTGAGATGCTAACATAAGAATTTCAGGTCAGCTGCCACAAGGTGTGGATGCATGAAGAAATCCATTTCCTACCAGCAACACTGATTTTGGAATTCTTTGAACTTTCAATCATGCCTCCTTCCCCAGGAAACTCATTATTGGGAAACCTCATGGTCCTGCAAGATGAAATCTGCTTGGTACTCACAACTCATCAATACCTTCTGCCCCATTGATTGGACCCTTTGACTGGAGGTAAGGATCATGGGCTCTGTAAAGTACCTTCCAACTTCGAATTGGAAGTAAAGTATCTTCCAATTTCTCTGAGTCTATGATAAACCCTTACAAATTACTTGGCATATTTAGGAGTGAAACTGTAGAATTTGGTGTTGATCTAGAACCTCTCTTTAAAGAGGGAGATCAGTACTCTCCATCAGGCCTCATTAGGTCGTAAACTCCTTGAGAGCAGAGACAGTCTTTATTCTTATTTGTATTTGTATCCAGTACTTAGCGCAATGCCTACTGTGGTAGACTCATAATAAATTTTTATTGACTGACTGAAAAGCCAGTTTTGGGTTCTGGTGATTGATAAATATTTCTGGATTGAGATCATGATCATTCAATAAGCTAGAAGTAGTAATGTATATTGATGGGAGAGAGGAAGAATGGAGAAAAGATGAGGAGAAAGTGGGTCTTTCAGATTAGCAAAAGCCTGGAAAAGCCTATTCCCATTGGTTGGTGAATGACTGAGCAAATTGTGGTACATGAATGTAATGGAATATTATTATATGGGATGTGTAATAGAACATAAAGACAAATATGAAGAATTCAAAGAAACATGGGAAGACTTGGGTATGTGGGAAGTGATGTATGTAGAAGTGCAAAAATAGAGACTAGGAGAATAATACACAAGATGATCTTGTTAATGTAAATATTTTTAAATTTTTTTGAGGGGAGAAGGCAGGGCAATTGGGGTTAAGTGACTTGCCCAAGGTCACACAGCTAATAAGTGTATCAAGTATCTGAGGCCACATTTGAACTCAGATCCTCCTGACTCCAGGGCCAGTGCTCTACTCACTGCACCACCTAGGTGCTCTATGGTTTTACTTTACATGTCAGTCATAGGACACACAGTTCATAACAAAGACATTATGAAGTAACTACAGAACATTTTTCTCTGACTCTTTCCTTGCTAGAGAGAACTACAGCTCCCTTTAACCAGAATTCTAAGAATATAGCTGTAGTACTTTCTTCTGTCTTGTCCACTAAACTTCTCAGACAATGGCTATTTTCTTCTCCTTAGTCAAGCTGCCATAGAGGCCAAGGCTGAGACTAAGTATATCTTTAGAACTCTTCTGTTAACTGCTTTTCTGATCTCCTTTTCTGAAATTAAGTGAACTCTGTCATCTTCTAGTCCATTGTTTCTCAGGTTCATTGTCAGCTAACTTCCAGTCAGAAATGAATTTTAGTTCTTATCTCCTTACTGAAGTAAATCTCCTCAAAGCTTCGTTTCCTTAAACAGAAAAGTGATTTTAAAACACTGTGGTAATAAAACTATTTTAACTTTGCCCCACGAGCCTTTCTGTTCAATGCAGCCACTGTATTTACTAGAGAAGTCTGAAAGGTTCTTGACTTTTGCCCTACTTCCTATTACCGCATCATAACCTGATCTCTCTTAGACATCTGTTTTATTTTATTACAAGGGAGGGCTGATTGTTCAGAGGGAATAGTTTATCTGCAAATTACAGTGACACTGTGATAAAAGAAACAAACGCTTCGATACAACACATTATATTTTTTAAAGGCATATCAGTTGCTAGTCCATGTTAGAGAAAAAGGAAAAGCTTCATGCTCTGATTTATCAATGATATCTTGATGTCAGTGATGGTAAGAAATAGTCTAAAAGTTTCTTTATTGATAAGGGAAATAAATTATTTTAGGCACATGAAAGAGCCATGATACTAACCCTGGAAAACTTTAGGAAAGCTCAAGATGGTGAGAATCAGAATATCAATGCATATTAATAAGGGATACCAATTTTTTCCCTTCCTTCTGTGCCCAAGTGGATATGTTACTGACTCACAGAGGCTGGCTAACTAGTAAGATACCATTGTTCCTTTGCTCACTAAACTAACTTCTTCAGCTGTCTCACCAGAAATGGCTCTCAGAAAATTTGGCCTACCTAGTTAGGTAGGTTGAATCTGTCTGTAACAATTCACCTTTCTTCCTTAAAGCCCCTCTTCCCTTTTGCTCTCCCATTCCTCAAGTTGTTGTTGTTACTATTCAGTCAAGTCCTTGACCCCATTTGGGGTTTTCTTGGCAAAGATACTGTAGTGGTTTGCCATTTCCTTCTCTAGATCATTTTACAAATGAGAAACTGAGGCAAACAGAGTTAAGTGATTCTTCCAGGGACATACAGCTAATTAGTTTCTGAGACCAGATTTGAACTTACAAAGATGAGCCTTCCTGACTCCAGGCCAGCACTCTATCACTGTGCCACCTAGTTAGCAGAGCCTTTAGGTTGTTTCTTGGTTTAAATCTTGATTAAAATCCTCCCCAGTTTCAAATCCTCAAACCAGCCCATGTGTTTCCCTCTCTCTTCTCTCCACCATTATCCTATGTCCCCTTTCTTCAGAACCTGCTCGTTGATAAGCTAGATAATCTACTAAACTAATTTAAACCACCTTTTTAATAGGTTAAATGCATTATCCCTCCTACATGATATTTGCAGATTACAAGTCACATCACCTTCACTAGTGGAAAACCCAGTGGATTTGGAGTCAGAGGACATGGATCCCAGCTTTGTTACTCCCTGTCTGGGTGAACTTGGGCGAAGTGCTTCACTGTCAGGGTCTTAGTTTCTTTGCCTACAAAATAGAGTTTGACTAAATGACCTTTTGGATCACCTCTGGAAGAGAATCCTGTGATTCTAAGGAACTTGTTAAAAAGAGCCAACTTTGAAATGTGCTACCTAAAATAATTTAAATCCCAGAACACTTCATTGAGACATAGAGAATGTGATGTTTATTCATTCATTGCACATTAGCAATCCACATATCAGGTGTGATTTTGAGAAGAAAATAAAATAAATCAGGGAGAAGCACATTTGCAACAAAAAAGAAAAAAAATATTGCAAATCTGCCCAATGTGGCAGATGACTAAGGAATGGAACAAAGTAGTTGATATTTCTTTCTTATGTTTTGTTTTGTTCTGGCCTTCCCTAATGGGGGCATACCTTGTCTGCGCTCAGGATGAGTCTAAAGAAAAACTATGTTTCCTAATGCCTTGTTAACATAGGCAGGTATTGTTTCCAAACCCTCACACTTAAAAAGAAGTGAATGAAGCAACCATAAATTGTTAATTGTATTCTTATTAACATTAAAATATTATCTTTAAAATATTAATGTTTAAAATATATCAGATTATACATTCTAATGGTGCTTTGGAAACTCTTCCTCAGTGCTTTGAATGAATGAACAAATGAAATCATCCTGTTTCCATTAAACCCTCTTCCCATAATTCCATGTTCACTGGAATTATATCCTAATACTTCAACTTCCTTCTCCAAGCTTTGTGTTTTAATGTTTGTTAGGTTACTTCCGTTCCCGCCCGCCCCCCCACTTTCTCCTCCTTTGGACAGAAACATTTTCCCATCCACAAACCCTTTTTTGCTATTCCTTACCCTTCATCGTAGGCATCTAATGCAAAAAACAGCTAGTCCAAAATGGGTTAAGAAGTGTCATCCCCGATGCAGAATTGACATGATGGCATGCTTGGCTAGAGCTGTGTTTATTATTTATTATTATTATACCTCTAGATCTACAATTAATCCTGTGGACCATCCTTCACACTCAAAGTAGGC
This sequence comes from Phalanger gymnotis, assembly GCA_028646595.1. NCBI lineage: Eukaryota > Metazoa > Chordata > Mammalia > Diprotodontia > Phalangeridae > Phalanger > Phalanger gymnotis. The sequence goes on along the minus strand of CM053622.1, from coordinate 613,107,084 downwards.
TCTTTCCTTTCAAAGCTACTAGTCGTGTGGGTCTTTTGTAGTTTCCAATCTTCCTAGACTACCCCCAAAGTATCTCTCATGTCTCCATAAGAAGGAGCCAGGTCTGAGATGAATTCATAGAGTGGCATTCACGTTGCTATTCACACGACCTCTCAAGTCACTAGGAAAATCTGGGGTGATTCAATATTCTTAGCGGAGAGGACAAAACCAGTTAAAAATGTATATCATGGTTGTTCACATTTAGAAAAGAAAACTCTGACAAAACAGTCATTATTAATAAAGTGAAAGGAATAGTCTTTTAAAAAACAAATGACCCATAGAAAATCAACAGACTACTTTAATATGCCTTATTGGAAGCATAAAAAAATGTATGTGCTGAAAGTCAGAAAAGGTCAGACCTTTCTGTGGCCAGCTGGTAAAATGAAAGAAATAATCATGTGGAAAAGAGATCTGATAAAATAAAAATATTCCTTCACGAGAATACAGAGGCTCACACAATGTGACAGGTCAGAAAGAAATTTGAAATGCTGCAAGTCAAAAATAACTGCAAAAAGTATTTGCAAAAAACTCAGAGAAAGTCAATAATGAGAGGCTCTTTAGAGCAGAGGGAGGAGGAAGCCTAATAGGCAAGAAGTGGGTTGACATTCTGAAACTAATAGAATCTGTTGTCTTGAGGTGACATAAGGGGAGAATCCCACTCCCAGATCTCTTTTAAGGCAGATGGGACAGAAGCACTGGAAAGAAAGTGGGTGTCCTAGATTTAACTCAAAAACTAGCTGTCAATGAATCACCAGAGCTATATGGCCTCTGTCCAAGACTTTAAAAGGAACACAGGAATAAAACTGTGGAACTGTTGTTACAAATAGTCACTATGGTGAAGGATTGCAGTATTGCTGATATGACTTCCAAGTATAAGGAAATTATATAAATGATATTCTAGAATATACCAACCAGTGCAAATTGATAGAATATATAATAAAGGGTATGTTCTAGATAAACAGTCTGGTGATTCTGTGTTAGAACCAGAACTGAGACTCTGGGAGACCACAGAACATTTTATTTACGAAAGTGAGTTTTCTCAAGGACAGCATGGAAATGACATAAAGGGGAAGTTTCAGGGAAACCTGAGAAGACTTGTATGAACCTGCAGAGTGAAGTGAGCAGAAGCCAAAGTACTATTTACACCATAACAATGTAAATGAGACTCACACGTGTATATGGCACCTCTGAGAATATCACCCCATGTGGAAAAGTCTGCAGAACCCACTTCCAGGAGAGCGGTGCCATGGAATGGGAGTGCCTGGGAGCGTGTTCTGTGACTGGTTCCAGTCTATTAACCATGTGGTTAGGAGAAAAATTTATTGTTGTTTGCAGAATCAAAACTGAGGGTGCCTCACAAAGGTCTTAGTAGTCGCAATGGTGATTTGACTCTACCAACAGGGTCCAGTGAGAGATGATACTGTAAAGGGGTCTGGGCCCCTTTCTGGGCCTGAGGTCTGATGGTCCTGTGAAAACAGGCCTTGGCTTTTTGTGGTTTTTTTTTTCATTTTAAGAAAAGCAGATTAATATGAAAGATCGGGAAAGCAATCCTCCAGGAATTCATGAGTCGGAGGCCATCATAGGTCTTTGCAGCCAGCTCAGCATTAACATCCTGAGGAGAAAGGAATGACCTCTGGGATTCAGCCCAGGAAGAGCAGAAACAAGGATTCATATGGCCTTGATGCTGAATCTGGACTTAAATTTGGTGGGATCAATCTTATGAAGGAACTGAACTAAGAGTGAGTTCCCTCTTCCCCCAAACTAAAATGGGATAGGAGAGAGTATGCCCCTAAAGTATGGAAGGAAGTGTTTATATTTATGTTCTTGCTATATCTTTGAAGTAAATATTACTGTTTAAAAGCTACTTTGAGGGCGACTAGGTGGTGCAGTGGACAGAGCACAGGCCCTGGAATCAGGAGGATCTGAGTTCAAATCCAGTTTCAGGCACTTATTAGCTGTGTGACCCTGAGCAAGTCATTTAACTGGATTCCCTCCAAAAAAAAGCTACTTGGTGTTTAATGGAGCTCCCATCTCTGACACTTCCAAGCTATGGGAGCATGTGCTTTTATCTCCAAGGTCATCTCTTTTTATCTCCAAGTTTCTGATGGCTCTTTTGGATTCATATACAGGCTAAGTTATAAATGGAAAAAAATTGGAGCTGGGCTTAATGCTGAAAAAACCTGCGTTCACATCCTAGCTCTGCTACTTATTACCTGTCTGACCTTTACTCATATTTAAAATGACGGTGGTGAACCAGATAATATCTGAGATTCCAACTAGCTTTGGTGCCTATGAAGCTACATAATTAAGAAAGAGGTTCTTATTTTAATAATAACAGCTAGCATTTATTTAAATTTTACAAAGCACTTTACAAATTAACATCCCATTTGATCCTCACAGTAATGGAGAGGCTGGTATTATTATTGTGCATGTTTTAGAAATGATGAAACTGAGTCAGAGAGAGATAAGTGACTTGTCCAAGGACGCACAGCTAGTAAGTCTCTAAGGCCACATTTAAACTCAGGTCTTCCTGACTCCAGGTTCAGTGTGCTAACCCCTGCACTAGTTAGCTGCCTTGAGAATCTGTGATTTCATTGTCATGAGTCCTGCCTCAATGTAAATAGCAACCCATATGTACCTTAGTCAGTCAGTTAATTAACATTTAAGTGCTTGCTATGTGCCAGGAACTGTGCTAAACCCAGAACATACAAAGATGTAAAAAATAGTCCCTGCTCTCTAGGAGCTCACCATCTACTGGGTGAGGCAATAGGCAAACAAAAACTATGTACAAACAAGATGTATACAGGATAAATTGGGGGAAGGGGAAGGAGGAGGAGTTTACCATAGCAGATTTCTTCTTGCGTTGCTATGGTTGAAAAATCTTCATCAAAGAGTGGCTACAGCTTTGGCGATGAGCCTCTCTGTACTTTAGCTAAGGTTGGTCTTCAGAGGGCAGATATACCTTCTGTAGGGGGACTGTCTTTGAAACCTTTCCAGCTTCATAGAACCTGCCAGAGTTGGCACTTCTCTTGGCATAATCTTAAGAACATAGGGTCACCTCCATAGTGTGATGAAGCATTATAGTAGGACTTTAATATGAAAAACCAAGAAAGGTAATTTACTTTAATAAATTATTGAATTCGACACAGAATGATAGAACTCTCATAAATGTGCTAATTGTCCATACTTCGGGATCTTATGTAAACTAATAAATGATTGTATTTGGCATAGACTACAAAGGGGACACTAATGAGTAAGTTATCAGTTCTTAATTGTTCAATATACATAAATACTAAATATATCCTATACATGTATGTGTACATAAAGAAACTATTTGGTCATACAACGTGTTGAGTAATTGAAGTAGAATTAAGAATTTCCATGAGTTTTTTAAAGTGAACTAGTTCCCCCTTTTTTTTGAGAGAGAGGGAGAAAGGGAGTCATGTAAGAAGACATGGAAGGGGAGGGTTGGTTTCCACTATTAAAGCAAATGCCCTTTGATACAAGGCATTAGATAATCAGCATGATTCTGCAGGAGTTGAACTGTAGCCAGTCCCCATGCACGAACTCATTTCATAAATATTCTTCCCTTCAGAAAATTGAGAGGATTGATCATTACAAAATATTCTAGGAAGGTATTTAAAATTCTGATCACAACTGTCTAAGGGGGTAGCTTCCATCTGTTAGCTCTAACAGTTCAACTTGCTTTATTTCATTCAATGACTCTTAAGAAGGACTTTGAAGCCTCACCAGGAGAACAAATATTTTCCATTTCCTTTCTATTATTAAAATATCATGTTTACTTGCTCCAGCATAACAACTGTGCCTCTCTTTCAGGCTGGAAAAATGATCTGTCACACAACCCTAAGGATATATGACTGTTTTATGGCTCCCCTGGGTTATCTGTAGGTATCATCCCATCCCTCTGCTTCTCCAAAGGACCTGATTTTCTGGACATGGTGGTAAACTTTGAAGATTGAAAGCACTCTTACTTTTGGACAAGCCCAGCAGCCTGGTCAGTTACCAATTCAGTAAGTGTTTATTTAGCGCCTAAAGTGTGCAAAGTAGCCAGGAATCACCGAGAATACAAAGAAACAACAAGAAGCAGGTCCGTCCTTCGGAGGAGTTTACATTCAACAACAAACAGCATGTGCACATATTTCGAATCAGCTAACACACACAAAGAGCTTTACAAACTTTAAAGCTCCAATTAAAGCCTGTATAAGAGCTACCTATTTTTAAAAAAGAGCAAAGCAACCAGCAAAACAGATATTAGAGAAAATATATATCTGAGGATATATTATCGGATACTATGATGTCCCCAAAGTCTTAGTGCAATTTGAAGCTTTAGTAGATTATCAATACCACAAAATATACACAAAATAAATATGAAGTGCTAAGGGCTAAAGGAGAGCATTTCTGGGGCGGGGGGAGGATAGGAAAAGGTTAATGTGCTGAAGCAGCACATTTAATAAATGAATAAAAAAAGATGTAAAGTGTTAAAAGACTGTTTTGTGTAGTTCATAAAATGATTCTGAAGGTCATTCCCAAAGAGGAAGTTAAAAAAATGTTCTGAGCAGTGGCAACATCTTTGTAATAAGTGCACAGCTGCCCCAGGTGACCACTTTGAAAAGCAATATTCTTTCATCAGCAGCAGTTCCTCCTATATCTTTGCTAAACATGATTAGGTCACTTTACTGTCAGAGCAATAGGCCTGTTTAGTGTACATAAGCTATTTCCTGCTTTCTTCCATGGCAATAAAACACTTTCATACTTCAAGAAAATCACAGTTTTCATTCTCACCCACCCCACTCCAAAAGAAGTTGCTAGATTTTTGTTTGAAATGGCCCTTTGTGTGTGTTTGCTTCATTGTCTCCTTTAAATTGCATGAGGTGGGTTTCCGTTACTCCTTTAAAGATTAGAAACATTCTTCGTTATGTTTTTTAAAACTGTGTGGTTCACAACAAAATGTGGCAAGTTCTCAAAGAGATGGGAGTACCAGATCATCTTACTTGTCTCGTTGAGGAAGCTATATGCAGGCCAAGAAGCAACAGTTAGAACCAAACATGGAACAACTGATTGATTTAAGACTGGAAAAGGAGAACAACAAGGCTGTATATTGTTGCCCTGTGTATTTAATTTCTATGCAGAGTACATCATATGAAATGCCAGGCTGCAGATTTCAGAAAAACCTGTAAAGACTTACATGAACTGATGCTGAGTAAAGTGAGCAGAACCAAGAAAAGATTGTACACAGTAATAGCAACATTGTGCGATGACCAGCTTTAATAGCCTTAGCTCATATCAGCAATAAAATGATCTAAGACAATTCCAAAAGGCTCATGATGGAAAATGCTATCCACATCCAGAGAAAGAACTATGGAGTCTGAAAGAAGATTGAAGTATACTATTTTCTCTTTTTTGTTTTTTCTTTCTTATGGTTTTTCCCTTTTGTTCTAATTCTTTTTTCATAACATGACTAATGTGGAAATATGTTTAATATGATTGTACATGTATAGCCTATATCAGATTGCATCCCATCTTGGGGAGGGAGAGGGGAAGAAAGGTGAGAAAATTCAGAACTCAAAATCTTATAAAAGTGAATGTTGAAAACTATCTTTACATGTAATTGGAAAAAATAAAATACTATTAAGAAAAATGCTAGGCCGCACAAAACAAAGAGCTGCAATGAGAAATATCAACAATCTCAGATATGCAGTTGATACCACTCTGATGGCAGAAAGGGAAGAAGAATTAAGAAATCTCCTTATGAGGGTGAAAGAGGAGAGTGTAAAAGCTGTCTTGAAGCTTAACATCAAAAAAATTAAGATCATGGCCATTATTTCCTGGCAGATAGAGGGAGAAGAAATGGAAGCAGTGTCAGATTTTATATTCTTGGGCTCAAAGATCACTGCAGACCTGCAAATGAGGCCATGAAATTAAACGATGCTCGCTCCTTGGATGGAAAGTATGGCAAATCTAGACAGCATCACTTTGCTGACAAAGGTCCATATAGTCAAAGCTATAGTTTTTCCAGTAGCAACGTATGGCTGTGGGAATTGAAGCTGAGCACTGCAGAATTGATATATTGGAACTGTGGCACTTAAAAAGACTTTTGAGAAGCCCTTGGACATCAAGGAGATCAAATATGTCAATACTAAAGAAATTCATTCAGACTATTCATTGGAAGGTCAAATACCAAAGCTAAAGCTTAAATACTTTTGCTACATAATGAGAAGATGGGACTCACTGGAAAAGACCCTGATGATGGGAAAGACTGAAGGCAAAAGAAGGGGATGGCAGAGGATGACATGGATAGACAGTGTCGTGGAAGAAACAATCATGAGAGTGGACAGATTTCAGGAAATAGTGGAAGAAAGGAGGGCCTGGAATGCTCTGGTTCATGGGGTCACAAAGAGTCGGACATGATTGAATGAATAGTGGGACAGGCATCTGGAAAAGGAGACTGGAATCTGACTGTGAAAGGCTTTCATTGCTAAGCAGAGAGTCTTATTTTATCCTAGAAGTAACAAGGAGCTACTGAAGCTTGCCGAACAAGGGAGGAATGTCGTCAGATCCGTGCTTTAAGAAGATTATTTTGGCAACTGTGTGGCGGACAAATGGGAGAGAGGCAAGACTGGAAGCAGGAAAGCCTAGTTCCAAACTGCTGATGATAAGGGCCAGGACTGGAGCAGCAGCCATGTGAGAAGGGTACAGATGCAAGAGGTATTTTGCTTTATCAAGACCTCTGATTTTTCAATGATATAGGGATATTCTGGAGAAGAAATTCCCTCTACCAGTGCCAATCAGTAACCATTCTGCAATTTAAAGTCTTACAGGGTTAACTGGGAGCAATGAGAGATTAATAAGTAACCTGCCTGATATCATATAGCAGTAGTGTCAGAGACAAGCCTGGAACCTTGGTCTTCTTGATTCTCCCTGCTCTCAATCTACTATACTATGCGGCCTCTCATAAGAGATGTTATCTTAGAAGTGGAACTGACAAAATCTGATCCCTGATTGCACATGGAGGCTGCTGGAAAGGAAAGCATCAAAGGAGACTTGGAGGTTACAAACCTGGCTGTTTAGAAGGATGGCGGTGCCTTTAACAGAAATAGGTAGGTCTGGAGGTAGGGGATGTTTTTGTGGGAAGGAAGATAATGAATTCTATTTTAGACATGCTGAGCTTGACGTACTTAAGGGGCAACCAGCAGGAAGCAGATGTTGGTATAAGACTAGAGTTCATGAGAGATGTCTGCACACACATACACACACGTATATGTATATGCATATGCATATGTATATGTATACGTATGTATGTATATTCCTAACTGTGACTAGTAACTTAACTTTTAAGTATCCTTAGGCAATTTCCTAAATTACGTACCACTTACTGCTATCTATACATGGTCAGGTAGGGATGGGGGTAGAGTTTCATGGTACAGTGGAAAGAACATTTTATTTGGACCAGACCCAGGTACAATTCCAGGTTCTGCAACTTAACTACTTGCAGTGATCTTGGGCAAGTCACTTAACCTTTTTGGGCCTCAATATCCTCATCTGTAAAATGAGCAAGTTGGACTCAATAGTCTCTAAGGCCCATTGCATTTAGGAGATAATTCTTCAAAAAACAAAACTAACTCCCAAGGCCTATTTTCAGGCAACTATATAGCATACAAGCATGCAAATTTTCCCTTATTCCTTTGCCTATAGCCACCAAAACAAGTAGATGTGATTACCTGTCCCTTTGCACACACACACATCACAACCCCTCAAGCAGCATGTTTGCTTTTATGGCTGCTTTCTGTCTTCAAGGTTTTCCTTGATCTTCATCTTAACTAACTTCGATTTCATCTACAGGAAACTATTTGGATTGGGGAAAATGGGAGGGAGAACATACCATGTAATTTATCCTAGGGCCCACCCATCTTTAAGTAGAATCCTGCGTATGGAATATATACACAAAAAGGTCACTACTACTGTGCTAAATTTGCCCCTTAGATTTCCGAACCTTATTTAAGATTCACCATACGTGCCAATTGCTTTGGGAACCTCTCATTGTTCATGTTCTCATCCTTTTTTAAATTATCCCTCGAGTTTCTTTATCTGTATGAATGTTGTGTTCTTCAATAGAATGTAAGAGTTTTGAGGGCAGGGACTGGTTTGTTTTATTCTTTGAGTATCCTCTGATATGATATGATAGCATAGTATCATATGCATAGTAGAGCCTTAATAAATAATCATTGAATTGAATGTATGACCCGAAAAGGAAATCATGTAGTAAGAGTGAGTGATGAGAGATCCTTATGTTCCATTAATATCCATGTAATTCTAAATATTCTAAAGTCAACAAGCATTTATTAAGCTACCAAAAATTTAAGTGCTTACTATGTGTCTTGCATTGTTCTTAGCATTGGTATAAGCAGAAAAAAAAAGATGGTCCTTGCCCTCAAAGAGCCTACATTCTAATGGGAGAAGACAACACATAAAAGGAGGCTGGGGAAGAGACAAAGTGGGGCAGGGTAGAGGAGAAAGACTGGGAGGGTCAAGAGGTCAAGAGTGTAACCTGGAGAAGAATGAAGACATGACTGGCCTAGGTGTCCTTAAAAGGGAGGCTTTGGGAGGAACCAGCCAATCAGAGGGAGAGGACACAAAGGGAGAGGGTATTTCCAAGGTGTGAAGTCTAGGGGTAGAGTGAACTTTCAGGATGAAGAGGTTTCTGGGACATCATAAAGAATATCTGGGAGATTTAGGAGTGCAGCCTGGAAAGGAATAAAGGAAAGTCTCCAGCAGGTTGGTTGGACCCTCTATGGATGATGCTCAGGAGACATGACCAACAGTCAGTCACACAAGCTAAATAAGTATGGAACTGCCCTCTGTATCACCAGAGAGTACTTGTGTGGAGATCACAGATTCATCCTATCAAAGTATATGGAAAGGGAGGTATTAAAAAACAAACAAAAAACTAAGCCCAATTTGATACCATTCTTACTAACTGCAAATGTTATGAATCATTGTTTAAGTTAAATCTGGTTTTATCCTCACCTCTGATTAGGAAAAACCTGAATTCTAATTATGGAGGAGGAATTGTAGGTGAGATCAGTTGGGTGTTAACAATAATATCAACTGAGAAGCATAAATAACTTTGCAGCACTTAACATTGTTTCATCTGATTCTCAGAATGATGCTGTTTGGTACAGAGCTATCATATCACCTCCATTTGACTGAGGCTAAGAGAGATGAAGTTACTCATCCAAGGCCACACAACTAGTGACTAACAGAACTGGGACCCAAGCGCTCAAACCATATACTCTTTCTACTACTCTCAGATACCTCCAAGCTTTCCTGGCCATATTTATCTGTATCTAGAGACATTTAGCTGCCATGATTTTTCTCACTCAACAATTTTTAAAGTCTAACATTACTTATCTTCCTACTCTTTCCTTTTCTTGGTTATGTGAGAAACATGCTGACTCTAAACAAGCAAACAAACAAACAAAAAACAATAATCATTGTGAAGCCAGGAAAGTTCTCATTTTATTAGCCAATTATTCTACATTCCTAGTGAATGGGTTCCTCATATGGAGAATACGTTTGATCAGACAAATGCAAAGCTTTTTATATCTGTTCTCAATTCGCATTCCCTCCTGCCTCCCATTGGCTAGGTACTTCAGGGTTCACCAAACCCCACCCCTTTGACTGCATCTTCTCATTTCCACATTTCAACTACCTCCTCCCTTCTCATCTTCATTTTTCTTTATACTTAAATAAAGGAAAGGCTGAGAATGCTTCTAGTCTCCTCCCCTTTTGTCTGCATCAGATGGCATAAGAAAAGATCCTTCTCAATTGCTAAGACAATTGACAAAAGTGTGAGTTTGAAGATTTGAACCCAGGATATCAATGATTATGGACTTCTTTCTCATCCTTTGTGAATGAGACCCGGCCTGGTAGTTCTTTAGAGATACAGGAAAAGGCCTTTTCAGAACAAAGAAAGGAGTCTGCCTTTTAGGTACCCTGATTTTTTTATGCAGCCAACCTCCCCGTTTGTCTCTGACACTAGCCATCAGTATAGATTATAATTTCTGTTTTATATAATTTCAATGGAAACAAAATTTAATCATACCTTATGGTTAACAGGAGGAAAAATCTAGAAGAGAAAAACATCTTGACTTTTGTTCCTTGCTTTTAGCTTTCCTGCCCTGCTCTCCTTTAAGAAGCAGGAAGGTAGAGCAGGTCCTATATTTTTTCGTATAGTTCCCTAATAAGAGCTCAAAAGTCCTCATGGCTAATCTTGTTCAGTGCTCATTCATTCATTCCTTTTTTTTGCCTCTTTTTTTAAAATTTAATGTATTTAGTTTTCAGCATTGATTTTCACAGGAGTTTGAATTACAAATTTTCTCCCCATCTCTACCCTCCCCCCCACTCCAAGATGGCATATATTCTGGTTGCCCTGTTCCCCAGTCAGCCCTCCCTTCTGTCACCCCACTCCCCTCCCATCCCCTTTTCCCTTCATTTCTTGTAGGGCAAGATAAATTTCTATGCCCCATTGCCTGTGTATCTTATTTTCTAGTTGCATGCAAAAACTTTTTTGTTTTTGTTTTTGAACATCTATTTTTTAAAACTTTGAGTT
>CM053622.1:613076498-613095915 GCA_028646595.1 Phalanger gymnotis | reverse complement strand
AAAAAAAAAGTTTTTGCATGCAACTAGAAAATAAGATAAACAGGCAATGGGGCATAGAAATTTATCTTGCCCTCCAAGAAAGAAAGGGAAAAGGGAATGAGAGGGGAGTGGGGTGACAGAAGGGAGGGCTGACTGGGGAACAAGACAACCAGAATATATGCCATCTTGGAGTGGGGGGAAGGGTAGAGATGGGGAGAAAAATTTGTAATTCAAACTCCTGTGAAAATCAATGCTGAAAACTAAATATATTAAATAATTTAAAAAAATTTTTAAAAGAAGGAAAAAAATAAAAATAAAATAAAAAAGCAATCGACTCTGCTCATTCTTATGCCCCTTATTAATCTCAATTTTGTGACGGTAAAGATTTGTAAAAAAAATTGTCTGCCAAATCCTTTCCATTCCCTTTTCTTGATTTCACTGATGAAAGACCCTCAATGCATGCAGAGGCTTATAACAGATTACTCACATGATAAATAAGGCCCCATCAATCACTTAGCACTCTACTCTCCATCATCATATTCATTCTTTTATTTAAGTATATGTATCAATTATTATGTGGCACTAATGACTCTGCTCCCACTTAACAGAACCTCCCATTAATTCTAGATTCGGTCTCTCACTGTCTTAATGGCCTTGTTTAAGCAAATATTTTAATAAAGTTTGATAAAGTAACAGCAAAATTCAGAAATAATAAATACATATATTATACAGGTTGATAGTCTAATCATTTCCCAATTCCAACTCCCCAAAGCAGAAAAAAATACATGTTATGTTGAAATCTAGTTTTCTACCCCTTCAGCCTTTAAAATTCCAAATGGGTAAAATCAGGAATTTCATTTCCTGATAATTACTCCCATTTGTTGATTCCTGCCACGGTTGACACAATGCAACAATGGATGAGTTCATGATACCCACTACGGAAGCAGGTCATGATAGAGCAGTCAGGGCTCTGAAATTAGAGTCGGGAAGGGCTGGGTTCAAATCCTACCTCAAATACGTACTAAGTTGTGCTCTCTGGGCAAGCCACAATCTTTCTTTGCTTCCGTTTCCTCATCTGAAAAAAATAAATAAATGAAGGCATTGGCCTTTATGGTCTCTGAGGTCTGTTCTAGCTGTAAATCTGTGATCCTGTGATACTATGATTTTATTCTACCATGATCCTTTGCTCTTGCTAGAATCAGCAACTCTAGTGGTTGGTCATGATTCTAGACCAGAGTCAGTTATCACACATCCTTTGCCATTTCTGGAACTGATCATCTGTATTCTTCAGCGAAATAGTGGGTGGCCCAGCAGGCAGCCTGCCCTTACAAACGAGATAAAAGAAAAGCCATCTTGGCCTGGAGCCTGCAAGGAGTTTCCCAGAGTGGTCCTTGAACAGTTTGCAGTGGGCTAGAAATCCTTGGGGTTGGATGCAATGGGCCCTGAAATCTTTTCTCATTCTAAATCTATTCTCCTTTGCTCCTGTGACTGCACACCCGGCAGGGATCTGTCTCTCCAATAATAGGCTAGTGCCAGGCTGGGAGCTGGCCTTCTCTGGCAGAGGCACTGTTTCTCCCACAGATCAAGATATTGAAAGCTACCCTCCCCCACCTCCCCCAGCCTCTGTGGGGCATACTCTGGCTCAGGAGGATTGAAGCAAAGCAGCCATAGGCCCCTCTAGGTCCTATGCCCGTTAAGACAAAAGGACACAGTGGAGATAGTTCTGACTTCTGCGACAGTGCCAGTCACTTCTTCCCCTGCCCCACCTCCCCACCGTCCTTCTAAACCCTGGGTGGCATTCCTATGTCTGATGTCACAGCCACAATTCAACCAAACTGGGCTATAGTATCCACAAACCACACAGAAATTGGTCTGGTACTGGAGTTTCTGTGGACACACCATCTCCAATGGGCACATTCCCTTACAGACCATTCTCAAAAGATTATTTAAAGATGACAAAGCAGGCATAGAGGGGCAGGAGTTGCTAATATCCTCTCAGTCACCCTCCCTCCCCCCTTATTGGGAGGAGGTGAAAGCACCCCAATGTTTTGGTGTTTTTTCAGAGATAACTTAAAAATCAATCCTTGAGAGCCTTTCCAACTTTATATCCATAAAGAAGCCACATAATACAGTGGATCTAGAATCAATCAGAGGACCTGGGTTTGAATTCCGACTCAGTCACCAAATACCTGTGAGACCTTGAGAAAGTCTATAGGCCTTACTTTTTTCACCTGTAAAATGGAAGAATTGGTCTAGATGACCTCTTTAAAATACCTTCTAGCTCTCAATTTATAATCCAGTGATCTTCTGTATGCATTTGATCTAGTGAAGCTGTTTTTCTTTACCTCATCTTCTTAAATGCAATTGCCACCTACTTCCATGGTACATTAGGTAACGAGGAGGTAGAGCAAAGCTGTCAAACATGTGGCCAACAAGACTCTTAAATACGATCTGAACCAAATTAAAATGCAGTTCCTATCTGATTTTAATGTGTTAATAATAATAATAAAAGAAATACATAAACATTTGTGGTTTTCTAAGTCAACCCATGGCCCACAGGGATCCTTATGTACAGTTTAGGGCCCCTATTTCTATTTGTGGTACAGCACAAATATGAAGGCTCCACTAATTTCACCAATGAAAACAGATCATTATCAGAGTGTCAGCAGGTCTAACATTTTGAGACTGTGGTCCTCCTTCTAGTTTGATCTACAAATGTTCTCCAGATAATCTGACCAATTACCTTATTCTTGTTAGAAGCATCACCCTTGACTATGATGACTATCTACTGATATGATTAAGCATTTTCTGGCTGAGATTTTTTATCTCATGGTGGTCACTGTTGTCCGACTAAATTTCTCTGAGAAATGAGGATAATTAGAATTGTTGTCTTTACTTTTGTCCAAACCCTCTCCCATTTTGTAGTTGATTGCTTGTTTGAACGGGTGTGGCTGTATCTTTTGTAATTAAGCAGAATAACTTCTTTTTTAGGACACCCTTTTTAGGACTGCAGTAAAGAGAGTTATAGGCCTGGAATCAGGAAGACCTGAGTTCAAATCTATCCACAGATACTTCAGACCCTGGGCAAGTCACTTAACTCTGTTTGCCTCAGTTTCTTCATCTGTAAAATGAGTTGAAGAAGGAAATGGCAAACCACTCCAGTATCTCTGCCAAGTAAAAGCCAAATGAGGTCATGAAGAATTGGACACAACTAAAGCGATTGAAGAACAACAATCTTTTATAATCACTCATATAGTTTAGTATTTCCTGTAACCTTTACCCTTGCCGATAAATGTTTAGATTACACGCAAACAGTTGATTCTGAAACAACTGATAAAATCTAGCTCGGTGCAATGAAAAAGGCGCAGTCTCTGAAGTCAAGTTCCACCTCTAGCATTTATTACCTCCTTGGGTTTAATATAAAATGAAGGGGTTGGACTAGAATCTAATCCAACTAGATTGTCTTAGGCCCTTTCAAACTCAAAGTTATGATCCTATGACCTGTTACCTGTCATTCATTTCCTATCTTTTAAGATAAAATTGAAATTGAAATTGAAAAAAAAAGTGAAATTTTTGGAATGTTTGGTGCTCACCATATTTAGAGTCCTTTGACTCTCATTTTAGTGAAAGTATTCGTGATATATGATCATGAGACTTCCGAGTAACCCATAATAAGCCTCTAGACTCTTATTTCATGACCTTGAACCACATTCTAGTTTTCATAATCTTCCCCAATGCCAATTTTTGCATTGAATCACCAAATGTCAAAGTATATATTGACTTAGTTTGGTAGATTTTGTGAAGTTCTTCATTGAATTTCTCTATTTCTTCATCACTTGCAACTATCTTCATGGTGGTCTTTTTGGTGATATCAACTGAAATGACCAAATGTTGTCTCTTATTGCTTTAGCTATTACTCTTTTACTACTTCTTGTTTTCCCTTGTGAGGGAAAGTCAATTTTGACATGGTTTGGTTTTACCAGCAGTGCATCATTTTATTGGCAGTTGGAGAAAGGTAGTTAAGAGTATCAATAGTTAAATGACTTTATAGATAGTCTAAAAACTGTAATTCTTAACATCTTCCACCCCACTGTCACCATCACTGCGGCATCTGAAATAACTCTTTCATGGGTTGAGGTGGCTCAAAAATGTGGTACTTTTGGTCAATTTTTTGGGATTGTCCTTGGACAGCAGACTCATAATCTGTCACCAGGACTAGACTTGAAATCTTTCAAGTATAGTAGAACCCACCAGATCTCGTGCCCCACATAGTCTTTGAGAACCTTGGGTCACCTCTGTGGTTATAATTACTTTCCAGAGTAGGACTTTTGCAGAAATTTGGTGCCCCATATTTCTTTTATAATGGTGTAATCACATCTAATCATAATATTAGGACTTGAGTAAACACCATAGTAATAAGGGTTGTGAAAATGAAACCAAACCTACATTTTTTTTCTTGACATGGTTAGCGTTGACTGCTCTTTACAGATGATGAAACTAAAACTTAACATGAGATTTATTGGAAGAGGCTTTGGTATATGAAAATATACCTGTGATATTCGGAATCCAGGGGGGAAACCCAGTTAAGACTAATAGCTTCTGTCCAGACGCAATTTTTTGTAAAACTCTAGTGCCCAAGATTTGATTCTTCTTTGTAAGACAAAAAAGTTACTTAGTCAAACTTGCCCATTCTTTTTAAAAAGTATTTCTTAAACTTATAAACATGGTAGCCATCAACCAAAACAAATTGTAACAAGGGCTGAACTACTTCCCAGTACACTGTAAAAGACATATACTGGTCCCATCAAAACTCTACTCCCCAGGAAACTGTGTGTCTAGATCCAGGGGCTATTTTGTGTACATAGGTGGTGATGGTGGTAACAGCAGTCTCTGGCCTAGAAGAAGTGGAATAGGGGACAGCTAGGTGGTGCAGTGAGTAGAGCACCAGTCCTGGAGTCAGGAGGACCTGAGTTCAAATGTGACCTCAGACACTTGATGTACTTACTAGCTGTGTGACCTTGGGCAAGTCGCTTAACTACAGTTGCCCTGCCTTCTCCCCTGCAAAAAAAAAAAAAAGTGGAATAGCCACGTGGAAAAAGATTGAAATGGTGCTGTCCAGGAACTTAGATGCCCTGATGTTCCTGAAAGAAAGAGAAACATAAACTAGGCTTCCTCTGATGTCCTTCCAGTCCTAAGTCTATTATAATATGTTCAGAAGGAGTGGCAAGGCTGGGGAGCTCTATAGATGATTGAAATAATCTTCAAGTTCAAAAGTACCTGTAATGCCCCACTTCATTTCTAGGGAGAGAGAGAGAGAGAAAGTGAAATAGTGAGACTGAGACCTTTCTCCATCTGAGAGAGTCTTGGAGATATTCTTCCCAGATTGCTCTGGTGGCAATTGGGAATGTCTGAGTTCACATGGGAATTGTTGTCAAGATATATTTTCTCATTCCTTTCCTAATCACTTTAGTATCATTTAAGGTTTTATTTTTTTAAATGTACATTCCATTTTTTAGTATTCCAGAAAGGTGCAAATTAAGTTTCAGTGATTTTAGAGATTCCCAGGTGAGATGGGATGGAGGACTCAAGTCAATTGAAGTATCCTTGTTTGTGATTATTTTACATTGAACCCAGTGGTTCTTGTGAATTGAGAGCTGAGTGGAATGAGAAAACAATTTATATAAGCAAAAGGGCTAAAAAATAAAAACATAAAGCCACAAATTCTGAACTATGATTAGTTTAAAAAAGGAATATGCAAATAATAAAAAAGTTTTATTTGCTTCTGCTTCGATTCTAATTTCTGTTTTTCTTCTGTGTAGCTCATTGGATTGTGTTATTTATATATGAATGTAGTATATCTATATTAATTCATCTTTCTATTTTTAGATCTCCATATCTATCTACTTAGATAGACTTGAGTTCAAATATCTCCTCAGATGCTTACTATCTGGCTATAGAAATATCAATATCTATAGATATATAGAGGTAGATAGATATATGCACATAATATATGTATATATGAGCATAGCCAATTGTATATTATCATTCTGACTCTGCTTTCTTCTCTCTGTATCACTTCGATGTTTTTTTCATCTTTCATCTATTCTTTTAAAAAAATTTGTTTCTTTTGGTAATATACTATCATTTGTTTTTCAATTTCTCAATCCCTGGACATAGAGATTGTTTCTAGTTTTTCATGAAGACTTTATGAATATTTGTGTACACATAGGCTTTTTTCCCGCACTTTTAATAATATGCCTAGTTCTGGTAGTAGGAACACTGAGTCATAGTATATAGTATTTTATTGTCTTTTGTCAGATTACTTGCCAGAAGATTGCACAAATTTATGGCTCCACTAAATATATAACAGCATGCCTTTCCGTCTATAGCCCTACTAACATTAAATTTTATTGCCAACTAGCTCTTTGCCACTTTGATAGGTATGAGGTCATGCTTTAGAGTTATTTTAATTTGTATTCTTATTGTTAGAGAGTTTAAACAAATTTTCATAAATCTATTTAAATTTTATGTTTTTTTTTTTCTTTTTAGAACTACCTATTCATATTCTCCCATCATTTATGTGTTGGGGAATAGATATTTTTTCATGTAGATATCTGGTTCTTATACTATATAAGACAAAAAAATTTTCCAATCTTTTCCTTGGCATTTTTCTTGATTACTTTTTGTTAAAAATCCTTTTATTTTTATGTGACAATTCGTACATTTTGTCACCTTTAATTCTCTTGCATTTGTTAAATAGACAAGAATTTCCATTCCCTCCACAGTTGTGAATATGTAAGTATGTGCGAATATTTGTGTGCACGTGTGTGTATACATATATAAAATAGATGATTCATTTTCTTCTAATTTATTTCTGGAGTATTCTAAAGCTTTTATATCATTAATTCACTTTGAATTTATTGTAGGATATAAAGTTGATATTCTCTTTATCATATTGCCGTTCAACTTTCCCAGAAGTTTTGATTGAATGATGATCCTATTTTGTAATGTGGGGTTTATCAGACACAAATCTCTTTAGGTCTAATTCTTGATTGCCTATTGTGTTCTAATAATTTATTTGTCATTTTAAGAAATCTAGTACCAAATAGTTTTGCAATTATCTTTTTAGAGTATAATTTAAGACCTAGCTGGGCAAGTCTCCTTTCCTCAGTTTATTACCCTCGCCTATATTGCTCTTCTTGATATTCTTTTTTGTTTTTGCACTCAAGGAGAACTTTCATTTTAAAGGGTATCCACAAAACAAGTCAATTTTACAATATTTTATAAAAATATTACGTTTCAGGCTACCATTATTCAATTTTAAAAAGTGTTTGTGCTAGAGATTTTTTTCTGTCATCTTTCATTTTTGGTTAGGGTAAGTTCCACACTAAGATTTTAGAGATGAAAAGTTGCTGGAAAAAAATGTTTAATGTATAAAATTGATTTTCTCAACAAGTTTAAAAATATATAACCATTTAAAATGGATATATATTAAGTTAATATTTAATTCTTTACTATACGAGTGTTATTACAAGAAACTGTTCCATTCAGTTAAAACCTAATGAATACAAGCATCATTTTCTTGCCTTTTTTCTTTATATTCTTGCTATTCTTGTTCTTTTGTTTTATATAAAATTTTGTTATCAATTTATCTAATTCTATGAAGTGCCCTTTAGTATTTTTATTGGTATTACATTAAATCTCCAAATTAATTTGGATAACACTGTCATTTTTACTGTGTTGGCTCTACCTAACTATGAACATTCAATAGATTTCTAATTATGAAATCCATCTTTTATTTTTCTTAAAATTGTTCTTTTAGTTATTATATAGGTCTTAGAATTGTCTTGGTAGGTCACAGCCCAAGCATTTTATATAGTTTTTTGTTATTGTAAATGATATTTCTAATTAGTTTATCCTGGTTGTTACTGACTGATATAAAAACACGGATGGTTTTGAGGTAGTTCTTTTCTTTAATATTTAGAGGCAGAGTGGTAGAGCAAAGAGCGTTCTTGACTTGAAGTTAGAAGAGACCTGCGTATGAATCTTGTTTCCAGCACTTAATGGCTGTGTGACTATAAGCAGGTCATTTAATCTCTCTGAAACTCATTTTCTTCATCTATAAAATGAAGATGATAAAAATAGATATAGTATCCACCTCTCAAGATCAAATGAGATAATATATGTAAAACACTTTGCAAGCTTTAGAGTGCTGTCTAAATTTGTTAGTATGATTATGATTTGATGTAGCCTTATAAGCAGAGTGATATAGGAGATAGAGAGATGACCTCAGAGTCAGGAGGACCTATGTTTAAGTCCCTCTGAGACATACTGTGTGGCCCTTGTGTGGAATCAACAACCTAGGACTATCTTATTCTATTGTACTTCTCCAGAGCCTGCTTTGCTGGGCCTGGAGTCAGGAAGACCTGAGTTCAAATATCTCTTCAGATGGTTATTAGCTTACATTACATTAATATATTGTTATATTATAATAATATATGTTAGCTTATTAGTTGTGTGACCCTGGGAAAGCCTATGAGATGGGAATAATTATAGCACCTATCTCCCAGAGTTGTTGTGTACATAGCACAGGGCCTGAAACATAGTAGGTCCTTAATGAATACTTGTTTTTTTCTGAAATCTGCCTGCTCATAATTTCTTATAGTAAAATAGTATTCCATTACATACATATACCGCAACTTGTTCATCCATTTCCCAATTGATGGGCATCCCCTTAATTTCCAATTCTTTGCCACCACAAAAAGAGCTGCTATAAATATTTTTGTACGTGTGGGTCTTTTTCCCATTTTTACGATCTCTTTGGGATACCGACCTAGTAGTAGTGTCGCTGGATCAAAGGATGAGCATCGTTTTATAGCCCTTTGGGCATAGTTCCAAATTGCTTTCCGAGATGGTTGGATCAGTTCACAGCTCCACCAACAATGCATTAGTGTGTTTCCACACATTTCAGAAAAACCTGGAAAGGCTTACATGAACTGATACTGAGTGAAGCGAGAAGAACCAAGAGAACATTTTACACAGTGACATTAACATCGTGTGATGACTAACTTTGATAGACTTAGTTCTTCTCATTAATACAATGATCTTAGACAATTCCAAAAGACTCATGATGGAAAATGCTATCCATATCCAGAGAAAGAACTGTGGAGTCTGAATGTAGATCAAAGCATGCTCTTTTCTCTTTTTTTCTTTTTGTTTTTTCTTCCTTATGGTTTTCCCCTTTTGTTTTGATTGTTCTTTCACAGCATGACTAAAGTAGAAATATGTTTAATATGATTGTACAGCCTATATCAGTTTGCTTGCCATCTTGGAGAGGGGGAAGGGGAAAGAGGGAGGGAAGGAGAAAAAAAATTTGAAACTCAAAATCTTATAAAAAATGAATGTTGAAAACTATCTTTACCTGTAATTTGAAAAGTAAAATACTATTAAGTGGAGGAAAAAAGAAAAAATAATAATAAATACTTATTTCTTATCTTCCTGATATCACTACAAAAGCCTATGCATTTGGGTATTGCTATTCTGAAGAAACTAAGGGAAACCTTGCTAACTCTAGACAAAACAATGAAAAACTTATTCTACCTGATTGTGCAATTTTTGATAATCCATTAACTGTTAATATGTTACCTTTCTCTGAATATTCTGGAGGAGTTTGCTATACTTCAGTGACTCACCTTTAAGTATATCCATTAATTTCATGAATACTTCTATAGATTCACTAATCTCCCAAATTCTTATGCTCTGTTGTCTCTGTATTGTACGCCTCTCATCATTTATTCTTTTTTTCCTCATTATTAAAAGCTTTGGTTTGTTCTGTTTATTGAGAGATTCCGGCTGTCCAGACACAACAGAGTTAGTAGTGGATCTTTCCTGTGTGGATACCTGTGTGGCCATTCTATAGGAGAGAAAGGGTAGTTATTTCTTCAACCCTGGACAAGTCAATGAACCTCTGAGTGCCTTTGGCAACTATCTAAGATTATAAATTGAAGTATAGTCACCAATCTGCTTTGGTAAAGGAAATTTCCTCACTGGGATTTCCCTTCACAGATCTGAACCAAAATCATCACCATCACCACCACCATCATCATCATCATCATCATCGCTAGCTCAACACTAGGATTGTCCATCTTTTATCCCTCACTTTCAATATATATTTGGCCCACATCTTTTCTGGTCATACATATCCTTGATCAAGACTTTTCTGTCACTTCTCATGTATGAAGTATGATTGGTAAAAATGCCTCAACTTACTTGCAACCATAATATGGCTTTCCATTACCATCACCAACAGTTCTAATCAATTTAGATCATAGTATTGCCTGCTAATATATAATGGTGATCATTTAGAACTGACCCCTGATTCACAGCCGTATAGTATTGCCTGAGAACTATGGATTTTGGCAAGGATTTTCATTTCAGTTCAACAGGCCCTTATTAAGAACCTGGTATGTATCGATGTATCAGAGTGGAAGATAAAATGTCATATACATAGAGTAGGCCAATTTGGCTGGAGCTCAGAGTGCATGAGGCGGAGTTATGTGAAATCAACAAGCATTTATTAGTAGCCACTATGAGCCCAACACTATAATAGGCATTGAGGATATAAATATAAAAAATGAAAAAATTCTCTACCTCAAGAAGCTTATACTTTATTTGGAGAGATAACATGCATATATGTATGTGCATTTATATAAAATAAATACAAGGATGTTAGGGATGGAGGCACTAGCGGTTGGGGAGAATCAGAAAAGTTTTCATATATAGCAGGTGCATAAGCTGAGTTTGGAAGAGAGGGATTCTATGAAGTGTAAGTGAGGAAGAAATAAATTCCTAGCCTATGTGAGAGACAGAGAGAAGGCCAGTTTGTATGACCCATATTGTTCATAAAAGGGAATAATGTATAATGAGGCTTTAAGATAGGTTGCAGCCAGGTTTTAAAAACCAAACATAGGGGTCTCTACTTTATCCTAGAGACAACAGGGAGCCATCTATGTTTATTAAGGAAGGGTTAGATCTGCCCTTTGTCAGTCAATGAGCATTTGTTAAGCACTTACTGTATGCAAGGCATCGGGCTACGTGCTGGGGGTGCAACGAAAGGCAAAAATATATCCCCATCTCAAAGAACTCACATTCTAATAACATATCCTCAAGGAAAGTCATTTTGGCAGATATGTGGAAGGCAGACTGGAGTGGGGCAGACTTGAGGCAGGGAAACCAATTATGAGGTTATTGTATTAGTCTGGGAGAGAGGTAATAGGGGTCTTAACTAAGTTGGCAGCTGTGTGAGAGAGAAGGGGTTAGCTGTGAGATATGTGGAGGCAGAAGTGGTACAATCTGGGGGAGGGAGCACTAAGAACCAAGGCAATTAGTCAGTCAATGAGCATAAGTGTCAGGCACTTTGCCAAGAGCTGGGGGTACAAAGAAAGGCAAAGACAGCCCCTCCCCCTCCCCAAGGTGCTCCTATTCTAACGGAGGAGACATGTGAATAAGGAGGTACATATAGGATTTAGACAGAGTAGACGAAGATAATCTGAAAGGGGAAGGCTCTAGCATCTGAAGGGTCAGGAAAGACATCCTGTAGCCAAAGGTGGAGGCTTGAAGGAATTGAGTCCAAAGAGAGAAGCAGTATCCCAAAATGAAGACCATTGTCGAGGTGGTATCACAGGTTACTGTGGGAATGCTTTGCTTTCTTCTGTAAATTTCACAACACAGAAAACCAGGTAAAAGCTTTGGTAGGTGGAGCTTCGACGGAAACTTGGGATTCTAAGGGGCAGAGGGGAGAGGTGGGAAGCACATTCTGGTTAGGCATGCAGGGGTGCCTGCATAAAGACGCAGGACCAAAGATGTCATGCAAAGCTGTGGGACCATCCCGCAGGCTAGGGTGACCAGAACACAGAGGACTTCAGATCATAGATCGAGTTTGGTCTACAGTCATTTCTATTAGTCTTTGGGAAGTATTAAAGGATTACTGTGTGGCAGGTTTGCCTCAGTAAGGTTTTTTTTTCTTTGGTTTGACTAATATTAAACCAAGTTGGTGCTGCCTGCAAACACAGCAGTTGTTAGTGGAGGAGGCTGAGGATGAGGAATGAGGGAAGAGAAGGCACCCATGGAAGGGAGGAGTTAGTTCACAGATAGCTAACCTTGAATTTAAAATTTGCCTCAGAAATCTGGATGTGGATAATTTAGAACTGACTATTTTGGAGAGGTAGTGGGTTATACTTAAAAGAAGCCTGGACTGCGTTAGAAAACCTAGTTAGGTTCTAGTCCTACCTATGTGAGCTTCAGCAACTTAACAGCTCTAAATTGTGGGTTCTTCATCTACAAAATGAGGAGGCATCTATAGAAAAACTGTAAGGTTCCCTATGGCTCTAAAATTCTATGAAACTAAAGAAGTACCTTCCCTTTCGATCGCAGAAAAAGAAAGGTGAGGGGTAAATGAAGAGGAAGACAAATAGGTGATTTTGAAGCCTATAAAAATAAAGGTTGAGAAAGCACATGATAGGAATATGACCCTTGACAAGTAACTTAATTGCCTCAGGCAATTCTCTGACACCATAACTTACAGACAAGTTGCTGGTCTGTTTGAGGGAACAGGAGCCAACTACATTGGTAGTTTCCTATGTAGATGAAACCACAAGTCTGTACCCATATATACTTGTATACATACCACATACGCACATGTATAATATAAATGTAAGAATATATGTGTTCCAATGACCTCTGTAATTCACTGCAGCATTTTCAGAAATATTTTTTCTTATACTAACTACTTGAGAAACAGAGTTCTAGCAAAATTCAAGGTTATAATTTGAACGAGATTATCTTTGTGCTTATTGTTTCGGAACTTAACATTTATGGGTCTAAATTAAGTGGGAGAAGGAAGGCTAACTTTTTTCAAGTACAGAATGTGCTGATGTGGAGTTTAAAGTTCACGTCATGATGTAGTTTCGATTTTCTCTGAACCACTTGGGAAGTATTTATCGCACTAAAAACCTCTCAGGTGTTCATGCTTATAAAAAATGCTTTGTGCTCCTAAAGGAAAGCAACCCCTTAAGAATTTTACTGTACTCTGTGTTTAGTAGTTTTTCTAGCAAGTTGCTCTATTCTTTAGTGAGTCAGTTGGTAAATCAATATAAAATTGAGCCCCCACTTGGTACAAAGCATAGTACTAAAAATTGTAGGATGAAGTAAGAGATGTGGTCTATCCTTTAAGTGTACATATTTGTACCCCATTTATGAGCTGAGTTCCTTTTAGGCTTTGGAATATTTCCCTTGGGAAAGTTTATACCAGTGAAGATATAAGATTAGAAGGACAAATAACCTGTATCTCAGCAAAAAGTTTGGGAGGTGCCCTCTCCTAGACAATAGGAGCCCTCATACTGCTTCCTGGCAACCCAAACTCCCTTGATCTGACCTGGCCCTACTTTCTTCAGATCATGCTCCTATTCAGTATTTTTCCACTTTTTCACCCTTCTTTACCACACTAAAATGTACTTGTTATGTGTCTGTATCATTTTCTCAGGCTTGTTTTCAAAAATTACAGCTCCTTTCCCTTCTGAGAAACTAATCTTTACTAATGTGTTAGTATATCATCTATTAGTTATAGTAAGCTAGCATTTATTAAGCACCTGCTATATGCCAGGCACTGTGCCATTTGTTCTTGATACAAGAATGACAAAAAACAAACAGTCCTTGGCCTCAAGTAGCTCACAGTCCAAGGCAGGAGACAACATGAAAACAGCACAAGATACATACAGGATAAATTGGGGGTAGTCTCAGAGGGAAGGCACTGAAATTAAGGAGGACTGGGAGTTCTCCTAGCATGGAAGCCAATGACATCACCCGGTAAATAGCACCAAGGGAGAAGAGAAAGAGGTCAGGGACAGAATCTTAGGGGACAACCACAGTTAGCAGGCATGGCATGGATGAAGATCCACTAAAAAAGAGAGAAAAAGAGTAGTCAGATGTAGGAGGAGAAAGGAGAGAGCAGTGTCACAAAAACCTACGTAGAAGAGAGTAATCAGCAGTGTTGAAGACTGCAGAGGGGTCAAGAAGGATGAAGATTGAG
The DNA here is from genome assembly GCA_028646595.1 of Phalanger gymnotis. Taxonomy (NCBI): domain Eukaryota; kingdom Metazoa; phylum Chordata; class Mammalia; order Diprotodontia; family Phalangeridae; genus Phalanger; species Phalanger gymnotis. The sequence continues at coordinate 613,081,850 of CM053622.1, read as the reverse complement.
AAAAGATCATGTTATGGCAATTAGGAGCTCATAAGTAACTTTGAAATGAGCCATTTTGGTTGAATAAAGAAATCAAAAGCCAGACAACAAAAAGTTGAGAAGAGAGTGAGAGGAAGGGAAGTGTAGGCACCTATTGGCCATATTAAGGAGTTTACCCACAAAAGGAAGGAGAGATATAGAATAGGAAGATAGCTAGCATGGATGGACTGATCAAGTAAGTGTTTTTTTAAGATTAGGGAAACATGAGTGTGTTTGTAGGCAATGTTGAAGCAGCTGGGAGACAGAGAGAGATTGAAGATAAGTGACAAAGTAGGGATGATAGAACCAATTTGCTGGAGAAGATTTGCTGGGATCACTTATGCATTTGTGTGTGTGCGTATGTGTGTGTGTGTATGTGTGTATGTCTGTGTGTGTGTGTGTCTTATATAGTTATATCTAGAATCTAACTCTCTCTATATATACATATGTATACATCAATATGTCTATAATTATATATAAGCTATAAGTTCTTTTCTAATTATTTTTTTAAAATATTATTTAAGCAAAAAGGCACAATCTCTGTTCATTGAGTCAAGTTAGAGTTGTGTCTTATCTAAACAAAAAAAAAAAAGAACTTCATTCCTCCAAATGAAACTATTTATGGCTCCTGAAGCTTCGATCTGCCCATTATTAACTGGAAATCACTTTGGTTGAACCTAAATTATAAGTAGTTCTCACTCACATCTTAAAAACAATTGATACTAGAATAATGGAAATTATGTCTTTTGTACAAACAAGTATATATTAATATTTGCATATATACACACATATGCATTTATATAGCAGCCTTTGGGCTGTCCATTCTTCATCCACATGTTTTTTTCCGGGGAAGATATGCTAAACTCTTTTAAGTGATTAAGGTTATCATTTGGAAGGCTCTGCAATGTTCTGGGACTTACCTTCAATCAGCAAAATGTCATCCCAAAACAGGAGGATCTGGAGGACCTGATCATCCAAATCCCTGAACTTTTCCTCCATGGGAAGGTGAAACAATTTTAGTTAGAATGCTTCTTTGTTTTGTGATTTGCTCTGTATAATCAGAGGGTCATTGAACACAGTTATTTCTATTGTTTCATTTTTCAAAGTATTGTGCATGATTTGGACACATACATGGAAGAAAGCTTTCTGGAGAGCATTTACAGTTTCATTCTGCTTAAGTCAAATACCTTTTTAATAGTCGATAATCACTAAGCACAGTGGAATCTTGTAGTCTTTTCACATTTCAGTCATTTATATGACTATAAAAATACGACCTGCTGCTCGTTCCTTCCTTTTACCCTCATCATGAATCCCTTTAACCCATGTACAAATTATTTATCCAGAGAATTTGTAGAGATGGGAAAGTAATAAAAGAAGTTGGTAACTACTGGTATTTTCTCAAATGCCTTTTCAGCACCAATGTCACCCATATTTATTTGTTTGTTTTCTGAGCATTTGGTACCATCTTCTCTTTCAAATATCTAGGAATTTCACCCCTCAGTGCTCTCAGAATTGTACCACTTCCTGCAATTATCTACGTGGTAGTCTTTTTACAAATAAATGGTCATGATGAGCACCACAAGACAAAATGACCAACTGTCCTGGGAAATGATGTTTCTTGTAGCTTACGGCTGCACCATCCCTTTGGAGAATTCAGAGAGCCTGGGTATAATTTTGCCATGATGTAGATTGAAAAATTTTAGTCCAGTTTCAGCACGTCTTTTATTTTCTTGGAGCTTCACACAGACAGCTCATCATCATCATTGCTCACATTTGTAGAGTTCTTTAACCCTTTACAAATATTATTTCATTTTATCCTTCCAACAACTCTGGGAGGGAGGTGCTGTTATTATCATCCCCATTTCACAGGTGAATAAACTGAGATAGATTTTAAGTGACTTGCCCAGGATCACACAGCTAGTAAAGGCCATTTTAAGATAAGTCTTAGTAAATGAATAGCAAAAAATAATTAATATTTATAAGTAAAAATATTTACATAGCAATAAAAATATTTACATAGTATTTTGTAAAGCACACATTATCTCATTTGAGCCTCAATACCACAGGATCATGCGATCATAAATTTAGAGGGATCTCAGAAGTAATATCTCCATTTTAGAGATGAGGAAGCTAAGCTACAAGCAGAATTTGAATCTTATTCTTCCTGATATCAAATCCATCAAGCACTCTATCCAATAATACTCAGCAGAAATGCAGAAAAAGACTGAAAATTCCCATAACACATTAAATCTGAGGTATTTTTTTCCTTTTTGGTCTTAAACAGGTTTCATAATGGGCCAGTCTCCGTATAAGATTTATATTATCTGGTATCAATTATTTTAAAGGTATGAATGAGAGGAAGAACTACTTGATCTAGATTTAACAAAAGTAATTTGCAAATCAAAGCTTCAGGTGTCATAGTTTCATTTGGATGAGTAAAACCCTTTTGTTTTTCTTTAAATAAGACAGATCTCTGGACTTGGGTAAGGGAACAAGTGATTATACCTTTCTGACTAAAGAATATCTAAATAAAATTATTTAAAAGAAAATTACATAGGAAGCAGATGATGTCAGCATAATCATCTTAAAGTAAAATAAACATCTTCATGTTTTTACCCATCACATAATTGTAATGTCATGAGTATTTGAGAAAGAAGCTTGAAGAATACATTCTAGATGTTTTGTAAAATGTCTGATACCTGCTTGAGGGAATGAAAGTTCGGGCTCTGAGATTATGAATATTGTTCAGTAATATAAATGCTGCTATTTCAAGGTGTGACTTGAGATTTTTAAATTTATGTTGTCAGTAGACTGATGTTGGTTCATTGTAACTTGTGGTTAGATGTGGTGCAATAGAGAGGGTGGTGGGTCTGGAGTCAGGAAGATGTGGAAACTGAGCCCAGAGAGGGAAAGCAATTTGCCCCAGGTCACACAGCCAATTAGTGATAAAACTAGGTTTAAAATCCAGGTCTCCTGATTCCAAGTATAATACTTTCTCATCTGTAAAGACAAAAGGACCAGAAGGTGTAAATGGAATCCTCTACTACCCCCATGCACATTGAGAAGAAGCAGAATGGTCTACTGAGTCCAGGGGTTTTATCTCATGGTTCTTCTAGACATGTATCTTTAAGCATCCTAGCTATACATCTTATTATAAGAGTGCAGTGTACAGTCATACACACAAAAGAAATAGGTATTTTCCAAAAGACCCAGAGGTGGCCCTCATTTGAAGGGAGAATTATACTGGCTACCCAAAGTTGTAAATAATCTTTCCTCTGCACAGTCAACAGGGCACAAATATTATGAACTTTTAGTTTAAAGAATGAAATTGTTATTTAGGTCTTCAGAACCCAAAGTAAGTTGTTATTTAGGCATTTTCACTTAGCTGGAATTTTCTTTGGGTGTTTTCTCATTCAGATCTTTCCATTTCTCCTTAATTGATTCTTCTTTCATATGTATAGCTAAAATAAATATCTTTATCTTATAAATATTTATCATAACATATTTATATTCAAAATAAATTTAGTTTCCATACTCTCTTGGCTAAAAATGTTTCCCCTAATTAATTTGTTGAGAGGCATTGTGGACAAAGAGCCAGCTTCAGAGTCAGTAAGATCTGGCTTCAAGTCCTATCTCTGACATGCTGGCCAGGTGACCCTGGACAAGTTACTTATCTCATTTGCCTCAATTCTAAGATTCTAAGTTGCAAAGAAAGTGCTGATCTACATTGGTAGAAGGACATGTGGAAATTGAGTGAACTCCTAGCGTACTCCTTACACCAATGAAATCATACATATAATTTAAAAAAAAATCAATTCCTCCAAATCCTTAGATTCATTCAATTCATTTCCTCTTTTTTATTGTACGTTTAGGCCACAAACCTATTGTGAGTTAGGGGGATGTCTGCCCCAAGCACGTGGAGACTTACCCTGGTGGAATGGGTGGAGAACAATTTGTTCCAACAGCCATGAAGACACCTGAAGCAGGTTCTATGGAGCACTTGGAGCTTGGTCAGACATAGAAGATGCCAAGGTCATGCACTGCATCCTGGACCATCACTAGTCATCTTGACTTTTGTCTTGCCACCAAACTTTGATGACTCTGGAAGAGAGAGTGAGTTGATGCTTTATGCAACTTTGCCTCACTTAAATCCAATTCACGCACAAGTCAAGATATCACCCTTAGTATCATTGGTTCCCTACAAAAAAAACAAAAACAAAAGATGAACAATAATACATTAATGTATAACTGCATAGGTATTCTACTAGAATGCCTAAAATAGAAGCCGGTTTCACCAGTGCCATAAACTGTATGAATATAGCGCCTAACCCTCTTTTTTGCATTGGGCTATTCGTTCTTCCTCTGTCCCTTCCTCTAATTCTCTTCTAGACCTGGATAAATCTATGAAGGTGCCAGTTCTTGGCCTACGCTATGCAGTTCTTAGAATGGTGTAGAAAAGTATGGGGTTTGGGAGAAGAGGAAGCAAATGGATAGCAAATGTTTTCTCACATTTTCAGTAAAATAACTGAGAACACATACTGTTCCTGGGCAGGAAGGGGCAAACATTGCCCCTTCTCACATGAAGATGCTCTGTCCAGTACACTTGACTCAAGTTTGATCATGGGTGAGAAAAATCAGATGTTTACTTTGGAATACTATATATCTGGATACAAGACTAATCTTAATATAGAGCTGGCTTGGACTTCCTCCCCCCACCTCAAACTTGCCAAAGAGATTAAGTAAAAAAGTGAACAGAGTATATATAGAAGTTTCTGATAACTTTCTGTAGTTTTCTTTGGGTGAATTAGCAAAGATATTACCCTAATCTGCTCCTGTGATTTCCTGACTAGTGTCTTTAGGACACCAAATCTTGTAGCATTTGGTTGCAAATTTTGAGGTGAAGTGTGAATCATGTGTAAATATGAATAAAGGACAAATGTGCTTTCTGAAGCCTTAGGGGTTTGCCTCAGAACCTGAAGGAAGGGCTTCAGGCATATAGGGACAGAACTGACCTTATTCATAGGTGTGGTAGGCTGTATCAGGGGTGCCAGAAAGGGTAGTGATGCTCAAAATTTTTTCAGTAGGGACAATGGACTTAATTAGAGACATTACTAAAATGCAAATGCTGAGCTGCAGAACCCACGAAGTGGCAGAGGGAAGCAGGGCTCCAGCCCAGGACAGCCTGTATGGTCTCTGGGTAAGGTCTGTCCCACACGGAGCTCCCAGCCCCCAGCTGAGGGGAGCAGAGCTGAGCCCAGGCGCACGGTGCGAACACACCAGATGCAGACCTACCAGACCAGGAGACGAGCAGAGAGTGCCCTGGCATCCTGAAAT
>CM053622.1:612891553-613075998 GCA_028646595.1 Phalanger gymnotis | reverse complement strand
GGGGGGGGGAGGAAATGGGGAGAAAATTTGTAATTCAAACACCTGTGAAAATCAATGCTGACAACCAAACATGTCAAAAATAAATTAAAACTAAAATTGAAACCCCCCCCCCAAAAAACCGCAAATGCCAATTGGAGAAGTAATGCAATTAGTTCACACTAAAGTGTAAATGACAGATATGAATGCTTCTATGAGACCAGTGTTCAGGGTATTGGAAATGAAAGAGAAGGGAAGGAACTCAGAGGAAAAACCAAGGAGGCTGGAGGATCCAAAAATAATCTTTCCTTACTTCACAATTTTGCCTACAGTTGCTCTGCTTGAGATTTCACAATTTCACAAGCAAACCTTCCAAGAAAAAGAAGAGGAATTCATAGTAACTGCCAAATAATTGTCCCATTGATTCTAGTAACTCACTTATGGATCATTTCAAACTATTATCAGCCTTATTTCACTTAAATTCAACAATCGATCAACAGGTATTTATAAGCTCCTACTATGTGCCATGCCCTATGGTAGGCATTGGGAATATAGTCAAGAATGAAGCGTCTAATATCAAGTTGAGGCAGCTAGGTGGTAAGGTGGATAGAGTGCCAGGCCTGGAGTCAGGAAGGCTCATCTTTCTGAGTTCAAATCCAGCCTCAGACACTTACTAGCTGTGTGGCCCTGAGCAAGTCACTTAGCCTTGTTTGCCTCAGTTTCCTCATCTGTAAAATGAGCTGGAGAAGGAATGGCAAACCACTTCAGTATCTTTGCCAAGAAAACCCCAAATGGGGTCATGGAGAGTCAGATAAGGCTGAAAACAATTGAATAACAATGACAATATCAAGGAGCTTACGTTCTCATAAGAATTTGTTATAGTACTTTGGAAATGAACAGATGGTTAAGAAGATAGTGTCTGAAAATGGGATTCAGATTTCCATAATGACTTAAAATGTAGCAATGACAAATTCCTACTCAGAGACAGAGTGTATCTGGTAAGAATGTACTTGTCTGGAGTCTGGCAAACCTAATCAACAAAGCTTCAAATGGAGAAAGGATGATGAAGGGGGAAAAACTGATTACGACCTATCTACCACATAGGATACCGCAGAGAATAGTTAAAATGGAGAAAGAAGAAAAGCAAGTAGGACCATCTATAAATTCAGAGGACCCAATATCCAAGAAAGTAGTGTTAAAACCCACAACTTCAGATATCTGTATGAAATTCACAAAGCATGGATAACAAGCAAGATAAACTAGGGATCCTAATGCAGGAAGGACAATTAGACCTATGTCTGGAGTATGGCTTTGGAAAATTATACTTTGTTCTAAAAGACAAAATAAGTACTAGTGGAATCAAAGTAGGATTTTATATTATGATTGATAGATTCATGTGAGAAACACAATAATAATTATAGCATTCATATAGTGCTTTAATGTTTTCTTTGCTAGTATTTCTCAGGTTATCCTCATAAGAACCCCGTGAAGAAAATTCTATTATTATTTCCATTTTACAGATGAGGAAACTGAGGCAGAGGCTAAGTGACTTGCCTTGGACTACACAGTGAGCCTCACTAGGCTCAAATTGAACACAGATCTTTCTGACTCCAAGGCCAGTGCTCCAGCCACTGTACCATTTGGAGAAGAGAAAGGTGGCAAAGTCCATTGTGATGAAAATAAATGGAAGCAGAAACAGACCCTTTCAACAGAAAGAGCAAATATATATGAATTTTGAGGAATAGATCATAAGCCTGGCACAGTGGCATAACATGGTAGTAGTGGGGAATTCAGTTATTTGTATATCTGCTAGAGTTGTCTCTCACTGTCAAAAGCAGAGTGGCTAAGAATTCATTGACTTCCCTTAATGATAATTTCATCCATGGAAAGGTGAAGGAACCAAGGAGGGAAAATTCTATTCTAGGTCTGGTGCTCACCAGGTCTGGCCCTGGGATAAAAATGAAGGAAAACTTGTGGGGAAGTGACCATTCCATTTTATAATTTGTGATAGAGGAAAGGAAATCCTGGAACAGTATTACATCAACCCCAGCTTTTGGGAGAGCAATTTTGAAAGGTCAGAGAAAGGATAGGTAGGATCCCATGGGCTAAAATTCTATAGGGGAAGTCAGTCCAAAAAAGATAGGAAACTCTTATGAATGAAATTCTCAAGAATTCTCAACAAAGAGAAACAGTCTGATAGAAAGTAAAAGGGGGATTTGTCTAAAGGAATCAATGTAGATATACAAAGAATTCACCATCCAAATTAGATTTTTTTAAAAAGACATAAATAGAAAAATGAAAGCAAGGGCAGGTAACAATGAAAACAAAAATATGTCAGAGTTCTGTGAGATGTCAGTAGTGTGGCAGTTCAGAATGAGCTGAAGCTCGTGAGAAAAGTGAAGGATAAGGGAGGGGAGGTGGAGAACAGGAGGGAGCAGTGGGTAAAAGAAATGAGCAAATCAGAGGAAGGATAAAGCCATTGCTCAGCTTGGATGGAATAATGATAACCAACTATGGGAAGAAGACAAAGCCACTTGACTCTGACTAACCTTCTGTTTTCTCTGTCAAGGACAATGATTCTAGATTGAGAAGGTTAGAACAAAAAAAACGGCTAATGGAAAATTGTCTCCAGTATAAGGAGATTAAATAAGAGAGCGCTTAGCTGCTCTATCTCCTTGAAACTGAAAGAACTGACATGCATGATTGCTGAGCCAGTATAAGACCTAGGAAAGATTCAGGAGAACAAGAGAGTTACCATAGGATCAGAGAAAAGCAAAAATTGTCCCAATTTTTAAAAAGGGAAGAGAATGAATTTTACAAACTTTAGGCTAATGATCTTGATTTTGACTCTTGAAAATAATCCTAGAATGTATTTTTAAAGAGATACTGAACATCTAGGAAATAAATCAGTGATTGTACAGAGTCAATGTGGCTTCCTCAAAAACAGGGCTTGCCAAAATAATCTTATTTCCTTTTTTTTGTTCATTTTGACAGGATTACTAGACTGGAAGCCAGGCAGAGAAATGCTGTAGAATTATTTTGGTTAGACTTCTACAAGGCATTTGAAAAAGTCTTTCCTATTCTTACAGAAAAGATGGAGTAATTTGTACTAGATAATCATATAATTAGATGGATTCCAAACTGGTAAAATTTGCCTTTCTTGAAGGGTTAGGCATTAGTTGTTGTTTGGTGTTAATATGGAAAATGGTTTCCAGTAGAGTGACCTAGGGATCTGTGTTTGGCCCTGTGCTGTTACCATTTATCAAATTTGCAGATGACAGAGAGAGGAGGTGCAGATAACGTACTCATGTTCAATCTGGACTCAGAAATTCTTCATAGGCTAAAAACACTAGGCCAAATCTAGGAAGATGAAAATTAACAGGAATAATTGTAAAGTCTTACACTTGTGCTTTGCTAGTATAAGATGGGAGAAGTGTCACCAGATGACATTTCATCCAAAAAGGACCTCAGGTTTTTAGTGGCTTGCTAGCTAAATAAGTCAATCATCCAAAAAAGCAATCTGAGGGTGCAGTAAGAGAGGTAAAGTATCTAAGAATAAGGAAGGAATAATTCTAAAGTACTCTGCCCTGGTAACATCATATCTGGAGTGTTGTGTTTAGTTTTGAGTATCTCATTTTAGTAAGGATATTGATAAGCTAAAGAATGTCCAGGGTAATCAGGGTGGTGAGGGATCCCAAACCCATGATATCTTAGGACTGACTGAAAAAATTGGAAGTGTTTAATCCAAAGAAGAAAAAAAAACCTAGGAGAAATATGGTAGTTGTTTTCAAGTATTTGAAAAATTCTCATCTGGAAAAGGAAGCAGGTTTATTCTGTTTGGCCCGATGTGGAAGAATTTGAAACAATGACTGTAAATTTCAAAGAAGCAGATTTAGGCTCGATATAAGGGAAAACTTCCTTAAAAATCAGAGCTCAAAAGTGGAATGATTTGTTTCAAGAGGGAGTGGATTCTCCTTTATTTAAGCTCTTCAGACAAAAGTTGGGTAACTACTTGCCGGGAATGCTATGGAGGGGACTCTTGAACAGGTGCAAGTTAATTAGATGGCCTCAGAGGTCTCTTCCAACACCAAGATTCTGAACTTTATGTTGCCTGTAATAAGACAAGGTCATTACTCCTTTAGAGACCCAAAGGAAGATAAAGGCAGGAGCTCAATTTTTTGGAAGTGTGTAATCAAGCCAAAACAAGGCAAGGCCTCACGGAGGGAACTAAAAAGACATGAGAACAAAGAATGCCTGATTAAGTGCTTTAAATCTGAGAGTTTATGAATAGTTCATAGGATCACTGATTTAGCGCTGGAAGCTATAGGTCTCTGACATACTTCTGTTATGTAGTATGTGTTCCTTAAATTGCCTCTCAGAATCAAATTGTGTGCTACACCTTGTTATGTTAGAATCATCATCTGTGAATGGTGAACCACAGTAGATAGTTTGGGAAAAAGAAATACTGATAGAGAAAAATAAATAGTGGGGAAAGCCCGGTACCCAGAAATGTATGACCTTTGGGTCCCTGATTTTTACCTTCCCCTTTTCTACCCTTGGGTATTGACATAAGTAATTTGGTCATGTCTGACTCTTCATGACCCTGTAGACTGTACTGTCCATGGGGTTTTCTTGGCAAAGATACTGGAGTGATCGGCTGCCATTTCCTTCTCTAGTGGATTATGACAGGGGTTAAGTGATTTGCCCAAGGTCACATGGGTAAGTGTCTGAAGCTGGATTTGAACCCAGGTCTTCCTGACTCCAGGACCAATAGTCTATCCACTGAGTCATCTAACTGCCTCACTGGCAGAAGAGGGAACCTGAAATGGGTCCTCATACCACATTCTGTCACAGAGGTCTAGCTTTTTCTACATGAGGAATAGGCATATGATGTCTTTTCTTGATCAGTACATCTTGACTCCCTTATTTAGATTCATTGCAAGCACTTATTGTATCATTACTTTGTAGCTATGAAACTCTATGTACAAGGGGATTTCTTGGATATTGACTTCAGTTTGGATGGTGACAATGCTTTATGGACAGTGTTGGTAGTGGACTGGCTAAATAGAGTCAAAGCACCATGTGGAAGTGGGAAGCATTTGGAGGAAAATGCCTTCTCATGCACCAGCTGCCTCTCAATGTAGGTGGCTCATCACAAGTCTGTTCTCTTAAAGCCATTCCTATCATCAAGTACCAGGGACTTATCTCCTGTCAAGCAGCAAACCACAGTGAGACTATCATGTATAGTTATTTGAAGTGAAAAGATTTTGATTAAAAATAGATGGAGTATGGGTATTTTGCCTCCTGAGAAGAAGAAAAGAACTATTCATCTTAAAAAAATACTTCTGCCCAGCCTTAACTCTCCTGCTATTTACTTGTGGTTATCCAGTTTGAAGTGACTTTTTCTAATGACTCTGAAGTGACTGGGGTGGGTTTGGTCCAAAATACAGCCCTCAGCCATGGTATGTCTCCAACAATGAGTGGAGTGTTACTATGGCAGCCCTAAAGAGAGCCAACAGCCGTTTCTGATGACAGTGAGCACGTGCATACACTGTGTCTGTACAATGACCACTACTCCAGTGGCATGTGTCCAGCCTGCTGCATAGTGCATGAACTACCCTAGGTTTTTATCTATCTCTGTATTCTGATAATGTCTACCACTGGAAAAAACTCAGACAGTGGGAGGAGATCACAGCCCTATCAGCTGGGATATTGAGATACCAGTCCACGCCCTACTGACAAGTTTCCATCAGGTAACCTACTAACCCTAAACCTGAAGCCTTTGATGGTGCTAAGCCCCTAGGTTACGGTTCTTTTAACACTTCCGGGTGGCAGTCCAATATTATAAACCAAAAGGAATTGTATTCTTCATTGCTGTTGAAAAACTGCAAAGTGATTGTTTATAGCTTTGGGTCAATCTGGGCACTGTTTTTTTTAAATTTTGTTTGGTATTTATAGCATGTCACCTGTCATTTGAGGTATCTGATGTGTGATACAGGAGAGGGCTATGAGACTTAATCAGTTAAGGTCTGAGAAAGATTTCATAATGTTCAGATAAAGGATGTAATTCAGTGCAAACTGCTCACACAACGAAGGAATGTTCAACTGGAAAGGATACTAGAAATCATTTACTATACTCCAATCTTTTTATACAGATAGGAAACTGAGGCCCAGAAACAATGAGTAATTTGCTAGTTAGTGGCAGGTCACCTGATTTCCAACCCAGTGTTCTATCTATAAACCACATACATTAGCAAATTTTTTAAATCAATAATAAAACTGGTTAGTTTTCAAAGGAACGTTCCTTGGCCCACTTTCCACATTACTAAGGCACAGATTATTCATAGGAAAAAAATGTAAAGAAGGGGAAGTTTGTCCCTGTTTCCCTCCCTTCCAGAATATCTAATATTATCCTTCATCAAGCATGGGCCCTATTTGAGCCTTATCTGTGAGGATAGCAGTTCATGCACTGGACTTTTCTAGGCCTTTCCCCCTTATCCCCTAATACAATTAACCTGTGTCCCATTCCTTAGAGTTATGTTCTGTAAAGCCAATGCTAATCTAGCATGGCATAAGAGAATGTTACAATTGGAAAGGACCATAGGAGACACCTAGTTCAAACTTTTATAAGCTATAGGGAATTCCTTCTACAACACACTTGATAAGTTATCCTCTGACCTTGCCTGGGGGGCTAACTTTACTATCAAGACAATTTACTTATCAAGACAACTGATTCCATTGCTTGTTTATTAGGTACGTCTCACAGTATATGTCAGCCAAAATTTTGTGAAGGATGCCTTTTGTGTCCTGATCCAAGTCATTCAGAAAAATGTTATACGGTACAAGAAGGAAGATAAATACCCCTGGGGCATATCCTAGAAATCTCCTTATAGGCATACTTCCATATCTTCCGTATATATTCCGTATCTTTCATAAGGAAATGACAATAGAGACTTTGTCAAATGACTTCATAGAATCCAGATGTGCTGTCTACAGTGTTTTCCTGATCTATCAGTATAACAACCCTATCCAAAAAATTATGAATTTGACATCACAAGCCCATGTTGCTACCTGATGATCCTGCTTCTTTTAAAAAAAATTCCCAATTACATGTAAAAATGATTTTTAACATTTTTCAGTCAAATGTTATATTTATTGCAATAGTCTCCTTTGTAGTTTTTAACTTGCTGGGCATTCAACAGCACCACTATTGATGTCATCAATGACATCATGAGGATGTCTACCATCAATGTTGCAGCCCACAGACTGGGCTATTCCAAGCATCTCTTTAATGGTTCCAGAGAGATCTCCTGCCAAAGATCAGTGCCTCATCTGTCGAGCAATGTTGACAATCTCATCGAGACTGATGTTTCCATTGTGTTTAATATTTTTCTGTTTCTTTCTGTCCTGAGGAGGTTCCTTGAGGTCTTTGATGATCAAGGCTAAGGGAGAAGACACAACCTCAATCTGAGCCTGTCTGTTCTGAATGAAGTTTCACTGTGATCCTCAGCCCTTTCCAGTTGCCTCAGCAATGTCATCACCAACCTTTTTGGGAGACAAATCCAAGGGACCAATTTTGGGGGCCAGACATGATGTGGCACCAACTTCACTACCAGCGCACCTTAGAAATACAACTTTAATTTCATTAGGATCAGACTTGGGCAGCATGTTGGCAAAGAAGGTGGAGGTTTGGCCTGTTTGCTGTAGGTATTGGATGAACCCAGATTCAGGATGACCAAAAGAAGTTGCACCTTCACCACCATGAGCTGGGAGCTAAAAGCAATTGTTAACATTTCTTTAAAAAACTTTTAAGTTCCAAATTTTATCTCTCCCGCCCTCATCTCCCCCTTCTCTGAGATGATAGGCAATCAGATATGTTATGCATGTGCAATCATGTAAAATACTTCCATATTAGTCATTTTGGAAGAAAACTTGAACAAAACAAAAGAAGAAAGTGAAAAATAGTATGCTTAGGTCTTGATTCAGACTCCATCCCTGCTTCTCTTTCTAAAAGCTCACAAACTATCCATTTAGGAATCTGTTTGGGAATTTTAATTGGGAGCAACATCAGTCAGCAAAGCAGACAAAGCAGAGCAAATATTCCTAACAATAGCTGGCATTCATATAGCATTGTAAGGTTGACAACACACTTTATATACAGTACCTTAATAGATCCTCACAACACTATAAGGTATATAACAAGAAGTATTATCTCTGTGAAATAGATGAAGAAATTGAGATAAGAGTCAAATAACTTGCCTATGACCACTCAAGGAGTAAGTGTCAATAGTGGGATTCCAATCCCCATCCCTCCCAGCTGTAAATATGACATGCTTTCCACTATAACAGGCTGTCTCCCTCTCCAGTGGATGGGTTATGCAGATGTCACAGCAGCGGGGAACAATCTGGATTGAGAAGTTCATGTTACAACGTGAGCAAAGCTATACATCTAATTTCTTTAATCATTCCTTTTTTTTTTGCCCCTTTTCCCCTTGGGACAGACATGAGAAGCCTCAAAAGACTGAGTGGCAGTAAGGTGGAAGGCCTGACAACTTCAAGCTCCAGTCTAGAGTTTCTAAAATCCACTCCTTTCTCCCCCTTTTGAAGTTGAGACTTTTGCCTAGCTTTACGATTCCTAACCTCCCATCTTCCACAGTTCTTCAGAGTCATTGATTTCCTCTCTAAGTTCTTTTAGTACTGTAGAATGTAATTTATCTGGGCCTGGATATTTGAACTTATCTCACATAGATAGGTACTCTCTTACTATCTTCTCACCTATCTTTGGCTTCATTCCTTTTTAACCACGCCGGTTCTGCCCTTTTCAAGTGAAGAGCCTTTTGTGCCCCTGCCAGTCTTTTGTATATGTCTTTGGTTATGTGCCTCTCTTATGATTATTTGAATAGGTCCTTTTAGCTCATAGAAGAGCTTTCTGTGTAGTCACACAGGTCTCTTTCTACGATTTCCCTTCCCTTTGTCAACTGGGTTAATGCACTATTTTATTATCAACATTTCTTTTTGAAGAGATTCTCATCTCTCTTCAGCCTTTTATCCCATTAGAGCATGAGGTTATAGTATCATGTGTATTTCTTTGAACATTCTACAAGTTGCTTTCCTAAATGATGGTCACTTTCTCCTGAGCTTTTCATCATTTCTACTTTGTCAATTCCTCTGGCCAGAAACAGGCCCAGATGAAAAAAAATGATGGTATAAAAATGTAATGGAATATGATTGAGCTATAAGATTCTATGATGAAATGGTTTCAGAGAAACTTGGGAAGACTTGTGTGAACTGATACAGGGTGAGATGAACAAAACTAGGAGGACAATGTGTATAATAACAACCACATTATAAAGAAAAACAAGTTCGAAAGTTTAAAGAATTGATCAGTGCAATGACCAACCCCAATTACAGGGGATCAGTGTTGATCTTACTATCTGACAGACTGGTGAAGCAAGTTGCAGAATGAGACATATATTTTTGGACAATGTAAGACTTTATTTTGCTTAACTATGCATATTTATTACAATTTTTTTCATTTGAGAGGTTGAAAGCGATAATAGGAATAGAGCTGTCAAAAAAAGACATCAAAGACAGTCAGTGAAGTGCAGAAGGGAACAAAAGGAAGATCAAAAGGAATCACTAACAAGCAAGAGAGCTTTGAAAGTGTTTGGCTTTATTACAAACCTAAAAAGAAAATCAAGTAATGCACACAATATTCACAATTTCAAGTACAATTCCCTTTTTCTGTTCTGCTGTGTACATGAATGCGCTCCTATTAGTTGGTATTTAAGTTCTGGGGGAAAAAAAAAACTTAAAGAGAAGAAAAAAAGGGGATAGAGTCAGTCAAAGAGCTTTGGATAAGTGCTTATGCTATCCTTTCCCTGAAAGAGTTCAAGTTAAAATGAGGGAGACATGTAAATAAATAAGCATATAAAATATATATTCCAAATAGATGGAAGGTCGTCTCAGAAAGAAGGCACTGGGGGTAAGAAGGAGAGACCAGGAAAAGCCTCCTGCAGACGATGGGTATGAGCTGACTTTCGAAGGAAGCAAGGTAAACTAAGAAGTGGAAATAACAAAGGAGAGTGTTGCAAATGGCCATGGAGGACATCCAGCCTGAAGGCTGCTTATCAGCTACTCTGTCCACAAAAACCTAGAGAGCAAAGGCTATCAGGAAGAAAAGCATGATCAACAGTCTCAAAGAGCAAAGAGGTCAAGAAGGATGAAGATTGATAAAAGGTCATTGGATTTGATCATTAAAAGGCCACTGGTAACTTTGGAGAGAGCTGTTTCAGTTGAATGATGATGGTAGAAGAGATTGTAGAAAATTAAGAGGTGAGTGGGAGGAAAAGAAGTGGAAGCATCTATTGGATGGAGGTGCACTTCTCAAGGGAGTTAGCCACAAAAGGAAGGATATGAGAAGATAGCTTGGGGGGTGAGAGGAAATGCCTAGAGATGTAATGTTGTGTGTTAGGAATAGCAAGTAAGCCATTATAGCTGGATCATTCAATGCATGGAGGGAAGTCTGAAAAGGAAGGGAGTCATCAGATTACAAAGATCTTTAAATACATTTTTCAGTGCTAAATATCTGATTCTGAAGGACATTGGAGTTAATTGAGTAGATATGACCAGCACTTTAGGAAAATCACCTTAGCGATTGAGTAGAAGATGGATGGGAGTGGGGAGAGACTTGAGGCAGGTCTCCAACCAGGAGAATATTTCAGTAGTCTAGGGATGAGGTGATGAGGGTGGTGTACGTGTGAATGAAGAGGAGGAAAAGTACAGGAGAGCTGCTTTGAAGGTTGATATGGCAAGATTTGGCAATGAATTAGCTAGGTGAGGTGAGTATTGGTGAGAAATTAAGGATGATACCAGAGTTTGAAGCCTAAATGACTGGGGGACCCTGGTGACCTTGACAATAATAGAGGAGTTGGGAAAAGGAGAAAGTTTGAGAGAAAGATAAGTTTTGGACACATTGAATTTGAGGTGCCATCCAGTTTGAAATGTCTAAGAGGCAATTTTTAATGTGAAACTAGAGCTCAAGAGGGAAGACTAGGGCTGGATGAATAGATCTGGGAATCATCTGCTTAGAGATGATAACTGAATCTAATGGAGCTGATAAGAATGCCAGGAGAAAGAAGAGAAAAGGGCCTAGGGTAGAGCTTAGGGGATAGGCTAACACCCTAATCTAACACAACAACAATCTACATTTCTACGTTGCTTTGTTTTACAAAATTTTATTTTTCCTCTCACAACAACCCTGTGAAGTAGGTGGTTTAAATATTAGACCTATTTTATAGATGAAGAAACTGAACCTCAAAAAGATGACTTGCCTGAGATCACAAATGACATACTAGTGTATGTAACCTAGGTCTTATGACTCCAAATTCAGTATCTTTTCCATTATATAACAATATTTGCCATGTCTGTGTCTGTGCATGAGCTGTCCCAAATGCATGGGATGCACTTCTTCCTTACTTCCACCTCAGAGTACCTCATTTGCTTTAAGATGAAGCTCAAGTACCACCTTCTACAACATTTTCCTTATTTCTCCCTTTCCTCCATTTCCCCACAACTGCTAGTGACCTTCCTCCCAAATTATTTTGTATTTTAAACCATTTCATACATATATGTATTTTGCCCCTTTGTGTTTAAATTGCATCCATTTTCATATATACTTATCTGCCCTACTAGGATGTTGGATCAATGTTAATAGGAGTTGTTTCATTCTTTGAACATGTATTCTTAGGGCTTAACTAGCACATAGTAGGTTCTTGACAGATACTTGCCAATTGACTGATTCCTCTGCCTTCTGAGATGAAACTGGGCAAGGCAAGGCAAAGACAAACAAGGCAAGACAAAAATGTTTTAGATATGCTTTTAATGGAATGATATTTCCAGGTAGCTAAATCCCCTATCACTACTGCTACTTGCTTCTGTACCAATTTAGCAATCCTCAACAGGAAAGCATCTTTCTCTGTCAAACTAAGTCAAGAAGCATTTATTCAATATCTACTCAGTGCCAGGGACTGTGCTAAGTGCTGATACAAAGATGGCAAAAACAAGCAATGGCCTCAAGATGCTTACAATCCAACGAGGGAGACCCCATGCAAATAACTACATACAAACAAGATACAGACAGGATAAATTGGAGATAATCTCAGTGGGATAATCTCAGGAAAAGCTTGTTGCAGAAGGTGGGATTTTAGCTAGGACATGAAAGAAATCAGGGAAACAAAGCAGAGGTAATGGAGGGAGGGAATTCCAGGACAGCCAGTGAAAATGCAAGGACTCAGAAACCATCAGGAGGCCAATGTCACTGTAGAGTACAATGGAAGGAAGTGAGATATAATATCACAAAGGTAGAAAGGAGTCGGGTTTGAAGAGCTTTAAATGCCAAACAGAGGTCTTCATATTTGATCCTGTAGCTAACAGGTAGTCACTGGGGTAATATGGGAAGAAGGGAGTGCAAATGTAGGACAGAGAACAATGTGTCAATGATGAGAAAGCAGTTCGGAATCACTGCGGATGCAGTTGCAGAGGATATGGCTGGGAGTTGTTCATTTAAATTCTGATAGGTTATCAGTGTCCCCTAGGGGTATGATGGCCTCAACTAGAGTCCACACAAGTGGTTAAGCCAGGTAACCAATAGGATAGAAGAGTATATTTGTCTTTCCCTTGCAGGCAGATCTGGCAAGGTCAGGAGATGGAAAGAAGAAGCTCTATGGAATGCGGAATTTCAGTCTCTATCAGGCAGGTGGGGAGATTGGAGGCAATGGCGTCTGCTCTCTGGGCATTTGGTGGAAATAGAAGAAGAGAGGGAGAAAGTGTACCCATCGAGGAGCAAGGCAACCAATTATGGAGTTGCCAGAGTCTGGGAACTTCTTGGCTTGTCTGGTCAAGAATTCTGTAAAATATTTTCACCAAGAGCTTTTTCTGTTTTTCCATCCACAGATACAAATTAGCAATTTATTAATTGGTAACCTATAGACTTAGAAAACCACCTTCTCGTTGGTTAAGTTGGTCTCTGCCTTAAGTCTCTCCCTGCTCTAATCCATCAATCCATTCACAGCCAAAGTGATTTTCCCAAAATGCAGGTCTGACCATGTCATGCCTTGCCCCCCTATTCAAAAAACCCCCAGCGTATCCCTATTTTCTCCAGGATCAGATACGAAATTTTGTTTGATATTTGAAGATCTTCAAAACTTAACTTCTGCTTTTCCAGTCTTTTTTCCACATTTCTCCCCATATAGTCTAGAATCTAGCAATACGGGCCTTACTTTCACTTTACTTCTTGTTTCTTGCCTGGAATTTTCTCTCAAACGACCTCTGGCTCTCAGTTTCCCTTGGCTTCATCCAAAACAGCTCAAATCACACCTTCTGAAGGAGGCCTTTCCTGATTGCCCAGCTGCCAGTGTCTTCCTGTCTGAGATTACTTTCCATCCATTTTATGTTTATCTTTTACTTACCTAGTTACTTAAATGTTGTCTTCCCCATTAGAATGTGTGCTCCTTAGAGGCAGGGATCTTTTTTTTTTTGCCTTTCTTTGTTATCTCCAGCATTTACCACAGTGCCTGGTACATAATAAGCCCTTAATGAATGCTTGTTTACTGATTATCTGACATTGCAATTGATGTTTTGTGGAGCCCAAATAACTCACTATAATAGAACAGATTCTATCATACAAAGTGCTTTTCTCATAGGATCCCTATGAAATAGAGGTAATGTAAATGTTACTAAACAGACTAGGAAACTGAAGCTCACGAAGGTTTATATCAGAATAGATTTAGATCTGGAAGGGACCTTTTAGACTAACTAATCCCACACCCTCATTTTACAAAGAAACAGGCCTAGAGCGTTATGACTTTTCTAAGATCACACAGTAAGTAGTAAGTGGAAGTAAGTAGTAAGTTCCTTATAACCCTGGTCTTTAGTCCAAATGCATCCCCATTTCCAATGCACCATGAAGTGAAGTAATCTGCTGAAGGTCACTCCATATTGTTCAAGCAACTGATTCCCTTACCTTTGACTATAAAGAGCTGACGAGGTGGTCAAAAATTTAGTGGGATAAGCCAACAGTTCAGTTATTTGGACAGAAGATAGAAGCAGTGAACTTTGAATCATTGGTACTAATGTGCAATGGATTGGTGCTCTCAAGACTAGCAGTGATGCCCTAGTGTGAAACCATGATGCACATGTAGACATCATATATGAATATACATATATGTATATGTGTATTTATATTCGAGTTCTACAATGGATCTGTGATCTCGTTAATGTGTGTTCCCTCTAACAATGCAGATCATATTCAATCCATGCCTGCCCATCGTGTGTGACTCTTGTCCAAGTCCTTCCATAAATTTTCCACAAGGATTCCACCATTCTTGCTCTTTATTGACAGGACACCAATGGAGCTCATAGGCTGCCAGTTGTCCTTCCCTCTTGTCAGGTGACCAGCTCATCATTTCAATCACGCATTTCTTTGATGACGTCTTTTATACTACAAAGTGTATGTGTTTACCCTCATTTTACCTACATTTTTCTAGTAGTTCTTCCACTTTTTTCTTTCCAATTATCTCTGTATAGCCAGTAACCTGGGCACTGAACTCAGATCTGCTTAATTTGATTGCCTTCATGCATCTTGAAATCCTGAATTGTATATTGAGATGCTTTCTAAATTATGTTTAGTTATTTTAAAGGGAAATTAGATGTGTTTTTAAGAGACGCTTTCATGGTCCAATGAATAGTTTTAAACCATCTTTAATCTGTGTTTTCAAAAGCAGGAGTGGAAGTTTATGACATTACTTGACAGGGATTACTTCCTTTTATATTAATCTATATGTATTATGTATATATGTTTTCTAATTGTGGTGCTGGAGAAGGCTTTTGAGAGTTCCTTGGACAACAAGATCAGATTAGTCAATACTTAAAGAAATTAACAATGGCTATTCATTGGAAGGAAAATATAGAAGTTTCAATACTTTGGCCACATAATAAGAAGATGGGAATCACTGGAAAAAAATGAAGGTAAAAGGAAAAGGGGATGGGATGGATAGATGGTATAATGGAACATCTTACGTGAGCTTGGACAGACTTCAGGAGATAATGGAGGATGGAAGGGCCTGGCATACTATGGTCCCTGGGGACACAAAGTGTCAGACGCTACAGAATGACTAAACAATAACAATATGTATTGTAGGGGAAAGTAAGTCTCAGGACTTTACCCAGTGAAGGCAAGAAACTACCAACAACAGAAAAAGGACCAGCACATATAGACTCCCTAAGAATTAACTACAAAAACCGCAAATGCAATTTTGAACTATAGTTCTTTTAAACTGCTGTCCAAAGGAAATATGATTTTCTGTGTGTTTTTAAATTTCTACAAAACTATAAACTAATGGTATCTTTTGTGATGAAAGAATTTTGTTATTCAGCTATGTACTGTAGAAAGGCATTAAGATCCTGAAAAATTTATCTCAGACCCTCAAATACCTTCAAGATTGTAACAGCTCAGAAACGTTTCTTATTTATTTATAAATCAATCAATATTTATTAAGTACCTACTGTGCCAAGCATTGTGCTAAGGACTGGGGATACAAAAAGAGGCAAAAAGTCTTTGCCCTCAAAGAGCTTACAATCTAAGGGGGGAAGAAACAACATGCAAACAAATACATACGAAGCAAGCTATATACAGAATAAACATCTTATTTTTATAAAAATAGTTTGACCTCTGGACCCCCTCATTCCCTAGGGGTCCCACTCCCATACTTCTAGGAATCTAGAGAACTCTTCCAGGTGAGGAAACTCAGTTCATTGTCTTTGGTTTAATTTACAGTTTTAGAGATTGTCTAGGGCACTCAAGAGGTCTAGTGACTTGCCCAGGGTATATATGGTAAAGAAAAAAAATTAAATTGTATCAAGGCTTTTTTTTTAAAGATTAATGTGTTTTTACAGTTATTAGCCTTCTTAAAGTTCAGTAAACTGATCAGACATTTATTAAATGCCTGCAATGTGAAAAGTATGGTGCTAGGTGCTAGTAAGGATAAAAAGTTTAGCAAAGACAAAGTTCTCACAGAGCTTACAGGAAGACACAAACCCAGATAACCAGCCGTACACAATAATATGAAATAAATGCCTAAGCAAAATTCAATGTGAGGTATTAGAGCGAAGGTGGGATTCTCTGAGGAGGTAGCTTTTAAATGGAGCTCTCAATTCCTGGATAGGGATTCCTGGATTAGGGAGTGGGGGGGCAGGGGAAGGGGTGGAATAGAGGATGGGGTAGGCTTTCAAGCATACCCAATGTAAGCAAATACCTAAAGATTGTCCTACAGGCAGATGAACCAATATAGCTAGCATTTGATGGAATGAAAAAAATTGTGCACAGGAAGGCTCTGGCATTCGAAAGGTTGCATAACTGTTAAGTGCAACCAGACTTTCTTTACTATTAATGAAAAATGTCAAGATTCTTTAACTACTAAACCTGCTGAGCTATTTCTGACATTACCATTCATGTTTCATAAATATTATTTCTGAAAACTTTGTTCACCCATGAATTTTAAATCTATTTTTAGCGGTATATGTAAAAACATTGATTATGAAGCATCATAAAAAAGGGATCATGGCACACAGCAAAGAGTTTAAATTAAGTGGAATTTCTAGGATCCCGAATTCACCAGAGATTTCAAGCTAAGAATGAAGGGATATAAAGTTCAGTCTAAGTTGACATAGTTATTAGGAGGCTTGGGCATTTTCTCTTTAAACAATAAAGCAGATTACCTAAAACCGAAAGTATATAAAAAAAACTACTTAAGGTTTTATTTTCAAGCTAATGAGCAACTGGTCTAAGTTGAACGGCTGCAATTAAAAATTCTTACTTTTTGAAGCATATGCGTGGACCTAAAAATAATTCCTAGAGGAAGGGAAATTTGTTCTTCCCCCCTCCCCCCTTTTCTCTTCTCCTTTGTGGCTTAAGTCAAATAGCTGAAAGGATTTTATTCATTTTTTCCAAAACACTTCATATCTGGGCGGAAGCCAAACATGGAAAGTTTCAAGGCAAAAAAAAATTAACTGAAAAACGTGCCATTTGGGAAAGGAATCATGGTCCTCTTAACGGGACTGCTCTGGCCAAGTGCATTTCTCCATGGCTTTATCAGATAGCTGCGGGGTCCCGATGCAAGCCCGGCTGCATCCACAACTCAATCCACCCTCATTCCCAGCTGCCCTCAGCCCCCCCTGCTCTAAAGCCAAGGACTCAGGGCCCATCAGTTTCCCGCAGTTTAAGGCCCCAAAGTCAAGAACCTTCCTGCCACCTACCCTGCTTTTCATAGTTTAGACTGCAAACTGCAAAAATGCTTGGGTCCCGCAGTTACAGAGACAAGACTAACCAAAGCACCTCTAGGAGCCTGAGGGCACACGAGAAGGGTCAGAAGCCCAGGACCCAGACCCTCCCCTCTCTTCCTACGTCAGTTTAATTCCTCATCCCCCCCCTCTCCACCTGCCCCCCTTGAACACAGGGCGTCGAGAGAAATTTGACTGCTGCGCCCGCCAATCAGAAGAGAGGTCTGTCCTGTCAGCCAATAAGAATTGGCGTGGCGGGCGGGCCTTCTCCGGCTTCCCGCCTCTGGGTGGGCGAGAGCGGAATGTCTCCGTCCCTCCCCTCTGCTTAGGGCCTCAGAGCAGAGCCCTCGGCGGCCGGAGAAGCAGCGGCGGCAGCAGCAGCGGCGGCGGCGACCACCACGGCGGTAGCCGTCCACCTGGGCTAGGATCCTCGCCACGCCGCCTCCTTCCCATTCTCCACCCCAGCTCCGAAGCCCATAGGCCTTCGTTACTCCCGAGGCTCGAGAACCTTCCCGAGTAACCGCTGATCCGGCGCATCCTTCCTTCTCTAGTCGGCGCCGAGAGAAGCCCCGGGTGGGGGTGGATAGTGAGGGGGTGAGCGAAGCTTAGCGGCCGGCATGATGCGGCTCCGAGGCTCCGCGATGCTACGGGAGCTGCTGCTGCATCCGCCCGCCGCCGGGGCGGCTCTGAGGCGGGGACAGCCCCTTACCACCTTGTGCCGGCGCCCCCGAGCCGGGGTCCGGGCTGCCGTCGCGGCCCGAGAGTTGTTCCCGTGGCGGGGTGGAGGCGCCCGCCGGCCCTCGGCGCCCCTGGCCCGGGGGCTGTCGAGCTCCCATTCGGAAATCTTGCAGGAGCTGGGAAAGGGGAGCGCCCAGCCCCAGGCATCGCAGCAGCAGCAGCCTTCGTCGAACCCCCCCAAGGACGGCTCCGGCGAGGCCAACGCCTATGGCAACAGCGAGGGGAAGGAGCTAGCCGGGGGAGAAAAGTGAGTCGCTTCCTCCAGCCTTCGGAGGAGGAGGCCTCTCCCGCCTACTGGACTTGGGCTGGGGAGTGGCCGGGGCCGGGATGGAGATCCAAGCTTCGAGGAAGGGAGGGAGGGAGGCGGGGGAAGGGGGGGAGTGAAGATGCCGGCTCCGCTGGCTCAGCTCGGCGTTAAGTGCGCCATGTGATTAGGCCCGGCCCCGCCCGCCGCTGCGCCGGCCTCGAAGCCGCGTGCACAACGCCCCCCCCCCTCCCCCCCCCCGCCACCAATTCCTACTCGCGGGATGCTCCCGGCTCTACCTCCGGCCTGGCCTCACAGGTGCTGATGGGAGAGACGGGAGTAGGTGCCCGGGCCACGCTGCCCGCGTGGGGAGCACGGGTCTGACCCGCTCCCTGCCCCCACCCTGGAGCGTCCTGCTACCAGACGCCTCTACCAGAATGAGAGCCACGTGAACTTCCTCTAGTGATATGCTGGGGGGGGGGGGGGGGAATGGTGGAGCTTCACAGCCTATATTTACCTGATTTGTCACACCTTTTAAAAAGGTCGTCTCCCTCCATTTCTTCTCTTTCCACCCCTTTTCCGTCTCTCCATTTCCTCTCCCTCTTTCCCTTTTTATCTGTCTTTAACTTCACCTTCTGTCTCCTCCCTCTCCTTTTTGTCCCTCTTTCCTCTCACCACCCCTCTTTTTCCCCTTTTGCGTCTCTCCCTTTTCGTATGTCTCCTCCTCCCTCCCCCCTCTGTCTCCTTCCCCCTCCCCTTTCTGCCTTTTCCCCCCTCCCCTGTCTCCTCCCCACTTCCCTGCCTCCCTCTTCCCTCCTCAGTCTCCTTTCTGTCCTCTTCCTCCTCCTCCTTTCCCTCCCTTGGACCTTGCCACCGCATAACCCTTGGAAACCTTATGTTTCACAGTTGGTAGTGGTATTTCTGAGGACTCTCCTTTATTTCGCTGCAGAACCACTAGGAAACCAGACTATGAGGAAAGGCTCCTGTGGACCTGAGGATGGCACGAGTCCCTTGCCCCCACTCACAAGCCGCCCTGGCCTCCCCGATGCCTTCCTTAAGATGGGCTAATACTTCACTATTAGGGAACAGTCAACAGAGAGGCAAACTGAAGTATTTAAAAAAACTTTAATAGTGATAATTTCTGAAGAATATCCTTTACTGCTGTGCAGAACCGATAGGGGCACCTGAGAAGGAAGCTAGATTATGAGGAAAGGGTTCTTGTAGACTAGAGGATGGCAGAAACCATCTGCCCCCACCCAAAAGCAGCCTTGGAGCGACCCTGACGTATGTATTGTGTAGGATGTGCTGAGATCTCTTAGGAAACAATCGAGAGAGCCAAACTGAAATAGGACAAAACTGGTGAAAAGAAATAGTCACTCAAAGCATACGTTAATAATAGTCACGATTTTTTTTTATTAAAAAGTGTTTAGTCGGTTGTGCTTCACTTATTTCGACAAGCATTTTGCAGGAGGTGTGAATTTTTCATATTAAATATGTGAAACCTAATAAGCCTTGTAAAATCTAAATGGACAAAATGTAGAATGAATTCTAAACTGTTACTCTCAGAGATTCTCCTTTGTACTGTTGTCTGGCTTTTGACTGAGAATGTGATCTCTGGTATTCTACTTTTTTGCTCTTCCTACCGTCCTCTCAATAGAGTAATGCGACAGGGAGCTTGATTTTTACAGTGGTAGCTTGTTTGCTGTTCCGGTAGTTAACTTTGGTAACTCATGAAATCTTCCCAAATGGTTCTTTGACGCGTGCATCTGTTCCTTACCCTCCTGTAATTGTTTTGTCTGAATGGAAAACATTACAGCTTTTTAAAAAATTTTGTAAAAGCTGTACAATTCTGCACTTTTTTTAGCCAGTCTCAGAGCTGGAGAGTGTGTGTGTGTGTGTGTGTGTGTGTGTGTGTGTGTGTGTAAAAAAAACAAGTTTTATTAGTTAAAGCATGCTTACTGCCTAGAATTTAGGTAATATACTTTTTTTTGAGGCAGCCAGTCAAGAACTACACTGAAAGTATTTACATTTTTTCCCCTATAAATATCATTACCTCTGTATGAATGACCTCAAGGTGAAAGCAAGTCTAGGGAACCTCTGTCTTTTTTATTAATTCAGTCTAACCAGTGAGACAATTACCAACAGATGATAACTAGTTGCAGAAATACAACAGCTTCTGTGTGTTCGATAGTAGTGTCCAAAAAAGCCACAAGATGGGGGTGTTAATACAGACTTTCATGTAATCTATTTTGTCTTTCTTTTTCTCCAAGCTATACATAGGTACTCACATCATACACACACATACACCCCATCCTTATATGTATTAAGATTTAAGTTGTCAATCTAATGGGTA
The DNA here is from genome assembly GCA_028646595.1 of Phalanger gymnotis. Classification (NCBI taxonomy): domain Eukaryota; kingdom Metazoa; phylum Chordata; class Mammalia; order Diprotodontia; family Phalangeridae; genus Phalanger; species Phalanger gymnotis. The sequence continues at coordinate 613,055,350 of CM053622.1, read as the reverse complement.
AGTCATTTAAATTTTATGATCCTGTCCCCCAAATCTTTTTGGAGGTTCTTTGACCTGTTTTCCCCTCTACCTGTACCCCTCCTCCACCTTGCAATTCATTGGAGAGGAAAAAGGGTTCCTTAACTTGCATAGAAATGATCCGTAATGGGGTCCTTTGACTTGAATTTGTGAAATATGGATAGAAATTTAGTATTTTCTGTTCCAAATACATTCAATCTATATTAATCTTTGCTTACCAGAAAGATTGAAAAGACATTTTACTGTTATTACTTTTTGATGGAGGGGTGCATTTATAAAATATTTATAAAACAGAATGCTCTCCGTTCTTAAATAACCATCCTTTTTATTGATAATGGGTCAATAAGAATGGTTACCTTTAGTTCTATAGATCAAGAATAGAATTTGAAAAATGCTCATTATTAAAGTCAAGAGTTTAAGATCAAGTATACACAATATAAATGGAAATAAAAAAGAAAAATTTGATACTTTTTTCAAAATAAGCTGAAGTTCTTTCTAGAATTACTGTTTGTCTGAATAAGACAACTTCCTAGAGCTCTGCTGCAGCATCTATGAGGAAAAGAAGCCTGAATGTAGTTACTAGTTAGAAGCAAATGAAGACAGAGAAATGAAGACAGAGAAAAGATAGCCAAACTTGAGTATATTTGAGTGAAAAAGACAGATTACTTTCTGCCTAGTCCTTGATAGTCCCAGAGAAGGTAGAATTAATACCTTGTTATTTCAGAGTAAACTTAAAAAAATCAGTCTTAGGGCCTATTAGCATTCTTGCCATATTATAGAATCAGTCTTTGTCTTAAAAAAATGGATCCATCTTCTTAATTTCTACATTACCTAGAAGCTTGTGTATGCCTGGAATTTATAATAACTCCAAATATATCTGTGGCTATTTTTGAATACACTGTTGCGTTTTTATTTTTTCATTGACAGCCCTGTTATCCTCAACTTTAAGTACCAGACATTTGCTTTTAAACTCTGGTACCTTGAATAACTTAAAGATAGATTTGGCTTGTTTGAGAGTCAGGGATAGATGAACAAAGCCTCCTAGGTTGAGAAACAAGTGAACAGCAGGAGCATGGAAATGGAGAATTCATGAACTAGGATTTCCCTTCCCCTGGAAAGGGAACCTTAGAGATAAATCTAGTCCAGTCTCTTTTATAGATAAGAAATTAGGATCCTTGAGAAGTGATTTGTCTGAAGTCACTGTGTAGACAGCGAGGCAGAGCTTAGACCATTTAGCTTCCATTTTAGTACTGCATTTCACATGAGGACTGAATAACTGGTTCCTGATTGTTTCCTTTTCATCTCAGCTTCCTAGGGCAGACGCTTGTGTTTTCTGCATTTATTTCTCCTGCTGTGCCTAGGAAGATACTTGTTTCATGCTAAGGGCTTAAATCCTTAATGAATCCTCTGCTAATATATTATGAGCTCTCTTTAGATTTTTTTTTAACAATTATTTACATTTTGAAATATCTGATTTGAAGATATTACAGGTTGTTGGTATTGGTGTGGATTTTTTTAATTTTAATTTAATTAAATTAATTTTAAAAGGGGGCTATAATTAATTAATTTGGGTTTTTTTAAGTTTACTCTGAAATAACAAGGTATTAATTCTACCTTCTCTGGGACTATCAAGGACTAGGCAGAAAGTAATCTGTCTTTTTCACTCAATTGGTGAACAGCCTGATTTGTTGGCAAGGGGTCTGACCTCAAACCTGGCTCTATTGCTTCATCCTTGTTTGGTCTTGGGCAGGTGACTTCTGCACCTCAGCTTCTTCATCTGTAATGTTAGAGGAGTGGACTAAATGACTGTAGGGTCCCTTCAAGTTCTACATTTATGAGCCTTTAAATTATTGCAATAGGTAAGGCTAACATTGAAAATGACTCACTATTCAGCTACTTTTTTGCAGTGCAAAAAAAATAACTTGTGCATCATATGCTTGCATTGCATGGTGCACTCAGTAGTTGGATGGTTTAAGTTGGATCATTCCTCACCTTGCACTGACTACCGATTTTGATTCAGAGGTCAGATCAAAGTGGTAACCATTGTATATAAAATGAAGATTTGATATTTAATTACTTTAGGGATGACCTCTTTCCCTAAGAATTAGCAACATAGTAAAGACTGGCTAGGAGACTTCTAATGTTTCTGAAATCTTACCTCTAGGGTAAAGAACCTCTGGAGAAAGAATTCCATATTTCTTATTACCTTTGTGTTTCTGCCCTCAAAAGTTGTATCTTTAAAAGTTTACTCCGTTAGAGTATAATGGTGCTAGCAAGATCCAGGGTATCAAATTTACTCCTCAAAAATTTAGTTGGCTTCACGCAAAAAGTGTGCTCATCACAGACTACCGTGTAGGCTAGATAGCCATCTTACAGATGTGTGCCCTTGGTGTCACTTGGAGGAACCAGTGGGAAAATGTGGATGTTTGAAACTTGAACTCATCACTACAAAAAAGCATAACTCTTCTATGCAAAGAACAGTATTCCTTTAAAAAAAAAACAACTAGCAGTCTGATTCATATCATATGTTGCAGCTAGCTAACACAGCATACATTAAAAGCTATCAGTTTTGATCTATTTTCATTGAATTTCTCCTTTTTATTGGTTCTGTTTTTAAAAGGGGGCTATAATCTTATATAAAAATAAAATTGAGGACTTAGTTCAGTGTTTCAGATATCCATGGTTTCAGAGGTGTGGGCTACCAATTAACTTTGCAAATTGTATGACTGTTGATGGCCTTTGCGATTTGTTGTGGCCTTAAAGTTCATCCCTCCAAGTATGACTGAGTCTCCCTGAACTTAGCAAGTCAGTCCTTGTACAATAAGTAGGGTGTGTCCAGTCATAGACCAATTGCTTGGAGTCTTTCCAGTTTGAGGGGAGAGACTTGCCAGGAACTTTTGTCTTGCTAGCATAGCTATCAGGAACCTGGAGTCATCTTATGAGGCAGCATTAGAATATAATTTTATTAGTAGTCTAGAGCATATATACAAAGTAGAGAGAACTAATGATTTTCATGTCAATTATGCCAAATTCTATTTCTGATTTTTTTCCTCAGAGTCTTTTTCCTCTTCTAAGTACATTTACATACAAATGTATATATATGAGGTATCTTTGCACTTTTAAAATCCATTGAATTATAACTGGTGGATATATTTTTGGCCTTGAAAAATAAAGATTTGATAACTTTAAAAGTTGACCTGTGTCCTCTTATGCTTGTAGAAAAGCAGAATATTAATGTATAGTTAATTGATATCACTGTTATTTCAAAACCAGTCTTAAAATGACTCTCCTAAAATTACTTGCCATTTACTTGTTAACGGCATGCAGTTGAATTAGGATTGGTCTGATTCTAGCCATATCCCAAAAAATTATTATGGAATAATACTTCATAGTTACTACTGTATTGCTGTGGTGTTCTGCTGGTGATTGTTGGGGTGAGCTACACATCTTTGTGTGGTAGTGGTGATTGTAAGCTGTCAGCCTACCCTGAGGGTCTGCTAAAGCCTGGTTATTTCACTTGAAACCGTTTCTGGTTTCATCGCCTGAGCTCCCTCAAACTTCAAAGAAAAAAGGAAATGTTTAGGATTGGTATTCTAGAATTCTAAGAACTATGTTTATTAAATCCTAAATCTTTGTTTTGAACTTATGGGTGTAAATATTTTTTGGCTTTAGGACTGTGACAACATCTGTATGTTCAAGCCTTGGTCAAGAGTGGCAAAGACCTTTTTTAGATTTAGGTTTTTTCTTGTAGATCACAACAGAAAACTGACCATCTTAGATTTACATGCCGTATGTTCTAGAAGTTGTTTAACTTCATAAAGGACGTATGTAGTATTATGTAGTCCAGGCAGAAATGTTTTTAGGTAGTTTAAGTTTGTGGATTTTGTAGTTCTAGGAAGTCGAGTGGGGGGAAAAACACAAAATCTTAAGATACTGGGAATTACATAGCAAATTGAAATTTAATAATGTTTCTGTTAACTATCTTCTTTCCATGTTGTTATAGCCCAGTGAACATTAAATTAGGTTCACGGTAATGAGATAGAGTTGGTAAGTGCAAATAATTTAATATTTGGACACTGAAGTATGTGTTTTTTGAATCCTTCAATAGTGACCATTAATTTCGGTGGCTAAGCTTAATTTTGTATTTCTAAAAGTTTGATGTAACCTAACTCAGGTTTCAAGATAGCTTGAAAATTTAATGTTTTGTATTTTTCTCTTCTGATAAATGAGAATACAATTACTGTATTTAATAAAACATTAGTTTAACAGTAACTTACTTTTTAAGGATATCTCTTAAATATATTCTCCATAATGTGGAAAAAGGTTCTTTACCTTTTTTTTTTTTACGGACAGAACTGCCTACCTCAAAACTAGCTAACTTTGGAAAGGATTATCAAATAGAATTTTTATTTATTATGCTGTGTATAGTGTGCTTGCTTAAAAAAAAAAAAAGAGCTACTTTTATGCCATGGAAATAAGCATGAATTTGCTGACTAGTGAAATTTACTCAAAATAATTGTTGTTTCTTTTCAGTTGTTTTAAGCTCATTCGAAAGAGATCTAATTGAAGATTTTTATGAGGGAATTGCCAACTAGAGTGAAGGAAATCACAGAAAACAAAATTAAATTCCTGTAAAAAATTTTTTTAATGGTTTAGTAGCACTAAATTTTCTTTTTTTTTTAAAAATAAATTTATTTATTTTTACTTTACAACATTCAGTTCCACAGGTTTTCCAAAAAAGAAGGGAAAAAAAGAGAGTAAATAGTTTGCCTCCATCTGCATTCAGACTCCATAATTCTTTTTCTGGATGTGCATAGCTTTTTCCATGATGAGTCTTTTGGGGCTTTGAACCTTGCATTGGTGAGAGGAGTCAAGTCTATCAAAGTTAGTCCTTCCGGAGACTTTGTGTCTGTAATGTGTATATTGGTCTCCTGGTTCTGCTCTCCTCACTCAGCATCAATTCATATAAGTCTTTCCAGGTTATAATGTAGTCTCTCATTTCTTATAGCACAATAGCATTCCATTAGATTCATATACCGCAGTTTGTTTAGCCATTCCCCAATTGATGGGCATCTCTTTGATTTCCCAATTCTTTGCCACCACAATAAGAGCTGCTATAAATGTTTTTGTACATATGAGTCCCTTTCCCACTTATCTGATCTCTTTGGGATGTAGCCCTAGAAGTAGTATTGCTGGATCAAAGGGCAAGCACATTTTTATAGCCCTTTGGGCATAATTCCAAATTGCTCTCCAGAATGGCTAGATCAGTTCACAACTCCACCAACAATGTAGCAATGTTCAAAGTTTCCCACATCTTCTCCAGCATTTATCATTTTCCTGTTTTGTCGTGTTAGCCAATCTGACAGGAAAGATGAGTAGCACTAAATTTTTATAAAGCTGTATAATTACCTATGATTTCTGGATTATTCTAATTCAACTACTTACTGATTTGCTGATAAATGGAATACTTAAGACACAGCAGATATAACTTGATACACCAAAAAATTGAAGTAGTATTGCCAAGACAAAAGACTAAGACTAATTTTTGATAAATCTTCAGGTGAGAGTCCAGTAGTTAATGTAGGGTAATAGAGCTGTTGGAAAAATTTTGTCGTGGGATTTAGTGCTGTTTGTTGTTTAAATTGTGCTTGACTAAAAACAGCATTTGGTAAATTAGGTAAAATTTAAAGCATAAATTTAAGGCAGTTACCATCCTTTGACTACTTATCAAGGGACTATTCAGTAGAGATTGGTAAGTAATGTTCATTATCATTTGCTGATGTGTAAAGAAAGATACATTTTAAAAATGAAAACATCTGTTTTAAACCAACTGATAATGTATGCTAAGCTAAAATTATAGTTTTCAAGGATGGATATGTTTTTGTAGTCTGCTTCTTGTAGCATAGACATAAAGTAGATTCTTTAAATGGCTGGCTTGAAAAACTACCAGCCTAATTCCTTAGAAGTAATTAAATCTGAAGGAAGTTAGCTTTCTTAATATGTCCCAAAAATACTAAATTATGGATTGAATCAGTAATTTCCGTGATATGATTGGGAATGAGATTGTCCAGTGTGAGAAAATTTTGCAGGTAGCTGAAACTTAACTTATTTAGGTATCGAAACTTTTGATTTAATAAATTTTTATGTAAATTATTTTAAAATGTACTAAACATGTTGTTGTTTTAAATGTAGTAGAGCAACTATGTTTAACCTTATGTTGATGATTCAGAGAGACTTATCATGAAGAGGAATGATTTATTACAGGGATTTGGAGTCAGGTGACCTGGATTAAAATTCCAGCTCTGCTACTTAGTAACTATGTGACGTTGATCAAGTCACTTACCTGTTGGAACCTTCATTTTCTCATCTGCAAAATGACGTACTTGCACTAGAGCACCTTAATCTTTTTTTGTGTTGTAATAATAACAGCAGCATGCATTTATATAGTGCTTTAAGGTTTACAAAGTGCTCTACAAACATTGTCCTATTTTATTTTCATGGCAACCCTACTATGAAAGTAGGTGTTATTTATCCTCATTTTACAGGTGAAGGAACTGAAGCAGACAGGTTAAATGATAGGTCCTGGGTCACACAGCTAGTAAATGCCCGAGAAGGGATTAGAACTCAGTTCTTCCTGACTCCAGGACCAGTGCTCTATCCACTAGGCCATCTAACTGTCATGGCCTTTTTTGGCAATCTAAAGCTTATTGACCACTTCTCAAAACAAAAAAAAATGTGTGTGTGTGTGTGTGTGTGTGTGTGTTTAAACATATAAAATACAAGGCATTGCCATGGGGAAGCTGAAGCTGGTGTGCTGCTTGAGCTTGGAAATTTGGAGTTACAGAGGACTAAATCCTTCGAGGTGTCCGTACAGTGACACCAGCATTGTACATCCCTGGGAATGGAGGGGCACCAGGATTGGCCATTCCATAAGTGATGCCACCCTTCCAGACAGGGTGAGATAAGGAGACCAAGTCTCGAAAACAAATTTTAAAAACTCAATTTAGGATTATATAGGAAACTAATTACATGAAGTACAATTATCAAAGTATAAAAAGCAAGCTCACAGTCCTCAGATTTAAGAACCACTCAGAGAGGTCTCCAGCTCTGAATCCTATGCTGTAATCCTAAATTACCTCAGGCAGCTGTGTTTTTTTCATGACTTTTTTTTTTCTCTTGGTGTTACTTTTTGTTGCCGACAGCATACCTGTTTTTAATAATGATCTTCTGTCTTTTCAGTCCACAATAAGTAGTACTATTAGAATTATCTAAAAGTAAGCGCCTGAAGACTCAATAAAAAACAGGAACATTAATACATGAACTTTGTGGCATCTGTATTTTAGCTGCCTAGAATCCTAGAGCTTATAGAAATTTAAGACTCTTGGGGACTCTAGAAATCATCCTTTCCAACATTCTTATTTTACAGGTTTGAAAACTGAGGTACAGAGAGTGTAAGAAAGTACTGCCTTCAAGGGAAAAGCCTTTTTTGCCTACTTCTGTATTCCTCAAAATGTTCGATTGTTGAAATTGTTGGAGTGATCTAGATCAGTGAGAGTTGTGTTATTTATCTTTCAAAAGATCTGTGATTTCATTAATGTAAGGAGTCTTAACTCTCCTGATAACAGACTCAATAGCTGTCTCCATAAAACAGTCCTTTTGATGATAGGCCATCACTAGGTTGGTCCTCAGAAGCTAGGCATCCAGATAAAGTCTTCTTTTGCCAACGCTGGTAATTAAAACTTTTCTAGCTTACTACAAGTCCTGATGAGTTGGCACTTTGCTGTTAAATAGACTTCAAAAAATCCAGTCACTCTCATGCTAAGATATGAGACGTTAGAATAGGACTTAAGTAGAGGACTTAAAATATAAAATTTTTGGAGCTAGGAAGGTACCTTAGAGATTACTTAGTCTAACTCCTAATTTTATACATGAAGGAAACTGCCAATAGGCTGGTACCATTTAGTACTAATCTTTTTCTTTCTTTCACATACTTGCTAATGTAATTGAATTAAAACTACATGGAATTTTATATTTTTAATTGCAGTCTTTTGTTAATGGAAAATGTTTAAAAATGACTAATTTGAAATCTTTCTTAAAATTTTGCTTTCAAGTAGATGTTCCTAAATTGAGAATAGATATCTATGGCATTTTATCTATCTGTATAAGTGTAAACATTATATAATATAAAAATTCATTCTAAATTGTCTAGATAAGGCTGATCCAACCATTATCAGCAAATAGGTTATGTCTGTGTTATTATTGTTTCGGTTGCCATTTTATTCGTTTATTTAACTGAAGACTCATTGGGAGTCAGCAGGTGAAAAGAGATTTGTTTCTTTTTTTTAGTGACCAGTAACAAAAAGTTAAGGGACGTAAGCTGGATTTATCATCGTGTTAGACTCAATAGATTTCTTCTGTTTTAACATCTCACTTGTGCACAACAGATAAATCATTAGATTGAGAGCAGAAGTGCAAGCAGTCATTAAAATTTTAAGAGTTCATGTATGTTTACTGTGATGCATATCATACATGCACCGATAAGTAATGAAAGAAGAACAAAATTAATTATGACATTGATTATCAATTTGTAGAATCTCAGAATTGGGGGGGAAAAAACCCTGGAGGCTACGTAATCTCTGTACCTAAACAGGAATCGTGTAAAATACCTACCTCCAGAGCTGTGGGGATCAAATGGAATAATAATTGTGAAGTACTTAGCACAGTGCCTGACACATAGCAAGTACTGTATTAATATAGTGATGATGATTAGTAGTAGGACTCCCTGCCTTAAATCTTTCCCTACTATCCTCCACTCAGCTATCAAAGTGATCTTCCTAAAGTACAGGCCTGAGCTTATCCCTATTCATTCAGCTCCGGTGGCTACCTGTTATGATCATATTTAAATCTTCAAACCCTTCATAGCCTGGCTTTTTCCTTACTTTGCAGTCTTCTCATACTTTGTCCATTCTACATACTTTACAACTCAGTGACACGGTCATCTTTGCTGTTCCTTGAACAAGACGCTCCATCTCCTGACTCCTTGTGTTTTCACTGACTGTCCCCCATGCTTAGAGTTTTCTTCCTCCTTACCTTCTGGCTTCTCCTGTTTTTTTACCTTCTGGCTTCTCCTAGCTTCCTTCAAGTCTCAGCTATAAAATCTCATCTTCTGACAGAAGTCTTTCCGAGTATCCTTTAATGCTGAGAACACTGATCAGTTAGAGTCAACAAAGACAATAGGTTTTGTGGCTAGAACCTACTCTTAGGGAATTGAAACTGATTATCCCAAATTAGAGACAAACTGTTAAAATACCGTACTTAAATTTGGAAGCTCCAACTCCAGTTAAAGCCTGGCGTTAAGGCCTAGTGAAAGCCTTTTTCCTTGTTTCCTGAACTGGCAGAATATAAGGTTCTCTTGGATCCAGAGTGTGATTGTTTTGTTTGTTTCTGTAAACTCATGGACTGTTAGAAGAGATAGAGGCTCGTATGTTCATCTTACAGATGAGATAAACTACAATAGTTTTAGGGGGAGAGGGAGGCGTGGGAATGTGGCATCTTTGTAGCTGGTGTACCTGAAAAACCAGACCGCAGAACAGAGCAACTAAGAGGTCAGATCTGCTGCCTCTCTCCCCTTCTCTCAGGAAAAGGATAACAGAGAGAATTCTCCTAGAATATATAATGGTCATTCATTATGGGAAGGTCCAGCTTTTCAGGCCAGACAGTTCTTATTAGAAATAAAGAGCACTACTGTGAGAGTTGAAAGACCTGGGTTCTAGTCCTGCCTACTACCAACTTACTGTGTGACTTTGGACAAGTCACTTTGTCTCTTTCCACCTCATTTTGCTTGTTTGGCCAATGAAGGGGATTATACTTTATCTCTGAGGCCCGTGTATAGTATAAGACTGAGTATAAATAGGGATGTCATTTGGGCACATGACATACAGTAGAATTCATAAATAAAGAGTTATGTATCATTTTTCAATAGCATAAGCTGTATCAAGATATTAAAGGTTCTATACTTAAGGAACATTTTAGTTCACTTACTGGGCAGAGATAAAATCCGATATTCTTCATTTGCCATGGGGCTCTGTCACAAGTGTTGGAAATCTTAATCTAAAGATGGTGCTGCTCTAAATAAGCCACGTTTGTCTGTCAGTTGTGAGGGGTGATGGGACAAGTGTGAATAACTAAAAGGATAAAAAAGCAAGTATTAGGCCCTTAAAAGAACTAGGCACTTGGTTAAAAGCCTTAGGGATAAAAAGACAAAAAGCAAGACAGTCTTAGCTTTCATTGAGTTCAATTTTTTAATCAGGCAGTAGAGGCCAGGGAGAGTTGTTTTGGACTAGGCAGTTACTGGGATTGTGAGTACCCACCCTAGGGCAGTTGACTGTTAGTTCTTTTTTGTTGTATTAATTTGATTGCTGCTGCCAGTGTAAGAGGTGAAAGGGCTGAGGATTGGGAACTGAGGGAAAGGAGTGGTGTGTAGATGGGAAACGTGTAGCAACATGGCTGGAAAGATGATCAGAGTACATTGTGGTTGATCTGGAAATCCTAATTAAAGTGACATTTGGTTTTATTGAATGGCTTGTTTATAGAATAGGCATGTAACTGCAACCGTCCCCCCTCTCTCCTCTCATGTTATCTCCTTGGAGTCAGAGGCCGTTTTCAGTTTTGTCTTTATATTCCCAATAACTAGTTATATCCTGGGCACTTAATAGTTGTTGCTGCTGTTGTCTATACATAATGTTAATTTAACAAATATAATATAACTCTTCCCTAATCGATTCTTTATCCTACTCACTTAGAGTGGTTGTCTCAATCTTTAACTTCTTTCCTAAGGCCTTCCTTGGCGCCCTTTCCTCCCACCCTCTCAGAAGATTTTGCCAAATGTGTTTTACTGAGAAAATTGAGGCCAGTAATTGAGAGCTCCATCTTCATCTTGTAACCCATCCCTGAATGTTAGGTATACCTCAGGAATGCCAGAACCCTTTCGTCTTTTTTCTGTACACTCTCGCTTAGTGATCTCATTACCTCCCATGGGTTCAATAATCCTCTATATGTAGTTGATTTCTAGATCTGTGGGTTCAGTAATCTTCTCTATGTAGTTGATTTCTAGATCTGTAAGTCTAGCTTTAGGATTTTTCATGTGATCTAAGCTCGCATTGTCAATTGCCTATTGGACATTTCAAACTAGATATCATGTGGATATCTTAAACTCTACACATTCGAAACAGAACTCATTATCTTCTTTCCCTTCTCTCTAACCCATCCCTTTGGTAAGCAGAACTCATATTTTTCCCCCAAACTTGCCCCTCTCCAGGTTCACGGCCTTAGTGTCAGTCATCCTTCATCCTTACTCTCACCTCAAATATCTTGCCAAATCCAGTGCTTTCTTTATTCACAACCTTTCTCACATGTGTCCTCTTTTATGCATTCACAAGACCAGTCTAGTTCAGGCCCTGGACTATTTCAGTAGCCTGCTGCAAATCTCTCTCCACTCTAATCTGTCATCCACAGAATCAACAGTGATTTTCCTAAAGCTCAGGTCTGACCATGTCACTCTCTCCTCCCTTTCCCTCCCTCTCAGCAAACTCCCAACACCTACCTGCGTATGAAGCCTAATTTAAACTATTGTATTTGGTAATTTAAAGGTTTTTACAACCTGGCCCCATCCTACCTTTCCAGCTTTATTACACATTATTCCCTTCCACATACCCTACTGTCCAGCCAAATTGGCCTTTTTTGCTATTTCTCACATGACACTCCATTGCCTGGCTCTATACAGGTTATTTCTCATGCCCAGAATTCATTCTTTCTTTAGCTTCATTTCCTGGAATCCCTGGTTTCATTAATGAGTCAGCTCAAGCACTGCCTTCTACAAGAGGCTTTTCCTGATTCTGCCCCTGGTTAGTGCCTTTCCTATTAATGCCCCTATCCCTACCTCTCCAGGGTTCCTCATGTGTGGGTTCCTTTGTTTTGCATTTACCAATTTATGTTCATGCTATCTCCCCCTTTAGAATGGAAGGTCTTTGAGAGGAGGTACATTTCACTTAGCACATTGTAGAATGGTTAATAAATGTAAGTTGACTGGCCATGTTAAGGATTAAAGTGTAATATGGGCCATCCTCTCTACCAGGGCTGTCCAAAATCCGCCCCCAGTGCGAATTTATGTAGCCCACCTACAAGCATAGACATTCACATAAATGCTTTAGTAAACAAAGCCTAGCTACCACGGAGCTCTCTCTAAAATGGTAAATCAAAATATATTGTCTATTGTTTCAATAAAAACCTAAGGTTGGACAGCCCTTCTCTATACAAACTTATACTGTGATCGAAGGGTGATGATGGTTCTTGAGTTGATATGACCAAAATATTTATTACTTTATGGCCGATCGTCTGGTGATGAGGCTCTTACCACCTAGTTAAGGTGGCCCTGTGCTTCATTGCCCGACTCGCACTAGCTGAACCTGCCAGAGCATGTTGTTTTCCATTGGTCCATAGGCTTCATGATCCCTGGGCCACCTCTTCACCATAAAGAAGTATTGATAAAGGATTATAAAATGTGGCCAGTAATACTGAGGGTGCATGATAAAAAATTGTCCATTCTGTAGCTTATTGTCACCAGCCAGGCTTCTTAAGATGGGCCTTTCCACGTTTAACTAGGCAACTCCCTGGCTAAACCTCTTTTCTAAGTCTTATTCTAGCTTGGGAGACTGCTAGAATTTGTGTCCGCATTGACATAGCCTTTGAGAACCCTTGGTCACATCTACATCGGGATGAAGTATGTCAGAAAGAAGTTACTTATGAAGGTAATGTAGTTAGTATTGGAGCCTGTCTTTGTCTGCTGACACACATTTCAGGGTTCTTTCAACTATCCCACTGCAAGAATAGGAGGTTATAACTTTCCTGAGAGTGGGGGCTGTACCCTAGCTATTGTTTTATCTCCCTCACCGCCCAGTACAGGTCTTTGTAGGTACTGACTTCTTAATAAATATTTGTTGAATATTGATTCTGTCATTTCTAGTCAACAAGCCTCTCCAAAAGCCACCTGTCTTTTCAAGCTCAACTTAAGTCCTACTAACTCCTTGAAGTGCTTTTTTGGTCATCTCTTCTCAAATTGACATCTTCCCTTCTGTAAGTCCAAAATCTATTATTGGTGTTACCAGTTATTCAATTCCTTACTGTCTTTATTTTAGTTCTTTGCTGTCTCCTGATTTGGCCCTTCTTTCACTAGAAATTACTTTATATCTACTTTTTATGTATTTTGTAATTCCTTATCCATATACATGAAGTTTCTCTCCAACAAAATATAGACTCCTTATATTCAGTTATTGTTGTATTATTCCAAGGTCTTTTTTTTTTGTTTTTTTCCTTTGTGTTACCAGTGCTTGGCACTTAATAATTGCTCATTGAATATATGATGGAATATTCTGTCATGGAGCACCAAGTCGAGACATTAACTCAAATCTGAAGGTTAGTTTGGATTTGATTAAGCAGAGTTTAATGGCATTAGTAGTCACAGGATCATTGACAGAGAGCCTTTATACATGCTTCTATGACCATCCCCACCTCTTCGCCATTCTGCCATTCAAGTACTTTAGGTAATGAGATGCTGCTTATTGGCTGTGGCTGCTCAACAGAAGTGTCACCAAATCAGTTGCGATTTAGGAATTAATTTTTCCAACTGAAAAGCTACAGCTCACACAAATATGTACATATGAGCATCACTCATCTTCTTGTTAGTATGATACTTTTTTAGGCAGCTAAAAATAAGAAAAAAAAATGTTTCTGTCCTTACCAAAAAATAAAAATACATTATGAAATGAATAAATGTTTTTTGCTAACTATAGCAATAGAACCTTTACTATTTTTCATTATGTGGCATAAGCTAAAGAATCACATGAAAGAGTTAATTGTATATTTTATGATATTTACTTTGCTTTTGGGCAAAGTAAACACTGTTCACTAGCATGATAAAAACACAGAAGGCTTATTCTGCAAGTTTTTTCCAAGTGACAAACTCCATTGCAGGGTAGTTCATTTGGCAACCATTTTCTGTAAGTAATCTGAATGTTACTATCTATTTGCTTTGGCAGATGGTGCAATTTTTTTTTTCACATGTTAAGGTATTAGAATTGTTCAGCTTAATTTGACAGTATCAGATGTGAATAAAATATGGAAAACTATTTTTTTTCTTTGCTGTTAAAGGGAATAACTAGCTATAAATGTACTTAAAGACCTACATCCAAAATACAAATTTTCTTTTAAAGGTTGTCAACAGTGGAAGAATTCACACTAATTAGGAAAAAATAAACCTAATGTATATTAGTATAAACTATTTTGTCTCAATGCATGCAGACTTTTTTTTTTTAATGCATGCAGGCTTTTAAAATGGTTCATCTAAAGTTCATATTTTTGTAAACTTTTCTGAAAAGTCAAATTTATTACTAATCTAAAGAGCAAACACATAATCAAAACTAAATTACAGGAAAAAGCGTATTAGGAAACAACTTAATACATGTGGCACTTATTAAAATGAGGGGTCATTGCATTACTTTTCCTTAATCCAGGAAATGTTTAGACATCTAGAAATGGTCTTTTCAGACAGTCTAACAGAGCTATTAACAGACTTTGCTGCGTGGCAGTTTCTACAAAGGGACTGTGTTCTATAATTTTCCTGTGATAGTTGCCAGCATACCTATGAGTCTTCCAGGATTTCATTAATTCAGGTCCTAAATTCAGTTATGGAAAATAACAGCCTTTTTTGTTCGGGGGAATGGGTTCACAGAATTGTTTTTGGTGAAAGTTTGGTGTTTGTTGTTGGTATAATACAGAATTTAGATATAATAAAAATATTGAAATGTGTAGACAAAATTAAATTTCAGTAATAGAACAGGATGATTCAATATCTGTTGATATTTTCCTATCGGGAGATGATTGATGGCTGATGCTTTGGGGCAGCAGTATACTGTCAATGTTTCTAGTACTTTGCAGTGATCACTAGAGTGCTTACTTTTAAAAGATTTTTTAACAACGATCAGAAGTATTTATTTACTGGTTAAAACTATTCATTTGATCATAATATCTTATTCCCTCAACATTCTAATTGAGGTTATACTGATTTTATTGTTATATAATTGCATTATATTTATGGCTCTTGGAGTTTAGTTGTGTACTTAGATATTTAGTGGAATCTGTGGTCTTACTTACTCAGAGTCCAGTCTCTTAACTTTTCCTCATCTGTTAAACAGAGGGCTTGGGTTAAGCTGTCCTATAGTGTCCCTTCCAGCTTAGTCTATAATCTTAGGTCAACCTATGGAGGTTAAAGTATCTTCTTACCTTTGTGATTGATTATTACTTGATTTTTCCATTAATCCCTCATGGAAGAACCACTTGATGCTTTGGAAGCCTTCATCTGGTTCTTTGGGTTTTTGGTTTTTTGCAATTCCCCAGGTAAAATGCTTATTGTCCACCTGTTTTTTCTCAATCTCACTTACACTACCAGTCTGCTTTGTTTCTTGTTCATGGGTATCCTTAAAGATATATTTTTCTGCCATTTTTTTCACCCAGGTTCTGTGGTGGGCCTGGCTTAGGCCAGTGCCATGGTAATTTAGGTTCAATTTAGAACAAAATGAGACACCTCTTAGTCATACTGTAGTTGACAAAAAAGAGATGTACTTAACCATAGCAGAGGAAGGATATTCAACAATAAAAGACACCTCAAGCAGATTCAGCTCAGTGAAGCTGTCCTTTATGATCCACCAGGCAGGCCTCTGAGAGCTTCTGAAGCTCCTCTGGCTGCTTTGTACTGAAGTTTGAACCATTAGTCCTCTGATTCTACCAAGTGCCAAGGGTGGTCTTAATAACTTTTAAGGAAAAACTAGCCTAATTCACATATGAGGAAGAGTTAGACATTGCTTCTATCATGTAAGTCATTTATAAATATGCTACAAATTACATGCAGCAAATGTATGTCTTCCCATTGGTCTTGAAATTTTTTTACAAGGTTTCCTGGATTATAAGAGCATTGAAAATTAAAAATAATGTCAAATTTCCCATATGCAATCAGGCAATAGGTATTTATTAAGCATCTACTGAGTGTGTCAGGTACTGTGCTAGGTGCTGGGAATTGTGTTCTTTTGAGGAGTTTACATTTTATTAATGAAAATAAGCATAAACATAATAAACATAAGGAAAATAGATATGTCGTGTAGTTAAATGCAGTGTAGTTGAGGGGAAGGAACTAGCAATTGGGCATCAGGAAAGGGATTATGTAGGAGGTGGTACATTAGCTGACTTGAAATGGTGGTGGTGGGGGATTTTGAAGTGGAGGCGAGAAAGTGCATTCCAGGTATGTGGGATGGCTAGTGTAAAGCATGGATTAAAGGAGATGAAATTTTCATGAAGAATAGAGAAGAGGCTGATTTGGTTGGATCCTCGAGTGTGGTAAGGAAGAGTACTATATAAGGGTACTAAAAAGCTAACTTGAGGCCAGCTAGTGAGGAGCTTGAAAAGTTAAAACAGAGGACTGGTTATGGTGGGGCACATGTGCAATCCCTGCTTCTGAGGAGGCTGATGCTGGTGAATCTCTTGAGCTTGATAGTTCTGAAGTGCAGCATGCTATAAAGCCCACTGGGTGTCTGCACATAGTCCAGCACCAAAATAGTGAGCTTTTGGGATCATGGGGCCGCTAGGCTGTCTCGGGATAGGTGAACTGGCCAAGGTCAGAAACAGCTAGAAAAAGTATCTGTGCTAGTCACTAGTAGATCTTTTTGAGTGACTGATGCACTTAGAACCTAGAGAAAGTAGGGACACTGCCTTTCTTCGTGCCTTTCTAAATGCCGTTCCCCCCCCCCCCCAGCAAACAAAACAGAGCGTAGGAGTTTGTTTATATTTGATCCTATAGCCACAGAGTTTGAGTAGGGCATTACTCCTACTATGACATGGTTAGATTTGTGCTTAAGGAAAATTACTCTGACAGCTGTTGGAGAATGAATTAGAAATGAAGAAGGCTTAAGGCAGGGAGATGAATTAGAGGGCTATTGGAATAGTTTACACAAGAGATAATAATGGTCTGAACAAAGATGTGAGTAGAGAGGAGTCTGCCGGAGATGATATGGAAGTACAATGGTAACACTGGTAACTGATGAAATAATGTGGAATGATGGAGAGTGAAGAGTCAAGGATAATACCAATATTAGAAACCTAGGAGTCTAGGAGAATTCTGGTATGCCTCCATCCAGTGACACTGACCACCTTGTTATTCCTTGGACAAGACACTCATCTCCTGACTTTTGGGTCATTTTCACTGAATGTCCTTGCATGTAATGCATGTAATGCTCTCCTTCCTCAGTGCTGCCTCTTTATTTTCCTGGCTTCCTTCAAGTCCCAGTAAATCTCATCTTCTACAGGAAGCCTTTCTTGACTCCCTCTCAATTCTAATGCCTTTCTTCTGTTAGATTATTTCCAATTTATCCTGTATATGGCTTGTCTGTACATAGTTATTTACTTTTTGTTTTCCACATTAGATTATGAGCTCCTTGGGAACAGGGACTGTCTTTTAACCTTTCTTTGTATCACCAGTGCTTAGCACAGTACCTAACATAGTAGGTGCTTGAGAAATATTGACTGACAGGTGCCATTGATAGAACCAGGGATGGTGAAAAGAGGGGTAGGGAGGTTGGGCGAGAGTGGCAGGTGAAGAAGAGAAAGATAAGTTCTGTTTTGGACATGTCGAGTTTGAGATGTCTTTGGAGTATCCGTTTTGAAAAATGTCCATTAGGAAGTTGATGATCAGACTTTTTCATTTCATACTCAATTTTAGGCCCAACACTATGTTCAAATCAGCTACCATTTCCCACCTTACCAAAGCCTTCCAGAACGTTAGGGTTAACTTTATAGATAAAATAGCATTTTATCTGTTATCTCTAGAAATGCCTACCTGCATGTGGTGTTTACTCACAACTGAGTATTTGATAGGTTTACAAGTGATGTTCAGTGCAAATCTGTGGTTTAGTTTTTATCTGGGGCAGATAGATGGTTGAGTTAAAATAGAGTAAAAATCCAACTTTAAAAATTAACATCACATTGCACATGAATTGAACATGGTATGGAGGATATAGTTCATTTTTAGTGGTTTTTAGTCTTTTATTTTTAATTACTAATTTGGTTTTTGGTCATTGTTATTCTTTATGAAGATGTCCGTAGTGAATAGATGATATACAGGTTGGTTCACAGTGATTTGTATGAACATGGCCAAAATCTAGTTTTTGGCATTATAAATATGGTATATCTGGCAAACTGCACAAATATTAATTCTTACCTTTTTCCCTCCTTCCCCACTTTTTTTTTCCAGTAAAATCAAACAGGGTCTTCTGCCTAGCTTGGAGGATTTGCTGTTTTACACCATTGCAGAGGGGCAAGAAAAAATACCGGTTCATAAATTCATTACCGTAAGTTGTTCCCCCTGCCCTCATCTTGTATGTTTCATTGGTAGTCCTAGGTCATGCGATTGAAATGTTTTAATGGCCATCTACATGTGGATTCTGACAGTTTCCTATTACATTTATGTTTTCATGGTTTTTAATATCTTTTTTTGAATAACCAATAAAGCAAAAATCAAACCATGAAAAACTACACAAATTTGATTGACATTAATACTCTTTGTTTAAAAAAATTAAATGAAGACATTTTTGTATATTGAGATAAAAATTTGTAATAAGAATGAATGTGCAAATTATCTAGGATATATATTTACAGATTTTTCTTTTTTTTAAACAGGCACTGAAATCTACAGGATTGCGAACTTCTGATCCCCGGTTGAAAGAGTGTATGGATATGTTGAGATTAACTCTTCAGACAACATCAGACGGTGTCATGCTAGACAAAGATCTTTTTAAAAAGTAAAAATTTGGTCAAAATTTTAATGAGCAATTTATTGTGCTACACATAATTATATAAAATTGTTTTTTTAATTGCATTGTTTTTGAAGATTGATGCTTTCGTGTAACTAAAAAAGTAGATATGAAATCTCATTTAAAGAAATAGCAAAGGACAAAAGCTCAAAAAAATTACATTTATGGTACTTGGAAATTGAATTTAGAATGTATAATAGTCTTATTCACCCTGTCCCCACTTATCCAGATCTGTTTATCTGTATCATATCTTTTTGTCCTTATAATCTTGCCCCATACTAATAGCTAGATTTCAGGAAAGACCCATTTTTATACATACTTATTATACCTAATCTTGAGCATCTGAAGTTATGTTGTAATGACAATACTGTTTTCATTTATTTTTTTTAAAATTACATACTTTAATGAAGTCTTAGTAGTTTGTATGAATGCTTGATTTGTAATAAGATATCTTTGTACATTTTAGTTATTCCCAATTTTTAACTTCCACTAGCATGTTTTAGTTCAGTTTTGTTGTGAAATTACTTACTGGACGACATATTCTCTAAAAGGCACAAAGTGTTATACAAAAAGTATGAAGGGTGTGGTAGCAATCTGACATCTCTTGAGGACTACTCAAAACCTTTTGTGAATGATTATAGAACTATATTCCCTGAAAGTCTATCAGGATCTTGGTAAGGCCTGAGGAATCTACTCTTTACCTCTTTTTACAAAATCATTAGTCACCTTTGGTTTATTCATTGAAGCTTATGTTTTCAGATGAGTTGTTTTGGTTACCACATGGGAAAATCTTAAGCCATTTAGTCAGGGACTGTTTTTTGCCTCTTTTTGTATTTCCAGTGCTTAGCACAGTTCCTGGCACATAGTAGGTGCTTAATAAATGTAACTACACTGAACTAAAATCACATAGAGTTTGCTAGAAATTATATACTTGGGGTGGTCATAGAGTCTATGCAGATTTCTCTATTTTGTTAATGTTATTTGAAAAACAGTATGTCTTGTCCCATATGTGGGAACTGAATCTAAAGGGTAGTTTGTGAAGTCTACTCTTATGAGTGGTACTTGGAATTTTGAGGCTCTAGAACTGCTTTGTGCAGGTTGTTGACTTAGGCAGCATTTTTTTTTTCTTCGTATAACTGAGTGCCAGAAATGTGCTTTACATATGTGTAACACTTTTTTCGACATGCTGTGGCTTCTGAGGAACTTGAGTGATGTAATATGATTTTGCAACATATATTTAATTCTCACAGTGCTCTTGTGTATAGGTAGAGAAAGGCTGATTTTTCCCATTTTAAGGTTAAGAAAACTGTAACCAGAGTCACATCTAGCTGGAGAGCTGGAAATTGCAAATATCCTGACTGATAGCTTAGTGTTGTACTTAATCTTCAGTTATTTACCACATTTGTGCTGTGTATTATTTTCAGTTTTAATTTTATATCAACAGACAGAGCTCTTTTGATCAGGGTTTTGAGAATAGGAAAGAGTTAACATATTTCTTGTGTAGAGTAAGATTTCATGAAAATAAAAAGCTTAACATACTAAGTACATGTAGCCCTATTTATGCAGTATGAGCTTAACGTTTTTCATAGGCTTAATTATCTTAGCATTTACCAAACTAGCATCCTGTTAGAAGATTAAAAAAGAGTGTTTGGCTATTTAAGAAAGTTGATTATTAACTGTTTTTCCTCCCAAACCAAACTGATTAATTTAAAAGTGCCAAATAGATCAATAGTTTAATTTTATGTAGAAAATGATTTTTGGTATCACTCATGCTATTACTTCTTGAAAACTATGGTAAGGTGGATTTTATAGATTTATATCATGAAGGAAATGTAAATTTCATTTTTGGAAGAAGTTAATATGTTTTAAAGTTAATTGAGGCTTTTCCAGACATTTTAAGTTTGAGGTTTAGTCAAATATTAGCCTCATTCAAGCCACAAGTCTGTTTATGTTGGAAGTAGATCATTTTTCTAGATTATCTGAAATGTCAATGATTTTTAGAGTAATAAAGCATAAGGTCCACTTTTCCAAAATCATCTAGCTAAAAACGGACCCTAGGTCTTAAAGTATAAGAATATTTTTCCCCCAAACAAGTCACAGTTAGTTATTCGGATACACTAAATACTTTGTTGTAAATAGCATTGCCATTTTTTGTTTTAATGTATAATTCTTGATCTTTATTACAACTTTATTTAATGTCTTTTTTCACGTGAGTACATGAAATGACAATGTACATGAAAGAATGTGTCTTAAAGTATATTTTTATTAATACTCTAGTAGGAGCATAGTAGCATTACTATTTTTTTCCTCCTGTTCCACAGATGTGTTCAAAGCAATATTGTGCTGCTTACACAGGCCTTTAGGAGAAAGTTTGTCATTCCAGACTTTATGTCATTTACCTCACACATTGATGAATTGTATGAAAGTGCTAAAAAACAGTCTGGAGGAAAGGTAAGCTTTTATGTTATTTTACTTAATGTCATTAGGAAAAACCCAAACTGACCTGTAGATAAAACACAGGAAAAATTGTTCAGCTTTATGATTTATTATAAAGTCAAAAAGTTAGATGACTGTACTTGGTGTTTATTATGGCATTATACTTTAAAAAAATTCAGATGGAGGTCTCTTTCACTTTGAGGCCAACTGTATCACATTACCTTATACACCTGACTCCCAAGTAATTAGGACAATGGCATTTTAAAAACTCTGGCATTTTAAATTATTTTATCTTTGGAAATTTCTGAAAAGTAGTATCGTGATTGATTTTTTTTGGACTGTACATATTTTGAACAAATGAGGGAATTTTAAAAAGTAATGGGTTAAAATGTATAATTGTCGAAAGAATCTCCTAGTAATACAGGGCAGCACCTTGTTGTCTAGGACACTGAGAGGTTAAATTAAGTCCAAAATTCATCAGAAGTAGGACTTGAACCTAAGTCTTTCTGATTCTAGGACTTTATTCACTATGCTTATGCTGCCTTTAAATTGGTTGTCATATTAAATTTCTCATGTTAATGATAGCTCTGAAATATAACACTTGATTTTATGTTGCTTATAATGCGCAGAGTATTGCAGTCAATCCTGTTGAGAAATCTAGTTTTGTTTTAGTTGTAGGTTATGGCCAAGTGATAACTTTAGGACATGCTCTTGATACATACTCCATTTGTCAACTCTCAAGCCCCTGAAGGCACCTGTGTACCTATTTTCATTTATTTTTTCTACTGTCTTCTTATTTGTATCCCCTGCGCTTTAGCATAGTGCTTGGCACATAGTAGGTGCTTAATAAATGTGAATTGTATCGTATTATATCATTCTTTCCCTGGGTGATGTGGAGAAGAACAAGCTTCTCTTTATTATGAGTTTGATGTGTTTTGAAAGGTAGGAAAAGAATGAACGTGACAGAATGTTTAGGGAATGGAGAGATTTGTGTAGAACTCAATTTTGAGAGGTAATCTTTTATTTTTATTTTTTGGCTGTTAATTTTTTTTTTCAATCTGTTAAAACTCCTTTCACTCCCACACTCAATTGAGAAGGAAAGAAAAACAAACCCCTTGTTACGGACATTTATAGTCAAGCAAAACGTGACCAAAAAAAAAAGTTTACTTCTGTACTCTGAATCTTTCATGTTTTTATCAGGAGGTGGGTAAAAGCTTTCCTGATGAATCTCTGGAATCATGGTTGGTCATGCTGATAAGTGTTACTAAGTCTTTTAGAGATGATTGTCTTTTTAGTGTCATCATATAAATTGTTTTCCTGGTTCTTCTCACTTCACTGTAGTTCATACAGGTCTGCCCAGGTTTCTGTGAAACCAGTCCCTTCATAATTTGTTATAGCACGATAAAGAATTTTTTTTACACTGGAATTCCAGCACACACACACACACACACACACACACACCCATAACTTGTTCAGCCATTCCTCAATTTATGGGCACTCCCTCAGTTTCTAATTTTTTGCTACTACAAAAACAATGAGTTTGCTTTTTTTCTTAGAACTAATCACTTTTCTCCCCTTGTTCAGTCTCCCCTTTCCCTTCTGAATCCTTGTTGAGTGAAATGTGTTTCTGAATGTGTGTGTGTGTGACTTTCTCAACCCCTTTCTCCTTTTTAATATAGATTTCTATTTGCATAACCTTTTTATATGAGGTAAATTTGCTTAGCCTTCCTTTCCCTCCAGCATATTCCTTTTTCTTTCTCTACTTGCATTCTTCTTTTAGGATCAAGACATAATAAAACCACTCCCAGACCTTCTGTCTAATTAAGGCTCCTTCTCTGACCCCTGATAATGATAGTATTGAGAAGAGACACATCTATCATCTTACTGTATCAGAATGGAAACAGTTGATCTTTGTTTAGTCCTTTTTATCATTAGTCATTCGTGTTTACTTTTTTGTGTTTATTGTGACTCCTCTGTTTGCACTTCAGAGTTTCTGTGCAGTTTTGGTTTTCTCATCAGGAATTATTGGCAATCCTGTTACATTAAAGGTCAATTTTTTTTTTCCCCTGTAGGATCCACTTTGGATCTATGACTGGGAACTGGGTAGTGAATGACAGAACTGTCACTTGGCACCTAAGCCTGCATCCTATACAAGTTTAGACTCCTCTCTGCTCAATGTGAGATCTCTTCTTGCCCTGGTGCACAGCCTTTCTCTGTACTGGAATGTGCCATGTAGTGGGCTCCTAGCCAGATATTGCATCCCCTGTATTTCCAGACCTCTCTGTCTCCTTATACTGACCTGGGTTGTGACTTTTTTTCCACTTTGATTTCCCAGTCAGGATTCAGTTTGATATGTTTTCTAGCTCTTTTTGGAGTTTGAGGGGGAAAGGGACTAAGGGGATGGAGCTCACTCTACTTCTTCCTGCTACTCTGCCATCTTGGTTCCACCTTAGAGAAAGATGTTTTCAAAATACCATAGATACTTCACAAAATGAGGTAGACACTTGTTAAGGTATACAGCCTGGGAGAGAGAGTGTCTCTATTAAAAGAAAAGGTGTCCATTGTTGCAGAGTATGCATATTATTTGCCTGCTTTACAACCTTACATTCCTGGGTCTTAACTAAACTTCTTACTCTTGCCAATGTATTGGTTTAGGTTGCTGATTACATCCCTCAACTGGCCAAGTTCAGTCCAGATTTGTGGGGAGTGTCAGTGTGTACAGTAGATGGACAGAGGTGAGTTTTTAAAAAATAATTTCTTTGTAAATATCTAAAATGTTTTGAATATTTTGAAAGTTTACAATTTGTTACAATATTTTTTATTTGCATGGTAAAATGATGGCTTCAGAAAAATCATACTTCAGTGTAGTTTTTGATATGGGATACCTTAAAAGTATGTTGGTTGCTATATGAAAGTATGCCGCAGAGAGGGAAAAGTGCTATCTGACTGAATTTCTCGAAAGTGTGGTCACCAGTGTATGTGCATTTTTGCACATTGTGAAAATAAAATCTTTAATCCTGATAATCTTGTGGCAAGTGACTTTTTATTCTAGATTCAGAAGCAAAAAAGTAGTCCTGTTTCTTTATTAGATATTTGCATAAATGTAGATTGGGACTAGCTCTGTTTTAATTTGTTCTTAGAAAGTAAATCTTATGTGTTTGAATAAATGTGTAGATGTATATGCATTCTGATCATTCTAATTTTGTGTTTGTATTTGTGGAGTAAAACCAATGTTTTATGTAGTCTTTACCTTTATGTGTGTTAAAAATTGTTCCTTGATGTTGGAAATATTTTCGTTTTCCATGAAAGCTTCTTTAAAAAATTAATTACATAAGTTATTAAATCACAACTATTCTGTCTTTGCTGTTGAGAAAACATGAAAGTGATATGTAGTTCACTTTTCAAAATCTAAGTGTTCAGAACTAAAGTTCCTGTGACTTAATGGCATGATATGTAGACAAAAGAGCCTTTTAAATTTTAGAATAATGAACTAGGTTTCTGTTCTGCCAGAAGTTAAATCTTGAATATCTCAAGTTTCTTTAGTAAAAAACTTAATCTGAAACAGTAACCATACCTAATGTTGGCTTGTATATATCGTTTTTTTTTAAAAAAAAAAAACACATATTTTAGGACACCCACACATACACACACACACACACACACACACACGTATATATAAAACATACATAACATCTATATATTTAAAATGTGTTACTCAGACCTCGTTGAGGGAGTCTGATAGAATTTGAGGAATCCATATTCATACTATAAATCATAATATTGGAGAAAGTAATGCTTTCATTGAGTATATGTAATGAAAGCTTTATTCACTACTGGCCAAACTGAGGATTTCATACATTTTTGAGGAAGCTTTCTTTGGGAATTGAGGGAATTAAAATCGAGGTCTCAGTATCTGGAGGTTCTTTGTATTCAACTTTTGTGTGAACCTAAGAAAATAGCATTTTATTTTAAAAATATGACATCATTGCTTTTGTGAAAAAAGTACCATTTTTCTAATAGTTCATTCATTGGCTAGCATTCATTTTTAGCTTCCTAGTTGGTCTTCTTGAATGCTGAGCTTAACAGTATTATGTATCTGAATAAACTTTAGTGAATCAAGGAACACACAGAGAGTTGTGTTTTCTGCATTGATTTTCTTATTTCATTAGTTTAGAGCTGAATGTGTCACTATAATATACTACTTACTAATCAATTTCTCTTATTAAACGTTGACCTGTATCTTTTTTTCTTTTGTGGGAAGGGTTGTTTTTTGTGGTGGAGAACATAGAGGACTTTTTAAAAGTTTAAGAGTGGCTCTAATAATGTAGTGTTTCTGATCTTGCATAATTTTCCCCCTTGGTGACTCCTTCTCTAGGAACATTTCCACAAAATTCTCAACCATGCTTCACTTAACCTTCTCTTCTATGGCTTCCTGAACTCAGTGCTGAAATGCTTACATGCATTCCTCTCCACCCTCCTCGAGCACCCCCACCCTTATTTCTAGAATCATGAACCCTAAGTTGTATCAACTGTACCGTTGTTCCTGAATGGAGTTTGTCTCTCCTAGGACCTCACTCACCATCCCCATAACTTAACAGTCCAGGCCCTTTCCTGGATACCACTTCCTATTATGTATTTGCCTTGTTTCTTCTGTTAAAAGTAAGCTTTTATGTTTGTATCTCTATTCTTGTACTTAGTGATACTTTTATTCATTATACTGTATGTACATGCTTACTCTTACAGAAGGCAGACTTCTTGAGGGTGAGGACTGTTTCATTTGTCTGTATCACTAGCATGGGGCCTGTCACACAGGTGCTTAATAAATGCTTATTGACTGAGATACAAATAAGAAGCTTCTGAGTAGGTGGCAAACATTTGATCTCCTTCATTTTTCAATCACGAGCCCTGTTCTCCAACATTTTTTATCATCCTTTCCTATGCCCACCTTCCTATTGAAAGTAGTCTCTGCATTATCATGCCTTTCGGCTTGGTTTGGGTGATCTTGTTAAGTTCTTAGGACTTCTTTACTTCTCTTCATTCCTTGCAATAGAAGTTGGCACAGAAGTCACGATTGTCTACATGGTGGTCTTTTTGTTTATAACATCTGAACGCTGCAAATATCTTACGGAATTATGTTTCTTTGTTGGCTTTGGGCACAGGATGAATCCCCACTCTGCCTTTATCTGCCTCCAGGGGTATTGTTGGTGGAGACCTGAATTGGTACAGCCATTTTGGAATGCAATTTTAAATCGGTGTAAATTAAGCAGCTAAAATGTCCAGACCCTTTGATCCTGTGATTGTGTTGCTAAGCATGTACTACAACGAGGTCATTGATAAAGATTCCCTATATATACCAAAATATTTATAGCAGCACTTTTTGTGGTGGCAAAGAAGGAAACAAAGCATATATCCATCAATTATTGAATGGTTAAACGGGTACATTGATGTAATATTGCTGTGCTTTAAGAAATAGCAAATATAGTAAATACAGAGAAGCAACGAATTGCTAACATGAACCGATGGAAACCGAAGTAAACAGAGCCAAGTGACAGCATCAATGTAAATATGAAGATCAGCCACCACAAAACAATTGAAAATGAACATTGCAAAACTGCAAAGAACAATCTTGGCCTCAGAGAATAGATATGAGAAGATAGTTTTCTTCTCTCTCTGTCTCCACCCCACCTTTGCAGAGGTGGTGTGTCCATGCATGTGGAGCATTGCTTATATTGTCAGATTTTTTGAGCTAGTTATCATTTTTTCCTGGTTTTTTTTCCCCTTTTCCTAAAAAAAATTTTTATGGAATGATTTTCAGGGAAGTGAGTAGGGGAAAAGATACATGGGGAAATTTAGATTGTGTAAAAACAAAACATATAATAATTTGTTTTTTAAGACTATGAGGTACTATGTAAATACCTGTTCTTTTTGTTTCAAACCTTTGGGACTCTATTATTTTTTTCAAAATCAGTGATTGAACTTTGGAACAAAATTAATCACTCATAGTATACATTTTTAGTCATACTTAAAAGAACTGCTCTTGGTAGAATAACCAGAGTTTTTTACTCTAGAATCTCCTCTCTATTTCATGTACCTCCTAGTTTCACAGAATAAATGCTGTTCCTTTCCATGTAAAATACGTGAAGGTAGGTATAGCCAGTGGTAGTCACCTCTTGTATCCTTAGTGCAAACACTAAAGTCATCTGATACTATATCCTTTCATTGAATTGGAAAAGAAATAGATGGATAGAGTTGGAAGTTGTAGTTAAGGAGATAAATTGCTGTTAAGAAAGACTTCTCAGAGCATTATAGTTCTTGAGCAATTTTTTAGTCGTTACTACTGTCTTTAGATATATACTTTGTTTCCAGTTCTTTGCTCCCACAAAAAGTGCTGCTATAAATATTTTGGTACATATATATATATATATGGGCACTCTTTATCAATGTAGTATATGCTTAGCAGCGGAATCTCAGGATCAAAGGATCTGGACATTTTAGCTGCTTAGTGTCATTACTGCTTTTGCAATAGTTTAGTCATTACTTCTTCACTACTTCCTCTTCACCTCGGTCATCTTAGTTGATATAGTTAAGTATTTAAAAAAAAAAAGTCTGCCCAAAGATAAAGTTACTCATTCTTGCTCTATTACATATGATCCAGTTGTGAGTCATGCTTCCCTTTCTTGAGTGAATAAAATTTTGCCTACATGTATTGCTTCTGAAAGTGAACTTGTTTCTGATAGTTATTCCTTAAGATTTTTTTTTTTGAGGGGGAAGGCAGGGCAATTGGGGTTAAGTGACTTGCCCAAGGTCACACAGCTAGTAAATGTGTCGACTGTCTGAGGCCAGATTTGAACTCAGGTCCTCCTGACTCCAGGGCCCGTAGTCTACTCACTGTACCGCCTCGCTGCCCCTATTCCTTGAGATTCTTAATTGTTAGATAAACGAAACATGATCTTTTAAATCAAGATTAATACAAAGGACATAACAATTATGCTATTGCATCTTTCATTGGTTGCTATTAATTTTTTTAATCTGCTTTAAAAAAGGCATTCTATTGGAGATACGAAAGTCCCCTTTTGTCTTCAGTCCTGCGTAAAGCCCTTGAAATACGCCATTGCTGTAAATGACCTTGGAACAGAATACGTGCATCGATATGTTGGAAAAGAGCCCAGTGGATTAAGATTCAACAAACTCTTCCTGAATGAAGATGGTAAGAATCAGACAAAAAAGATGAAAGTTTCATTTTTCTGCATAATTCCGAGTAGTCATTACCTACCTTTTAAAGGAAGAATTCAAAGCCGTTATACCTTAAAGACCTCTGAAATAATGAGAATAGGTTAAAACATTGACTCTTTAAAATATTACTGTTTTTCCTTGTACTGAGCTTGTAAACCACAAAAACCTCCCAGTTTTTGGTCAGATGATTTGCTCTCCAGCCCTACCTTCCCTAGCTTACATTTGTTCTCATGCTGAAAATATCAAACTTCACATGTGCAAAGTGGGAGAGGGATACTATATACCAGTACATCTGGGAAAGATCTGTTTTTTTAATTGGACAACTGCAAGTTGACTATAAATCAGCAGTATATTATGGCAATCAAGAAAGCTACTGCAATCCTAGGTTGCATTAGGAAACATGAAGTGTTCAGGCTAGAGGAATAATTGTTCTCACCACGTTTTGCTTGGTCAGATTTTGTGATTTTTTTTGTGTTTAGTTCTGGATGCCAGAATGTAGGAATAACATTCATAAATTGAGGAATGTTTAGCGGTATGCAACAAGGATGGCAGAAGGCCTTGGGATCATGCCATAGGAGGGTTTGTTAAAAGAAATGAATTCTTGATAGCCTAGAGGACAAGTTCAATGTGAAAGTAATAGTTGTTTTGAGTATTTATTTAAAGGGCTGTTACATGAAAAAGGGAATAGTCTTGTTCTACTTGGCTTTACAAGGCGTAACTGGGAGAAATGAGTAGAAGTTGCCAAAGTGGTAAATTTAGACTTTATAGGAAAACCTTTGTAACAATTAGAGCCATCCCCAAGTGTCTAGTGAACTTCAAGTAAAGCCCAGATGACTTTGCCTGGTAGGATATAGAGGGTATCAATTGGATCTCTTCTGAAGTTTCTTCCAGTTCTGAAATTTTGAGAATTTATACCCAGTGTATATGTTAAGAATACTTAAAAATGGCTGTCTAATTTCTTTTCTAAATTGAAATAAAAACAGCCCAGTTATTAGTGAACACAATATTTATGGGATATTGAGGATAAGAATTAATACATCCATATTTATTTTTAAAATACCACCTTGTATTTTTCTCTTCTGCAGCATTTAATGTTGGAAAATTTGGAAAATTTTTAATGCATCTAGTTCACAGAATTTAGCTTACTATGCTCACTTCCAAAAGAAAAAGATCAGGAGAGATGGATTTCTATAGTGTATTGAATGTGGAAGACCCCTAGAAAAGGACAGAGATTGCTTACTGGCCGTCTATTTTGTAGAGTTTTTTATAGTTGTAATTTTAGTTGAGATGAGTTTGAGATAATAATCATTTATTAACTTCAGTAGCTTAAATTTCATGTAGAAATCAGTGTTTGTCTTAGTTGAATATTATGAAACATTTTAGGGATGAAAATTATTTCTCTACCATGTGAGAGCAGAATGATTTTCACTGTCCAGGGCAGCTAGTGATGCAGTGATTATTGATGGTTTTGTCTGGAGTCAGGAAGATCTGGATTTGAATCCTCTTCTACTTTTATGACTGAGCCCAGCTAACATCTCTCACTGTTTTCTTATTTGTAAAATGAGAATAATAATAGCACCTATCTCATAGAATTCTTATGAGAATAAAATAAGATGTTTTTAAAGCGCTTTGCAAACCTTAAACTTGAAAGCATTATATAAATGCTAGGTATTTTCATTATCACCATAGTGCTAGGGGAGTGTATTTGTCTTTTGTTTCTGAATTACATGTTTTCAGTGCCTTTCACTCAGTTGGAACTTGAATTTTTTTTTCTCTAATGCTGTTCAGTATTTGAATAGGAATACTTGAAGGTCATCTCATCCTGAAAATGAAGAATTAGTGTAATAATTATTGTAGTTTATATTCATATAGTGCCTTATGGCTTAAACAGCTTTATGAACCTCATTTTATTTCATTAATACTAACAACCCCATGAGGAAAGTATCACAGCTTTTTATACCTATATTATAAATGAAGCCCTATGAAACTATATGGTTTACCCAGGGATTAGAACTAATAAATCTCATAGATGAGATTTGAACCTAGATTTTACCTGACTCATATTTAATATAGAGAGAGGGGGGAGAGGAATGTATTATTATTAATGTACATTAACGATAACCTTTAGAAGTGAATCTGTTATTGAGAGGTAACGTGGTTCAGTAGAAAACATGCTGAATTTGGACTCAGAGAACTTGAGTTTGAATCCTGGCTCAATGTAACTGTACACAAGTCACTTAAACTCTCTCAGCCTCAGTTTCCTCACTGAAGAGGTTGGACTAATTGGCCCTCAGAGTCTTCAGCTTTAAAATGGAGATAGTTAAACACTTCCTAGAATTGTTTTGAGAATCAAATGAGATAATATTTACAAAGCACTCAGAACAATACCTGGCACATAGTAGGTGCTTAATAAATACTTGTTCCCTTCTCCCTTAGGTCCATTCCAGTACTAAATCTATGATTCATTGAATAATGTTGATCTCATGGGAGGTGTATGATTTTGGAAATTAGGTTCTTGTCAAGTAAAATGTTTTCATTTTTTTGGCTATCATCCCTACCTATAAAAAAACTTTTTGCTAATCACAATTACGGCAGCAGCTTTTTAAAAATTCTTGGTCAATAGTAATATACCGTAGCTAATCATTAAGTAAGCCCAACTATCCAATAACAAACATTTATTCCACAGTTTTAATGATTACTTGCCTTGTGTACCTTGATTTCCTTTAGTTATCCATTTGGACTGCTTTAGTACTGGGATTTTAAGGGTAGTAGCCCAAGGTTCTTGGAGATTTTCTGAGGTCAAATCTAAAGTCACCTCCTTTTGTCCATATACTGATTCTACAGTTTTCTTTGTATACCCAGGAGTTTGTGTAGAATTGTAATAATTGCAATATTTTGCATAAACATTGGGAAGTAGAGAAGAAGGGAGAAGTTTAGTAACTTGCACAGAGTCACAGCTGGTATATGCCAGAAGTAGGACCAAGAGCCAAGGCTTCATGACTCCAAAGCCAGCTGTATTACACTGGGCTGATGTTATGTACAGGTAAATGACCTCTTTCGTTAAGAGGTAATGCTAATATAAGTAGACATTTAAAAAGGTATTATAGTATATCATAGCATTTTGATAAACTTGTAAGTAATCAAAAGCCTACTTTGTTTTCTTAACAAAGGAATGGTGGGATTTACTTGGGAAGCAAAAGACAGTCTTTATTAATGAGGTCACAGAGTAGCCATCACAATATACTGGCATATGTGTCTGGACTTGTGTTTTTTGGCCATTGATGCAGGTTGGCAACTCACCAGTAACTTTGTTTTAAAGAGTTGTCTGGCCCTTGAGACCTGGTAGGCAGCATCCTGAAATGTCAGTCCAGACACCTTTTGCCTGGTTTGTTGACCAGCTGCACAATAGAGATGAGATTATTTCCTCCTAAAGTGGGATTAGGAATACTCTTGGGAAACACCAGGCACATAAGTGAGTGGGGAAAAATTGAGATTTCAGACCCAATTAGGAGCCAAGGGATGCTCCCACTTGGGAGTTTAAAGCCTGTGTTATTAATTTTGTTTTCACTGTAGTAATCTATTCTCTTTCCCAGAATGTCCCTGCTGTTCTGAGTTTGTAACACTACTTTGTTCGTTTTTGATACCAATTTAATGAAATAACGCTCTACTTCAGAGGAAAAAAAAAAGAAAACCAAAAAAAATTGCCTGGGTTGACAAACAATTTGCCCCTTGATCAGTCACACAGTTGGTATGTGTTGAGACAGGACTTAAACCTCAATCTTTCTGACCCCAAAGCTAATCTTTTATCCACTGTTATGCCAGTTGATTGTCAGGGCAGTTTTGTTTCTGGGTCTCACATGCCACCTTGGGTGCTTGCAGACTCTTTGTGTCTTAAGCAATTGGTAAATTGATATTACAATAGGATTTGGAAGGGTTGAGATGGATCATGCTAATACTACAAAGAGTACTGATCTTGGAGTCAGAAGATTTTGGTTTGAGTGCCACTTCTAAGACTTAACAGCTGTGGGACCCCCTAGGTAAGTCAGGTAAGCTCCCCGAGCTTCAGGTTCCTTATCTATAAAGTGGAGATCATAATACTCATGTTCCTTCAGCATGGCTGTTAACGAAGTACTTTGTAAAACTTTTAAGTACAATGTAAAAGTGAGTTACTTTTCAAAGGAAAGGAGTGGCTAACAGTGTCAAATGAAGACTAATATGAGTTCGAGGGAAACAGTAATTGGTTATCTTTCAAGTATTTCTAGGAGCTAACAAGGAGAAGTCATCTTGGTTTGTCCCTGTTCAGAAGGTAAATGAGGCATCTGAGCAGTGTAGGTATTGCTTGAATTTGGACCAACCTGACTGACTTAAGGATAAGATTTGAGCACTTCATAGGATCCGTAGGATCATGTGATTGTCATCTGTCTCAAACCTTGCATTTTTACAGATTGAGGAAACTGAAGTTCATAGAAATTAAATTGTTCTGATAATAAGTAGTAAATGGCAGAGCTTGAGATTTCAAACTGGATCCTCTTACTCCATATCCATATTTATATAATATTTGTATTTGCATTTTCCTATTAATATTTTTCTTCCTGTGATTAGTGTTTTCAAATCTGGCATCAGACTCTCACTAGTTATGTGACCCTGGGCAAGTCACTTAACTTTATTTACCTCAGTTCCTCATCTGTAAAGTGAGCTGGAGAAGGAAATGGGAAACCACTTCAGTATCGTTGCCAAGAAAACCTCAAATGAGGTCATGAAGAATCAGACATGACTGAACAACAACATTAAGTATCAACGTAAGGTAGTAGAAAGAACACTAGCACTAAATTTCTTATGTATAAAATGCAGATTTCCTCCAAGAAACTTGTCCCCTAATTTAGAACTCAAGGTGACTGAGAGGGTCAAAAATCTTATATTCAAAGAATTTCTGAAATATGAACTTAATTTATTCAGATCTCTGTACATTCAAAGAACACCAAAACATACTGTTCTGGGAAGTTTATGCATCTGTGCGTTCAAGATTTGTCCGTATAGTACTAGTCATTTTAAATAATACTGTGTTTTTATAATTTCACAGATAGGCCTCATAATCCTATGGTGAACGCTGGAGCAATTGTTGTAACTTCATTAATAAAGGTAAAATGTTGATATTTCTTTTTCCTTCTCTTTTTGCTCTCATTATTTTCAGTAATTATAGCTTATTAAAAAGAATCTTGCATTTTCCATAGTGTTTTCCATAGCTGTGAAATCAAATAGTCTGTAATTTTTGCTTTGACGTTTAAAAAGTATTTATGAATGTTAGAGTTTTTTATTTAAATATAAATAATACACAAATGTCGATAGGAAAAATTTTTTTAAAGGAACCTTCTATAAAATGGTAGTTTCCTATTGGTTCCCTCAGAATATAATAGTAAAAGACCCAAGTTGAAATATTTTTTCCCTTTATGTTGACATGTAATTTTTCTTCCTTTTGGATTTTACATAGAAGGATCAGCTTTGGATAGGATTAAAGTTCTTTACCATGATGTTTTGTCATCAGTTTGTATATTCGTTCATTAGTGCCAAAGTGCATCTATTTAGTAGGCTTCTCAATCTTCCCAGTCTTGTAAGCCTAAATTAAAATTGTGGTTGAACGTATTTCATTTGTCTAACTTTTCCATAGCTAATAGTGACAGTGCATATTCTAATTATTAACATATTTTTTAAGTTTTAAATTTAAAAAATTAAATTTTTTGAGGTTTGGGTTCTATAAGTACTTGTAAACCACATTATTATTTTGGTAAAATTATTTATAATTAATTTTCATTTAAAATTGTGTTTAAGTCATTGTTTGAATTTCCATTTGTACCAAGCTACTGTCATTTAACTTTAGAACTTTTTGGTCAGCATATCTGTTTGTATATGTGAAGTTAGAAATAAGTCACACCACATGACTCATGTTAGGTGCATTGCTATGAATGGTGTATAGAATCATTTTGCTTTGTTTACGTGAGAAACTGTTTCAGCATTAGTCATGTTCTTTACTACAACTTGAAAAGCCAATTTAGTCATTTTTATATTAACCAGTAGAATTATGCACTGCTCCTCCATTTTTAGTTGTCTGTGCTAGGGAGAGAAAAGAACCCTTGTAAGAGATTTAGCTTTATGCATATTATTCTTAGTTATCATACTCAAAAAAAGACGTTGTATATGTGACTACTCATAACTATTATATGCTATTTTGTGTGACATAAAAATCGCCTACTTCATAATGAAATAAAAGTCTTTAATATTTTAAATGCCCCATCTAAAAGTGAGGCTTGATCAAAAGTTGTACTAATGGTCTCTTAAATGAGAACTATTAACCCAAGTTAGAGGTGAGAAAATTTATCATGCTAGATGATACCTTTAATGCTTGATGACAGAACCATTAGAAGCACTAACATAGTAATCTAGGGTAGAGTTTATGTAAGTGATAAAAGACTTTAATTGATAAATTTACTTTTATTTAATGGTTTTTGGGTTTTTTCTTTTACTACTTCGAAGTCTTGCATGTAGAAATTGTGTGTTTGATTATCATATTATACCATCTCGCCATTACTTTTTCTTAGTGACACTGGACTATGTCCAGAATCAATTGAACTATTTCTAATAATACTTAAAAAACATAAAGTAGAAATAATTATATAAAGTCTTAATAGTATGAAAAAACCTTAATTCTACAAAGAAATTAGCTTAGCAGTTTTTAGCAGGTAGCGCACCTAAAAATACAGATTTGGACTATGATTTTATATTCAAGACAACTTTCTATTATGTTTTACTTAATTAGAATTATATTTCAGCAGAATAGTTAACTTGGAGGCTTATTTTAGAGAAAACTCCTTAACTTTAAAATAACTTTTTATGTTAAAATTGTTACCTAAGAAGTCAGTAATATTTTCAGTGGTGCCTGTTTGATGAAGAATTCAGAGCTTTTACAGAAAATCTTAGTATGTTATACCTATGGGATGACCCATTATAGTTCTACACTGACATTTTGAAGTTGAAGTCAGTCATAAAACTGGAAAAACTTTAGAGATTCTCTAAGGTCTTTTCTAATATTAATATCTTATGATTTTAGTTGGAATCTATGAGGAAATCAATGCCATCTAAATTTAAGTGTATTTAAGTAGGGAGGTAGTTTTTTAGGGGACAGACCTGGGATGAACAGGGCTGGGCCTCTTACAGCCACATTTTGCTGCATGAATGCTTATGTTTACTTTTTCTTGAAGGTGAACGACTTTGACCTGACTTACTTTATATGAATTTGGGATATGCTTTCCTAAAAGAATTTAATTTTTAAATTCATGAATGATCAAAGGGCACCAATTCATGGAATTAAAAAGTATATGGATAAATTGCTTTAGGGAATTATAATTTATTCAGATATGATAATCAGGGCCATTAATAGTGATAAATGTGCTTTAAGGTTAATTTTTCTGTGTATATAGTTTGTAAGAGAGTCATTTTGAAACAGAATGCTTCAGTATTTTGCTGTTAGCATGACTTGTGAACTAGCTTATTTTTTCCCACTCTTAGATAATATATTAAAAAAAAGTTAAAACCTTAATTTGTGATGTCTTCTTAATTTCAGACATTCTTATAGTGCTCTTTGCTCCCTATTCCCTTATGTTGCTTCAAAAATTTAAAGGTGGAGTCTTACGTATGACTCTTTAGATTACACTTTTGTAGTATTGATATTTTTTCCTTGTAGGATTGGTGGTGATCTCAGGAAATGGGGGAAGAGGCAAAGGAATTGTTCAAAAGGATTAGCAGATTGTGGAAAGAGGAGAATTTGGACAGAAGGAACCTGTTGCATATATACTTAACTACTAAGCTTATAGGAAAACTCCAATTTTTAAAAATTTAAAACAAAGCTTACATAGGTAAATACCTTTTTAAAAACAAATGTAATCTTGCACTTAAAATTCACATCATTAAGTTTTTAAAGGTGTTACAGTTTTCTTTGGGGGGGTTACATTTGGTCACTATGGGAATTATTACACTTGAATGTAGTCTTATTTCATTTGATCTCACATGTCTTTGCCTGGTTTTAAGTGAATTGGAAAAGCAAGAGAGTTTGAAAGAAGATGCTCCCATATTTGTGACAAAATTAACATTTAAAATGTTAATTAATTAATACTTTGTACTCATTTCCTTTTCAGTAGTAGGAAATCTCTATGGTCTAGTTTGAATTTACAAGTGTATGGAAATAACTTGGTGGGGAAAGGGGCAACAGTTATCAAAGAAATTTGGAACACAGTTGTCAACTTCTCCTGCTTTTCCTGTTAAAAGGGAGTTGCCTAGTCTTGTTATGTCATTTTCTACTCCAGTAGTCTCGAGATTTTATTTTTATTATTTCTGATGTTTACTTATTTAAATGTTGGTTTAGCTTTTAAAAAAACCCCAAGATTATAAATACTTTGGAATTAAAAAAAACATTGGAGTTTTCCTTAATTTAAAAAGACATAAATACATAATTACAGCTTATTTTGCAGGTACCCTTAAACATATCTCAAAAATTTAACCAGAGTTTTTGTCATGCCAGCAATATCCTTTTAGGCTTGCTTGTGTTAATCTAGTTTTAAGGTCATTTGTGGCTCCAAAGCATAATTGTAGATACATTGGACTTGGTAAAGAAAGAATTATTTAGTTTGTTTCATTTTGTGCTCCTTGATATTAGTAGTTATATATGAGATAAGAATAGAATTTATAAAAAAAAATTAATTTTTCTCTTTTTTTCATTTTGTTAGGATAATCAGCAATAGCAATAGACATGGCTTGTAATTTTATTTGCGATTGTAATACCTATTTTAACTTTTCCAGTAATCTTTGGTTTCAAGGCATTCTCAACAAGAGAGCTAAATTGATAATATGGGTATTTTGTTAAACTGTTTCAGTATAACCCTCCCACCCTTCTTGCCTGAATGCCTTTTTTCCCTCTGTCTTCTTGGATCAGTTTTTAAACCATGATATATAGGATGGCTTGTTACATTAGGTAATGGAATCAGGTGGCTCATTTACAGAAGAAAAACAAACCAAACCCTTTTTAGTTAAATGATTTTATAAATGGACCATCCTATATATATTAAAGTGGTAGAAACTGCTCCTTTTAGGTGCAGTTTCATAGTCACCTGATGGTATTTTTTACATCATTATGTAGTAGAACCCCCTTGTAACATCCTTTATTTATAGGAAGTACTTAGCTATATTATGGGTTGGATTATGTTTCCCACAATATATACTAAAATAAACAGTTGCTTTAATGCCTTAAGATCCAGTGTTATAAATGGGTTCTACTCTGCTCTATATCATTTCTTTGCTTTTTCAAAATTGGCACGGAAAGTTAACTCTCCTTCCAAAATTTAGTTCCTTGCCATAATAAAGCATCTTTATATAGTACTGTACAGTTGCAAAGTGCTTCATTCCCCATGCATGATGTTCTCAGTAGCTCTCTGAAATAAGTAGTAAGTACGAGAGTAACTATCCTCATTTTACAGGAGAGAAGAGAG
Source organism: Phalanger gymnotis (assembly GCA_028646595.1). Classification (NCBI taxonomy): domain Eukaryota; kingdom Metazoa; phylum Chordata; class Mammalia; order Diprotodontia; family Phalangeridae; genus Phalanger; species Phalanger gymnotis. The sequence continues at coordinate 613,017,219 of CM053622.1, read as the reverse complement.
ATTCAGAGAGCTATTGCATGGCTAGTGAAAGGCAGAGAAAAATCTCAACCTCTTCTGACTGACTACATGTGCAGTGACTCTTCTGCTGTGCTGCCTTGTCTATTTGTAGTTAAGCGTTATATTGCTAGAGGTGTGAATCTGGATAATGTTACTATGTGTTTGAGGTTAAGATGAGAGTGTATGCCAATTTTGTGTAAACTACAGAAAGCATTTTGTGTACTCTATATTTTAGACACCACTTGAAGTTAATTAGGAAGTTGGTTAGATTTTCTTGAGTTTCTTTTGTCCATTTCACTTTTTCCTTAAGTTCTTATGGCTTGTGTTAAGAATTGTTTAATCAATTGCTTAATCAAGGCTTCTAAATTTAAAGTAGCATTTTAAGAGTACTGTAAAAATGCACATGTATTAATTTTATTCATACCTTTTCCATAAAAACATTGGCTTCTTTTTAAAAATAGAGCTAAATTAATAATCCTAGGCTCTTATTTTAGTTAAGATATCAGGTTCATATAGGACAATGAATTTCTAGCTAGTGTAGTTTTTCAAGTTATCAAAGATGAGGAAATTTAGAATTGATCTAGATTTATGTTGTATGGATCCCATTTATCGTTTTAGATACAGTGTTAACTGGGTAAATCTACTTTATGTTCATTTAGAAACTTTTTTCATGTTTATGTGTATATATCTCTAATAAAGGAATGATTATATATATATGCATACACAAAAGCATGCGTGCAATCATCTATATACACACACAAGTATGCATATGGTAAATATAAAAATGTATTTTTGTTTGTGTATATGTATTTACATATACACATGCGTGTGAATACACATGAACACGTGTTAGGATGAAACCTGCATGTATATTTTCCTTAAGTGTGCAAAATTTAATCTGAAACATAAGTCAACCACCCTGCCCTCCCCCGAAAAAGAAAAACATCTAAAACCTAAGCTGTAGTTTTGCAAATCTGTTGTAGTTTAAATGGGGAAAATTACACAAAACAATTACTAACAGGTTATTATTGGGAAAATAATAAGTAGCCAATAATGATTTTGAACATTTAATTTTAATGATAGATGGGACTTACTTTCTATGATTTACCATTTAAATGGTATTTCTAACAATTTCAAACTAAAACATGGAATTCGTGGTCAAGATACTTAGTCCAAACCCATTTAAATGTCTTTTTTTCTCCATTATACATAACAAAGGATGTGAATTTAAGTTATGACGTTCTTAATACATTTTAGATAATCTAAGTGAGATGCTATACAAGAAAGACATTTGTTTGTTAACTTGCACAGTTTCTCAGATGTTCAGTAGAAGCAAAATGAAAATTTTTTCCCTTGATTTGCTAATTTATTATTACTTGACCTCAGGCATGTGCCTATAGTTAGTTTAAGAAATTTTTATGTTTGTCATTTTAAATAATGACTCAAGGAACAAAATAAAGCCAGACATCAAAAATTTATACGCATACAGAACTAAACAGAACCAAAGTATAATTTACATTATCTTACTAAATGTATAACCAAGTGATTCTCCATGTGACATCCCATAACTAATGCTGACATACCGTTCCAAAAGAGATGTTCTTTGTTCTTTTTAAAGGTTGAAAAGGTTTTTTGTGGTTTAAATGTTGTTACATATTTTACAGCATTAGGATCTATGGAATATTTTGACAACTGCAACACAGTTCAATGAAGTTGGTAATTTCTTCTTTTAATTATTTTTCATTGAACAGCTGGGGAGTTACATTTCTACATTTTGTATTTTCTGCTATATTTTAGAAACAAAACATTTTGATAAAATGTTTCATATTGGAGGCTTTGTAGGGAAAACAGTTAAATATGACTACAGTGTTATTGCTTAGTTGCCTTTATTTTGTACTTATTAAATTTGATTAGTGCTCATTTTTGATACAACAGTGTATGACCTTCCTTACAGCTAGTGATCATATGTGTGCGACTGCACATCCTCATTCTCTTGTGGATAAGTTTTAATTGCATGGGAATTCACAGATTATCAGCAGACACCCCAATCCTTTGTAGAGTGGGAAATCAACCTGGCTTTATGCATTTCTCCAAGTAAAATACTGATATATTATCCTTCCTTTATAATAAAAGATGACTTTTTTAGGATGCAATTTGTATTATTATATAAAGTAGCTGCACTATTTTATATTAAACCTTTTTTTAAAAATTTAAAGATGTATTGTTTCTGTTGTGGTGCATATCACCAATTAATACGTTTGATTTCAGATCTACAACTTACTGCTTTGTAAACTTCTCTGAGGTAAAATGAAACCATTTGGTTAACTTGAAAACAAAGTAAGCTTAGTAGGGTTTTTCTATTTAAATTTGCAGTGACTCAAATGTTAGAATTAGAAAGATGAAACAATACATCTTCCATAAACTGAACTTGGTTCAATGCCACATATTGTCGTAGCCAGCTTTCTACAGAATGGACTCTGGAATAGAATTGATAGCCAAAGGTATTGGTGTAGCAAATGATATTAAGTGTAGTCTTCTCTCTACACCAGTAGTTTACATACCTAGATTTTTTTCTAAATTCTGTAACAAAATCCTAGTTAGCTTTGAAAAACAGCTTATTCTTCTAACTCTAGCACTGATTAAGGCTAGTTATTGAAAATAATAATTAAAATGTAATTGTTCCTGTGCTAAGGGCAAAACTTTATTTTAAGTCTTTGATATTAATTAAATCGACAGCACTAATCCTAGCAAACCTGAACTAGGAGCAAAATGTGCTAATGAGAAAGCTAGGAAGAATGTTTTTATACTTATATATAGTTAGCTTCTGTAAAATTGTGTTGGATTTTAAGAATACTTAAAATAAAGCATTCCCTTCCTCCTCCCATTCTCAACATACAGGTGTATGATGAAAGAACTTATGCATAGTAAAAGCAGAGTTTATCTAACTACTAAACTATTTGAATAGTAGTTTCTTAAATTTAAAAGTACTAATGTACCAATTATAGTGGTAGAAATTTTAAAGTACTGGATTTGTATGTAGTTTAAAAGTTTATTGATGGTAATTAACATGTTAACATTTTCTTATCTCTCATTTTTTCTTTGTAGCAAGGAGTTAATAATGCTGAAAAATTTGACTATGTAAGTGAATTATATTTCTCACCTTGTCATTTTCAATATTTTTCCTGTTGATCATTTCATTATATTAAAGCTTTTTAAAAAATTTAAAATTTTATTTTATAGGTAATGCAGTTTTTAAATAAGATGGCTGGTAATGAATATGTTGGATTCAGTAATGCCACGTGAGTCTCTCCTATTGGGTTTGTTCAGTGTAGGGGAGTTTTTTATGTGGGATGGGAAGGGAAATGCTAATCTAAATTATTATAATATTTTAAAATGTACCTTTATGTAGTTATATTCAGAATTTGGAACTAATGTGTTAGCATTGTAGAAGCACTTGAAAAATGTTTTCCTTAAATAGCTTAGCTAATCTGTTGACTCTTCTTAAAGTACTAATATTTTTAGGAAGCATTTAAAGTAAAAACTGGCAAAGGTACACTCCAGGATGAATGCTGCTTGCCACAGATTTCAAATTATTGATGTTTTTATTGCATGCTTTTATCCAACAAGATGGAATCCTTTGTTTCCATATGGTTTCTTACACGATAATTGGTTTAAAGCAAAAAGTATCAGTAGAGTAAACCCTTATTTTGTGGTAACATTTTGTATACTGTTTTCCTAACTTTCATCAGTTTATGTGAGTCTTTCTTGCATTTCCATATTCTTTGTATTCATTATTTCTTACAGCCCAATAATCCATTCCATTCTTGTACCACCATTTGTTTAGCCATTCCCCCAATTAATGCACATCTACTTTGTTTCCAAGTATTTGCTGCCATAGAACGTGCTGCTGTAAATATTTTGGTGTATATTGAACCATTGTTCTTGTCAGTGACCTTCCTGGGATTATGTGCCTTGGAGTAGGATATCTGGCTCCAAAGTTCTGGGCATTTTAGCCACTTATTTGCACAACTCCAAATTGTTTTCCCAACTAGTTGTATCAGTTCACAGCTCTACTAGCAGTCCATTAGGTTACTGTCTTTACACAACCTCTCCAACATTGAATATTCCCATCTTATGGCATCTTTACCAATTTGCTGGATGTGAAGTGGTACCTCAGGATTGTATTGATTTGCATTTTTCTTGTTACTGATTTGGATCATTCTTTTATATGGCTGTTAATAGTTCTAATCTTGAGACCTCTTTGCTTCTATCTTTTGAATAGTTGTGTATTGGGGAATATCTTTTTTGTCTTATATTTGTTAGACTAGCTGTCTTAACATATCCTTTTATTCCTAAAGTAAATAGTTCCTTTTAAGGTTTTCTAGATTTATACTGTTCTAACTCTAGAGGAGCACTCAAAGGGCAAAACTAGCAAACAAGGGAAGTTTCTTGAAGTCTCAAACCTCTTTACTAAAGTTGTTTCCTAATATTATTAGGAGGCCAGGAATAGGTGAATTTTGGAACTCTGGGACAATGTCTACAGGCAGCTAGCTAGTACAGTGGTTAGAGGTCAGGGCCCAGAGTCAGAAAGACTTGAATTTAAATCCTGTTTCAGATACTTAACTGACTGGGTAACGGAGGGCAAGTTACTTAATCTCTCTTTGCCTCAGTTTCCTCATCTGTGAAATGGTGATATTAGCAACTACCTCTCAGGGTTTTTTGTGAGGAAAAAATATTTGTAAAGTCATTATAAACAAAAAATTTAAGTACTACATAGATAATAATACACTAATATATACCAACATATAAATACTGATGCTGCTCTTGTAGCTTCTACTGCCGTTACTACTGTTACTGTCCTTATTGTCATAATTATTTTTATCATAATCATAACTAAACCCCTCTGATTCATGAGTCTAGTGGAACGCTTGAGTCTCCTTCTCTTCCATAAGCAGTATAGTTTCCTTTTTTGTTCGTTCATTAACTAATTCAGCATATATTTATTGATCTTATATAATGTGCAAAGCCTTCCTCACCTCTTTTTTCACTCTGGCCTTGTAGGAAAAACTACACAGTAATTCTGAGGGAAAGAGAAAACTATACTGTGTGCAGGACAGATTATGCTTAAGCATCTCAATTAAATCAAAATTCTTTTGTCAGTTCATATTCTAGCTATCTACATTTAACATATGGAGCTCTGAAATTGCCTACCCTGACTTTGTCATTCAGTTTTTACCATACCCTTCACTCATCCCAGTTTAAGAATCTGCATAGCTCATTTGGAATTGGTTCCTTTGAACTCTTTCTGTTTTCTATGTCTGTCATCTCTTTTCTGGCTTCCAGGCATGGTGGCAAATGACCATAATCCCAGACACCCACCCCCACCAAGAAAATCCCAATGTGCTCTTCACCGTGGCATCCCCTCATTGACCGTTGGCTGTTCCTTCCCTGCCAGTCCCTAACTCTGAGTCATTCTCATCCCTTTTGGAGCCACAAAATACTGTTGAAGGAGGTTAGCCAGAAAACTCTGCTTTACTGAGTCCACTACAAATTTATTCTTAAAATAGGCCCTTACTGCTGCATGGTAGGCCTTTGATTCTTGTCTCGGTGACTCCATCATATTCTCTACACTAGCCAGTCCATTAATTTAGGATTTCATTAGTCAGAATACCCTGTTCCTCAAATATTGCATATTTTTGTTACATTAGATTTTCGATTCATAGAATATATTAATACATGTTTAAGAAAAATTATTCTGGCAGCTGTGTATATGTTGGATTAGAGCTAGAAGATCAGTGGATATTAAAGTTGTTCAGGCTTAGAAATAATGAATATTTAGTTGGACCAGAATGATAACTGTAAAAATGGAAAGGAAGAGGTGAATTTGAGTGCTGCAGAATTTGGATCATAGCATCATAAGTCATGACTGTCAGACATTTCAAAATTAGAATTCAGGAAGCTATGATTTTTCCTTTTTTAAGCAGCCTGTCTTTTGAGTCTCCTTTGCAGTGACTTCCATGTGAGTCGACAGTGTCCTATAGTGCTTGTTTTTTCCCTTTCTTTTAAAAATTGAAATTGGCATTCAGAAATAGCAATTCTTTTTTTTAAAAAAAGTTTATAAAGCATTTGAGATACAATTTATATGTAATTTCCTTACATTGAGCTTTTTAGTCTAAAGAAAAAAGACACATGTTGTAGTTTTTCTAGGCTTTTATGGTATTAGAAATGGACATCAGATTATGTCCACTTGTGGATTTATGTAAGAGTAAAGCTGAGTAAATGGGATGTTGCTATAGCACTGTGAAAATAAAATGAAAGCAGCTCTGTAAATGTTTAAGGAAACAATTTTATCTCTATCTTTGATTGCTAGATCTTGTAGATGTGACTTGCTATTTTTGAAACATTTGCAGTGACAGATGGAGTTGTGAGTCTTAATGTGTCTCAGAACCTGAACTGTAGTTCTAATGGCATATGTAGTGTAAACATTTAATTTAGTGACATAGTTAATAACTAACCTGATTTTTTTTTAATACTTAATAGCTTCTATTCTACTTATTGCCATACCTGGATTGTAAAGATTTCCTTCTAACTAAACAAATCAGCTTTATCCTAGAATGAGATTGTCCTGTTTTCTGCAGATTACTACTTTTTATAATACATATTGTAGTTTATTTTCGATGTGTACTGAAAACAGAATAAATAGAACAAATGACTTTGGTTCAGACGCTTAGAAGCTGGAATGGATGGACTGGAATAGAAAAACAAAACACTTACTGTTTGCCAAGGGCTGTGCTAAGCCTCCCCTGGGCAGTTTTTAATTCTCAGACAACTCCCATGAAAATTAGAGGACATAGCACATATAGGATTTTTTAGATTCAGGGCAGATATAAAGGCCAATGGTCTTAAAGCCTGGGAGTTCTTAAGGAGAAATGGCCAGACAAGTGATAAGGACCTAGTGGTCCATCATCTTACTGGAAGTGGTGCAGCTGGTAACCACATTTTCCAGTGGTCTAGTCTCTGATCAATATTATTACAAAGAGGATAATGATCCCTGAAGATCAGAATGGAACGTGGCTCAGGGTCAGCATCCATCTTGAGACCTATTTGCTCCTGTCTTTTGAGTAGTTATATATTAGGGAATATCTTTTTTGTCTTACATTTCTGTTAGACTAGGTGTCTTAACATTTCCCTTATCCTTTTATCCCTAAAGTAAATAGTTCCTTTTAAGGTTTTCTAACTTTATGCTGTTCTAACTATGGAGGAACACTGAAAGGGCAAAATCAGCAAACAAGGGAAGTTTCAACTATCATTTGGTGGGAACTGGGCCCATGGTGTTAAGGGATGGGAAGAGAAGATTCATCTTTCTCCTGTTGAGCCTTATGGGTGAGCTGGCATGGAGGCACAGTGAGCCCTCCCCTACTGGAATCCTTGTTAAGTCTAGGATGGATAATTTACTTAAGCTCACATAGCCTCTTGAAAGAGCTGGTATTTGAACCGCCACATTTCTTAACTCTTTAATTTCCTTCTAGACAATACCTTGAAAGATCTAGTGTTATTTTATAGAAATGTCTTATGTAGTGTACCCCAAGAACGGCTTTGTCATACTCTTGCTTTCTTAGGTGAAAGACTTTGTTATTGTTCAGAAAATAGCCTTTTCAAGAATTCTCTTTTTGTGATTCAGTATAGTTTGTGTTAACTGTACTAAATTGCTGTGTGGGCACAGTAGGAGAATTCTGGAAATTCATTTTTAGTGAAATAACATTCTGTGAAATGTTTGATTGTAATTCTTTTTGGAGACTTTGTTTATATATAATTTAGCTTTTAGAATGCTACAGCTTTACAGAATTCTTATGCTTTATTGTCCAGGCTGAATCTATTTTGTTTCACAGGTTTCAATCTGAACGAGAAAGTGGAGATCGGAATTTTGCAATAGGATATTACTTAAAGGAGAAAAAGGTTTATCAATCTTTGTTTTTTATTACAAATTGTGCTTTTATGTTCCTGCTTTGTCTCAGTATAGATTATTCTGTTAACCATTGATGAATGATTATACTAACCCAATACTTAGCATTTTAAGGTATGTAACATATTTAACATGGCAAATAGATTTTAAAATTTTATTTCAAGTTTTAAAAAAAGATGTGATATAGTATCACATTTCTTATTTGTGACTAGTAGTCTTTCCTAATTCCTTCTAAATTATCCCTACTTCTCATTGCTGTAATATTTCTATAGTATCTCTATATCACAAAGTTTTGTGAATTAAATGGTAATACTTTTTCTGTTGTTGTCCACAATAACTTTAAAAGTTTCCATCATTATGTTAAAGCAGCATCTGTAAGTGGACATTGAATACTGTGATTTAAGCAATAAGTTGACTTATTTTGACCTTTTAAAAAAAAATTTCCCTCTATCCGCCTATTCATAATTGGCTCTCTTCTTTTTCTAGTGTTTTCCAGAAGGCACAGACATGGTTGGTATATTAGACTTCTACTTCCAGGTGATTTGTTATAATTTCACTATACAAAACATATACTTCATTGTACTACAGGATGTTTTTGTTTCTGAAAAGTTGCCTGTGAAGCTATCTACACAAATTTCCCATTAACTTTCATTAGAAGCGTGAAAAGATTGTCTCCAATAAATACTTGTAATAAACACTTTAAGTGTTTTTCAACAAACACTTTTGTCCAAGGGCAAAAGGGTTTGCAGTCTTGTATTACACTTTAGAATTGAAGAAGCATTTAAAATTATAAAACTAAAGAAAAATAATTTTTCCGTTAAAGTATTGGTACTTTGAAGTTAGTTGGTACTTTCACCCATCATTTCATTAGTATAGGGATTCCAACACAGATATCAGCAGCTCCATATTTCATGTTGTATGAGCCAAAAAAAATAATCACCTAGAGACTGGTCTTGTTATGAACTTCTTTGCATGACAGTAAAACATTGAAGCAGTAGGATTTTTATGGAAAAGGCAGAGCACTTAATATGAAGTGTCAAAGTACTTTACCAAAACTAGGTTCTCCAGATTTTAAACTGAGGCTGGGTGTGAAGGTGCATGTGTGGGGAGGCTGAGACTGGAGGATTGTTTTGAGCTCAGGAGTTGTGGGCTACAGTGGAGCTAAAGCCAACTGAGTGAGCATCCTCACTAAACCTACACCATTAGGGCGCCTGCCAGGGAATAGGAGGCTACCAGGATGCCTACGGAGGGGCAATCAACCTAGTCTGGGTTAAAGCAGAACAAGTCAAAAGTTACATTAGCGTGGTGCATTGAATAGTGTCAGAAAGAGAATCCTGCTTCAGGTATTTACTAGTTGTATGAGCTTGGGTAAATCATTTAACTTCTTTGTTCCTCAGTCTCCTAATAGCTCCTACCTCTCAGGGTTATTGTGAGGATGCAAAGATTTAGCATATGTAAAGCACTTTACAAACCTTAAAGTGCGCTGTATAAGTGCTAGTAGTTATCGCTTTCTCTTATTATTTTCGTTATTATTCTACATGAATCAGCAGTGGAGTCGGGCCTGTGAATCATCTTCTCCATCCCCCGCAAAAGAAAAGTAAGGGAAAGAGTACCTGATTGGTGAACTTTTGTTCACAAATTGGAAGAAGGCTAATAAAGACTTCTGACCAGCTATTTACAAGGATATTTCTTTTGTTTCCAAGATTACGGGATCATAGGTTTAGAGCTTGAAAAGGATATTAGAGAACTGGGAGAGGACTTTTTGAATTTTTGTTAGAAGAGTGCCCTGCTTCCACTTATTATTTAAATAATCATTTTTTATAATTATTTCTTTGAACTTTGACAGTGAATTTCCCTTCCTATTACATAATGTGGGGTACTCACTGTAACATAACTTGATGTTTTACTGGATTGTAGATTCGTCTTGGATTTTTCATCTGGATATGTAACTTTACAGAATAAATAGTCTTGCCTTCCACAGCAACTTCCTGAATATAATATAGTCATTATCCAGTGTTCCTTGCATCTATGTAGTATTTTTACTTCTGAAATCACTTCATTTAACCTCTTAACTTCTCTTTATAAAATAAATGAAGTCAGATTACCTTGATAGATGTTGGAATATGATAAAATTGCAACTAAAAAATTCTTGTATGGTTGGAAACCCCAAGGCTAGGACATGTATTTTTTTCTCTTGAGAGTGCCTTTTCCTAAGACCGTTGCTACTGTCTGATGATCATGCCTGTGTTCATTCTTTTATTTTTTAAAATGCTGATTATATTATCTGTCATCTAGTTAACATTCCATAGAACCTGATTAAATAGAAACTACTTAACCAGAATCTTCATCAGTAGCATTTCCCACTGTACTTTCCTCATTTCTTCTTTTCATACTTGCTAGACCATGTGAATTTTTCCTAGGCTTTAAGAAAGCATAACTATCTTTCTGCTGCTTTTAGTCTGAATTTTTAACTGTGCTGGCAGGACACACGGTCAAGTAATATCTAAAGTACTTTATATAGCCTGAAAATTACTGAAGTTCATTCATTCATTGTAAAATGAAAACTGGAAAAATGAGTGAATTTTATATTAAGATGCTAATAACTGACATTTGTACAGTACAGAATCTTTTGTGCACATTTTATCTTTTAAGCCTCACGATAGTCCTATAAAATAGATATTTCTTGTTGCCATTTAACAGTTGTGTAAACTGAAGCTGAGCTACATTACTACTATACATTTACCTATAGTCAGAGAGCTAGGGTTAGAGGTTATCATGAATCTTAAATCGTCCCTATCTTGAGGATAAGGAATCAGCTAGAAAAATATTAAATGCTACAGGGTGTTTGGGGGAGGGGAGGGTTTGCACAAATAAGCAACAAATAGAAACTGGTATTTTTGCGGTACTATTAAAGTAGACTACACTGCATAACACCATTTCTGAAGATTTTTTTGTTTTCGGTGCTGTGGACTTTGTTAAAAAGGGGCTTTGTGACAAGGGGAATTTACTGAGGGAAAATTAAAGATGGAAGAGATCTTAGTTGTAAAGTATTCCAACTTCCTGTTGTTTAGCTGAGGGCCAGAGAAGTTGTGACTTGCCCAAAGGTCACACAGTAAATAGTAGCAGGGTTTTTTTAAGGTGTAAACATGTTCCTGATTAGCTAACATTTGGTTTCCTACTGTCCTATGCTGCCTGTATACTGTAGTGTAGTGTGCTTTCCCAAAATATTTGAGGCTGTTCAAAAACAGGAAATACTTGCTTTCTGAAGTCCCTTTGTAAATTCTCTTTGACTTGAATATTTTTGTCATTTGAAAGAAAAGTTTCAAAATGCACTTTTTTTCTAGTCTTAATTTCCAAGTAAATTCTAATGTGAAAACCGTGTTTAAATACAAATAGTTTTAGTTCAGCATCTTTTTTCTTATGAAAAAGTTTTGATAAGGTACTATTCTTATTTAGGCACATCCCAGCATCCAGCCACACAGCAAAATTCTACTTGTTCCTTTTCTCTCCTTGATCCCACATACTTTCTAGCTACTCTCACTCCCCTCCTAAACAACCTGAACGTTTTTACTCTGAAATTTGGGGTTTTAATAAATCAACAAACACTTTATCAGGTATATGTTCTATACTAGGCATTGTGCTAGACATATAGGAGATAAAAAGACAGGGAAGTTCGGAAGAAGTGTAGATCTCTGGAAGAAAGTAATTAGTTTCACTGTAGATATACTGACTTTTAGATCCCTTTGGGACCTCTAGTTTGAAATTTCCAATAGTTAATTGGGCATTTTTCTTACTAATTTTGAGATACTTGGATGTTTCTGCATTTCCATCATCTGATTAACTCTTTGCTTAACTCCAGAGATGAAAGCCACTCCTTACTTAGATCATGTGTACCCGATGTACTGAGCTGGTCCTAATTTATCAGTATCTTGAACTGGAATAGCTGCAACATCCTTCTGAGACAGTTCTCTAGGGCTACCTGTGTCTTTTCTATAATTTCTTTAATGAACTAGATGGACCTCAGCAGAGAACCCAGGGCCCAATATATAGATCTAGTTAGGGGTAATAATTAAACCCAGGAGGTCTGATTAAGTAACCAGAAATGTAGGGAGAGAAAAGGCATCCAGAACAGAGCCTTTGAGTATACCTATAGTTAGGGGTGACTATGTATGATGATTCAGCAAAGGAAACTGAGGAAAAATCAGATAAGTAGAAGAACTAAGACAGAGAATACAGGTGGAGAAGGTTAAGCACTTCTTATTCTATGTAATTTTCAGATATGGCAAATATTTGTCTCAATGAAGGGGTAGTCCTAGTGTATGAAACCTATGGGAATCAAATAGATGTTTCTTCATCTAATTTAACTTTTTTAGTTCTGACATATTGCCTTTTAAAATATGTCATGCTTCATTTTCCTTGTTGAAATAAAAATATATCCTTTATATTGAGTATTCCTGTTTAAGCAATATAAAGTGGATCTTGAATGAATGAATGAAAAGAAATTTATTAAATGTTAACTATGTGCCAAGAATGGGGCATACACATATAAAATTGGAGAGAATCTCTGCTCTCAAGGAGCCTGGATTCTAATGAGGGATCAACATACTAGGAAGCAGTAGCCAGAGAGGTATATTTTAGTTTTGAAAGTTACAGGAATGGTGAGTAGAGCCATAGAGGAGTAGACTGATAAATTCTTTCCCATAACAATGGCAGTATCGATTTTATTATGGTTCCAAAATGAGAAAGTGGAGGGGTGGACGACTATGTATGTGTCCAGTAGCAGTGTAGTTGGTAAGAGGGCAGTCTGCCTGGGGCTACTTGGATATAATGGGCCCCGTGAGGCACTCAGCAATCAGGCAAGTAGGGCTTGGAGTAACTTGTATGAGAGGGATGCTTGGGGAGAGGAATGGGGAATGGAGCTATAATATCATTGGTTCAAGGAATCCCAAGGTGAGGAAACTCCTCCTACCAGTGAGGGAGCCAGTATGCCTTGAACCAGGTCTTCCACTACATTGTGCAGCCTCACTTGTGTGGCTCATTTATATTGTCCATTTGGCACCTGGGTTGTAATGCTAAGTGCTGCTAGAGTGACAAGCCATTTCATTTTATCAGAGTTTTTAGTTAAGTGAGATCTATTCAATGTCATACTATAGGTTCCCCACCCTGTATAATAGAACCATCTTAATCCTGCAGGACGAGAGTTGTCACGTGTCCATAAAATAAGACTTCACATAGCCTGACCTAGGAGTTAATTTTAAATTCCTCTTATAGGAAATTAGAATTTACATTTTCAGAATTCTTTTTTCTTCTTTTAGTTATGTTCCATTGAAGTGACTTGTGAATCAGCCAGTGTGATGGCTTCCACATTAGCTAATGGTGGTTTCTGCCCAATTACTGGTGAAAGAGTACTGAGCCCTGAAGCAGTTCGAAATACACTAAGTTTGATGCATTCTTGTGGCATGTATGACTTCTCAGGTCAATTTGCTTTCCATGTAAGTAATTATTGAATGCTAATTTTCTCTAGCAAGAAACTAGTCTGGACTGGTTTTGAAAGATATGTTCTGAAAAACATTTGTACTTTGCATTTAGATTGTATAATGACTTTTGAGAGTCTTAATATCAGGGTTAATTTATTACAGAATTGTTAAGTAACACAGCTAAGCATTATCTTTCTTGCTCTTAAAAATTCTAGGACTAGTTTATAGAAATCCTTAATGTCCATTTGTATTGTCAAGGTCAATAGAGACATACTTATAGCTATTAATGTTTAGCACTGGGGTAATTAATGCCTCAAGAATTCCTAAAGTTTAGAAATAATTTTTTAATTGGTAAACTCTTAGTATACATGGTTTTAAAGTTAGATCTATTTAAACCTGTTATTAATTAGGGTAGGAAAGGTAAAAGGACTAATAGCATGAGAAATCTTTCCTTGTTAGCCTGATTAAAAACATATTTTTCTGCTTTTACATATTTTCCACTTAGAAGTGTTAAAGATCACGTGGTTTCTTAAAAAATCCTTTATGTTTCAAGCCATATTTGTGTAGGTGGTAGAGTCAGGGGGGCGGGGAGGGGAGAAGCTTTTGCTTTACCTTTTTTCTTTTTTTCCCTCATGGTTCATTTACTCAGTAACCATTTAATTGTCTCAACATCCAAAATACTAAGATTGGCATGATGTTAATTTATTGCTGTTGGTTATTTTGAAGAGGAAAGTGAATTTGAATAGAACGTTACTGCTTTTTCATATTTTTTGTATCCCATATCCCCACAGGTAATCTTTAAGAAGTATTTAATACATTTAAGGATTCCATCATCATACATTTCTGAGTCTTAGGTTATAGGTAACTAGGTGGCATGATGGATTGAGTGCTAGACTTAGAAACAGGAAGATATGAATTCTGTTTCTTACAGAAGTTTAATAGATTTGCAAACCTTTAAGTGTTACTTTAAGTGTTAGCTTTTCTTACTGTTTATCATCATGTGAACTTGAATGACATTTTTCTTTAATGTTTTTCAGGTTGGTCTTCCTGCAAAATCTGGAGTTGCTGGGGGCATTCTTTTAGTTGTTCCTAATGTTATGGGAATGATGTGCTGGTCTCCTCCATTGGATAAGATGGGCAATAGTGTTAAGGGAATTCACTTCTGTCATGTAAGCAAATTTTCTTAATAAGAGTAGTAACCAAAGAGTCATTATTCCAAGAAATAGTATTAGGTCAATGTCGTTGTTAGAAACGAATACTTTTTCAGTTTTAGGGTTGATATCCTCCAATCTTGATACCCAGGATAAATCAGAAGATAATAAGAGAGCATATAGCTGCCATTGATGAGTTTGAGTCACCAGAACAAACCACATGAACCGTTATCACGGGACACTGAAGAACTAGCAGACGTGATAGCTGAGCCCTTGTTGGTGATCTTTGAAAGCTCATGTAGAATAGATATACCAAAGGTTTGGAGGTGGGAACATTGTTCCAGCTTACAAAAAAGGAAAGATCATGGAGTCTGCAAGCTAGGTGAATTTGATTTTGATTTCTGGCCAAAAAACATTTAGGACATTAAAAGGTAAATCTTTATATTAGTGAATATCTAGAAGAAGAAGCAGCGGTCACAAAAAAGCAATGTGACTTCAGTAAGAAAAAAATTCCTCTTTTGACAGGGTTACTAAACTGATAAATCCAGGGAAGTGCTGTAGATATGATTTATCTAGGTTTTATTCCAAGCATTTGGCGAAGCCTGGTGTTACTTTTGTGGGAATAGAGAGATGTAGGTGGGGTTTATTAACCTTTTTCTGTCATAAACCCCTTTGGCAGGCTGGTGAAATCTGTGGAAATCTGCCCAGGATAATATTTTTAAATTCCTAGAATAAAAGGCATACGATTACAAAGGAAACCAATTGTATTAAGATATAAATATGCACATTAAAAAAACAAGTTCATGGACCCCAGTTTGGCATAATACTATAGTTAGTTTAGTATAAGTGGTTTTAGAACTGGTTGAATGGCCAGATACAGAATAATAATCAACAGTAGTATTACGTTAACTTGAAAGGATGTTTCCAGTATAGTATCCCAGATATCTCTGCTTGGTATTGTGATATTTTAACATTTTAATAGGTGACTTAAATTAAGGCTGGTAAGGTGGCATATTTTTCAAGTGTGCAGATGACACAAATCTAGGTGGAATAGCTAACACAATGGAGGAGTTCGGATTCAAAAAGCTCTGGACACGTTAGAACTGTGAGCTGAGTGCATAATGAAATTTAATAGCAATAAATTTCAGATTTTATACTTTGTATCTGAAAAACAACTTCCCAAATACAAGGTGAGTGAGGCATAGCTATGTAGAAGTTTGAGAAAGATACAAGGGATGAGGGGATGGGGGTTAGTGAGTCAAAAGTGTGATAAAGCTGCCAAGAAAACGAATATAACAGTCTCAATTAAGAGACACATAGTGTCAATGACTAGGAAAGTATTGGCTTCCACTATATTCTGCCTTGGTCAGAGCCTCCTCTTCTAGAGGATTGTGTTGGATTTGAGAAACACATTTTAGGAAGGACGTCAGTTAAAGTGGAAATTATATAGAATAAAGTACTCAGCATGGTGGAGGAAGACCTCATTCATATCATAAGAGACTCAGTTGAAGGAATTAGGGACTTGGACCCTGGAAGATACAACTGTTTTCCAGGTGTTTGAAGATCTGTTATATGGAAGAGGTCCCAGATGATTGGTCCCTAAGGGCATAACTAGGAACAATGGATGGAAGTTGTTCTTCAGTGGTTTTTTAGTCATATCCAGTTCTTCAGAATACTATTTGGGGTTTTTCTTGGCAAAAATACTGGAGTGATTTGCCATCTCCTTCTCCAGCTTATTTTACAGATGAGAAAACTGAGGCAAACAGGGTTAAGTGTCTGAGTCTAGATTTTGAACTCAGGTCCTACTGATGCCAAGTGTGCCACTTAGCTACGCTTGGGTATGGCAGAGTTAAATTTAGGTTTGATGAAAAGACAAAAGTAGAACTGACTACATTTTCTAAAAATGCATTTTGTATTGAGAATATTAATTCATTATGAATTATTAACAGTAAGCTAATTTCTTATAGCATCTCTTTAATTTACAGGAACTGGTTTCTTTGTGCAATTTCCATAACTATGATAATTTGAGACACTTTGCAAAAAAACTTGATCCTCGAAGAGAAGGCGGTGATCAGAGGGTAAGCTAAAACTTTATTTTTTACTATACTGTAGGCTGTTTTGTAGTAAAGGAATAAGAGGTGTACCATTTATTGGTATGTCAATATTCAATAAAGCTTTTTAGTTCAGGTTTTTATTAACTGTGAATGAGTCTAAATAAATTCAGAGCATTTGTGGAAATTATCTTTAATTCACATATATTCACAGTGAATGTTTTTCCTTGTGTTTTTAAAAATTAGAGCAATTTATTAAGTTTTCTGTCTTCTGCACTACATACTGAATAAGAGATTTGGGTTTAATTCTTTATAGAGATGTAGGTAGACATCGGTAGTGCTGCACACAAGTATGCCTCGTTTTCAATGTTGTTAGTTTAAAAAGCGAGTTGTGCTTCGAAGTGAACCTTTTGTCCTAACTAGAATGTTGGTGGGTATATTAGAAAAGAAGAGAGCTATAGGGTTAGTGGTAGAAGTCACCAAGTTGAGAAAGAAAGCTTTCTAGGTCATGGTAAGTTAAATATCTTTAATTTTAAAAAAGTATGATTATAAGCGCATTTTCAAGTTGTGTTTTATTTGTATCAGTGTGTTAGTTTTCAAGTATTGCAATGTTCATTATCCCCTTGTTCTTGAGGCTAGTGTCAATGAGAGGCAAATTCAGCATTATTGCACCTATAAAAATACTAGATTGGTCATTAGACTCATGTGTTGGAAGTTTTCTTTCAGCTTTTTTTTTCTTTTTATATAAAATGGGTATAGCAATTTTTAGATCATGGAAATTCGAAGCTGTCTATAACTAAAAAGATCTGATAAATGCTATATGATGCTTTTGCTATTCTCCCTTGGAATAATAACAGTGGTAAGAGCTAATATTTATAGAGTGCTTTAAGGCTTGCAAAGCACTTTACGTAAGTTATATTATTTGTTACTCATTTGAATAGTTTTACAAAGTACATAAAAGTAATGCAAGACAAGATAGAACCTTCCGTAAGAGGTATACTAAATTATATGAAATAAAATATCATGTGGTGGTGGTGGTGGGTGAATGCTAATGGATTCTAATAACATTCATTGAAAAATACCATTTTGTAGCTTGGACCTTTCTTCACTCAAGTGCACTAATAAAATTATGTATGTTGCTTGAACAACTAGCATTCCTTTGGACCCTTGGATTATGAAAGTCTCCAACAAGAACTTGCTCTAAAAGATACAGTATGGAAAAAAGTGTCACCTGAGGCAAATGAGGACATCTCCACAACTGTAGTGTATAGAATGGAAAGTCTGGGAGAGAAAAGCTAAAGGAAATGGGATCTAGTGTCAGAATTTTCCTTATTGAAGCTCGCAAAATGTCTTTTGTTTTATGCATATTTTCAATATTTATTTGACTTATTATTATTATTATTATTATTTTGTTTCTCAATTTTTGGGGCAAGCAATGGACTTTTATCCCCTTCTAATCCTTGTGTAAAGCTATCAAAAATCAAAAACTGGATTCACTGGCCTTTCGACGACTGAAAAGTAGGCATCAAAGAAAAATAAAGAAACGTCATTTATTTTAAAATCCTCCTCTAAAATATTTTGCAACAATTAGTTTTATATACTCATAAGATACATTTTCAAATTGAAAAAATAGAAGTTCTCGGTTTTAAATCTCTATTATTAAGCCTTTATTTTTCAGTTCTTTAAACTGACTGACATGGTATCTATAAGATCATTTTCTAAACCAAATCCAAAGAGCAAAGTAACCAATTTTCAGATTTATTTTGTTTAATGTTAATTATTGACACCATATCAGAATAGTTCTAAAATACAAAGTGACTTCAAGCTAAGCTCAGAAATATTTTTGTAGCACTTTTTGATACTTTTTATTACTTTTGATATTCTTAGCAGTTTTTTTTTTGAGGTCTGATAGTGAATATATATAGTGCCTAGTTTATTCTTTGCAACTTCAGTGTTGCAGTAATGATGAAATTTCAATAGATAGGGAGTAACTTGTATTACTCCTAAGCATTCCAGCCAGAATAACTTCAGATATAAAATCCTCAAATTGCTAGTAAACTAGAAGGAACAAAAGCATTTCTAAGAGAAATTATCTCTGATTATTAGCAGATTCATTTTCATTTTCCAACTTAAATTTTTCTAGATGATGAGCAAAAAGGATGTCTTTTTCTTTAACATTTCATGAAGGGTTTTTTTTTCTTCTGCAATATAAGTAGGAACACATCTGTTAGCTTCCAAGGATGTTTTATTTGCACTGTTTAAGTGTAGTGACATAGGAATGGACTGAAGAACTTTTTGGAATTTAGTACTACATCAAGATATTTAATTTTGTATTCCAATTCCTTGAGATTAGATTTCTAGTAACTTAAAATGTGTATTAAGAAAAACATGTCCAGTTCATTATTTTGTATTATGAAAAAAAATCTGGTAACTACGATAAATATACATAAAACTCTTTTGACAAATGATATTTTGAAATTACACAGGACCTATTCACAATTCTTCCCTCTGTTTACCTGTTTGCTTTATCAAAAGTTCCATCATAGGCCAGTTCCTTATTATTGCCTAAACCTGTAATCATTTCTTTTGAGAGGGATAGAGCATGTAGACTTTGTAGTTGTAGATTATACATGTCAAAGTAAAGATTATTAAAGGATAGTGACATAAAAGAAAGGTTGCTCAGAACACTTAGAGGGATCTATTGACTGTGTGACTAGCCAAAATGAAGAGATTTTAGGTTAAGGACAAGGCACTGTGGCAATACAAAGCCAGCCAACCCAAAGAAGATTTGGGTTCAAGGTCTGCCTCAGACACATACTGGCTTTGTGATCCCGAGCAAGTCACTTAACCTTAGTATTCTAGACAGTGCTCAAAGACAAAACTTTTTAAGGTTTTTCCCATGAGTCATAGGATTATTTTAAATCGTATGATACGTTACTGCTATGAAAGTATTAGTATTGTTATTTTTATTTTTAAAGTAGGAAGGGCTCTTTTGGAGAGTGTCTTTACCATTACAACGACCTGATTCAGACTTGTAATAGTCCTTATATATCTTGCTATTAGAAGTCTGAACAGATTGAATGTCCAAAGCAGTGAATTGGAAGGTTCTCATTTTCCCCCCACCTATCCAAATCCTGCTACTATTCATTTTGTCATAAGTTTCATTTTTTAGAGCTAACATATTTAACAAAGTTGATTTTTGTTAGTAAAACTGGAAATAGTTATGAAAATATCATGAAAAGGAACTGTTATATTTTCATGCATTGATATATATATTTATAATCATAAGTTGTTTTATTTGTAGGCTTTACCTAACTTTGTTGAAAAACTTAAATTTTCATTTAGAAGTAGGATAACCACAAAATTATCAGTAAGTTTATAGAACAAGAGCCAAAAAAATTAAGAAAATGTTCACTCTTTGGAGAAAAGAGAGAATGAAATAATGAGAGGGAAGATACTTTTGTGAATAGGACCCAAAACATTTATAGTTTAAAAAAAAAAAAAGACTTTGCCAGGGGCTTAAAGGCTTTATCTTGTATCTTTCAGTATTACCAATACTATTTCCAAGATAATCCTTTAAAAATGCTCATGACTGTTGGGTTTCATTTGTTTCATATCATTACTGATTCTTGATATTCAAGCATTTTAGAAGTTAGTATATGTTTTTCTTTGTTGGCATAATTGACATTTCATTTGAAATGTACATTTCTTTAAATACTTTGTTTCTTAGCATAAATGTTGTGCATTTTGCTTGAGTATTTAGATTCAAAACATTTGTCTTATTTAGCTTCTTTTTCATTGCTTTGTATATTTAATGTACCTTTTGTTTCCAGCATGCATTTTTTGTATTGTATAATAAATTTATTTTAAGCTGATTTTATTGTTTTGAAAGTGTTTTTGATGAAAACAGCTCCAACTATTTATACAAATTTTATGTTGGAGATTTTTAATTTAGCAAAAAAATTTAACTGCTATAAAAATACCACCAAAAGTGTTGAACATTTTCAATTATAAGACTGCTATGAAGAAAAACTGGAAATACTTAAAGGTGCATCAGTTGCTTTTTTTTCCTGAAGTAGGGTTGTTGGGGGATTTTTTTTTTTTGTTTCATTTTGTTTTTGTTTGTTTTTTATTGGTTGTACTAGAAGCATTTAAATAAAGATTTTCTTTGGGTTTTTTTTTGGGGGGGGGGGTGTTTTCCATTTAGTAGCATTAATTTCCTTCTCCTCCCCAGAACCAAAACAAACCGTTGGTAGAAAAGTCAATTAAATTACTTTGCATTCTGAGAAGAGAGTATTAATTCTGACATAAGCCTAGATTTTTACTGATTAATACATGACCCTGAATTTATTTGTTTATAACCTCTACAGAGTAGGGAAAATGTATTGCTCCGGTCAATGAAGAATGAGTTTAGGTCTTGGAGCTGACACACTATATGCTACAGAAACATAATCTTAGACCCTGTGTGCAAGAATTCCGTTTTTGGAATTACCTCATTATGATAGTTTCACAGTATGTACTAAATTATTTTTTTTAAAAAGCTCCATCTTTCCCATGATATTTTTAAAAGAAAAAAAGCTCCACCTTTCCATGAGTTGCATTTCGTTGGTTTTTAAATTATTTGATTAAATTCTTAGCCTGTACCATTCTTGTTTATGGTTTTCCACACAATCTTCCCCAGAAGAAGGCCGAAGGCTTTCCTCAGTGGGGTTGGATATGTGGAATTTAACTTCAAAACAGGTGAAGGGACATCTAGATTGTAGCAGGGTACTATGACTTAAAATTAACAGCGTAGAAAAACATGATATTTTAAAAGATGTGTTGGATTACATGGTGCACATTCAAAATTGGACATTTTCCTTTTGGGGGGTAACACATAGTAGACCAGACAGGATTTTGCTCTTAATAAACTGTTTTACTTCACCAGTAGGGATTTGCACATTAATTTGTTTTGCCTACTTGATGACCTTGGAAACCTTAAAGTGTGTTTTTAAAAGGTAACATTTTTTTATTTTTTCTTAGAGAAATGGGTAAATCAGCAATTTGTGCCTCCCTTACAGCATTTGAGTATCTTTAGTCCTTTATCCAGTGTTTCCAATATTTAAAAAAATTTCCATTTGTAATTAAACACGAGTTCGTCAAAATGCAGTCAGAGAGACACCATAACTTGAATATTAGTGTACTAGCTTCACAATAGAATATTTTGCAAATATCAGTTAGATGAAGGCTCCCAACATAATTTTAATCACTGGCTTAAAGCATTGTGATATTTTTTTGTTTATACATACAATTACAAAATATATTTTTGTTTCTAACAGTGGAAATGTTCATTTCTTCTATTCTTTGAAAATAGAAGATTCTTTTGTTTTGCCAATTAGGTGATTATTGTGAATTCTGTATTATGAAATACATCAGCCTGAGGAAACATTTTATCATCACACATTTTTATAAAACATTGTCAATGTTTGTATTATTAACCTGAAAAACTGATATTTTCAGAGATACTATTGCCAAATAGCAAATAGTGTTACTATTAAGCTCACTTAAGAAATCTAGATGTCAGTTATTCCTGTGGCAGGATGTAAACTAAAAAGTATTGTGTGGGAAAAGGGAAAATCTAACAAGTGGAAATTTAGTAAAACTCATTGTGTTTATTTAAACCTTTTTTTTGTATGAATAATAGAAAACATTTAAACTTTCTAAAAACCGGGTTTTATATAAGTTCCATATGGCTTCATGTTGATCATCTTCGTGTCCTTATCACCGTGATCTTTTGATTTTTTTTCTTGTAATTGCCAGAAATCAAATACATTTTTTGGGTCTTAAGTTATAGGTTTAAATTATTATTTCCATGAGCTTCAAGGTGGTAACTTCTGCCCATGCAGCATTACCTTAATAGTTATCTTGAATAAAAGCTTCCTGATTTGCGGTGATTCATTCAAATGAATATGGCCTTGGTGAGCACTTGGCGCTATATTTTAGATTGTTCATTGTACTTTTCTATATAAATTATCATATATCATCAATTTGGTAAATGGTATCAGCTTCTTATATAATTAAATTCTGAAATTTTTGTTACAGAAATTAAATGATAGACCATTGTTTGTGAGGCAAGGAACAATATATATATATATATATAACGTGAAAAGTTACCACCTTTTCTTTGGCTACTAATTTATAAGATATTTCTTAATACTAATACTACAGAAATGACACCTGCATTATATGTTGTATAAATCTAAAACACACCATAGAAAGAAAAATTATCTGAAATTTTCATCTTTACATTATTCTGTGTCAATATTTTCAATAACTAAAATGCCTATAAACTATCAGCTCAATTTAGAAATTTAAACAGCTTTATTTTCATTTATACTCAAAAACATCCAAATAGACTAATTTTTTTTTTTATAAAATGAGTCTGTGTCAACATTTTTATGCTGTTGGTTTGGATTTTTATTTTTACAATCACAGAAATTTGAACCAGAAAAACTAAGAACACCAAGTCTAATCAGTAGGGAATTAACACCTGTATCCATTGAATTGACTACAAATTTTGAACTTTTCGAACACTTACCAAGTGCAATAAATTGCTTTATTTTAAAATAACAAGCACAATGAACAGAAGCCAATCTGAAGGCAAATCGGTTGTGAGGTGTGGTCAACGTTTCTGAGATCATTAAGTTCTAGTCATTTTTTTCCAGTTATAAATTTTTTCACAATAATAAAATTAGTTCCTCAGTAATTCTGGAAGTGGATCACATGATTTACAGTAGTTCAAAAAACGAACAGTCATCTTTAGAGCTTGAAAGTCAGTTCTGGGATATTAATGACACAAAAAATAAATGTTGAACCAACAGCTTATAAAAATAACTACTTGGGAGGCGGGATTAGGCAAAAGATAATACCTAAGGAAGTGGATGAGAAAAAGGCATTTTACAAAATTTGGAAAAATGTTTTCTAAGCTTATTTTACTTTATCAAGCTCTCTAAAAACTTATACAGCATCACTGGGAATTTCTCTTAGTCTTTCGTTGGAATTGCTTGGCTTCAAAATAAGCAATGGCATTAGCAGTATGTATTTTAACAAAGGTTTTAATGCTTGAGTTTAATCTTCATTTATCCTTTTAAGTTTGGTAAATTACAAGCTTAATTAATGTGTTTTAAGCTGCCAGAGAGTACTAGATCTTTTAAAATTACTTCTAGCTAGTGCTACCCCCAAATTTAACAAATTAAGTGGTGCCTGAAATCTTATTATGAAAATGGGCACTTGTTCAGTTAAAAAAAAAAATGTTTCTTTAGTAACACATACACTAAAATTGGAAAGCTTGTCACAAAGATAATATGCAGATTTGTAAAGTATTTCATTATAGAATTAATACTAAAATTGTTAATATTTAGCCCCTCTTAAACTCATTTTTCTGGGGTGTTATATACTACAAATGTATTTTTGTTCTGATTTTAGTTAGATCTGCACTTGAAATGTTTTGCATATGTTATCATCAAGAAATATTTATTAAGTATCCATATGTGTTTGACACAAAAATTAAGCCTTCTATTTTGCCTTTCTCATTTTGTAAAATGATATTGGGGCAGCTAGGTGGTGGAGAGGATCTGTGTCCAAATGTGGCCTCAGACACTTACTAGCTGTATGACTCTAAGTGAGTCACTTAACTCTGCCTCCCCCAAAAAAATATTATAAGTATACTTTGGGAACTAGAGCCAAAATTTATTTAGCTCTATTCCTCCATGTTCTCATTTAATGTAACACTGGCTTAATTTTTCCATGTGAAATTTAGAATCTGGGAGCAAAGTAAACTACTTAATTATATAGCCTACCCCACAAAAATTTTCTCTTTAATATTATTTTTTTATGTATTTTTACAATCCAAAAATTTAACATAATTCTTTTATTCCATAGCAGCTTTAATTTTAAAAAAATATGTAACATTAATAAAGACTAACATTTCTAATTTTAATTTTTATTAAAACTTCTTAGCATAACTTTGGGTACATTTGGATTTGGCCATGTGTCCAAGGCTAAACGCAGTGACTGTATTTTAAATAAAGGAATGAACTAAATGATTTGCTATTGTTGATTATAACCATTTAAATAGGTAATAGTGAATTGAAATAAAAATAAACTATTTCAATTAATGTAAATGCTACACATGTTCTCTATACCATCAAATTGAAAGGCAACTAAAATAATGGACACTTTTGTTAAACTAATTACACCAATAAAGCCTCCTTTTCTGTTCTTTTGACCTGTTTGGTGGAAAGATAATACTGACTTTTCACTTAACTGTTTGAAAAATTGTTCCATTGAAGAGAAACAGCAACTTCTATCCAAAATGTGGCATACGTTACTTGATGGAAAAAGGCAGAGGTGTTAGGGGACTGTGTCAACCACTTCTTAATGTTGTAATCTTAGCTTTTTAAAGTAGGGAATTTTGTACTCATAATTTTGTACTTTGTTTTCACCTCATTTCCATAAGCATCCATAAATACTAGGGAGTTAATACTGATAGTTCTTTCTCCATCCTCATCTCTCCGTTCTCTCAGCCCCCTACTTTTCTCTTCCCTTCTTATTGACTACACAAATATAGTTTCTTGCAAAATTACAGAAACTGATATTATGGAAACCAGATATTATGAATAAAATTTTATTTGAATGTCCTATATTTTTGCCTTACAAATCAAGTTTTGATGGCTTTAGTCAATGCTTCATTAAGTAAGATGGAAATTAAATTGCCCTAATGAACTTTAAACCTGAATCAGTAACACCAATCCTAATTAATTTTGAAAGCTTTAGTTTATTCCTTAAATTCCATTGACCTTGGGGCAGTAGGTAGAGCACTGGTCCTGGAGTCAGGAGGACCTGAGTTCAAATTTTGCCTCAGACACTTTGTGACCTTGGGCAAGTCACTTAATCCCCATTGCCTTTCAAAAAAAAATTACATTGACCTTAACATGGGTTTTATGTAACTGTGTACAACCTTACATTCTGTGGTTTGTACGTGGAATAGAGTTTTGCAAATAGTTTGGATTTTTTAGCCGATATTATGGTCTTGGAACCCAGAGGAAAATATTCTTACTCCTCATCACAGACTGTCCAGCACTGAGAAGATTTCACCTGAATGTGATCTTTTTCTACCCCACTGTCAGAGGCCATTGTGTTTGGCTGAAGATCATCCAGTTCTCTGTAGAGATTTCCCTTTTCCTTGTTTATATTATTGCTGGTTTTTAACTACATAGCAAGGAGTATGTGAAGAAAATACTAATTCTAGGGGCCACTGTGGAGAACCAAAACATCAATGTCTTAGTTTTCAATAGAGTTGATAGTTAATACATCTACTCTATGCCTATTGCAGAGTCCTGTTGACTAGGTTTACTTGCATTCTGGTTCCCATTTTCCCCTTTCTTTATAGTGGATCTCTCCCTATAAGAAATAGTCTAACATAGAGGTTATCTGTTTGCTGTGATATTAATGATATATTTTTACTGTGTGTTTCTTCCTATACAAAATAAATTCCTGTCTCCAAAGGATATTTATACATACTGACAGGAACGAGAGATTTGTCAGAAGTTTGCCTCCTCATATATTAAAGTGTAACGAATCTTTGAACTTGTAATTTGTAGTCAGGCTGAGTGGTGGCTAACAATCTTTTCCCTGATAGCAAGTGTTCAGTGTTTGCTTTATCAGTGACACTGAAGAAGTATGTAGTACCCTGCAGGATTCAGTGCACTGCAGCATAAAGAACATTGTCTTTAGACTGAGGGTGGGGGTTCCCATCTCACCTGATAATACCGCCTGTGTAACCTTGATATGTCACAGCCTCCCCAGCTGCAGTTTCCAAATCTGCAAAATGAAAGGTTTGAACTAGACAGCTATCGACATTTCTTCCTGCTCTAGGTCTATGATCCTACTTTTTTATCCTGATTCTTGAGCCATGCATCGTAGAGATCAATAGTTACAAAAGATGTGAAAAGTCTATTTGATTCTTTCATTTGGCTGAGTAAAGTGCATTTTAAATGAACAGCACTAAACTGGGTAGTTAGTTTACCTAGTTTATCCCTTGTAGCAAGAAATAGTGACTGCACATGCATCCTTATTTATCTCTCTGGTTACTGAGGGAAATAGAACCTGTGATTTTTAAAAAGTCCCTCTTCATTAATATCTGCTTGATAAAGGATGACACTAACATACCTTCCAATAATGTAGGTTTTGGGGAAGGAAGGTAGTAAGGGGGTAGGGGCAAAATCTTCAGATCTAGAAGCTTTAGTTTAAAAAATTTTCTAAAGTAGGATTTTGTTTGCTTCCTCCCAAGTAAAATATTTGTTACTATTACTTCATAAAACAATGTCTTAAAAGTTGAATTCATCCCCTAGCAGCCAGGCTGGGCGAGCCTACTGATGGTGAGGCTCGTCCCAGGAGAGCAGGTGCAGTCTCTTCAGACTGCTCAGGCCTTTCCATCTCATTAGAACCTACCGCTTGTTCCTTGCTGCATGGCCTTCACTTCACAACACTGAAACCCTACAGAAGGGCTGACACTTGATAGATGCCTGTACACTGACCATAAAGACAATTTTAAGGGTAATTGCTTAGTGACCAATTTACTGTTTACCTCCCCAGTGAAGCAAATGAGAATTTAAAAAGAAAATTAAATTTAAAAAGAATCCTTATTGTATGTTTGTAGGCATCCCACCCACATAGGTCAGAGCCATTCTCAAACTATATTCATGCTCAGCTACTGTAATAAATACATATAAACTGGGGGGCAGGGGGCAGGCGGCAAGCATCACTGGGTAACCAATCACCTGGTGAAAAACCTCATAACTTGGTTAAGTTGGTCTGAAGGCAGACTTACTGGACCTGCACTTAAAGTTTTTACAGTTTGGCAAAGACCAGAGTTCTGTCCATAGCTTTTAAGAACACAAGGTCACTTGCACACCATGCCGTAAAATACCAGTATTTTGAGAAAAAAACACTTAAAAAGTCATTTTTCCTATTTCCAGATTCCCCCCCTTTTTTGGGGTGAAGTTTACAATTAAAATTCTATAAATTATTACTTGTATCTTTCCACAGAACTAAAAGTAAGTTTACATGTTTTTAATACCATCTTGTAATCTGCCCATCTCGTGTGTGCCTTGCAAAACACATCTCCATCTATTAAAAAACAGCAATTGTAGAAGTTAATGCATAACATTGTAGAACAATGAAAAAAGGGGACAGTGAATCTTTTACAAAGGAAATGAAGTGCAATGGGTGTATGAGGGAAGTACCAGGATGGGAACAAAGAACACGAAATTTTATAATCAGTATTTGGAACCTCTTAGGAGGCATGTCCTTATAAATAAGAGCCCTGAAGTGATGGAGGGTTAAAACCACAATTTTGCAAGAATGTATGCCCACTTACTATTCGTTGATTTAGTTCAAACAGTTTCCCTGGGTAAGATAATTCTTTGGACCTCAGTAATCCCTAGTTTTGAGACTTGACAACCAACTATCCTGTCATAAATCAAATTTAGATGTACAGGTTTCATTTTTGTTGAGTGGCATTCATCACAGTGGTAGGGGTTAAGAGCATGAAATGAGACAAAGATGGCAAATGAGGTAAAGTTAGATGCGTTGAAACCATCTCTAGGCAACCGTTACCTGGAAAATGTTTTATGTTGACTTCTAAGTTACGCATTGGAAGCTCTACTTTTTCCTCTTTTATTTGAGCCTAACACTAATTCTGCAGGTTTAGTGGAGCAATTTGAGAGACCCAATGCCAAATAAAGATGTAATGGTTAACTTTTGTAACTAGTAATAAAGGGAGGGATGCTTGTGAATATTGCAGTGTCCTTTTAAAGCATTTGTTGGTAGCACAATATGAGCCACTAAGAGATAAGAGATGTTTACCTCTGCTGATGTTTCAACAGTTATCTTTGCTCTTATCTCCTGGAACTGGGAGTGTAGGCTTCCCTTTAGAGCTTTAAAGGCAAATAAAGAATAAAAGCTTATTTGCTTCCAACTTTCCATCTGTTCTTTAGTACCTAAATGTATCAACACCAATCGTTTGATTTTTCTTGCCTTCTCTTTGGTCTCAAAAAACATACTACCATCACTACCACCACTTAAAAGGCTTTATCTCCTCAATTTAAAAATAAAGCATTTTCTATATCAATAAAATTTCTTAGGTGCTTTTCTGCTTAAAGTAAATGGCACTTTAACTTCCCCCTTGTACACATTTCACACTGATACTATGAAGGTGTGAGATTTTCAGATACTGTTATTGGGAAATATTTCAGCCAGGGTATAATTGCTTATGCATGTTCATAGAAATTTGTGCTAGATGAGATGTTAGGAATCATTCTAGACCAACCCTTTCGATTTAGATTTGCAGAAACAGGCCCAGAAAGTCACTTAGTAATTGGGACCTGGAGTACCACATTTGTAATCATGACCCTGACTTTCTCAAAACTACAGTTTGAATGCTAAGCTGAGCCTAATTCCATGTGTTTGTGAGTAGTCATTCTTTGATCTTATTCTGACCTTTGCCATTCAATGGTAAATCGAAATATTTCAAACTTACTATTAACAACTTAAGGGATTTTAAAATTGGATACTTTTTAAAAACCTGTGTACCTCCAATAGTGGAAACTTGTTTCAACAGATATTGGGTGATGTCCGTTTCAGATCCCATTTTCTGAAGTGAACAGTCAAATATCAGCATTTTCTGGCTCGAGTACATTAATTCAAATTATGCTGTTTGATAGATTGCAAATTCTTCCTCCATGAAAAACAAAATTTAGGAATTTGCCTCCATGTTAATTTCAGGATCTGGTAAAGAAATTGCAGGGTTGTTATTCCCATCTAGGATTTTCTCTAATCAGGTGATTTAGTTGTTTGGGATTCAATTTTATGCTTTTATAGGATTTGTTTATCCAGGCTCTGGCCAACTCCTACTTACTAAGCCCTGATGAATGCCTCTCATAGAAGTTGCTGATCTGCACTTGGTAGAGAGAATTTCCTCATTCATGAATTCCCTATACTAATGAAACCACAGGTCCATTCCCTATATCCTACAAGGTATGTGGCAGTGTCTAGAAAGCTTAGAAATTTATAGTAGTCTTAGTTTATTTCAAATGACTGCTATAATTTGATTTTTAAAAGCACATTTACATGGCTGTCAGCTGTTTGTTAGTAAATGAAATGAATTCTAAATTACATTTGGGTTTATATAACCTTCCCAATAATAATATTGGGAATAATATAATGGCATGCAGAGCCATTCTAAGATTTTACTATGCATTTTTTCTTACCATAACCCTTTGTAAGGCTGTTAGATGATAGTGGGAATATATTTGTTTTTTGGTCCAGGCTAGTAATTTTAGCATAAGGTTATATACTCCCTGTGTGGAAACTTAGTAGCCTTAGTTACCTAGGCCACTGAAAAGTTACAGAGATTATATGTGTCAGAGACAGAGCTTAAAGATTTGAAGGCTATCTCTCCACAACGCCGGCTGTCTCTCATCTCCATCTTATAGGAGAAAAGACTCAGACTAAGGCATTTGTTCCAAGACATAGAGCTAGAAAATAGAAGCATAGGAATTTAAACCTTAGTTTTCTGATGTTGAGTAACCGGCGCTTTTTATACACAATGCAGGGTTATGCGAATTTTTTTTTTAAATCTTGTCAGATGAGGCAGTTATGTTATATGCAGGGTGCTCCTAAAGTCTGGACACATAGGCAAAAATACATATTTTTAAGAAATGAAATGAATGAAATTTTCAACAACATTTTATTTAATTGGAATATTAACAAATATCTTCAATATGATTTCCATCATTTGTAATGGAAAGGTTGATGCGCTTTGCAAGATTCACGTGAACTTGATGCGATAACTCCACATTTCCTATGTGTCCAGACTTTAGGAACACCATAGAATTAAAAGAATGATGCCTGAGTACCAGTCATTTGACCATATGAACCAAATATGTTTTCCTTTCAGTTTTATTAACACTTTAATGGAAGGAAGGGAGATTAAGTAGGGTTTAATAAGCCAAAAATATACATGGGTATCATTCTGTAGAACATGCCACTCATGAAAATCCTTCATTTACATTCAAGACTTCTGATGTTACGTTGGTTCTTAGACACATTTGACTCAGGACAGTGATAGTTTATTTAACAGAGAGAATGAAAGTGTATCTGTTCCACGTCCACAGATCCTCCAGTAAGCCTGAAATGAGAACAGAGTTTATGTAAGGGCAGCAGGACAACATTTCAGTGGACTACCTTTCTGATTAGTCATTTCCTTCCTTAAAAGGCCCTATTTTCCCAAAGCCCAAAAGCCTGAATTAGCCTTTGTAGGGGAACTGGAACTCTAAGTAAAAGAAGCCATAGTAAAATAAAAAATTTCGAGTTGGGACATTGGGAGGAGTGTGGGATTAAAGGCAATGTGACTGCATCATCATTATTATTATTTTAGGCTTTCCATAAATGCCTCCAGGGACTGAAGCTCAATTAATGTTTAATCCCTCGGTTTCCTTTTATCCCCTGGATAAAGCTTTGAGACTATTAAAAAGAGGCTTCGTGCTCTACTGCAGGACTGGGGATCAAGAAAGCTGGGTTCTCTTCGCAGCTGCACCACTAATTCCTTCTCTGACCTGACCTTGAGCAGGCTCTTTATCTCAGTGATAATTATAAAATACCTATAAAAGCCAGGGTCTTCCTACTTAACATAACACAGCTATTTTAAATTCTAATTAAAAAACAAACCTTGCAGCCCTACCAGGACTAGCATTATAAATAAATTAGAAAAATTAATTGATCCTAATAATCACTGTTTAGCTGCTTGGGGAGGGGACACAAAAACCCTTTATAAATTAGCACATTTCTTACAAAACAAACTACTGGCTGGATTTATAAAGCAAGCAGTGAAAGGGAAGTGATACCATGTTTATGACTTGCAAATCAGTTTCCAGCCCTACCCAGTGTTTATGGAAGAAAGGGACTCTGGATCAGGACTGAGGTTGGGGGCAGTTGATAGATAAAAGTTAGGAAAAGAGTTTAGTGACTTAGTGACCTGGAGCACTTTTGTTCTACAGTTGTGACCTTGTACAAATACAGCCCTGATAAAATTTACTGGTTCTGACAAGTTCCGTGAAAGGGATAAGGAAGGTCTGATCTAGCCATTCTAGTAACTCTCCTAGTGAAAACCTTTCACACATTAGGTTTGTGGACACATAATGTCTGTTAGCATCAGTAAAGTTTGTTCTAGGCGCTTATAGAATGCATAGTTCTGTGCAGTTTTTTCCCCTAAAAAGAATCATAAATTAAATATTAGGGCTCATAATCTTTGCATTTGGAGTAGACCACTGCTGCAGAAGAGTTTGTATTCCCGAGAACTGAGTAATGTTTCAAGTGATTCATCAAATAAGTTCCTAGCTCCAGGCACTGCTGTTAACGCTTTACCTGCTGGACTTTGGCATTCCTGTCATTTTAAAAGCAAATCACTAAAATATTCATAAAAGTCCCTTCAGCAATTGGCTTATAAAGGTGGCAGGGTTGAACTCCAGTTGGTCAACCCTACACACGTATCCAGAGGTAGCAGAAGTTGGTTGAGGGTGGATGCACAGTTCCCAGGTTCCCTCCACCCCCCTTTTTGTCCTCCATGGCAGCTATTCCAGAAGATGAGTCAGTTTAGTTATTTGGAACCCATCACTAGACTAAAAACATGGAAGAGAGCTTGATCCTCTGTACACAACACATCCCAGTGTCAGTGTGATGTAACTCAAAAGTTTCATTTTAAATGAACCAAAAAAGCCCTTCCCCCCACCCCATCACCTTGTAACTCTTGGCACATCATTCCTTTTCAGTGACAAGTCAGCTTCCTCCACTCATTTCATGCTTTATGTAAATTTCAGAAGTGCAGTAGCTTCTTGGAGAATTTGGTTTTTGGTGGGTTTCTTTTTTTTAACCCCCCCTCTCCCCTTTTTAGGAGGGAAGCCCCAAGGGATGGTGATGACTTTGCTAATACTGCCTCCTAGTGCTCTTATATTTCTGTGCTGGGGACTGGGAACTCTAGGATTCATTTTATTTTCTGACATAGGCCTTAATTCATTCCATCTTGCAGAGAGCCTCAGGAAATAAGAAAGAGGATCTGTTTTGCTTTTTGCATCTTTATTCATCTTGGAGGTTTTGTTAGTTGGAGAAGAAAGTAGACCTTAAAAGTAAAATGTGTGTGTGTTTATATGTGTGTACACATTACATTTGTGTGTACACAATATACACATTTATAAATTTTACTTACAAGGTTTTATTGAAGTTGTCTATTGAATTCATTCACACTTTCTATTCATATACATAAGCCGATTAGTGAGTAAGAGCCTGCTAATACCCTCAGTAAGGAATCTGATTTAGAATCCATCCAAGCCCCTTACCAGGGGACTTCCATGGGCCTTACCTATAATTTATAAATGAAGGAATTTATTTACCTGGTTATATTGTTGTGGGACTTCAGAATAATTTATTAACAAGCAAATGCCTAGATGCTGTAGCAGAAAGCTCCTTATAGTTAAGTCTAACTGATCTGGACAGCAAGTTGGGAAAGAAACCAAATCTAAAGTAGTAAAAAGTTCTTTTTTTCAAAGGCATGCATCAGAAATTAAGTAGGCCAGCAAAGCAATAGACTAATTTTCACGGTTATAGAAAAATACTATTTAATGGAAATTAGACACTTCCTTCAGTGTTTGAATTCTGTCTGCACAAGTGGTCCCTCAAGTCTGGAATGTACCTCTTGCAGAATAGTTCTCTTCATTCAATCTTATCTGACTTTTCATGGCCAGGGATTAATGCTGTCAATGGGGTTTTCTTACTGAAGATAATGAAGTGATTCACTATTTATTTCTCTAGTGGATTAAGGCAAACAGGCTAGGAGACATGCCCAGGGTCACACAGCTAGTAAGGGTCTGAGGTCAGATTTGTATTCGGGTCTTACTGACTCTAGGCCTGGAGCTCTATCCACTAAGCCGCCTCCATCAGAGCCTAGCACACTACCTCTTTCGTGAAGTGATTCTTTTTCAGGTGTTAGTGAAGTGTGGCTTGTAAGCCAGCTTGGAAAGCAAGAAGACCTAGGTTCAAGCCTCATTTCTAACTTACGGGCCCTGTGACCCTGGGCCAATCACTTGTGTCCCAGTGCCCAAGGCCATAGATTAAATAAATTATAGAGAAGGTACAGACCTACATTATTAGGTAAATTCCCTCATCTGGATGTTTCTAATGAAAATACAGGTCTAATCCAGCCCTTACCTTTTTATCTTTTATGGAATCACTTCTGTGAATTTATGAGCGTTAATATAGTGAAAAATTAATGACCATAACAAGTGCTTACTGTGTGTCAAACATTGCTATGCATCGAGGGGTACAAGGAAAGGTAAAAAACAGTCCCTGCCCTCAAGGGACATACATTCTAATGTATTTACAGACCTAATTTTGTTGAGCCAGAACTAAACTTAGAAGTCCAGATCTAATCCAGATCCCTAGTTTACAGATGAGGAAACTGAGGCTCAAAGAACTACTGTCCAAATCAGCCAAGTGGATGAAAAATTGAATGAGACATGATCTGACTCTTCATGACCCCATTTGGGTTTTTCTTGACAGATACTGGAGTAGTTGCCATTTCCTTCTGCAGCTCATTTTACAGATGAGGAAACTGGGGTAAACAGGGTACTAAGTGTCTTGCCCAGGGTTACACAGCTAGTAAGCGTCTGAGGCTAGATTTGAACTCATGAAGATGAGCCTTCCTGACTATAGACCTGGCACTCTTATCTATTGTGCCACCTAGCTGCCCTAACAAGCTTTGTTAAAAGTCCTTTTAGCCTTGCTGTTAGAATGTAAGTGCTTTAAGGGCAGTGAGCATTTTGTGTTTGGCTTTGGATCCCTAGCCCTTAGCCCTGTGCCTTCCTGTCTATAGTAAGTAGATAATTAATACTTGTTTATCGAACTGAAATAGCTTGTCCCCTCTAAAGTAGATTTTATAGTCCAGTAACAATGTTGGAAGTTAAACTTGAGCCTGGTCACCGTACAGTAAAAATGACACAGGAGTGGAGCCTAAGTCCCTTAATCGAACTAAACAAAGTGTTTAAAACTAGTTGGTCAGAAAACATAAATTCACAAAAATAAAATTTTAGAAGTACAGAAGATGGAGAGAATTTGGGGGCTCTAAGACACCTTCAAGATTGTCTGATCACAGATTCCTAAAATGGTTTGGTTGTAAGGAATCTCCTGTAGGGGTCTCACCACCTCATGCCTCCTTTGTATTAGAGGTGGAGGTACCCATCCAGAGAGCCCAGTGATTTTGGCTCTGGGTCACACAGGTAGTCAGTGGTATAGCTAGAACTGGAATCCAGTTCTCAGTAAATATTTATCATAGATTTATAGCCAGAAGTGAACTTAGAGGTCATCTAGACCTAACCCCTAGTTTTACAGATGAGGAGACCGAGGCTCAGAGAACT
The DNA here is from genome assembly GCA_028646595.1 of Phalanger gymnotis. NCBI lineage: Eukaryota > Metazoa > Chordata > Mammalia > Diprotodontia > Phalangeridae > Phalanger > Phalanger gymnotis. Next base: position 612,982,074 of record CM053622.1, on the reverse strand, counting down.
ATTTGATGCCAAGCAGATACAAAGTAGAATTAGACATGGTCCTTACCCTTAAAATGCTTATGCCAAGCAGATGGAGCCATGAAACACTAGACCATGTTATAAATGTGATGTGAAGTGTTACAGGATCTCAGGGAAGGGGGGAGGCCCCCTCTTCTGACTAGGGTTACCTGGGAAGATGTTATGAAGTAGGTAGCATTGGCCTTGGAGAATGGGTAAATTTTCAGCAGATAAAGATGGGACAGGGAAGGTCTGAAGAAACTCAGAAGTAGTTGTGATTGGGAACTTCAGAGACTCACAAATCACTGTGTTTTCTACTACACCGATGGTATATCATGAGGTAGTATATGACCACAAGATAAAGTATGTACGTGACTGCTTCATCTCAGAATGGTCATGGAAGGAGGGATGGAGAAAACACTGAAATAGTCTGGCAGGACTTTGTGGAGAATGGGAACTTGAGCTGGACTTTGTGGATAGGTGAGTAGTGGATAATACCCTTATGTGGATCCCTTCCCTTTTCCTCTCCCCCTAGAATATCAGCCCCTTTTGATTTTTCCCCAGGGCTTAGCTCAGTGCATTGCACATGGTCTGTGCTTAATGAAGATTTACTGACTCAGTCTTGATTTTTAGTTGGAAGGGAACTTTTGAGATCACTGCCTTTTTCAGATGAGGAAACTGATACCTAGAGAGATTGAGCAATTTACCCAAAGTTACACAGCCAACAATGAGCAGAGCTGGGATTCTGGACCCATTAGAAGTGATGTTACAGTGTTCTAACCGTCAAGCCACCCTCTGTCCCTTAACCTGCCAGTAAGAACAAGAGAAGAGAGTCCAGGGGGAATGATCACATCATAAGCAGAGGCAGGAAGATGAAAAAAAATTACAGTTCAGGAAATAGCAAACAGACCAGTTTGACCATAACAGCTGGGGTAGGACTTCATTTCATATACAGGGCTAGTGAGAACTAGGGGCCTGATTGTGGAATGCTTGCAGACTTTATCTAATAGACAAAGTGGAGCAAATGGAGTTGTTTTTTTTTGAGCCAGAAAATTGATGTGAATCAGTGAATAGATTGAAAAGACCACCATACCACCACCACCACTATTATGTGTTTACTGTGCTCTAAGCAGTGTACCTATGAACCCTAAGAACACAGACAGAAAAGTGAAAACAAATCTTCATTTTAATAGGGGGAGAAAATGTATATAAGGGAAGTGGTGGCCCAGGAAAGGCACTTGTGGAAATTTACAGGGATGATGAGTGGGGCAGAGAAATGGGTTAATTTGTCCCTTCCAGGAGCAAAAACTGAGTTAAATGGTTCCAGTACTGGAGAGGGTTGGTGGGATTAGGTGACTGGCAAGGACCTCCTGGGAAGTAGGGAGTGGGGTGATGCAAGGCTCAAAGCAGTGTCAATGATCATCAGGCCATGGTGTACACTGTACAGGATGGATTAGAAAGAGAAGGGCAAGAGTCCGGAGGCCATATGCAGTGACATAGGTCATACTAGGATGGTGGCAGTGGGAACAGGAAAGGATGGGAGAGTTTTACACGTTATTGTGAAGGAATTGCTGGGACCTGATGATCAGTAGTGAGGGATAAGAGAAATGGGAAGAATTAGAAAGAAGTTACTTCCCAGTTTTAAGCCTGAATGTCTAGAAAGGATATTACTGCCTGTGTTGTGAGGATTAAGTTCAAATGAGAGATGCCTAGCATTTAGAGCACTCTCGAAGTATCAGCTGCCCGCCCTGCCCCCTTGGTGTAGCTTGCACCCTTCCACATTTGGTATCCAGGGCAGTTCTTAGTCATTTTTTTATCCTAAAACTGACCAGTGTGTACAAAGCTGGAGAAATGGGGAGGAGGAGAGCTATTGATAACAGGCCATAAGATTTGGGTATTATTAGGTCTGCTGTATCCTTTGACAATATGGTTTCAGCATAGCGAAGCCTGTCTGTAGAAGGTTAAGACAAAAGTGGTTTCTGATTTGAGAAAATTGACAATGAAAGGAAAAATTAGAAAAAATAACAATCATTTGAAGATTTTTTGGTTTCCTTTTTTTCCCCTCTTCAAAATTAGGGAGATTTATGCATATGTGAAAGCAAGTGAAGGAGCCAGTAGAGAATTGGATGTGCCAGAGGAAGATGATAATTGAGATGACAGTGTCAAGGCAGATGGGATTGAGACCTTGGGAAGGAAGAGGGACACTACTTCCTCTAGGATACAAGAAAGAAGATGTAGATATTTATATTGGAGGAGAGAAAACTTTGGTGTAATTTTAGGCTCATTAAAGTTGAAGGTGAGGTCATCAGGAGAGAATGCTAGATTTGAAGCCAGAGAGCCTGGGTTCAAATTCTGGCCCTGTTACTCCCTACGTGAACTTGGGCAATTGACCCGTCCTTGATTCTTCTTGTCCTCGTTTGCAAACTGAGGGGATTAGAATAAATGATCTCTTAAGATCCCTCCTTAAAGGGTGCTAAATCTGTAGATTTAGTGGACAGAGAGTGAAGAAAGGAGAGTGAGGGATGAAGGGAATAAAGCAGAAATGAATAGAAGAATTTGGTAGCCAGCACATCGGATCCAGTTTGTTAGCCAGCATGAATTTATAGTGAACCAAAATAGCAGTGTGCCCATGATTAGCATGGTTCCCAGCACATAGTAGGCACTTAATAAATATTTATTGGTCAAGTAATTGTCTGCTGATGCTCCTGGCCTGAAATTTGAGTGGACAAAGTGCTGGGGGATGATCAGGGGATTGGTAGGGTGGGAGTTAAGGAGGTGAGGCATTCTTATGATGTTTGTGAAGGTGGGCCATGGAATCCAGGTGGGGCAGAGTTATAGGGAGTCTGGAGAAGTTCTCATTTCAGATGAATAGTCACTTCCCTTTCTCCCCTATCCTAGCTAATGGGCCTGGATGAATTGGGAAATGGCAGTGAACTACTTGTGAAGGGGAGAAATCACTTCATGGGTTAGCCCGAGTGAGAGGTGGCAGGGAAAGAGACAATGGTTAGAGGGGTTATTAGTGGGAGAGGATTGGCTATTCATTCTCCATGCACGTGTCACATTACTATTCCAAAAGCCCAAGTTTGACCATACCACTCCCTGAAATGGCTTTGCATTTTCAAGGCGGCCAGGTGGCACAGTGGGCTGGGGGGAAGGGCAGGGACTGAAATCAGGAAGACCTGAGTTCAGATACTTACTAACTGTGTTACTTAACCCCTGTCTGTCTCAGTTTCTTCAGCTGTAAAATGGGGATAATAATAGCACCTACCTTCCAGGGTAATTGTGAGGATCAGATGAAATAATATTCGTAGAGCTTTTAGCATATTTGGCAGGCAACAAAGTAGGTGCTTAATACTTATTCTCTTCCCTTTTCTGTTCCCATCACTCTTGTTGGCATTTAAACCTCTTCATAGTTTGACCCCAACCTATCTTTCCAGACTGATGTTTCATCACACTTTCCACATCTCAGCCAACTGTCCTGTTGCTGGTTCCTGAACAATGCGTTCACCTCCTGTACCTTTGAATCAGCAGTTCTCTGTATGTGAAACACACTCCCTCTTCCATGAATCCCTCGTTTCCTTGGATGCAGCCTCCTACATAAGGCCTTTCCTCGTTCTCCATACTCTTGGCCCAGCTCTTCCCATTTCTGAAATATATATATATATATTGTGATCTCTGTGTATACTAGAATGAAAAGGTCCAATGAGCATGACCTGTTTTGGTTTTGTCACTTTGTATCCCCAACACCTGGCACAGTGGCCGACATGGGCCTTGGTTTCCTCAGAATGTGTACCTAATAAATGCTCAGATGAACATGGCAGGTGGTGCTAAAGGTCAGTGGAGTTGAGGATACAGAACCATGGTGTTAGATGGGTTGTCAACACAGATGCTAAATTCACTGAGATAACAGGTTGTAAAGTTTTTTGTTTTGAATTATATAAATACTGTATCTAGCTGCCAAGCAGATGCTCCACTATCAAGACTAAATTGGTGACCCACATTTTTCTTGGAGTTGGAGCAGGAGTAGTGATGATGGGATGCCAGTGCTCCCGTTCCACTTTGCCCCTGACAATCTCAAACCAGACATTACCCATTCATCAGGGTTCTGTTCTTTGGCACTTGGGAACTACCTCAGCCCCCTCGACAGAGGCAGTCCTCCACCCTAAGCACAGAACTAAACACGATACTTTCTTTCAGCTAAATCCCATCTGTGTGAGGGGCTAATTAAAGGTGAATTTCTTTTTTGGTTACAATTCCAAAAGGAGCTAATGTTCTAGTGATGATGGTGGTTACTGGCATGATATGTTGGACCAAAGGTATTCCTATAGTGTAATCTTCAGCATCCATCTTTAACATGAGGTGGTGAGCCATTTTCTTTCAACCATTTTCAGAATTGTTAAATATTTAAGGGATACTATGATGCACAAAAAGTAGCCCAAACCATAGTTTTATAGCATAAAGATTCCCATGATCTTTTTTTTTTTTAAATTCTTGTGGTTTGTTGCCAATGTTTGTTGACAACTTTCCATCTTCTCTTTCCTATTGGTTCTTGGTATGTTAATTGACCTTTCTTATGGTTTAAAGAGGAAAAATTGGCAGCACAGACCTGTATTCTGTGACTTCTAATTAGCATGGAACAGTAGGGATGAGGCAAACAAGTCAGTTTCCTTTTTAGTTTGGTACAACTGCTATATATTTAAAATATGTATAATAATTCATAGATAGCAGCCATATACCCTGCATTTTATCTTTAGCTGACCCCTGAAATTTATCTTCTTCACAGGTGAAGTCAGTGATAAACCTTTTGTTTGCTGCATATACTGGAGATGTGTCAGCCCTCCGAAGGTCAGTTAAAAGGGTGGGAGAGGCTGGCTAGAGCGAGTTTGGTTGACACACATGTGGAGCTTAATTCTCAATACGTAGTCATTTTAAGGAAAACCAGAAGTCACTTCATAATTTCCCAACTTGAACAGAAAGGCCTTGGGCAAAATTTCAAAGGGGGTAAAGCTTATGTTAACCATACTCTTCGAATGTCCCACTTAAAACTGCTCACCTAGATGACCCCCACTTGTACTCTTGGGTTTTTCCCATCTCTTTTGATCCATAAAAACTTATGTAGCTTTATCTTTTTCCCTTTGGGGTCATGATCTTTGTATACTGAGGCTAATCTAATAAACTGCATTTATGGGTACTGATGCACCAACCATGAGGGGTCCCCATCCTCATTTCCTCACCCAAGTTATGTTTTAACAATGGCCTTCTGGAGACAGATTTGTTTCCCAAGGCCCTTGTTGTTCAACAAGGAATGGCTCTTATAATTAACAGTGGCAAAAAAGTAGGTGTTTTTATACAAGTAGACCTTTTTGGTGCCCCTAAAATGCTGTGTTGACAGCTGACTGCTTCAGCTTTGTATGCCCTTGAAAAGCCCATCATCAATAGAGATTTAGAGCTGGAAGGAAACCTTGAAGGTCATCTACTTTCCTTTCAGTGAACTCATTTGTCCATGGTCATACAGGTAGTAAAATAGCCGTGTCTGGATGTGAACCCTGTTCCTTTGGACTCCAAAGTCAGTGGATCTTACTACCATCATCTTATCTAGGCCTTTGAAATGGAAAGATCCTAGAATTTAATTTTCACTGATGTTTTTGAAATCTCTGATTCACTACTGTTTAGATCGCAGGTTTTAAAATGCAGAGCAAGCAGGGTTTTTGTTCGTTTTTGTCTTTTTGAACGTGGGGGATTTTTTGGTGTTGGTTTCTTGTCCTCCAGAGACTTGAAGGTGCCTGTTGTGCTTCCATTCTTCAGATCTCTGAGTACTTATCATAATGAAGTGTAATTGTCTTGTGAGGTGCTCAGTGTTTATACCCCTATGCCAGTCAAGCAAGCTAACAGAGAGAAGCAAGGTAATTCCCCCAATATGCATGTGAACTAGTTGTCCAGTACCTTGGTTTCCATGAACCTCATCATAGAAGGCATCTACCTGATTTAGCTATCCAATAGAATTAAAAAGAAAAGTTTGCCTAAAAGGCTTTTAAGGTGATTTGTAGGTAGGGCAGCAAGCACTTGATATACTAGACTACTTTTGTAAATGTCACAAGTGAATTAATTTTAGAGTATGTATATTTAATGAGCGATTATGCTTGTGAATTTTCAGATTTGCTTTGTCGGCTATGGATATGGAACAGCGGGACTATGATTCTCGAACTGCATTACATGTTGCAGCTGCAGAAGGTAATGACGACCAAGTTTTTGATTTATTCATTTTCGCATTAGCTTTCTGGTAGATACTAAGGCCTGACTGTTTTTGTTTTGGGGTTACAGGTCACGTGGAAGTAGTTAAATTTTTGTTGGAAGCCTGCAAAGTTAATCCTTTCCCCAAGGACAGGTAAGCAGTTATTTCAGCCTCTCCCCTGTAAATATGGAGGTCTCTTCTGGTTCCTTTCATTATACTAGTGGCAGTTTATTGTTCCTTGTTAGGTGGTGGTGCTTTTTAAATGAACACTCATACCTGCAACCATGTCGTATTTTCCAGCTGGTTTCATAGTTGACAAGGTCCTTGTTTCTGATGTGTAGTGTCTGCTTTCAGTCTTTCTTTGCTCCCTTTCCCCCCTTCCCCATTACTCCCAATACCCAGATTCTTATCTAGGGAGACTACATAGGTATTTGGATTTTTCAGGTTGCTTAGCCAGTCAGTATTTAGCATCCTCTTTGTGTAGAACACTATAGTGAAAGTTGTGGAAACAGAAGACTGGTTCCTTGACTTCAAGGACCTTACAAACCTAATGAGGGAAAAAAGATAAACATGTGAACACTTATATAAATGTACTTAGAAGAGATGCATATGAGCAAATGCACAAATAATTAATGGTACAGAACTATATAAATGAGTACTGAGGGCTCTTGGAAGTCTTGAAGCTGGTTGGTGGGGTGCTGGCAAGGCCTTTATGGAAGAGTTGAGTTTTGAACAAAGGGATAGGTATGATTTGGAGCAAGGAAAGAAAGAAGGCATCGTATGCAAGAGAAATGGTTTATATGGAAGAGAGGCGAGAATGAATAAAATTTGTTGACCAGAATGGAGGCTATGAGTTGCTCAGTGTTTATACCCCTATGCCAGTCAAGCAAGCTAACAGAGAGAAGCAAGGTAATTCCCCCAATATGCATGTGAACTAGTTGTCCAGTACCTTGGTTTCCATGCACCTCGTCATAGATGTAAGCAAGTAAGATGACAGCCTCAAGTGGTGAAGTGGTTTTCCAGAGGTTCTCTAGGTGGTTAATCACAGAGCTGAGCCTCTTATCTCTTTTGGGCAGGGCTCTCTCCAAAATGCTGCACTGCTTGAGTGCTAGTTAATCCATGTAAAACCACACTGTGTACTTTTATCCATTGTATGGTACCTTTAAAGGCACGTGGGCATCCTGACACTTGAGTCTGTGTCAGCACACCAAAGATAGATAATGGACCTCTGCTCTTGGACACAAGTAGCTTCATTAACAGCCATAGACTAGGCCCAGGTTTAGGAGCATCTTATTTTAGTTTGGTGTACTCCTAAACCATTCCCATTTTGGAGGATTCCCTAGCAGCCAGGATGACCACAGATCTCAACCAGTTTACCAGGTCTGCTCCAGTTCTGACTCGAGCACTCAAAATTGGATGTGGGGAATATAAATCTAGAATGTCACTTAGTATTAGGCCACTGTGTTACTCAAATTGATATGATGCCTTAAGGTTTACAAAGCAGTTTCCTCACAATCACCTTGTGAAGTAGGTAATGCTACCAGTATTATTACTATTTTATAGATGAGAAAACTGAGTTTTAAAGACCTGGAATGACTTGTCCAAAATCCCAGAGCTGTTTTGTGTCAGTGGTAATATTTGAGCCCAGGGCTTTTAGATATTTTGTCAAATATACCATTCTGGCTTCTCTAGCTACTTTTCATAAAGAAATAGGTTTTCAATATGTAGAAAAGGATGGTATTCATCTCAAAGAGAGAAAAAAATGCCAACACAGAAACAAGAAGTAGGAGAAAGGCTCAGGTGATTTTCAAGGGTTAGCAAGTACTATGTAACTGTTAGCTGCTATCATTAACATCGTCAACATCACTCTATACTCAGCTTATTTGAGTGGCCTCATCATTTAGCACCATTCTTTAAGATGTAAATTATTTGGTTAGAAACAAAGTTATCTTTGCTCCTAAGTCTTAAATGTTATCCTTTAAAATAAAAATTAAGAAAACCCTTCAGAATCTCTGAAGGAGAGTAGCAGATCACTGAAGAGAATGGAAGGTATGTGGATGGAGGAATGAGACTGATAGTGACTGGAGCTTCCACCCCTTTGTTAGGAGATTAAAATTTGAGTTCTGTAGTTAACACTATTACCTAGATGTATTGGTGTAGCCCAGTTGTTGGCGGGGTGGGGCTTGGAGTGGAATCTAAGTGCACTTAAGGGCTTTGTTAAACGGATATCTATAAATCTATAGATTTGCATATATGTACATTATGTAGACCTATGTAGATACATATCTACTGTCTATTGTATATCAACATATATATTTATGTATATGATGAGTCTATGTAAGCTGTGTTAATCATCTTTAAACATTCTCTTCAGAAAGAAATAATTGAAAGAGATGCCTTGGCTTTTTCAATAAACTTTTTAGACTGTTAAAGTCTACATTGTACCATCTCCCTTTAGCAACATTTTCTTTATAAAGTCTACCTTTCAGAGTGACTTGGAAAGGAAAATTAATTGCAGAATAAAAATTCATTTTCAAGCATCACTTTTGAATTTAAAGACCTTTTCTGAATTTCCCATGTTAATTTTCATCTACAAAAGTCACTAAAATAAATTAAATGCAGAGTACATGTTTATCCAGTGTGTAATAGAGAGAACAGTAGACCAAGTCAGAAGATTTGGGGTCAGGACGTAGTTCTAAGACTTGGTGGGTAAACCTCTTCGCTCTGGTCTCAGTTATCCATATTATAGAAGAAAGGTGGGGGGGAGAAGCATACATATACTGTCTGCCTCACAGGGCTATGGAGAGGAAAAAGCTTTGTAACTTTGGGTATTAGATGGCTTGTCTACAAAGCAGATGACTGACCAGAGTTTCCATTCACCAAGCACTCCAATCACAGATGTGCGATTTGTTACAGGTGGAATAACACCCCCATGGATGAAGCCCTGCACTTCGGACACCATGATGTGTTTAAAATCCTTCAGGAATACCAGGTTCAGTACACACCTCCAGGAGATTCCAACGATGGCAAAGAAAATCAAACAGTCCATAAGAATCTGGATGGATTGTTATAATGGGGTCTCGAGCTTGAGCCTAGGAATCAAATCACTTAGCTATTTAATTGTGAAAAGTGATTATGAAGAACATGTGTACTTCCCTGGTAGTGATGTATATTTTACAGTCTGTTATCTCAGTGTTACTGGAGTTTTTTCTTCGTTGTATGCAGAGGACAAATCTGATCTCTCTGGAAAAAAAAAGAAAAAATAGAAAGAAAGCAGGATCTCCCTTCATAATGTGAGCGATATTACCTCGTGCTGTGGATAATTTGATGTAAAAAACAAAAATCACCATTGCTCGCTTTACTGTGGTCTTTACAATTTCTTTCTGTGTTGTGTGCATTTGTGATAATTGTTCTTTCTGCTGAGTATGCATTTTTAAACTGAAACCTTGTTTGTACAGTTGGCCCAAATGAACAAGGCTGCCTCCAGGAGCAAATGGAAGTGTTTTTTTTTCCAAGATATCAGATTTGAATTGTGGGAATAGTTCGGGTGTTTTTTAGACACTCTATGCACTTAAGATTGTATGTTTTTCCAATGTTTCCCACACACCCTACACCTACTTTTGATCTTAAAAGACAATATCAGTTGATGACTGTCAATAAACAGTGAAGGCTAATTTTGATTCGATGTTATCAGGGATTTTAAAGTTTGTTTTGGTGACCAAAAGATCTAAGTATGAATGTAACTTTGGACCCTTTCAGAGGATTCTTTTTTCATATCTTCCCGAGTCCAGCCTTTCTTTCTTTCTCCACATTTAGCTGTCTTTGCTTCTTCTCTTGTACTTGGTAGTGGTGCTTCTATACTATGCAGTTTTGATCTTTGCTACATTAGTCAGGAAGGTTCTCAGCTATGACCTTTTGCACAGTAGCTACAACTGTGCCTGTTCACTATGAAAAACAAACCAGAGACAGAATGAAGCACTACGCCAGGTCAACACTGGTGGAACTTAACAGATTTGACAATATAACAGACTGACATGATGATGCTGCTTGAAGGGCATATTTTTCTGCTTTTCGCCTAAATTAAGTTCAGAAAGCTACCAAAGTCATTGTGATGGTGTGATTTGCCATAAAGTGGCATATTTATTATTTAAACTTTCACCACAAATCTGAATCAAGATATTTGTTCAGTTTGGGGACCACTAGCAAACACTCCAATTTTTTTTCTCATTTGCCATTGTGTGAGATTTTTGGTGGTACTTGCATTCCCTAATGAAAGAAAAGACAACAACAACAAAAAAAGCCCAAACAAACAAAAAAAGGGACCTGTGTGTCAAACAACAACAAAAAACCCACCCCACTTCATTCCGACACTCATCCATCTTCATGTTTGGAGGGTAAATTAAAAAGGTTGTCCTAAGATGAAAGGAGAGACTTTTGCTAGGAATTATCCATGTACATTCACCCTAGCATCTGGATGAATGAGTATCTTAGGGTTAGATGAGGGAGAAGTGAAATGAAGAACTTTGATACTAAGTACAAAGAATAGGCCACTTCATGGAAGGTGCCCTTTGAAGTTGAATTTTAATCTAATGAGTGAAATCCTCAGCTACATAAACTGCAATCAGTAAAAACATTAGCATGGCATTTTTCAGTGTCTTCCCCCCTTTTTCTCAGTCCATTACAGCTTTCAAGCTTTCTATAACCCATGTTGCTGCCCCACCCTCTTCAGCCATCCTTCAGGGGCTCGCATTTTTGCCTTCCAATCTAAAGCAGCCTAATTCAGCTGTCACCCTCCTAGTGGTCCTCACTGCTGCTGCTCCCATAATTGGGCTGTTGAAGTCTTTCTTCCTGACACACAAGCCTCTTATAACCTGTCTTACTGCTTTCCCTATCAGTGGTCAGTAAATGGCCACATTCAGAGGTATTATTTGCACAGTGCTGTGTAGGAGATAGCTCTTTGTTAGCCAAGAGAAAGGCTTGTCTGCTAATTTTATGAAATTTGTGTATATGATAATGTCTTTTGGGGATAGAGAGAAATTCACTGGTTTACATATTAAAATAACTATGAACCTACTTTTCTCAAACAGCAGCATGGTTTAGATTAATTAAAACTTCTCACATGTGGGTTGAGCAGCTGAGCTACCTTCTAATGCTCAAATTCTGTGACTCAAATTTAAAATGAGCGCAATTTAACTACAGGAAGCAAAGATCACCCCTGAAACTCAGGCTTTCCTCTAGGAAACAATGCTTCTAACTGGTGTTTGAGAACAAGAGTTAGTCTTAGTATTTTCACCAATGTTCAGAAGGTTTCGTAAAGCCTTCATGTTCATTTAGAGCACTGCACTGATTCCTTCATGCCGTTATTTATAAATATCTGCAGGTTATTGGTTTGGCTGTTTATCACTGGCTGGCACTGACAAGTAAGTAGATTTAATTTCAGTGTTTGATTTTTTTTCCTGTTAAATTGCTGCCATCTCTATATTCCAAAGACCCTTTTTTGTTTGTTTTCTGTATCATGTGTTTTCTGTATCATGACAGATATGCTCATGCTAGTTAAACCCTTTGTACCCCAAATGTGCTAGTCTTAGTGTTACTTATATCATCCTCGTGTGAAAAATGTGTTGTCCACCACTTTAAACCTTTAGCTTCAGAGCTGGACTACTAATGACTATTTGATATGACCATCAGTGACTGGGACTGAGCGGCTCGATGTTTGATTTAGATTCTTGGTGGGGAATATGCTGTGATGAATGTATTTGTTTCTAGCAGTTTTCCCATAATGGAATCTAACCTTAAAATGACTTAAGTTGTAAGTGTTCAGAAATTGGGAAATATTTATTTTACATGAAATCAAATAGTGTTGCTTTTTTCAGTATAATAAACAGGTATACCAAAAAAATGGTGTGGGAAAATTTTTTTTCTTCTTAAGAGAGCCACGTTTTGCTTTGTGTTCCTCCACAACACAGATTCCAGCCTTTTGTGAAACATAACTTAAATTTCTTTGAAATCATCAGCTCGAATAGCGAAGGCCCTAGGAGGCCAGGGCATGGAGGTGAGGTTGTGATGAGGAGGTAAATAAGCCATGCCTTCATTCTTGCTAGAAATGCACATGGAGAGCAGGGTGTGGAGGTGGCTCTCACCACAGCCTACCAGCTCACACTTTTAATGACCTGATTTGAACATCTTGCTCTATAACACTGGAGTAGGAGTCAGAAAACCTAACTTAGAATCCTACCATTTTCTTTGTGCATGATCGTATGCAAGTAATGACCTCATTGGGCCTCAGCTTGCTCATTTGCAAAATGGGGATAATAGTTGTTTCCCCAGCTAATTCTGTTAAATAATATGTATACATATATATGCGTATGTACACATACATATATAATATATAGGGACACAATGTTTTCTATACTGTAAGGCATTATATGAACATCAGTGCCTGTTACCACGTGGGAATGATAGTCATTCCCAAATTAAGCTAGACATTTGTTGAATTCTTTTCACTTCATAGGATTTGGGGAGTCAACACACTTCAATATTAAGACCAGTTTACATTCCCTGACCGCCTGCCAACTATTGTTAGAAGAAAAAAGGCTAGATGGGCCCTTGATGTCAGGAAGAAATTGTCTAGAAAGCAAACATTGCCACAGATAATGGATCAAATGGGTCATTTGCTTTTCCTGAGAGGAGAGAGAGAGAATAAATGTGTGTGTGTGTGTGTTTGCGCACTCACAGTGCACAGGGATGGAACTTGCTGATCAAGAGACTGGAAGAAGAAGCCAAAATGGTTGTGGTGCATAGGCATAGAACTGGGGGTTTTGGTTTTTTCAGTGTTTAACACATTCTCTAGCACATAGTAAGCATTTAACAAATGCTTACTGACTGGTAAGGAAAGCCTTACCTCCTGGGGCTGTCATGAGATGGGACAAGTTAGCAATGGAGTATTTTGAGTGATCTCTCTCACTGAAGTGCTTTGAAAAGCATCCTTCAAGGCTGAATATAAACAACAATCTTCCAGTTAGAATGTGTGTTCTCTGAATCCTTGAACAGTTTTCTCTAGAGTGCTGAACATGTAAAACATTTTATATGCTATTCTGTGAATTTCCGTGAGATTCATTAAATCTATCATACTTCAGGGGCAAAAAAAAAAAAAGTTTCTCTACTCATAAACCAGAAGCTGACAGCTTCCTGAGAAAACAGCTGTAATTAGTATGCATGAGACATATCCTTACTTGTCTGATAAAGAGAAAACTTCACAGCCCCAGTAGCCAGAAATCCCTCCTAGTACAGTTAAATCGCTGGCATGCTACCCATCCTGCAGGGGGCTTTATGACTCAGCCTTTAGTCTAGTCTTCTCTGTGCCTATCCCCAGGCAGTCCAAGGTGAAGAATGGGATGGTTATTTATACATTTGAGGCTGGCTTTTGGATTATTTCCTTATGTTTTGGAGCCAAATGGTAGGCTGAGAGTCCTAATTAATAACCTTTCAGTAGAATTATATGGAAGTGATCCTTGACAAGAACAGAATCAGATATGCCAGTAGACCTATCAAATAGGAAAGTTTACCCCTTATCAGGAATATTTACTTTTTAAAAAAAAGTTTAGTGACCTCACTGGTGGCTTCTTAGAATGGCCAAGTAACATGATTTTATTAGGTAATGTCTAGAGTTAAAAAAAAAAAAGATTGACCCATATGCACCATACACAACTTATAGCATAAAAGCAATGTGATGCCCTGACCTGTCATTTACTCTGTGAGTTTGGGCTGGTCACTTCCTCTCCAGGCCAATTTCCTCATCAATAAAATGAGAGGGGTGAATAAAACAAGAAGGGTCTCTGAGATCCCTATTAGATCTGACTGAAACTACTACAAAGGATAAACTTGGTATATATGTGATAAAAGCAGTATTGGAATTCCATCACCAAAATACTAAACTCAGGCTTTCTGCACGTATAAATCCTGAAGGACTTACATGAATGTTCAAATAGATCAGGGAAATAAGTGATGTGGGTATTCCTTCCAGCAGCAAAATCACAACTCAATTCTGCCTTCCAGTTCTGGGTAACTTTCATGCATGTTCTCCTATAAACTGGCCACTCAACAAGCTACAGACATTCCTCTAGTTCTGTCAATATTATGTGGATACCAGTGGAGTCCATGGGTGGCTGTCCATTAGTTCTCTTGCTCTCATTTGTGTGACTAGCCCATCTGCTTTTGCCCTCTGGTCAGATGGTTTCTGATAGCATCTTTCATACTCTTCTTGTATAATGTTTTATTTTTAATAATGTTGCCGGATGCTTCAGCCTCCCACGCACCTCCTCAACTATTATGGTTCATAGCCATACAAGATCACAGGGAGAATATTAATGTTAAAAATATCTCAAAAGCAAGCTAGTCTGTTCTCCCATTTAATTTTGAGCACAATCCTTTCCTTGCTCATGTGCCGTGTTTGTCTCAGATATGTGTATTCATGGATGAACTATGCACATTATCACGGTCTGGACAACAGGTATTTTCATCAACTTGGTTGTTTCTGTACAGAGAGTGACTAAATTCTTTTGGGCGATCATGGATCTCATCCAAGAGGCTCCACAATGTCCAGGGCTTGATGTAGTCATCACAATGTCGTCTAAACAGTAACATCTAATCACATTGCTGGGGGCAGCTAGGTGGCACAGTGGATAGAACACTGGGCCAGGAGGCAGAGTTCAAATCTAAGCTTAGATACTCATTGTCTGACTAGTCACTTAACCCTGTTTGCCCCAGTTTCTTCATCTGTAAAATGAGCTGGAGAAGGAAATGGCAAACCATTCCCCAAATGGGGTCACAAAGTGTCAGACGTGACTAAAAAGCAACGAGTATGTTTCTAACCCTTCCTTGCCCACCTTTCTTAAATTGTTCTCTCTGCACAGCTTCCAGCGGTTTTATGAAGGAAAACTGATCAGAATCTTCCCCCGCACTTCTCAAAAAGATTTTATAAATGACTCTTATATTTGAAAACATTGTTGGCTGCCATATTCCCCAACTTGTTGCCTAAGGAAGCTTCCAGGCTCTTTTGGTCTTCTTGTTTTAATTGACATACATTGGCTACATTTCTGTAGGAAACTGCCATAACCTGTGTCAATGACCTTTCTTCTATCCATTTACATCTAATAGAATGTAAGCTGCTTATTTGTGTCTTTGTAATTCCTACCACCTAACTAGCATTGAGCAGACACTTAATAAATGCTTATTGGTTCATCTATTTCCCATGTTTTGTTTAAATAACTGAGGTTGAGGTTGTTTTAGTTGTTCTCATTTTTATAATTTATTCCAGTTCTATATTAACTTTTATCTTTGCTTTTACAAGTCAGTGGTCTGACTGTACAGATACTTCATTCAGGAATGACTCCTAAGTCAATAAGAAGTCATTGACTATCTGTTGAATAGGTAGGTGTCACAGTGGATAGAGTGCCAGACCTGGAGTCTGGAAGACTCAGACGCTAACTAGCTGTGTGACCCTGGGCAAGTCACTTAACCTCCTTTTGCCTCAGTTTCCTTATCGGTAAAACTGGGTTAATAATAGCACTTTTCTCCCAGAGTTGTTGGATCAAATGAGATAATAATATAGCGCCTGGTGCCTGGCATATAGTAGGTGCTATATAAATGTTAGCTATTATTATTAACCAATATTATCAATTTTTTTTGGAGAGAGATGGCATTTGGCACACATCATATCTACAACCTCACAATTCTTCTCAAAGAAAATATTCATGACACATAGGCATGAGACTTCCATGAGCCTTAGGCCTCTTTCATTAACTGTTTCTGGATGTTTTCCAGCATATTTTTTGTTAACCTCACTTAACTCTCACCTTGGGGTTTCAGTAACCAAATAGCAAAATAGAGGCCATTTAAAGGCCTTGTCAGGTTCTTTGTAGACTCTGCCTCTGTTTCCTCTTCCAGATGCTGGTGCTTAAATTCCAGTTAATTTTCAAGGGGATCTTTCTGCAAATGCTTATCATGAAAACTGTAACATTAGAAGAGTTAGCCTGTGAAACAAGGCTTCTCATTGAACTTGGAGGCAAGAGGAAGCCGACTCTCCCTTAGCTCCACTATTTCCCTCTGCACAGAGAAGCTGGGAACCGTCTTTCCACCTGGCTGCCATTTTCTTTTGTTTTCTAGTTTTGTTTACAGCAAGGACGCCAAGCTTGATTTTATTTGGTTTATCCAATGCCACATCCACTTGTTTGGTGCTGGACGAGACTTTCACATTTGGAATACCGACAGTTAAGTTAATACATACAGAGAGTCAAAAACTGTGTAATTCACCATCCCCAAGGCCGTGAGACAAGAGGGCCGTTTCATGTGTTCTGGCAAGTTTCCTGGATGGCCATGGCCAAAGATTCTACTGGTGATGAGCTGCTGTCTGCATAGTTAGCTAGGCTGGTACTTAGAAAGGAAAGATAAAAAAATCCTTCCACTGGAAGAACTTACCCAGGGGGATAATTGCTATTTATAGCCAGAAGAATAACAAGATTTGTGATGGTAGCAATTTTTATGGTAACCCTTTTGATGCCCCTCACTAATGCTGTCAGGGTCAAAGGTAATGTGTTTACATTTTCTTTAACTAGAATTTGATTTGGCTTCTCTTGATCATATCCCTTTCTACCTTGTCAACCCCCCACATTCTACAGCTAGCCTTTACTGCTAATTTTTTTTTAAACTTTTAAAGTTTAACTATCTTTCTCTGTCAACTCCCACTTTCACCTTCACCTAATTTCTTAAAAAGGCATTACTCTATAGGCAGCTAGGTGGCATAAAGCAGTACATAAAGTGCTGGGCCTGTTATCAGGAAGACCTGAGTTCAAATCAGACCTCAAATACTTACAAGCTGTGTTACTGTGGGCAAGTCACAACTTTTGTTTACCTCATTTGGGGATAATCATAGTACCTAGCTATGGTTATTATGAAGAAAAAGATAATATTTGTAATGTGCTTAGCACACTGCCTTGGCACATAGCTATATAAATGCTAGCTATCATTATTGTTATTTGTAAAAAGGCACTTAGCACATGATGTCTGGCACTTAGTAGGTGCTCTCTCTCTCTCTCTCCATACTTATTCCCTTTCCCCCCCTTTCTAATCTTTGGGAAAAATTATACCTATGTGATTTTTCTGTGAAATAATTAGGTTTTAAATAACCCCTGATATAATTTCAAAATGTGAATTTGAGATGACTGCCTTGGAGAAGAGACAGATTTTAATTTTATATCTACTTTTTAAAAATATGCCATAGGGGTATCTTAATTACTTTCAAAGACAAGATTAAAATGATCTATAGATTTGGAGGCACATGTAAGCATCAAGAACTCCAGAGATCGGTGGCTGCTATACCACACCTCTGAAGATGTAAAAGGGTCTCAACCTTTTTTGTGTCATAATTCTCTTTGGCGATCTGATGAAGTCTATGGACCTCTCTTCAGCATAATGTTTTTAAAGACAAGTTACAGAAGAAGCCAAAATTTGCCCATTCAGGCGCATCTGCCCACTCAGCCATCCACAACTCCTGGTCTCTAGGACCAGTGTCTACTCTGAGCTCCTTGCTGTGTGGCCATGAGACCCTTTAATTTCTATGAATCTTGGCTTCCTTCCTTTGTAAAATGAGGATACACCTTGCAAAGTATTTAGCACCCAACAGATTTTTAAAATATGCTTGCTGGCTGATGAATTGCTTTCCAACTTTCTAGGGTTGAGGTGAGGAAAGGGCTCTACAAACCGGCAATATCTCTGTGTACATTATCACTGATGCCCTTATCTGCAGTAGCCGCCTTGGTTTACAGAGCAAGTTAATAGGGTCTTAGAAAATGATGTTACTCATCCTCAAACACGGGTTTTGTTAGATTTTCATTTTTAAACATGAGATGGAAGCTGGAACTGTGATTTCATTGGCATAGGGAATTCTCCCAGGTGAGGAAAGTCCGTCTGTTAATGGAGGCTCTTACAAAGTGGCCTAGTGTACTGTGACTTGTCCAGGGTCCAAAAGCCGGTGTGTGGCAGAGGCAGAGATGGACCTCTGGTTGACCTGCCTTCAAAGCCAGCCCTCCACTGACACATACTATACCACATTGCCTCTCACCTAATCAGGAGTGAGTATAAATATGGAGAAACCAATGTTATCCATACATGTTACTGTCTTCTTAACAGTAATTACCATTATGAACTACCAATATCTCATTAGCTATGGTATTTCTAGGTTAGTCCTAATAGTGGTCTCAATTCATTAAGAATAAGCAGATTATTGTTTCCTCCTTTGAGGAGTTTTCTTCTATCATGATAATAACTACAATGAATAGCAAAAATAGATGCAAATAGATAGGAAAAAAACCCTCTTAAAATTGTGCTCACCCTTCCCTCTTTAATGTTTTGGGTAAGAAGTACCCAAAGCACTTTATGATCTGTGACATCTTACTGTGAACAACGTGTGTAGGACTAAAGCTATAATTGTGAGAGTGGCTGGTTGTAAGGAAAGATTCTGCAAACTTTAAGACACAACAAAGACACGAGTTAGAACAAGAAAAATGATTTAACTGAGGACACCATCGAGCAAAGCAGCAAGTTTCCTAATTCAATAGAAATACATCAGCATGCATTTGTTGTTCTTCAATTGATTTAAAGAAATATTGACGGCCACAAGAAATACAGTTGTAATGACAGCAGAAACAATGAGATATAGTTAAATAGGTCAAGTAGATGCATTTTCTTTAAAGTAACTTTCACAAAGTTAAAAATCTATCAACTCTCTTCTTCCCTCCCTCCTCCAAATCATAGCTTTTCGTTTCATGTTAATGTAGGCAGAAGACAATGACAATGATGTGCTAATCTAATATTTTCACTTAAAAAGTAAAATAAAATTAACATAACTATTTGTACCATGTGTGTTGTTATCACTGAAAAGCAAACATTCTCTGTTACGGTACGATTGTGAATTTCAATATTAGTCAATTTCTGCATATTTATTCCCACTCAGATACTGTCACTTTTAGGTCCCTAATTTGCCTTTCCATGTGAAAAATTAAATTTAATCCAATGGCTGAGAGATCAAATGCTAGCTACTGCCTAACAAATTTATTAATTTGTTTATATCTACATTTTTAGTCAATGTTAATTATTTGTGTAAACCACGCCTTTAGCCCTGTTTACAAGTGCTGATATATAAGAATTTGTTGAGCTTTAGCTACCTGATTAGAAATACAAAAACATGTTCATTTCTCACAACCTTAATGAAGACAGAAGCTTTTAAACAACTTTAAGGAGATATATAAACAGAGATATTATTTATGAATTTACATGTATTTGGCCTCTGTGGATATTAGCCCACAACTTTTCATTAACTTTAACCCAATGTGCAGCCAATTCCACCAATAAATGTTCATTTATTATATTATTTTTAAATGGCTTGTCTGGCAAGCTTTATATAATATATGACACTCTTTTAATGTGAATTTGGGGGTTGGGAGAAATGTGTCCAAAATTGAGTTTCTGCTATATGAGATGCCTACCTTTGGTAACATTGAGCATGGGGAGATGGGTGGCGGGGGGAGGGACAGATCTACTATACTGACAACATGGAAAATTATCTTATAGACACTAAAATAAAACTTTTTTTCCCAGTGTAGAAAATCATCCCACATCAAAAATTCCCTCTATAAATATTTTGACCTATTATTTCAACCAAATCTTTGCTAGGCACCCACTATGTGCACAGCACTGCGTTAGGTTCCATTAAAAAGACTCCTACCTTTGCTCCATATCTAATGCATATGCATATCAGCTTTACCTTCAGTGAAGCTGGTGCAGACCTTCAGAGTAAAACAGGTGTTTTTGAGACAAGAAAAAATTCACTTGGAAGCAAACTCGTTAATATGACTTTCTTTTCTCTAAAAACCTAGGCTGCGATGGAGCAGAATGTCCGGAGTGAGCCAGTGATGCGCAGATAAGTCTGATTCAGAAGAGATGAATGAAATTCAAATATTATAGGGCTGCATTCATCTGTAAGGAGAGAAGATGTCATTAACTTTGTTACACGAATTTAAAAGCAGGCTTACACATTTAACCTGACTTGCCTACCCTCTAGAGGAGAGAAAGCAACAAGCAGCTACCTGTCACTTCAAATGGGGACTAGGGAAACCATTCTGCATACAACCCAGACCATCCTAGCTGCCACAATAAGCCCTGCCCTTTTATTTCCCAAAGCCCATAAGCTGATGGATTTTCACCCTACAGCTCGCTGGCTTAGTTCTTTGAATTTATCCAGACAGAATTAAGCTTTTTTTTCTTTCCATTGTGCAAATCTTCTGCTCAATGCAAAACCCAGGGTGAAGAAATGCTGAACTGTCCAACTCTAGGGCAAAAGGAAAAGGAAGAATTGTCCTGCTAAATCCCAGAGGGGTAATTACTAAGCTAGGGTGCGTTTGAGGGGAAAGGGCACCTTGCCCTCCCATTTTTCAAGACTCCAACCATGCTAAGATGCCACTTCCTTCTTCTTATAGTCTTCCATAAGGGGACAGAGTGAGTGCTGCATCCGGAATCCAGAGGCTGAGTTGAAATCTCTTCTTAGACAATTACTAGTTATGTGGTCATGGGCACAGCACTTTATTCTCCGAGCCTCATTTCCTCATCCATTTTAAACAACCACAACAACGGAAACTAGGATTTTATTGGTATAGGGAGCTCACCGAGCAGAACTTTCTCTACCGATGTAGACTGGCACCTTCTCTGCAATTTGGAGTCTGAGAGAGTTGCCTAGGGCACTCAGAAGTTATATGACAAGACCACAGTCAATATGTGGCAAAGGCATAACTTGAACCCAGGTCTTCCTGGCCCCAAGACTAGATCTATATTCATCACACTATGCTTCCTCACCATCAAAAAGGGATAATACTATTGAATTATCAACATTGTAGGATTGTTCAATTTAATTCAATTCAATATTTACTAAGTGTCCACTATGCACTAGAGAGACACTGAAGATAGATACTCACACACACACACACACAGACATACACCTGTCTTTGCCCTTAAGGAGATTCCAGTTGTAAGGAAGTTATTTTGCAAACCTTGAAATATTATATAAACGTTGTTGTCATTTTTCTGTCTAGTTGCCTGCCTATCTGACAATCCTAATTCAGTAATCTGTTATCCCGAACAGTATTAGCTTCCATTCAAAGCCTGACAAGGTTAATTCCCCTAGGGTACAGATCTGGACTCCAGTCCTAAGCATTCTCCAAAGGGCAGTCCTGGTCTTAAGATTATCCCAATACAAAGGATCCTTGGATTGGTTTTGATCCAGTCCAGGGAATCCAATTCAGTCCTTGTCTTAGAGCAGTAGTTCTCGAAGTGTGGTCTGATGGTCGCTGAGACCCTTTCAGGGGGTCTATGAGGTCAAAACTACTTTCATAATAATATGAAGACATTTTAATTTTTAATATGTTAAGTATTGATAGCTATAAGACAGGTAAAAAGGAGTTCTAGGAGGAGAAAGGGGTTCTGATCAATTTTTAAGAGAATAAAGTAGGCCTAAGACCAAAAAGTTTGAGAACTGTCCATACTCTACCAGGGATGGGGAACCTGCAGCCTCAAGGCCACAGGTTCCCCGCCCTTGAATTAAACCATCCTGTATGTGTTGTGTCTCCTAGACCAAGTTTAGGCAGAAAATTTTGGCTCCATCCTCAGAATTTTTATGGTGCCTGTTGTGTCAGATTCAGCCATCTCCAGGTCAGTCCCAATGGAGACCTGCGACTAGGGTGACCCCAGATCATCCCCTTGGCTTAGAGGCAGAGAAAATGGCCTTTTACTTTATATGTGGTTTTTTTTTCACTTCATACCCTATTTAGGGATAGGAATGAGCAAAACAGTGATTTGCCACCCCCCCTTCCCCCGCCCATGTGTATGGGGGGAGAGAGGTCAATCCCTTTTATTATGCTTCCTTACCAATTTCTGTCTGGTAGCATAAGCATCCACTCAACATCTGAAGTTCTCTCTCATACTCCTACAGTTTCTGTTTGGGTTTGTTTTAGGCTTTATTCCACATGCCTAACATCTGATAGACATGTAAATGTACAGCTCTGTCCCTGATACTAGAATTAAAATGGTTTGCAATTTATTTTAGTTCTAGCCTTATAATATCCGTCTAGAGCAGGAAGACAGTGATAAGCAGGAAGACAATGATATTAATAATAACTAGCATTTATATATGTGCTTTAAAGTTTACAGAGTTTCACATGATGAGGAATAGGAGGCTGAGAGAATTTAGGTGACTTGGCCAGAGTCACATTGCTATTGAGTATCTGAGATAGGATTCCAACTGGAGACTTTCCAACTCCAAGCCCAGGACTTTCTCTATGAGGCCACCATGTTTTAAAACCAATTTTAACAAAGTAGAAAGAACTACATTTCCTGAAGGTCACAGAGTCAGTGGCAAAGCTCAGATTTGAGCAGTAATTTCTCTTTGCCAGGCCTGGCACTACTTCTGAAGGCCCACATCACTTTTGTAGGAATCAGGAACTAAAAAATCTAGGAGCTGTGAAAAAGCATATTTGACACTATACAAAAATAGCTCTTTAAGTCTCAATTTGACCAAATCTGAAACACCTGAGGGTACAAGAGAGGCTAACTTATGTTGGTATAATATTTCTTAACAATAGCCAACATATGTATAGTCTCAAAACCAATCATATTACTTATGCATGGTTGTCCAAACCTGCTTTAACTTTCAGAATTTTTCAAGGCACTTATAATGGGCTTGGAAAGTTTGAGAGCAGGTGCTTCCATAAGCAGATAAGGCATCTTGGAGCGCACACTGAGGGCCGTTTATACTTGTTCTTTTAATGTTACTGCATGCATTTGCACTGCTATAGAACAGGCAGCAGGTTGAATACACTGCCTTTTTTTCCCCAGAGTGCCACATAAGCAATTTTGTGTTCAGCTTCAAAGTTAGTCAAGGAGAATGGTGCATAGCGTGTTCTCCAAATAGAATCGGCTAGCTCAGAAAGGTGAGGAAATTTGTTGCTGTTTTTGTTCAGTCCTGTCTGACCCTTTGTGACGCCATTTGGGGTTTTCTTGGCAAAAATACTGAAGTGGTTTGCCATTTCCTTCTCCAGCTCATTTGATAGATGAGGAAACTGAGGCAAGCATGGTTAACTGACTTGCCCAGGGCTATACAGCTAATAAATGTCTGAAGCCACTTTGAACTCAGGAAGATGAGTCTTCCCGACTCCAGGCCCAGCCCTCTATCCACTGTGCCACCTAGCTATCCCTAAGAAAATAGAAACCTTGAGAAATAGGGACCTTGAAAATATAAACTGACACCAAACACTTTACCTATAAATGTGGCCCAGTCCACTTACACATACAGTGAAGTATATAAATAGACCTTGAAAGAGTTAGCCACTCACGGGTACAAATGAGGCATTTAGGGGCCATCACCCAGCTTACATCGTTACATTTTAACAGGGCTATCTAGCCTATCAAAATTCACATCATATGATTCTAGGACAAATTCGTATATGAATTAGCTTAAAACCAGTGTCAACAAAAATCCCTAAAACCTTGAGAGGAAAGGGCTCTGTCCCCAAAGCTGACAAATCTTTGCTCTGGCTCAGTACTGCCACCTGATGTACACCCAGGAAAGACTTCTCTAAAGGCAGAATGATCCTTTTGAATGTTGTCTGGTGACCAACCACAATATCTCCCTTAATGTCCTCAGTTAATTCCCTCAATTGTTTAACCCTCCCAACTGAACCCCAGCGTGCCTGTGGCCACAGGCAGTATAGGGAACAATGAAGTCTGCTGCAGAGCAGTGCCCAAGCAAGGGTAACAGATTATGATAGCAAACAAAAAACAACCAGGTACTCTCTAAAAGAATTCAATCAGTGCTCACATTTTCCTTCCAGGAGTTTTTAGAACTTCATTATTTGAAACTCCTGTGGAGCATATGGAAAAGGACTGTGGTGGGTTGTTGGAATATCCAAAGTCTGGTTCTTTTGTGAAAGCATCTCTTAAAATGTCCAAAGTTCCTGGACAAAAGTAGCCTTTTAAAGCATAACTGCCAGTTGCTCATCCTTGGACAGCCTAAAAAAAACCCCACCTCCTTAAACGATGCCCAAGACTCTGCTCAGTGTCTCTGAAAAGCAGCATGTGCCCATTAAGCTTAATTCTCTGCCTCAGAAAGTGAAGCAGCTCCCTCGACTTGAGGACATTCTTTCTGGCAGAAATACGTACCACATTGCTGAGTTCTACGTGGCCCACTATCCGAGAAAACTCATCAAACTCCTCAGGAGACATAGGTAGAAGGTTTTCCGTGGTCTGAAGTCTGGAGGGGTGACTAAAGTAGGAGAGAAATGAAAGGGGAAAATGTAACCCCACTTAAAATCCAAGAGGAGAACTGACATTTCACCCCTTACCTCATCACTCTCAATAGGGGTTCTTAACCTGGGGTCCATGAATTTGTTTTTTTGGTAAAATATTTGGATAACTATATCTTGGTATAACTGGTTTCCTTTGTAATCCTATGTATTTTATTTGTCGTATTTAAAAACATTCTTCAGAGGAGGCATCCATTGGCTGCACCAGACTGCCAAAAGGGTCCATGACACCAAAAAGGTTAAGAACCCCTGCTCTACCATATGGGTCGTCTCTAGGAAATAAACAGACTTGTCAAAAATTTTTGGAAAAGTCTCACCATCTGGGAGTATCAGTTCCCCACCCATTCCAGCCCATCTACATGACAGTGAGCATCGATCGGCCCACCTGGTACCCAGCGATGCTTAGGAAGTCTAACCACGGCCACATGCACTTACTTGTGTTGCCCTGGAAGTGCAATGCCCACCCAGAGGAGCACCATGTCTGGGGACTCCCTCATCCCACCTGGAGCTGCTTGGAGGGTTTTTTTTACATGGTGGCTAGATCCATTCATTCACCCCAAGACAATGCAGGAGGGCAAATAACTGACATTTCCAAAAGCTTTGGGTTTAGCTTTGTTTTTGTTTTGTTTTGTTTTTACTGTTTACAAAATGAGACAAAGAATAAAAAGCAAGAGGAAAAAAAACATATTTCGGTTGTAACTTTGGCCTGCCCTAGATTGAAAAGAACTACTTTCCCACTCTGATAAATTTTTGTTCATTTTATTTACACTTGTTTCAAAACATCAATGTTTCTGGAACTTGGAGAGTTTTAACACAGCTTTGATGAAAAAAAAAACCAACAAAACTGGCTTAGACAGTACACCATGGTTGGGTTCACAGAACTCCTAATTATCATCTTCTTATGCCATCTTGCCCATGCTACAGATCGAGAGCAGAGTAACAAATTACAAGCACCTCTGAGGTCCACCCATCCCCCTAGGAATGGAAATAGACTGAGGGTTCTAAAAAGGACACTCTTCTGTGTTCACTTACACTTCAGATACAGAAATTAGTTCAGTCTTGATGTATCCAGTCCCTTTGGGGCCATCAACTTCCATTGGCTCTGGCGCTGGAAAACAAACAAACCAAGGGCCCATCTGGTTAGCCGGTGTACATGTTCTTCACCCAGTAATTAAAAAAAAAATCGAACTTGTTTTTTAGATGATCAGAGAAGTTAAGAATCAATTACACTCCCTTTTGTCAACTTAAATCACAAAGGGGATTGGGATAAAGGGGTGGATGTGTAAAGTCTGTTGGAGAAAAGGGGGAACATTTAGGACTGTGGCCATGCTGATACCAGGAAGAATCGAACTCTTGCAATAAGCTTGAGGATCCAAGAAAGGGAGACGATCTCTCCCACCATTTACAAGGACTGTGCAGAAAGTGGAGATATTTCATTTTAAACCAGTCTGCCTTCTTTGAGATTTTACCAATGGAAAATTAATGAGAATAAGAAGAAGCATATTGCAAAATTAGACTTTTCTTAACTACAAATTCTGGGATGAGCAAGCAGTGGGGTATGTTGTGTGAGAAATGATTGTTTCTCTCTGGTATTAATAACTAAATATTGCACTAGGATTAAGCCGTTTCCCCTTTTCTATTTCCTCATCCAGAAATCAATCAGTGCGGGAAATCTTTCTAAAAGACATACCCAGCCAGGACGGCTTCAATCTAATCAAAGTCAGTAAAAGATATTCTAAGTGTAGACTGATGGTCATTGTGTTTGCTCAAACAGGAACATGCGGATCTTCCCTTTTGTTGAGCAGGTGATATAGAAATTGATCAGTCTCTTGGACCAAGATGTGGGTGATCCAAGTCCCATACCCCAAAGACCCTCATTTTAATATAGCTCACCTGCCATCACAATATTCATTCTCTCTTATTACTTGCTGACCAATCAGAGTTGATTTTCACCTTCAGGTACACCCCTTTTTCCAAGAGACTACAAATACTGAAGGTTTAACAACTCAAGGTTTGGTCTCTTTAGCTGGGGGTGGGGGATGAGCCTATTTTTGTTGACAGCTTTCTAGATGTAGTTAATAAAAGTGATTCTAATCTGACCAGAAACTCAGTCTCTTGGAACTTTTTTTATTGTCACAATTGGAAATAACATTAGATTGATTGAGATTCAGGAGACTTGGGTCCTAGTCCTCATATGGCCACTAACTAGCTGTGGGATCTTGAACAAATCATTTCAACTGTGGGGCCTCAGGTGTAATTAATTTTCACATCTGTGTGAATAAATTCCCATCTGTGAAATGGGAAGGGGAAGAGGAAGAGGGGGAGAAAGGGGGAGAGGAGGGGAAGGAGGGGAAGGAGGGGAAGGAGGAGGAGGAGGAGGAGGAGGAGGAGGAGGAGGAGGAGGGGGAGGAGGAGGAGGAGGGGAAGGGGGAAGAGTGCCATACAGTTGTGATGTCAAACTCAAATAGAAATGAGAGCCATTAAATCACACATAAGGATCCCCACCACCTACAAATTGATTTAGAAGACTACATATTCACATTATTTATATTTTATTCTATTTTTACCTATTTTGTTAAATCGTTCCTATGTACATTTTAATCTGGTTCAGGCGTACTTGCAGTGCTGTGGGCCAGCCTCCCCTCCCCCTAACACTTCTGCTCTAGGCAACTCTAGACTATAATTTGAAGAACTGTAGTACAAAAACAAAAAGAAAACTGTGGTAGAAAGTTTCCTCAACTGGAGTTTCCTTCCTCAGTGAAATCATAGGTCTTGGCCAAAAAAATCCCCCATTCAGTATTATCAGGGCAACTAGATGACCCAATGGACGGAGGGCTGGGCCTGGAGTCAGGAAGACCTGAGTCAAGATTTAGTCTCAGTCACTCACTATCTCAGTGACCTTGAGCTAGTCGCTTCCTCTTAGTTTCCCCATCTTCGAATTGAAGATAATAATAACACCTACCTCCCAGAGTTGTGGTGAGGGCTAAATGAGATAATATCTGCAAATCTTAAAGTGCTATATAAATGCTAGTTATTATTACAAAATTTTAAAAAAGCAAATGAATAGAGATGGATTGGAGTGATGTTCCCCAAAGAAAGGAGAAATTTACTCTTTTTCTCCTTATCTGCATCAGCTCCCATTTCAAACTGGAATGTGCTTTCATAACCTTCTACATTCAATCAATCCACCACCAAGCCTCCAATGGGAAAACCAGGAGCTACAGATAAATGACCTAATTTGGGACTAGGGTGATGATTTCCATGTTTATAAGGATGAAAATGGAATTTTGATTTTCAAAATTTTGCCCCTTTCCTAGCTAAACCAGTGGGTGTGTTTCTCCAGAGTATTTCCAACACAAGTTTAGGCAGAGAATTTATCAGTTAGATGAGAATACATTTCTACTAAAGGCTTTTTCGCCCCTTCATTTCCTTTCCTCTCTTGAGAAGCAAGACTAGAGAATTCCAAACAGAGACTAGATGGCCACTTTTGGAGGCAGTTCTAGAGAAGACTCATGGTCATATCCAGGTTGGTTTAATTGGTTTCTGAAGTCCCTTCAGAAGGGGCTCTGATCTCTCATTGTCCCACCTCCAGGGACCTAGCCTAATTTTATTTCTGAGGGGTGCTTGATCTTAGCTGGCACTCAAACTAATCCTTACTTGAGCTATCTGCATTTCAGTAGGTACGTGTGTTGAAAGGAAAAAATCTCTGTAGGAGTTTCACCCTAATAAATCAAACAGGCTCAGGAAAAAATATATATAGCAAAAAGGAGTTTATCTTTATATACAAAGCATAGGCATTGTATGGAACTGGCCTGAGCTCAGGCCACCTTAACCTTTTAAAGACAAACTTTAGTAACAAGAGAAGCCAATTCTGGTAGGTTAAAAGTAAAAAGGGGATGGACTAGTATTGTATGAATGTGAAGTTTACAATCCATCTAAGATACAGATTCTGAAGAGTCTCAAAGCCCACTGGGCTGTTACAGTCTCTCAGTGGTGGTCTCACAGAGAGGGCAGCTTCCTTACATGGGGGTGGTCATGTTTGCAGGCCCCTGTCACATACCCAACTTGTGGTAGGAGAGGCCTGGCATGTATATCTCTATGGGGAATGAAAATCATGGGTACACTTGGATTTACATAGTGGTAATGGACAAATTCTTCAATACAGGGATTACCAGAGGTTCAAAGATTCTTCCCACTCACCTTCCTTTGGCCT
This sequence comes from Phalanger gymnotis, assembly GCA_028646595.1. NCBI lineage: Eukaryota > Metazoa > Chordata > Mammalia > Diprotodontia > Phalangeridae > Phalanger > Phalanger gymnotis. The sequence goes on along the minus strand of CM053622.1, from coordinate 612,953,228 downwards.
AGAGTAGTATTTCCCAAAAGCATGGTCTTTATGAATGTTTGGATATAGAAACTTCAGAGGATTTTCAGGGATATTCTCAGCAGCCATGACTTTATAATTCCGAATGATATCAGGAAAAGTAACAGCAGAGAGTTCTTTTTTTGTGTATGGTTCAACTGCATGAAATACAGGCTCTTAAAAAAAAGAAGGAAGGAAGACATGAATCACGGGATCTAAAAAACTCCTGGGGCCATCTAATCCAACATATAAATGAACAACAATACCCTCTAAAACAGTGGTATCATACTCAAATAGATCCCTGTGGGCTGCATATTGACTTAGTTAACTACAAATTAACATTATGTACGTTGATTTTTATTTATTTTGTTAAACATTTCCCAACTATTTTTTAATTTGGTTTGGGTTGCATTGGGAAGGTGAGGTTGCAATGAAATGCAGGGAATGTGGCCAAAGAATTTGACACAGCTTCTCTAAAACATACCCAACAAGGAAGGTGTGATAGTGAAAAGGAATCTTCTGAGGCAGCCCACGCCACTTTCGGATGGCTCTAATTGATAGGAAATTTGTCCTTAAATCGATCCTAAATTTGCTTCATAATTTGCTTCATAACTTAATCCTACAGCAACAAGAATATTGTTGTTCAGTCCTTTCAGACTCTTCATGACCCTATTTGGGGTTTTCTTGGCAAAGAAACTAGAATGGTTTGCTATTTCCTTCTCTAGCTCATTTTACAGATGAGGAAACTGAGGCAAACAGGGTTAAGTGCCCAGGGTCACACAGCTAGTAAGTGTGTGAGGCTGAATTTGAACTCAGGTCTATCCTGACCCCATGCCCAATACGCTATCCACCAAGACACCTAGCTGCCCCCCAATATGAATAACAGCCTTTCAAATAATACTTCTCTGACCTTCCCCCTTTCCCTCTCAAAGTCTTCTCTTGGGTAACCGTCACCAGTTCCTTCAATTGATCCCCATATGGCTCTTTACCATCCAAGTCACCTAAGCCCAAGATGGCACTACCTTTTCATTTTCATTGCTATATCACTCTGTCAACTCATCCTTGCAGTCCACTAAACCCTCTCGGATCTTTTATAGATTAATGGCTATCTTTTAACCATGTCTCCACTGTCTCGTACTTTTGAAGCTGGTTTTTATTGAAAATTATTAATCCAGACATGTTAATGGTTATATAAAAAATGCACACTTTTAAATACACGCCTATGCACAATTTGGGATAGTTAGGTGGCTCAGTGGATAGAACACTGTGCCTGAAATAAGGATACACATTAGTTCAGATCCAGCCTCAGACACTTACTAGCTACTTAATCCTGTTTGCCTCAGTTTCCTCATCTGTAAAATGAGCTGGAGAGGGAAATGACAAACTACTCAGTATCTTTGCCAAGAAAACCCCCAAAATGGGGACATGAAGAGTCAGACACTACTGAAAAACAACCTATGTACAACTGAGAATCTTTCTCACTAGCCTTTACCTGTTTAAAAACTGGACCTTTTTGATGTGCATCTTGTAATAGGAAGGAAATCTAGTGTTCATTCTTAGACTGCATTGTAATGTTTCCTAAAATTAAATTCCAAAGGGTTATTTTGGAATAATGCCTTCCTAGTCTGGAAAATAACTCTAGAAATTAATTTCTGAAATTCATAATTAAAAAAACCCACAAAACCTTGCAGATTGGTTGGTTGGTTATTGTCCTTCGTTCTTGAAGAGGACCAAAATGACATCATTATGCTAGAGTCAAGTTTAAACGTGTCCAATTGTGGCTGATCAGACCAATATGAGCTCAGAATGCTGTACCACAGGTCGGACATAAATAGTCTATGTGAACATTTGGGTGGATACTCCAAATTGCGCATCCTGCGTTTCCTTTGAGCTGTCTCAATTCTGCTTTGCTCACAGAGCACAGCACCTTCTCTGATGTGGGCACCCCCTGCTGAGCAGTCTTGTAGCAGTCTCCCACGTCACACAATCAACTCCAAAGTTCTTAAGAGAGACTTTGAGAGCGTCCCTGTATCACTTCTTCTGACCACCACATGAATGCTTGCCCTGTGTGAGTTCTCCATAAAATAGTCTTTTTGCATCTGAACAATGTGGCCGGCCCATTGGAGTTGTGCTCTCCAAAGCAGAGTTTGAATGCTTGGCAGTTTAGTTCGAGTAAGGACCTCAGTGTCTGGTACCTTATTCTGCCAGGCGATTTTCGGAATCTTCCTAAGACAATTCAAATGGAAGCGATTCAGTTTCCTGGCATGGCACTGGTAGACTGTCCAGGTTTCACAGGAATACAACAATGAGGTCAGCACCACGGCTCTGTAGACCTTCAGTTTGGTAGTCAGTCTAATACATCTTCTCTCCCATGTTTTCCTTCCGAGCCTCCCAAACACTGAGCTAGCTCTGGTAATGAGTGCGTCAACCTCATTATCAATGTGTACATCCCTGGAAAGTACACTACCAAGGTAAGTGAACCTATCCACAGCATTCAAAACTTCTCCATTTGCTGTAACTGATGGTTCCATGTGTGGATGGTGTGGTGGTGACTGATGGAGAACCTGTGTTTCCTTGGCGTTAATTGTTAGGCCAAAATTAGCACAAGTAGCAGAGAATAGATCCACACTTTGTTGCATCTCAGCTTCAGAGGCTGCACTGAGTGCACAATCATCTGCAAACAGAAAGTCATGCACCAACACTCCCTCCACTTTGGTCTTGGCTTTTCAAGTTGAAGAATTTACCATGAGTGCAGTAGCTGACCTTGATGCCATGTTCATCCTCATTGAAGGCATTTGACAACATGAAAACATCATGTTAAAAAGCATGGGAGTGAGCATACAGCCTTGTTTCACTCCATTGGTGACTGGGAAAGCATGACAGCATTGTCCATTATCCATATATGGGTCTTTAGAGAAAACATGCTATTGGATATTCCCTAAAGAAAAGTCCCGGTCACTAATCTTTTCAGTCCTAAAAGATTTCTCAGGCTTATTTTTGTTTCTCCTCGCTACCCTCACACTCCTTGAGAAGCAAGCACCAGCCCCAGGCCACATTGTTAAGGAGTCTGTCTTTGCTTTCCTCCTGCCTTTTCTTACTACCTTTTCCCAGTCATGTGGCCCTCCCTCCTTTCCTTCCTTCCTTCTTTCTTTCTTTCTTTCCTTCCTTCCCTCCTTTCCTTCCTTCCTTCCTTCCTTCCTTCCTTCCTTCCTTCCTTCCTTCCTTCCTTCCTTCCTTCCTTCCTTCCTTCCTTCCTTCTTCCCTCCCTTCCTTCCTTCATTCCTTCATTCCTTCCTTCCCATTGCCTCAGTCAAACTGAGACCAGGGAAAGACCTTAGTTTAAAAAGGCCAAGGCCTCTCACTGCTTTGGGGCCATCCCCAGTCATCCTGACCTATATCTTGCCACTGGATCCAAGTGGCTCCAGAGGAGAGAGTGAGGTTGGCAATTTTGCACAGCCTTGCTTGATTTAAATCCAATCCACTTGCAAGTCGTGACAACTCCATCCTGACATCATGGTCCTCTTCGAGAATGAAGAACAAACAACAGCTGGCTTCTCAGGAGCTTGGTTCTGTGTCTTGTTTCTGTAGGTCTCATGAGACCTGTTAAAGTAATACCTACTCACAAGAGTGATAAGACATCTTCACAGGAAACTCCTGATAACCAAAAAGTTTTGAGAATAAAAAGGAACGAATCTCTAATGGTGAAATTTGAGAGCATGTAAATATTTGTGGGATTCAAAGGGGAATTAAATTTTGCCCTATGACTGATTATTCTGCCTACTCACACTGCTGCCAGGCTTCCCCTCTTCTAATTAATATAGTATTAGCAAACAACAGTTCCTATCCTTGATCATTTCCTAACCTGCTGTGGCTTAGTCATTTCTGTCATGTCTGAATCTTCATGACCCCACCTGAGGTTTTCTTGGTTTTTTTCCTAACCTGTACCTTTGACAAATCTTCTATTTACAAAACTAAGCTGATGCCCGAATATGTTTAAAAATTTTAAAACTCAAGACTTAATTGGGTTTTTAGGTGGTTTTGTCACATAGTCTAGTGAATATTACCCTCAAGGAACATGGAAATTTATCTTTTTGCCCACAGAAAAATTTCTCCTTCCATCAATCAATTACAAATAATATATGTAAATAAAGGTTGATGTTCAACCTGTTATATATTATTGCAAAACCAAGAAATAAACATTTTATTCTTTTAATAGTCCTTATGTTTATCAATTTCAGTAACTGATTTCAATATCACTTCAAAGAAAAACTTATGTAACTGAATGATCTATTTAAAAATCTATCAGACAGACAGATTTCCATATGTTTAGGATCTCCTGTTTTTATTTTAGTTTATCGTTTCAAAAGGGAATTCACTTAAAAAGCCGCTGGCAAGACATTTTTCTAATGATAATTTCCCATTTTTCATAACCTAACTATACCAGGTCATGCGAATGAATTTTGTCCACTCAACATCAGACCTACCGTTCTGTAATCTCTCTACCCAAGTAAAAGTGATCGCTCCGTCCCGACTACTTTCACTGAATCTCAGAAGAAATGTCCCAGGCTGTTGATCTTTTAATAATGCCCGCTCTTGCTCCTTACTAATAAAACCCATTATGGACCTGTGTATGAAAAGAGAATTTGCAAGAGGTTATCTTTTGGTTTAATAGATAGTTTTTACTTTTATGTAATGATATACAAAGAAAGAAAATGGTCATCTAAAAAGCGCTTCTGAAAATGTAGAAATTAATGACACCATAGAGACTATCATGTCATTAAGGATAATATAGAAACTCCAGAAAGAAGCAGCATGGTCTAATGAATAGAACTGAGTTGGAGATCAGAAAGACTTGGGTTATTCTGCTTCTGATTGATAATGGTTAGGTGACCCTGGCAAAGCACGCAAATCCTCAGTCATCCAGGGCAGTGGCTATCAAAGTAGAACACAGTGCTGGTCAAATAAAAATTTTGCTTTGCTTAGTCATTTTTCAGTTGTGCCTGACTCTCTGTGACCCTATTTGGGATTTTCTTAGCAAGGATACTGGAGCAGTTTGCTCATTCCTTCTCTAGCCATCTTTACAGATGAGGAAACTGAGGTAAATGGGAATTAAATGACTTGCCCGGAGTCACTAAGCTAGTAAGCGTCTGAGGCTGGATTTGAACTCATGAAGATGAGTCTTCCTGACACTAGGCCACCGAGCTGCCTCAAATGGGGGGGGCGGTACTATTCTATAAGAGCCATATATTGATATGTTTTTTTTTAAAGCAATGATCTATGTTTACTCGTATTTTTTATTTATTTCATTAGCCATTTTCCAATTACATTTGGATCTAGTTAGGGCAGCCCTGGGGAGTGCTGTGGGCTGGTGGCCACATGTTTGACACCTCTGTCCTGGGAGTCTCTTTAAGGCTATAATAAGAGCAAAGGTAGACCTAACTATGCTATTTATCTCATCTGATTGTCTGAACAACTCTGGGGAGCTAGGTGCTACTATTACCTCCGCTTCCTTGATAAGGAAGCTGAGACTTAAGATTAAGTGACTTAATAAAGGTCACACAATAAGGATCTAACGTGGGATTTCAACTCAGGTCTTCCCTATTCTATTCAGTGCACCACACAGCTGCCTAACTCTAAACTGTAGAGGATGGGATGATCAGCACTGGTAGAAGGACTTCCTGCACCAGGGAAATCATAGGTCTGGTCAAATAAACAAATAAATACACATTAAAATTACATTAGCATAATGTGCGCATGTCCATTATAAGCCTCATACATACTCCTGTCAAAAGTAAGGGAAGAATGAGTTCAGGATTTTTGTTCTTGATACGGGGCTGCATATATAGATGGGACTTGACTGATCCTTATCGTATTAGTAATAATAACAGAATGATAATGGTGAGCATTTACAGAAAACTTTAAACCGAGAGGTCGGTGCTATTCTTGCCTCCACTTACAAATGGGAAGACTTAGGTAGACAAAGATCAAGCGACTGGCCCAGGGTCACACGGCTACTTCATGTCTAAGGCCAGATTTGAACCAGGGTCTTCTTAGATTCAGGGCCAACATGCTATCTACTGTACTAACCGCCTCCCACTACCTACTGAATTACATTTCTGTTAGGTCTTTTATTATTTCAGCATGATTTTAAAAGTAGCAGATTGTCTGGATTTCCTAAGGATGTTCTATGATTGGACACCCAGCTCAGCGAGTACACTTTCCTGTGCTAGCAGCTTGTTTCAAGGTATAAGTCTGTACTTCTGTTGGAGTTTACTTCCCCCTCTGGTGCCATCTATGGAATACCCTTGGGATGGTGTCACAGGGGTGATGGGGACCTAACCTCCATGCTTTCCCAAATGAGTAGATTTTCCCCCAGTGTCTCCCAAGCTGCAAGCTTTTGACCTACTTGTCTAGAGTCAAAAACATTTTAGCAAAAAGTGATATCTTTCATTTGGGGCCAAACATTTTCCACTAAGTATTCATCTATGAAATTTAATGTAAATTTAGACAGCTAACTAGAAACAATCCTGGATATGTTGGAAGTCTTTTATTGTTCCTTATTTATTATGAACATCATCAGCTATTTTTTTCTAAGTTGTCAAATCCATGTAAAGCTACATCTGTGAAGAAGTGACAAAAAAAGCATATTTTAGTCACCGTTCCCAAACCTACATTGCTTCCCACTGCCTATAAGGTAAAATAGGATTCTTCCTCTGGGCATTTAAATCCTCTGCCATCTAGCTTCTATCTACCTTCCAGCTTCATTTCATTTCTCCTGCAAATCAGTCAATCACTAAACAATTATCAAGTGCCTACTATGTGCCAGGCACTGTGCTAAGCGCCGGAGATACAAAAAGAGACAAAAGAGAGTCCCTGCTCTCAGGGAGCTTACAGTCTAGTGGAGGATACAATGAGCAAACAAATAGGTACAAACAAGCAACATGTGGGATAAACAGAAAATAATTAAAAGAGGGAAGGGACTGGAATTATGAGGAGTTGAGGAAAGCTTCCTATAGAAGGTGGGATTTTACTTGGGACTTAAGAGAAGTCAGGGAAGCCAAGAGGAAGGAAAACATTCCAGGCATGAGGGATAAACAGAAAAAAAAAAGCCAGGATATGAGAAATGGAGTATTGTGTTTGTGGAATAGCCAAGAGATCAGTGTCACTGGATTGAAGAGTATGTACCATGGAGCGAGGTGTAAGAAGGCTGACAAGGTTAGGAAGGGCTTTGAATGCCAACCAGATGATTTTGTATTTGACCTTGCAGATGATGGGAAGCAGCTGGAGTTTATTGAGTAAGGGGAGGTATGTGTGACATAGTAAGATCTTCACTTTTAAAAAATCACTTTGGAGGCTGAATGGAGGATGTATTAGAGTTTAGAGAGACTTGAGACTCACCAGCAGACTATCGCAAAAGTCTAGGTGTGAGGGGATGAGGGCCAGTGCTAGAGTAGGAGCGGTGTCAGAGGAGGGAAAGGGGCCTATTCAAGAGATGTTGCAAATGTCAAATTGACAGGCCTTGGCAACATAGTGGATGGGGGTGGTGGTGGTTAAGAGATAGTGAGGAAGCCAGGATGCGTCCTAGGTTTAAAGCTGACAAGACTGGGAGGATGGTGTTGCCTTCTAGAGTAATAAGGAAGAGATGGGGGTCGGGGTTTCTATTTTGGATTGAATTTAAGATTGGACATCCAGTTCAAGATGTCTGAAAGGCAACTGGAGATGTGAGATTGGAGGTCAGCAGAGAGACTGGAGCAGGATAGGTAGATTTTAGAATGGTCTGCTTAGAGATGGTCATTAAATCCATGGGAACTGATGATTTTGCCAAGTGAGTTGTAGAGATGAAGAACAGAAGAGGTCCCTGCACAGAAGCCTAAGGGACGCCTTGTTTAGAGGTCATGATCTGGGAGACAATCCAGCAAAGGAGACAGAGAAGAAGTGGTCAGATACATAGTAAGAACACTTGGAGAGAGGAGACAAGTCAAGTCAAGAAGCATTTATTAAGTCTTTCCTATGTGCCAGGCACTATACTAAATACTGGAGATAACAAAAAAAAAATAAGAGCAAAAAGAAAGACAGTCCCTACCCTCCAGCTGCTTATACTCTAGTGGGGTATGCCTGGCCTGGGCCCTTCCTCAAAATGGAGGTTCTAGGAGAGACCCACCAGTGAGAGAAGGGATCCGTGGGAGTTGAGAGAAAAGGCAGCTGAGGTATGGTGGCCAGGTGTGGATAGTAAAGCATAACTGAACTTTGTGAACTCTACATTGAAGTCAAACTGGACTGCAAACTAGCCACTAGATGTTCTTTGGACTCCATTTTCTATCTCAGTATGTTTGCACAGGCAACATCTCCCGTGATTGGAATATGCCCATCCCTTACTTCTCCGTTGTTTCTCAGCATCCTCATCTTCCTCCTAGGCTGAGCTAAGATCTCACCACCTCAAAGAAGTCTTCCCAAACCCTGCCAACTGCTACCCCTCCATTTTACTTGTATTATGCTGATTTGTATATCTCCACCAAGACAATGTAAACTTCTTGAAGGCAGGTTCATTTTAATTTTTGTCTTTGTATCTCTAGGACCTAAAATGGGGCCTTGCACAGAGTACTTGATAAATGGTTGTTGATTTGAATTTATTGGCTAGTATGATGAAATCCCCAAGGAAGAGCCCATAGGTGTTTTCCTCGAGAAGAGAATTTAATGTTGAGAACAGTCTAGTAGAATAATTAAACATGGCACTCATAGCTTAGTCATGCCCTACATATGCAGGAAAAAGTCATATATCCAAAATATGTCATAGAATATAACTATCTTACCCATCATTCCAGAGACAAATTAGATGCTTTTTAATGAGTTCAAGGATGCCTTCAATCCAAAGCCAGAAAGAAAAATTTTTATCATTTATATTTTCCTGAAATGACAAATCCATGTATTAGAAATTTTTTTTAAATCTGAAAGAGTTATTATGACAATACATTTGCATAACACTTAAAGTTTTATAAACCACTTTCCTCACAGCCACTCTATGAAGTAAGTAGACGAAATATTCTTATTCCCATTTACAGATGAATTAACTGTGACTCAGAAAAGTTCATTGACTTGTCCAGGACTACAAAGCTAGTAAGTTACCCGATTCAGGATTGCAGCCCATATACATATATGACAATATACTGCCTCTCATGGTGGACTCTCAAAGCCACACCTGAATCTAACTTGCCCTGCATAGCTGACAAAGCTCAAGAATTCTTACACGTAAAACCAGGTGTCTCTCAGAAATAGATCTTATCCATTCTGGTCTAAAGACAAAATCAACAGGAACTGTACATCTACTATTCTCAACAGTATTCAAACACCAAGTTTCTTATTCCTTTTCCACTGGTTCTACCTTCTCACCAAAGCAGACAAAAGCTATCCAAGTAGAGACTCCCCAAAGTATAAGCAAACTGATTCCTTCTCTTCAGAGAAAAAAGGGGTACTAAAGTCATTTTTGGAGAAATAAAATTAGCCACCCTTCTCTGCAAAAACATTGTAGCATATAACCTCCTGGTTTTTCCCAAACGATTAGACTCAGGAGATTACTCAATGGTAGCACGCTTCTGGCCAGAGAACAGCATAGGGCTCTTCACACAGAACTGAACAAAATATTCTTAGGGGAGAGCTCCAAGGGGAGTGAAAGAGATCTTAAGGAACTAACAGGATATTATCATTCAGCTGGAAGCTTCCTTTCGGGATTCACATTAGAATACCAAATGTGTGGGTTACACCCTGGAAACTGAAATTTTTTCCTCCAAATGATTCCTTGGGTGAAAGAAAAGTTCCAAAGAGGGTTACCATGAGAGGAAGTGAATGACTGAGACAAAGAATGAGAACAGAACCTCAGCTGCAGGATCACAATCTTTCTAACTAACTCAAACAGAGGAAGAACCTACCTTGCAGAATCTTGCCCAAGGAACAAGACCATCGGAATTGGAGAAATTGGGGCCTAAGCAAACAAACAAAATCAATGATCTCAGAAGGATATAAATAGCATTACAAAATTTTAGTCAGACTAAAGCTTTGTACACATTCTCCAAAAAATATATGGAAAAGTTTTTCTTTGAAGGATCTACAAATTTGATACCAGCCAAAAGGCAAATGGAATGAAATGAAGCAGATCATTATGCATCCTCCGCCCCTCGCTACCCCCCAAAATAACATGATGTAAAAACAAATATTCTTGTGTAATTCATGTACTTGGCTGATTTTAATAAGAGAAATGGATAGACAATGAAGAACAGAAAAATTTATTTTAAAAAGCATTTTAAGGAAGAAAAAACCATTTAGTTCACTTCTTTGTCTGATATAGTCTTTCTTTTCCTCTAATGGCTCCTACATCTCTACTTTAAAACCTGTACAACACAGGTCCCTGTGATGCCATGACCCTTGTCTTTAAATGATGGAAGGAATGTTCTGTTTATATGTTTTAGGGATTTAGAGGGGAATGGCAGAGGTAGGGGCACATGGGTGTCAAATATGCTAATACTGTGAGAATGTAGTTATGTTGGTTGGTTTTTCTGCTTTAGGTTTTTCCTTTTTAAATATTTATTACAAGGGCACACTGGGTATACTCGATATTAAAGGAAGTCTGTAAAAAATATGAAGTTATTTGCAAAAAGGCCCATACTTCTATCACTGGTTATTAACTGGGCCTCTTGGCAACTTCCTGGGAAAAACCCTAATCTCTAACCTGTAGAGTGAAACTCTCTTACCAAGAGAGTTTTCACAATCACCTTTCCTGGAGATTTTTATAAAAAGAGGTGATTGCTTTTTTCCAAATGGCTGAGATGCATCAATTGGATTATATGACATCTCAAAGTCCTTTGAAATCCTAGGACTTTACAAAATTTTTTTCTTTACCCCCCCATTCCCCATGTTGCATTTCTATCAGTTAGGAAACTTACCAAAAGTTTTTCCTTCTTCTCTATTATTATTTTTCTCCCTTTCTCTGAATGTTTTTATTACACATTATTTTCTAAGTCCCTTATAAAACTGAGAGTACATATACTCCCAAGGTAAAAATGTGTCTTCAATACTCATCTCAGATGCTGTTAGGCCTCCTATCCTCTCCCCTTACCTAATACCCCCAGAAGAGTTGCCAAAGGCATTACATTGTAGGGAATGCCTATGCTCGTGTAAAAGGCCAGGCCGATGAAAGAATAATACTTATCAGCTACAGAAACCAAAGGACAGACTTAAAATGGATTTTAAGAGGTTACTAAGACTATTCTTTTGCCTATAAACCACTCATTCCAGCATGGACAAATTGATAGAAATCACAATTCTTCCCCAAATAAGGAAAAAGGAAAACAAAAGTTTCTTGACCATTAGCAAAATAACTCCAAAGATATATATGAAGTCTACAAAATCTTGGAAGAATGGTTTATCTTAATGTAATACTGTTTATAATGAAATTCACTTGGTATATACAACTTTACACCAAGTAAACAGCTAAATTTTTCCATGACTGTAAAAGTATGGTACAGATAACTTCTGTCTCATCTGTAAAATGACGGGGCTGGACGAAATGGCTTCTGAGGTTCTTCCTAGCTCTGTATCTGTGATCCTATGTACATAAATAATAATAACCATCCTCTGCAATTGCTTTAGACCTAGGAGATGTCTATGATGGAACTCTGATGTGCTCAGTGTCGGTGGATGAGCAAACCCTTGAAAGAGTGTGGACCCAAGATTCTCTACCCGTATCTCATACTCCCTGATGTTTGATGAGCTACAGGTCTGGGAGCCATCTTACTACATGGAATGTCCAGGTCCATACTGTGAAGTAGCTTCATCCCAGTATTTTCTAGGACGATCAACTAGAAGTGCCCATCAAAACCATGGGGGACATGTATCTACTTCATGGAAAGGACTGGAGGTAAAGGTTCTGGTTCCCACCTCATGTCACACTATGAGATGTCTTTGGGATAATGTCACAGGGTAGGTGAGAATCTAAACCTCTATATGTTCACCAATAATGGATTTTCCTGTACCGTGTGGCAAGCTGCAAGATTTTACCATACTTGTCATAGGATCATAGAATCAGAGGGGGAAAGGGATCTTAGGGGTCATTGAATCCAACCTCTCATTTTACCAATGAAGAAACAAAGGCCCCTAGAGTTACTAGCCCAAGGTCACACAGGTAAGAAGTATCTGAGGCAGGATTTGCATCTAGATCTTTCTGACTCCCAGTCAGCACTCTGTACACTATACTATGTTACCTCTCAAAGGTCAAGAACATTTTGGCAGTAAAGGATATATTTAACTAAGTTTCCAGTAAGTACCATATCTAAAACTGGTGATATGTGCAAAATCAAGAGAAAATATTGATCACTTTTAAACCATATCTTTCATAAAGAGAGGGTTGCCTATCGTAATGATAATAACGAGTTACGTTTATACTGTGCTTTAGTTTTTACTTAGTGTGTTCCCCCTAACAACTCTTGTACCACAATAAGTGGAACAAGTATAATTATCTCCATTTTACAGATGGGCAAATTGAGGCCCAGAGAGGCAACCTCACTTGCCTACAATCATATGACTAGTAAATGTCTGCCAGGATTCAAAGATGTCTTCTGTTTGCAAGTCACTTTCCTTTAGGACTGCTTCTTCATCTATCGCAATTTAAATATCTAATAGGAAATTAACTTCTAAGGAAGGGAAAGAGGAAATGGAATTTTTTTTAAGAACCAAGAATCTTTTATAGATTAAAAAAAGTCCATATGTTCATACCTAGGAGTTTCTCGCCCAACATGTTCAGCTGTTCTAAATTAAGTCCTCTTTTTGTGACAGAGGAAAATTGCCAACTCAACACCTCTGAAAGTTGAGACCATTTTGCACATGGTGGGTTCAGAAAGAAGGACAAATTCTAAAGAGAAAACATAATACAAAAATCCTTAAGAACAACTGCAGAGGCATCGAAAAAGGACTAGGTGCAGGAACTCATGCCTATTAATGGGCCTAAAATTTTCAAATCCTTTTGTACAAAGTAAGTCCTACAGCAGCTCCAGAATAAAGGAGTAGATCTAATGAGCAAAGAGCAGGAGAAAGTGAAAGGAGAGAGGGAATCTTTGGATGGAATAGAAAGAAAAATAAAATAGTGCTAAAGGTTTAACTCTGGTAAAAGTTTTTGAAAAATCAAAGTTCATTTAGTAGATTTATGCTTTGCGACCAAAAATAAAGGCCACAAAGGTTTCAGGAAGCAAATTACAATCTGTTTGCATTTGTCTGTATATCCTCAGTGCTATGGATGGTCCCTGGCAGAAAGAAGGCTTTTAATAAAATCTCAATTGAATCAAATGCAATTGAATCTGAGTTTAGAAGCAAAGGAGGAAAATTACAGATCTCTTTTCCTACATTTGTCTCAGTTTTTCAAAGTTCCTCATAATCTTTGCACATTTGTCTGCATGAGTTCTATGTTTTTCACTGAAGTTTTATTTGGCCAATTAACATGATTTGATCTAAGCTAAAGCAACAAGGCCCTTTGGCTAATTTTTTATTTTAATAACTGAATATCCTCAATACCTTAGGTTCTGTTGTTAGCATGTTGTACCATAAAATGGATGCCCATCCACTGGGAAGTTGGCTTACATTGGAAATCACAACAACAGGCAGGGATGTTGTCTAAAAGAAGAAAAAGTCTTTGAGACAATCTAAATTAGAAACATTTCACCCTTATCTAGTCACAAAAATATGTTACTTGATGTGTTTGAAAGAAATACACATTTATACATATATTATTTCATACCTTTTCCCACCTAGTTTGGTCAAGAAATTTTTTATTGTTCACGTACACAAGAGAAAAACAGACAACGGCTGTGTAAGTAGGTCTCACAATCACGTTCTACAACCAACTGGATATTAGCTGAACAATGTAAGCTGTACAACCGGGTTGAGAAGACAAAAAATATATAAGAGGTGGTAAAAAGTTGAAAGGTAAATGGGGGCTGGGGAGCAAACAGCACAATGCTGGGAGAAAAATGGACAAAGTTCAGAGGCAGGGGAAGGCTTGGTTGGTGGGACCCAGTGGGAGAGGTATAACTCCCCAAAGCAGGGCAAGCTGAGCAGCTGCTTTCCACTGTTCTGCCAATGGACAGCAATCTGTCCCATAGGAATGCACAACCCCATAGTTGCTTAAAGTCAGTAAATCTAGTCTATCCTCAAGCCTTTGCAATGATGCTGAACTTTCCAAAAGACCCACAGTACAACTGTTAAAAGGAAGACTATTTTAAGATACTCACTTGAGTTTATTTAACTCAGTATTGAGGAACCTTTTTTATTTAAAGAAAAATCCTTCAACAAATGCCAGGACACAATATGAGAAATTAAAAACATTGGGAAAATATAGCTTCAATAATTCAAAGGTAAATTTAACTCCCAGTTACCTGAAGAGCTGGATTCATAAATAGTAACTCATAGCAGCACTGCTACAACCAAAAAGCAAGCAAATAACTTACTAAGGCATGGTAGTTGGAGAAATGTCCTTGAAGGAAAAAGTTGGAGATAACAATACATGGGGGAAAAACGTGGCTGACAATTACTTCTATTTTTGGTAAGTACTTGGCAGTCTTCTTGCAGAGGATGCATCACTAACTGTCCTGAGAGGGATTCATTCATGAATGGGTGAGAAGAAAGGCCACTGAGGTCCCTTCCAACTCTCACATTCTGGGATTCTATGAAATCCAAGACTTACCTCTAGATCGATTACCAAGCCAGGCTGGCATAACTGGGTCTCAAAGCTTAGGGAATGAAGCTCTTCAGTAACAATGAGAGGGCCCTAAAAAACCAGACATGGCCAGAATTATTTAAAAGTCTCAAAGGAATTAGTTCATACAACCTACACGTTTTACAAGCTGAACTAACATTTTAAGAGATAGGATAGAGGCTTAACTATAACCAGTTTCAACATAGGAAAAAAACAAAAACAAATCATGAAAAATAACTTCATCCCAAATTTTTAATCAAACATGAAAGATTGGATACTTTCTAATAATATCTCCCTGGTATACTAATTAAAAATGAATTTTTAAAATGATGAAATGATCACTACTACAGCAGTGTGGTGCTGTGGAAAGAACTATGACTCTATCTCTAGTCAGAAGATCTGGATTCAAATGCCATGTTTGATGATTACCACTAAAGAAAGTCACTTAAGCCACCGAGGCCTTTCATCTGTGAAGTTAGGGGATCCAATTATCACGTGATTTCTTAGAGGTAATTTCCAGCACTCAATATCTGATCTTATGAAATTATTGAGGAATGTGGCCATTATTTTTTCAAGCAGAGAATAGATTAGATGGACACTAAGCCCCCTTCCGATTCTGAGATAAGCTGAAAAGATACTACCATGCAACAAAACCTGGGTGTTAGGGTTTATAGAGAAAAGGAAGAAGTTGGGGGATAGAAATAGGGATTAGTTACCAAGGCAGACAGTGCACTGAGTCTATTTCCAATGAGTTTGAATAGCCATTTTGTCAGCAGGGCAACACAGACTGTCATAAACCCTTTGACCATCCACAGCTATCAGCCCTGCACTGAAAGGTCCACAGTTTTTTCTATGTGATAATTTGAGAAACAGCTCTCTAAGACTGTTGACAATATGTGTATCACAACAGTTACCCATATGCATTGGTAGAGGGGACTTCCTCACCAAGAGCTCCTTATGGGAATGAAATCATAAGTCTGGGACCCTCTACCTCCCCCCGCAAGAAAACAACTAAAACCCCCCTCTTAATGACCAACTGTTCTTTCTTTCCCAAATGGAATGATTTATTGGAAGGTACGAAATACCTCCAAACCTTGAATCTATGTAGTGACTTGTATTTCACAAAACATTTTTACATCAATTATCTTTATATCTATTATCTCACAACCACTCTTGCAATAGCTAGAGTAACCATTATTTTAGAAATGAGGAAAGTCTTACTAGACTAGGAGAATGGCCAAGACTACAAGCCACTGAACATCAATGCCAAAACTAAATCTCAGGTCTCCTGACTCCTAGATCAGTGCTCTTTCCAACACATCCCATGGTCTTCAGTATCTACAGGAAGTGCAAATGCCAATTGTCTTCTTACATATGGTCAAGAGGTGAATCAGGAAGTGGGATAGTAGGAGGGTTTATTTTCCTGCCACATAGAAAAGGCATATTGCAAAGCCATGCCTTCCCTCCCAAATTACTTTGCATTTAGTTGTATTTATTCTCTTTGTATATTATCTGTATGCATGTCCATACATATTTATTTTCTTCCCCATTAGAATGTTTTTTTTTTCTGAGTAGGGATTGTTTCATCCATTTTATTTGTGTCCCCATAAACTAGGTACAATGCCTGCTATAAAGATGTTGCTTGACAAATGCTTATTGACTAACCGATTGTAATTTCTTGATGCAAAGGGGAGAATTATGCCTCTTTCTGTACCAACTGAATATGTGAATCTTTGTATATGTTGCATTTCTGTTTGCATGATAACATATCTTTTATTTCCTTCATCTTCATAAACTCCCTGAGATAAGCAGACAGCATGGTGAAGTAGAAAGAGCACGGGACTCAGAAGACCTGAGTTTCAAGTCTCATCTCTGATATTTCCAAGCTGTGTGATCTTGGGTAAGTTACTCCACCTCTCTAGGCTTGAATTTCCTCCAATGGGAGATGAAGGTAATACAACTTTCATGAATTATCTCACAGGGTTGTTGAGAAAAGTACTTTATAAACAGCAATTCTCTATGTAAACTGAGCTCTTATTATTATCCCCAGTTTACAAATGGAAAAACTAAGGGAAACAAGACACCCATGTCCCATGTAAGGTCAAGGCAGTTGAATTCACAGTCCTTTGTTCTTAGACTTGGTGGTATCCTGATAACTATGTCCAAAGATATAGAACATTCAAATCTACTACCTCTTCAGCTATAAGAGCCCAAATCACACTGATGGTGCTTCAGTGGATAGATAATTTCATTGATGTAGATACTATCTACGGTGCTGTGAACTATGCCTTCTCATCCTGTGCAGTTTTTGTCCATGTCTTCCCATAAATTGTCCAGAGTGGATATCCACAATGGACTAGATGCCCTTTGTGGATTTTGTCATCATTCGCTCTTGCCACTTGAGTAGACCAACTGCCATCGAGATGATATTCCTGTAAAATGCCTTCTATACCATTTCTGCAATGCAAGTCATCCCTGGTGATATCTTGAAGCCAACATGCTTATTATGCATCTCTCTGTGGCCCTCTGGTTACCCACAACTTGATTACTTTGGAGTTTAGCATATCCCATGATTCATAGCCATATAACATCAATAAATGAATAATGGTATTAAAAAAAGATGGATGGACTTTTGAGTTAGAGAGCAGCTTAGGAGGACAGAAAGAACTGTGTAAATCTCCCTCTCCTCCTACTGTCCAAATTTAGCCCATTGTTATCCTCCTATTCAATTTTTAGACTGGCTCATTATCCATCTACAAGGATTGTCAAAGATTATATTTACTAGCAGGTAAACTCAATTGGCTATGCAGCCAACTGCAATATCATAGTCTAGACAGTAGTCATTCTTCATCCGTTGAGCTTAACCTTTTCTGAGTAGACGTTCAGGAGTTCAGTGGGCAAGAGTGGGGTGGGGGTGCTACTTCAGCACTATGTCATCCACAAACAAAATCGTCTAGAAGATATCCTCACTTATAGAGAATCCTTATTCCATTTAGACTTTAAGGATAGCCTCTCTGACAAGGCCAAAATTTTTGTCAAGTAAAGGTCGTCTTGCTTATGGTTCATTTAAAGCTGATCACCAGAGCATCATTGAACAAAAACATCTCTGTGGTTGTGTACATCAAGGAATCTTATATAATCTTAAAATGTTCACGAAAGACTTTTTGTTAAAATGACAGCCTTCAAGGTGGTGTCTCGATCGCTGTTTAAAGCTTTTTGTTTTAACATCAACAAACGATGAACACAGCAGGATCTTGTTTTTTCCCAACCACTGTAATCATGTCACTGGATTGATAAAAAATTGTTTGTAAAAGCCAATCTCTTCCTGTCTCTTCTTTTTCATCCAAAGAATTTTGTGTGCATATATATTATTCTCATGAAGGTTTTGTAGAGAGAAGAGTAAGGATGTGGATTATCAGTCAACAAGCATTTATGAAATGCCTACAATGTGCCAGATAGTGGACTAGGTGCTGGAAATACAAGTATAATAAATGAAACAATTCTTCTTTGTAGGAGCTTAAATTCCAAATGGGAAATATCAAAGCCATATATAAGTGTGTGCACACACATGTATATATTATACGCACATGTGTGTAACATATATGTAATATATGCATATATCCTCTATAACAAGGTCTGTCATATTACATCTATTTATGTCACACTACATACATATATAGTGTGTATCTACATATGTATATGCTTGTGTACATATATGTGTATATATATGTAGATATATGTATGCGTGTGTATATGTGTGTCTATCTATATGGAGACAGAGAGAGAGAGAGAGAGAGAGAGAGAGAGAGAGAGAGAGAGAGAGAGCACGAGCAAACAGATGAATAAGAGTTAGGGAACAAACGGCTGGGGAGATCATGAAAGGTATCATGTAGGAGGTGGTGCTTTCTCTTACCTTGAAGGAAGAGAAGGATTCTGTGAGGCCAAGGTGTTCTAAGCTTGGGGGACAGCCATTACAGAGGTACAGAGGCAGGAGACATGGTGGAAGGAGTGTTGGGTAGGAGGAATAGAAAGAAGGCTAGTTTGAGTGGAGAGCAGAGGGCAGGAGGTGAGATATGATACAATGGAGTGTTGTACAATGAAACTGGAAAGATCAGTGGGTCCAGGTTTGGAAGGGTTTCAAAAGCTAAACAAAGTTTATATATTTTAACCTAGAGGCAATAGGGATCCCTTGGAGTTTATTACGTAGGACAGTGACACGGTCAGATCTGTGCTTAAGGAAAATCATTTTGACATCAATGTAAAGGATGGACTAAAATGTGGCAATACTTGAGGAAGGAGACCAGTTAGGAGGCTGTGAAATAATCTAGCCAATGATGATGAAGGCCACTAAGCAGATAGTTTGGAGAGAAGGTGTCTGATGTGAGAGATATGAAGGCAAAACATTAAGTCTTGGCAAGCAATTGGAAATATGTGATGAGGGAGAGGGAGGTTGATAGACATGATGGAAAAACAAGAAATTTCTCTCACCTCATTAGTTCTGGTGCCTGCATTTTTCTGTTCTTTCAGTTGCTGTGAAATAAACAAAAAATCCTCAGTATATATCATGGTAACTTTTATTTTTTAAATTAACTATAAACAAAAGAGGAAAAAGAAACAATCATACAGAAGAAAATTACAAGAGAGATAAATGCTGCCATCTTGATTTAATAGTGTAATAGATATAAAATAATCATATTGCATTTTAATCTAAAGAACTATAAACTCCTTTTCTGAACTTAAAGCTCTTTGAGGGTAGGGACCATGCCCCATTTATCTTTAAATATCCCCAACATCTAGCACAGTCCATTACACATGAAAGGTGTTGAATAAACGATAGTTGAATAATGAATGAATGAATTACTACACCTGTCTAACAGAGTAATATCATGTCAAATACCATGGGATAAGTACTAGGATAAAGAGTTTCTTTCTTTTCTCTTTCTGAGCAAATTTGTTCTGGTTTGGCTGCAGAAATTCCATACCATGTCATTCCTGGCCTAGAGGACTTTTTGTCACCCTTCTCCCTGTAGATTAATTCCACTCTAAGATAGGCCCATGAGTATTAGACAAAATTTGCATTATCTTTGTAATGGATCTAGCCCCTGGGATTATACTAGAACTGATCTGCTACCCCAGAATTGTGATAACCCAGGAATAAGCTAGACCTCCCAAATATGCCTGTCCCTAAGCCAGCCTGTCATAGGTCCCCCTTGTCCTCATTTATTTTCAGCTATAAAATGAGGAGATTGAATTAGATGGTCTCTTGGGCCCCTTCCAATTCTGAATCCTAAAGTTTTGTTTTGTTTTTTCATCTTATTAAAAAAAACAATGAAAAGAGATCTGTATTGAGGTCATCTAACACCACACTTTGTGTTGTCTGGTAGGCTTGTTGTTTTACCAATATTTAATTACAAAAAATAACACATTTTAGTTCCTCATAAGCTCCTTGAAGGCAGATGTAATTCTGATTCTATTTCTTTTGGCCCCATTTCTTTGGTATATTCCCCAATAATTCCCCCAAAGCTACTTTAATATGGTTCCATTTACAATAGGCACTCAATAAAGGCAGGCTTGACTGCCTTGCAATTTAATGTTGACTTTAATGAAACTACAGGCAAGGAGACGCTGACTGCTACATTAAAAATCAGCATGCAAGTGTGTAAATTAGATAGATTTGTTCCTAGCCCAGTTTATGCCAAGGAGTATATTATAACCCCTATCTTCATGGAGACAAGGAAAAGTTAACAAATGTAATGCTGGGTTTCACTGAACATGATATCCGATGAGTTAGTTAAAGAGAAAAGTTAAAAGGTTGGAATAGAGAAAGTCTGGGAGAAAAGTGGTCAGAGCAATCCCTTCAGAAAGGGTTTTGGTTCAGTTTAACTTGCAGGACCTTTGTTTTCTCATCAATGAAAGGAGCGGGGGCGGGGGAAAGGAGAGTTGGACTTTAAAATTGTTAATATCCTTGTCAATTTAAAAAGACTATGATTTTACATAAATAACTTTAAAAAGACGATGTGGTGTAGCAGAGAGAGTGGTCTTCTGAGTCACACAGACCTGGATGAGCTCAAATCCTGCCTCTGACACGAACTGTTTGTTTGACCCTGGGCAAGTCATGCAACTTTTCAACATCCCAATACAGAGATGGCACTAATCTGCATGGGTGGAGGTCTTCACAAGGAGCCCTCCAGACCAATGAAATCATACGTCTGGCTAAATAAAAAAAAAGAAAGCCACAAACTTACAGCAAAATATTTTTTAACTTAAATATGTTTGATACAACTTAGCGTCATGATTGGGATCAAGCAAATTTAACTGGCCTTTTTAAAAATAAATGTGTTTCTGTATAAAGTAGTAAAATTTCCTCTCAAGAAGGAATCCTAGCACTCATTATGCACAAGACCCGATTTTAAGTGCTATTGGAAATAGAAAGGCACACAAGGCACGTCTATTGCCTTTAAAGAGTCTAATAACGAGTAGGCGAGGTGACAAGTACGTGAATTTGTCCAGTCGTTTCAGTCATGTCTGATTCTCCGTGACGCTGATTGGGATTTTCTTGGCAAAGATACCGGAGTGATTCACCATTTCTTTCTCCAGATCATTTTACAGACGAAGAAACTGAGGCATATAGGGTTAAGTGACTTGTCCAGGGTCACACAGCTAATAAGTGCCTGAGTACATGAATAATTAGTTAGCATCATGTAATTAGTTCAATAAGAAAGGTACAACCTAAAGTGTTATAGAGTTCAGAAAAGGGAAATCTTTCCTGGATTGGAGGAAAAGAGATGACTTCTTGGAGAGGACAGGACTTAACCTGGGCCTTGAAGTTTTGAAAGTGAATTTTGGGAAAACATATCTGCCTCCATCTCGTTCCCTATCAGCCTGTTTGCTGTACATGATTCCTCATAATCTGAAAGAACAGCTGTAGCAGCTGATTCCTTCAGTGTCTTCTTTCCTCCTGTCAGTGCAAAATGACTTAGATGCTGAAGGTCCATGGAACATCTTCTTCCCTTGTCTGATCTGAAGGGCAGTTAAAACAAGCTATACTAAGAAGACAACTCCCTTATCTATTTCCTACAGTAAATGATATATATTTTCCTTTAACAAGCGTACTATTTTTTTCTTTGCGTGGCTGCCTGCATTTTAATTAACAGCTATCTTTTTTCCTTTGTTTCATCTAATGTATAAATATTGCTTGTTGAATTGTGAATGATGCAATCCCCATTAACTGCTGGTGGAGAATGTGATGCTCTTGAGTGTCATAAAGCCTGTCTCTTGATTGGCTTCAACTAGTCAAATTGATAAGAAAATTCATGCAATGAAATGATGGGTATAATTTGATAAAACACAGAGGAGGAATTTCATGCAAAGGAAACAGCATAAGCCAAGGCCCAGAACTGAGACAATGGCAAGGTATGTAGCTTAATCTGGCTTGAACATTCGGTATAGGTAGAGAAAGGAGGGGCAATCGGTCTAAACATTTTTATGATTCGGTTTGGTTTGTAGGACTTTTGTTTTTTCATCAGTAAAGGAGCAGGGTGGGAGGAGGTATTGGACTTAAAAACTGTTAATATCCTTGCCAATTTGAAAAGACTATGATTTTACTCAAATAACTTTATTGTTTTTGCTTTTGTTAGGGCAATTGGGGTTAAGTGACTTGCCCAAGGTCATACAGCTAGTACATTTCAAGTGTCTGAGGCTGGATTTGAACTCAGTTCCTCCTGACTCCAGGGCCGGTGCTCTACTCACTGTGCCACCTAGCTGCCCCTACGTAAATAACTTTTAAAAGATGATATGGTGTAGTAGAGGGAGGCGGCTCTGAGTCAGACTGACCTGGGTGAGATCAAGCCCAGAACCACTAAACATTTTTAAGTGAGCAATGACATGAACAGAGACATGCTTTAGGAAGGTTAATCTCACCCTGTATGTAGGATAAATTGAAAGGGCAAGATTAAAGGTAGGGTTGCTTAAATATTCCAGATGTGAAGTAATAATGGCCTAATGGGAAAGAAAGGGAAAATATTAGATACATTTTAAAGGAAAAATTGGCAATATTTGATTAGGAAGGTGAATGAGACAAAATGACTTGGGGCTCTCAAGCACAGATGATACTACCATTAACAAAAGCAGGAAAGGAGGTAAACTTTGTATACATTTTGCCTTTAATTTTCTATGTACACGTTTCTCCTTAAGAATGTAAGTTCCTTGGGGGCAAAGGGTGCTTTGTTTTTGTCTTGGTATCTCCCTCATGTCTGGCATAGCCCCTGGCAGATACAAGATTACTGGATTGATGTCACAAGTAGAAAGAAGAGAAGGAATAGCAGCCTTGGAAGAACTCCCAGATAGGATGCAGAAGAAAGAGGGAAAGTGAGGGAAGGACACAGAGAGGTCAAGAATGAGAGGCGCTAATATAGTTAGGTATCGTGGAAGATGAGGGGCATATTTCAAGAAGGATGGCATGGCCAATAGTATTAAGTGAGGCACGAGTCAAAGAGGATGGGAAACATCCAACCTAGCGCATTAGGAGGTTCTGAGTCGACTTCAGACAACAGTTTTAGTAGCATTCTGGAGGCAGAAGCCAAATTACAAGGGGCAATGATGTGGTGTAGTAGAGGGGGGCGGATAGTGAGTAGATAATGAGAAAATTACAACCCTAAGCATGAGCTGCTTACTTGTAGATACTTCGAACTCTGCACTTCCCTCCTGCTTTACTAAAAGTAAATTTTACTGCTTCCTAAATGTCTGACTGAGTACATGATGTGGTAGGTAAAGGGAGAATTAAGGGGAAAGGCCTTGTTCTTGTAGTCATTATCTAAGGAAGAAGGAAATTATAATGCCTTGGATAGTAGGACAGCAGGAGGCAGCCTGAGATACTGGATAGAGTAGACTTGGAATCAGTGATATCTGGGTTTGAATCCCATCTCTAACGCTTACTACCTGTATAGCCTTGGGTAAGTCATTTCAAATCTTCCTCATCTCAGGTTCTCCATCTACGAAATGGGGATAAATAATAACGCCTATCTCATAGGGTTGTTGTGGGGATCAAATGAGAAAAAAATATGTATGCATATATATTGCTTTGCAAAGCTTATAATGGTAAATAAATGTTAACTATTCTTAATTATGATTATGAAGGTGGAGACAGTATTCAGAGATCTGTTGTTTTTGTTGCTGTTCAGTTGTGTCTGACTCTTGCTGTTTTCTTGACAAAGATACTAGAGTGGTTGGTCATTTCCTTCTCCAGTTCATTTTATAGAAGAGGAAACTGAGGTAAACAGGGTTAAGTGACTTGCCCAGGGTCACACAGCTAGTAAGTGTCTGAGGCCAGATTTGAACTCAAGAAGATGAGTCTTCCTGACTCCAGGACCAGCACTCTCTCCTTTGTGTCATTTAGCCCTGTTGAGAGGTTATCAGAAAGCAAATTCAGGAGTTGCCCTGCCCAATTTTTTTTCCCTCACAAAGTGTTATTCATTTTGCTTTAAGATAAACAAAGGAAAAAATGTAGAAAAGAATTTAAAAGTAATCTCCCTACCAGATGCCGAAATTCTGCTGCTAAGCTTCCATTAGTAGATTCCTCCATGTTCATTACTTTTGTGTTTGTCCCCAAAATGTTGAATTTCCTAAACCTATAAAGAAGAAGTTAGAAAGATCTGTGAGGCTTAAAATGACAAAAAAGAAACAGTGAAATCTGGCAAAAAGTGTTTCGCCTACCCCTTTACTGTAGTCTTCTCATTCACATCTCTGTAAAAGAAAATCAGATAGATACCTTAAGCTAAAAAAACAAGCTTCACAAAATAGCTTAGCCAATAGAAATTTGTGCACACATGTAAATGAGAGCTAGATCCAAAGAAACTTTACACGTAACTCCTTTGTGACCTAGAGAATATTCCAGTATAATCTTACTAGGATTTTCCCAATTTTACTCTTCAAAGGCCTCAGACAGTGGGGGCATGTTCAGGGGACAAAGAAAATAAGATTGTGATTCTTATCACACTCTCATTTATAATTTCCTAAACTAGAACTCTTTCAGTTGCCAAAAATGTGACTAAATATATCCTGGGAATAAATGATGTGTCTATTTTTCCTGAGTAATCAAATTCCAGTGTAAGCCTAACATTGTGGGCATAAAGTGCAATGGGCCTGTTCTGTCTAAGCCACCTTAGAGTCACCTCATCTCTACGTTACTCTTATCCAAAGTCAAGTACTATAGAACAATTCTAAGGCTGGATTTTTGGAGGGTCTAGGACCACCAAGGTCACCCTAAACTGATGTAGTCTTGGGGGTATGTTTATCCTTGGCCTCAAGAATTGAAGCTGCCTCAATCTCTTCTTGTCTTAAAAGGGCAAAAGACCACCCTCTGGGGATGGTTAGGAATTAAGCTGGTTTACAGGAGGGACTAAGCTTTCTTTTGTGCAATGTTCAATTATTCTTA
The DNA here is from genome assembly GCA_028646595.1 of Phalanger gymnotis. Taxonomy (NCBI): domain Eukaryota; kingdom Metazoa; phylum Chordata; class Mammalia; order Diprotodontia; family Phalangeridae; genus Phalanger; species Phalanger gymnotis. The sequence goes on along the minus strand of CM053622.1, from coordinate 612,928,065 downwards.
TTGAGAGGTTACAAATTATTCTTTATTGAGAGGTTACAAAGGTAGTTATATTTACATTAATGGGCTTAGAAGTCAATTCAAATAACCAATGAAAAACCTATATATTTAACTCTGCCTGAATTATGAGTCTCAGCTCCTATGCGTATGAAGACTGTGCCCAACAACTATATACATCTATATATGTATGCATATACGTGTATGTATATGTATATATGTATGTATATGTGTTTGTATATGTATGTGTATGTGTGTATATAGGTATATGTATGTATGTGTATATATGCAGATATATAGAGAGGTATGTGTGTATACATATATACACATATACATATACATATACACATACACATATAATACATACATACTTACACATATACATATATATATACGTATCAAAATGATGCATTTTCATTTTCGATGTATGTAAGGAACTGAAGCTCCCAAACTGTTGTACATACTGTTGTGATTAGCAGATTCCTTATTTTTATTATTATTATATTAATTATATATTTTACTTTAAGTGTATCAAGGAAATTTTAAAAGATGACGTACTTATCAAATAAGACTTTCACTTTCAAATTATAATTCAGTTCCTGTAATCTCACCAGCAATCTGGAAAGAAAAGGGGAAAAAAATACATGGAATGTTAGTTTCTCCCAATTCCCTGCCTTTGTACTAGCTGCTCCGATGCCCAACGCACTATCCTTCCCAATCTCTAACTCTTAATTTCTCTATAGAGGAATTTCCTTTAGGACCCAGATTAAGTGTTACCTCCACTATTCCTGGTTGCCCCAGACGCCTGCATATCCCCTCTAAGTTCAACTTCTATCTACATTGCATTTATTTTGTAGGATATGATTTATGTTTTGGCTTATATATTCTGCCTCCCTTTTCAAAGTGGAAGCTCCTTGAGGGCAGGGACTCTCTTTTTCTTAATTGTATCCCCAGCCCTTAGCACAGTGATAAGTACACATAGTAGGAGCTTAAAAAAATGTCTATTGGATGTTGAAAAATAAGACTATAAGTTCCTCAAAAACAAGGATAATGTTATTTGTTATCTTTGTATTTCTGGAGTTTTGCACAGAAACTTGTACCTAGGAGTTGCTTAATAAAGTAAATGACTACATCATCCAAGGAACATCTCTTATTAAAATAAGAATCTCTGAACCAACCTTACTAAAAATGATAGCACAATAAACATTAGAAATTTAGCTTTGTGGGAAGACTCTCCTGGATTCTGAATGAATCTGAAGACCAAAAAATCAGTTGGGGAATGCCTAAACAAGTCGTGGTATATTATTGTGATGGAATACTATTGTTATATAAGAAATGATGAGCTCAATAAACATGGATAGACTTGCCTGAAATAACGAAGAGGAAATGAATAGGATCAAGAGAAGATTGTATACAGTAACAATATTGTTTTAACGACAACTTTGAGTGACTAAGTCATTTTGACTATTATAAACACACAAATTAACTACAAAGGACATATGAAGGAAGGTGCTATCTGCATCCAGAGAAAGAACTGATAAATAGAAGTCGTTATAGAATGATTTTATACACACGCACACATATATATGTGTAATATGTATACTACATATAATATATACACATATATATTCGTGTATAAAGGTAGCCATCTCTAGGGGCGAAGGAAAGAAAAAAGGAAAAAAAGAAAGTTACATCATAACTTTATTATATATTTAAAAAGAATAGCAAGTTGAACATAACAGATTTGCAGTTTCATGTACAATCATCTTTTTTTTCTATTCTATTATGGAAATGCTTGTTTTATTTCTTAAGTTCAGAATAAAATAAATAAAATTTTAAAAAAGACCAAACAGAGCTAAGAAAGCATGTGGGAGGTAGTATGGTCTAGTACAAAAATTACTGGGCTAAGAGTCAACAGATGTTACATTGCTCTAAGGATAAAAAGTCTCAACAGCTGTGAGAAAAAAAGGATCAAAGTCTGATCTTCCCACATGCCACTAAGAATCCTTTATGGTGGCCTCCTCTATGACTTAGTCTCAGCTCTGTCATTAATTACTTGCATGATCTTGGGAAAGAGACAGTCTCTCTGGATCTCAAATTTGTCATCTGTCACACGAGGGGATTGGACTAGATGACCTCTCAGCCACTTGTTATTATTCTATGATTCTAAGGGCAGAGTAGAGTCCTTCTTAAAGGTCACACATATCATCCTTTCAATTGGGTTATAATGACTCAGTCTCAAGAGACCCTTTATCCAGAATGACCCCATAAATCATGATATAGTAGAGGGGTCTAAGGGACTCAAGAGACCCTTTATCCAGAATGACCCCATAAATCATGATATAGTAGAGGGGTCTAAGGGACTCGAGGAAGCTGACTGACAAAATTAATAGAAAAAAGTAATGCATTATTCCTTTCCCCCAAAGCACTGAGTGCGATAGCTTTGAAAACAGAATGTCAGAACCACAAAGTAAGAAGTAAGAAGATTATGGAGTTAGGTTCATTATTACCTAAGTTTCACAGTGAATTGCACTCCAGTCTTCAGGACTAACGGCCTCTGTGGATGAGTAGGCATACATGGCTGTCTTTCTACTACAAATGAGCTGCAATGACCAAGTAAAGCGAAGACAAATTATCATACAGTCTATTTGATGCAGGGAATATATGATTTTCCTATCAGGAAAAACTATGAAAAAGCAATGGTTAAAATGGCTCCTACAGTTTCGGTCACTTTCAGGGACTTGTTTCTACAAGTTCGAAATGCAAGAAAAGCAAAAGCCTAACCCAAGCCAGCAAAACAGAAGGAGAATGATGAAAGGAGAAATTTTTTCAAGACAAAATTCTTGTCATCTACTTGCTACAAGTTTTCTTAAAACATTATATAACTCCAATTGGAATTCACTCATTGAAATATGTTGGTCTAATTTCCAATAGGTGAAATGCTCATATATTAACACCAGCCATGGCATGCTAAGAAAACATTTTAATATCAGATTAGCCCAAGAAAAATGATGGCTGACATAAACTGCTCTTTTTTTCTTGGGTTGAACTAATACTTTCAACTACCAAGAGCTCCTAAATTATAATAAATTTTGTTATTAGTTAAAATAACAACTGCAAAAAATTAGGCAAATATTGCCCCCCAAGTGAGTAGTTACCACTGAATTAGCTGCTTGAAAAGATTCAAAGTTCGGTCACATAAAATGTCTTTGTTTTTGGGAATAGGATCCAGGTCATAGGTATATTTCTGTTCCAGTTCCTCAAGTTTTTTAAGCTGCTGGCGAGCTTGTTGAAGACTTTCAGCAATGATGGTAAACCTAAAAGGAGACATACCATGGATTTCAGAATGACAGTTTTCATAGCAAAATGATCAAAGCTAAACACAATTTTCTATAAATCAGTGACACCAACAATGTAATTATTGAGCATAACCACTATCCTAAGCATTGTAGAGAATTAAGAAAATTGTACAACATGGTTCCTTCCCTCAGCAATTAATAGTTCCTGAGGAATGCCTACTCCTTGGAAGAAGAGTAAGCTAGTAAACAAAGCACCATAATGAGGTAAGTCAGACTTCACAGAGCAAATAAATCTAAACAAATCTAAAGCAGGCATTAAGAAGGTGTGGCTAGCCATAGTCCAATAGGGAAAGATAGTCAGCATGGAGTAGATCAGGGACAATGCTAAGAAGGGAGCAACAGTACACAGAGACAGAATGGCACCAGCTTCCCACAATGCCACCAGCGGTGAAAGTTTTCTTTTGACATTGGTACAATGGCCTAACCTCATTTTGCTTGGTATACATGGCTACGAGTCTGGACAATGGGAATAACAAATGCCAAGGGATTAGCAGCAGTATTCTACAAAGCAGCAGCTAACTAAATACTAATTTTTTTCACAAAGAACTTAAGTGCGGAAAAAGCCCATTGCAGGCTGGAATTCCTGGGGAAGGTAGGCTTAAAGGAGGTGACAATAGCTCACATGTATATAACATTTTAAAGTTCGCAAGGTTTGCATAAGTTATCTCATTTGAGCCTCATGACACCACTGTGAGGCAGGTGCTATCATCATCCCTATTTTATGATGAGGAAACTGAGGCTGATGAGGGTTAAATGATTTGCCTAAGATTATACAACTAAGAAGAGTCTGAGGCAGAATTTGAATTCAGATCTTTCTGATTCTAAGTCAAGCATTCTATCCACTGCACTACTTGGATAGTCTGGAAGACTAAAATTAGGAGAGATGAAAAAGAAGAAGGAGAAGATTTGTTACTGTTCAGTCATTTAATTATGTCTGACTCCTCGTGACCCAGTGGACCACAGCATGCCAGTGGTGCCCATGAGATTTTCTTGGCACAGTTATTGGAATGGCTCGCCATTTCCTTCTCCAGCAGATTAAGGCAAATGGAGGTTAAGTGACTTGCCCAGGATCACATGGCTAGTAAGTATCTTAGGCTAAATTTGAACTCAGGTCTTCCTGTCTCTAGCAATCTATCCACTGAGCCACCTAGCCATCAAAGAGAACTGGCAAGTTACTGCCAGAACTGGAGTTCCTGGCAAGGAAAACGATCAAAAGTTTGAAAGTGGAATCTAATGCAGTGTGTGTAGAAGACTGCAATATATTCTAGGAAGCAATGGGAAAATAATAGCAGAGGTAGAGAGGATGGCGCAAACTTGCAAAAGGTCTTGAAAGCCAAGCCGAAGAATTTAGCCTTGGCACAGTAGAACATAGGTGGTGATTGCAGGCTTTTGAGGAGATAGAATGATAATGGCATGGAATTGGATCTGTGATCTCAGTGATACAGGGAACTCCCAATGAGGATACTTTCAATAATAATCATGATGACAACAATAATAGTGCTTCCTAAAGTCCAGCCTATCATCTGTGTTGTAAGGAGGTGGACAGCATCAAATTAAAAGCATGGAAACACCTGGGAAGACTTATTTGGACTGATGCGAGGTGAACTGAGCAGAGTCAGGAGATCATTATATGCAGTAACAGCAACATTATATGATGATGAACCCTCGGTAATACAGTGATCTGAGATAACTCAGAAGGATTCATGATGAAAAATGCTATCCACCCCCAGAGAAAGGGCTGATGGAGTCTGAACGCAGATTGAAGTATACTTTTTTAAACCTTTTTTTCTTGGGTTTTTTTGTAGGTCTGTTTTCTTTTGCAACATGGCTAATTTGGAAATATGTTTTACATAACTGAATTTAAGTGCTTGCCTTCTCAAGGAGAGGGGAAAGGAGGGAATTTGGAACTCAAAAATTATTTTAAAAGAATGTTAAAACTGTCTTTACATATAATTCAGGGGAAAAATTTTTTAACAAAAAATTAAGAGCATGCCAGGCTGAGTGAGGTATTTCAGTAACACTGTGTCCCAAAGCCTCTATAGCAGCTGTGACCATCTGGGAGGCACCCTGAAATGCCGACTAATTGGGCTTTGGCAGTAACATGATTGGGTTAGCACACTGGCCAGTGCGATGATGAAACTGTTCTCATGAGTGCAGGAAATAGATGGGGTGGCATACAGGATGTTCCTGCTCAAGACTGTCACGATGATTAGGCTGACTTAAAGGACAGTCTCATGAGCAGGAATCCTTTGTGTTCTGGTATCACAAGACTGCAAAATAAACTGGAACAAATTAGAAATATCAATACCCTACCTGCCAGAAATGCTTTAGTACACATGACACTGACCACTAAAGCAGGCAAAGCCTACATTGTCCAGAAAACATGAACTGTTTCATTAGGGGCTACTACTGGTTCATTAAAAACAAAACCAAAACAAAACTGGAAACAGATTTCACCACTTCTATCCAAGGGCTTCATGTCCTTATTATACTACTTTTACCTTCTGGAATTCTGCCAGGATTAGACATTAAATTCACTAGCCTACTATTTACAGATTCCATTCTCTTCCTTTTTTTGAAAATCAGGATAACATTTTGATGCTAAACCTTAAGGAAAAGATAATACCTCAGTTTTAGAACAATGTGTTTGTTTTAATACAGAAATGTGACTGATTGACTTTCAGAGGCTATGATGAAGGAAAACGTATTTTCCTAGTGTGTCCCTCTTATTGCTCTTTTAGTACAACCTCTTGGTGTGTCTTGCCAAATGCTCCAATACGGGGTGTAGTACACCCTTGACTTACAATGGGAGAAAATTTCAAAGGTGATAAATATGGAAACTGCCAACCAAAATTCACTATGAGTTCCCGAAACAAAGATGCAATGATTTTAAATGTGAACGTTTTCAGGATATGAAGAATCATATAGGGGAAAAGTCCCAAGTCGAAAGTTCAACAGCATCCATGAAGATGATTCAAATGTTGAACGAGAACTCTGTATGCTTATTATGCTGAGGTTAGGTTCTATATCTTACCAGTTCTGTAACTGATCCAAGCAAGCATTGGGAGGCCCTCCAATACATGCACACTGCTGTCTTTGCTTCCACTCCACCAGTTCTTCATTAAGCAAAACATTCTGAGTAACCTCTGTCATGTTCAAGAGATCTATTATTTTCTGCACAACTTCCTAATGAGCAAGAGACATAGAAAGTAGAATCAATTAAGTTTTATTTGTCAGTTATTGTGGCTTTTATTAATAATTCACATTTACGTAAACCTTTGTGGTATGTTAATGTGATGTAATCCTATTGGATTGTAAAAAATGAGCAACAAAAAGATGATTTCAAAGAGACATGGGAAAATTTGTGTGAACCGTTGCAGAGTGAAGTGAAAAAACCAGAAGGACGATCTATAGTGTAACACCCAAATTATAAACATGAACAATTTTGAGAGACTTAAGAGCTCTAATCACCTAAGTAATAAACCATGATTCTAGAGGACTGATAAAAGAGAGACAGAGATATATGCAGAAGAATACATTTTTGTATGTGACTAGTATGGAAACTTTTCTTCCCTCTTTTCTTCCTTCCTTCCTTCCTTTTTTCTTTCTCTCCCTATTTCTTCCTTTCCTTCTTTCTCTCCTTTCTCTCTCCCACTTTTTCTCCCTCCCTCCCTCATAAACTCTCTCCCTGACTTCCTCTTTTCCTGTCTTCCTCCCTCCCTCCAACTCTCCTTCCTTCCTCTCTTCTTTCCTTTTCAGTTCATAGAAAAGGTGAGAAGGAGAAAAATTTTTTAATAATTAACAAAATAAAATAATAAAAATTGTAAAGTGCTATTCATATGTTATAATTTTCTAAGCTACTCAGTAATTCCTCTAGCCTCAAAAATATAGATCTAAGTTAACTGCCTACAAAAATAACTTTTCCTTAATTTTAGCCTCAAAACATCTATTATTCACATTCAGTCATTTTAAAACAAAAGGTTGCCTTAAACAGAGGAAAAATTACCTTTCTCTTCTGATCCAGCATTAAGTACATCTTTTGGATTAACATCTTTTCCTGCTTATTTTCATTTGGTGCCGCACCAGCATGTTCATGCTCTACAGATTAAAATTATACCGATAATTATAAGCATGCAATAAAGTCTTTCATTAAATTAGTAAGAGTATGATAAATGTAAATAAAAGGTCTAAATTGCTCTCCAATCCACGGCTTCCAAAGATTAGTCTTCCTTTTAAAAGTTGAGCAGGAAAATTTTTAAAGTATAAAAATGGGACTTTTGCTTCCATAGCCAAATATACTTATTTTCAGAGTAATTCCTTTGATATCCTGAAATGAAAGTGTTCTCTTCTGATAGACTACATAAATCAGGAATAGATGAACATTTTAGATGGTACATTGGAACCAACAAATAGAATAATTACTAAATTGGAAAAGAACAATTGTAAAGATCAAGTCTGTATAACAAGTGAAATTAATAGTGTGTCAACATTGATGGGCTGGGATAAAAATGAGGGATAAGAATTATTCTGTTTGAAGTTGTGGTATATGAATGTAATAGAATACTATTGTGCTATAAGAAATGATGAGCAGGCAGACTTCAGAAAAACCTAGAAAGACTTATATGATTTGATGCTGAGTGAAGTGAGCAGAACCAGGAGAACATTGTACACAGTAACAGCCACAGTGTTTGATGACTGATTTTGATAGACTTAGTCCTTTTTCAGCAATTCAAGGATTTAAACAATTCCAAAGGACACATGATAGAAAATACCATCCACATCCAGAGAAAGAAATATGGAGTTGGAATGCAGAGTGAAGCAGACTATTTTATTTTTTGTTTTGTTTTGTTTTTCTTTCTCATGATTTCTCCCATTCATTATAATTCTTCTATGCAACATGACTAATGTGAAAATGTGTTTAATAGGAATGTGTGTGTAGAGCCCATACCAGATTGCAATCTATCTTGGGGAGAAAGGCGGGAGGGAGGGAGAGAAAATCTAAAACTTATGGAAATGAAAGGTGAAAAATAAAAAAAAAAATTTTAAAAAGAATTATTCTGTTTGACTCCAGAGGGCAGGACCAGGAACAGCGGGTGAAAGCAGGCAAGAAGCATATTCGAACTGGAAAGAGAGTAAAATGCCTTCAAATTTAGGGCCATCCAAGAATGAAATGGGCTGCCTTAGGAGGAAGTGAGTCACCGCTCATTAAAGGCTTCTACAAAAACTTTTAGATAACTGGTCAGAGGTTTAGCAGCAAAGATTCTTGTTTATAGGGCTGATGTTTCTGAGATTTTGTGATTTAGTGAATCTAACCAACTATAGTATATGGACTGTTGTTTTACCCCAAATCAAGCATGCTGGCTTTATCCTCTCATGCATAATTAGTTCCTAAGGGTGCAGAAGTATCTGATATGTCATTCCACATTTGAGTTGTTTTCATTTGCTATCATTTTTTTAGAAGCAACAGAGTGAAGGGGCACCAAAAACATAAGAGAAAAATGTTTATTAAATTATGCACAGGGAGTAGAATTATATTTGCAAAGTTCTTTAGTCTTCAGGAAGAAAGAATACAGTGAAAATATGAAAATATGAACAATAAAATTATGAGTACATTAAAAAAACACTCATGCCTCTAAGTTTGATTGTGTGTGACTAGGACAATTTCTAATTGAACAAATGAGCAAATCATTCTGAATAATCACTCTTACCTCTGTTAATAAGGGTTTTGCATTTAAAGTCGTGTTCATCTTGTAAATCTTCTAGCATCTTTATCTCTTGTTCTATGTCCTACAATTAGGATATAGTATTTATTTAATCTGGTACTGGAAACACAGTTAACCATATCATTCCTCTGGTATCCAATGAGGGAGTCAGAAAACATGTCACCCAATTGCTCATTACAATAATATGCTTTTCTAATGAAACAATTCCCATTTTCTTAAAGATGCATCGAGCACACAAAAGAATATGAAAAGATAGTAAATAGTTCCTAACCTATTCATATATTTGTACTAACATTGTTTTTTAAGGAAAATTTCGTCCCACAATCAAGATAGCAGATTGGACCTCTAGCATTGTTCTCTGGTTCCATAGACTTCAGTTCTTCTCAATCTATTTCCAGAAACTGGCTAGAAGACAGCTTGTGTAATGAGGTTTGACTCCATGGGCTCAACAGGAAAACCAAACATGCAAATAACTTCTTCATGCCTTGCAAGATACAATCTATGCACCCCACTGCCAGTCACATTTTAGAGGATCCCGGTATTATAAATATAAAACTAGAAAGGACCTTAGAGCTCCTCTTTTAGGTGAGGAAACTGACAATCAAGAGAGGTTAAGTGATTTGCCCAGTGCCACACAGTAAAGTATTTGATTCCAGGTCTCCGACTCCAAATCTGGGGCTCTTTCCACAGCACTACACTGCACAAGTGGATATCGTTGGTTCCTGGGCAGATGGGCCATGCTTCCTCAGTTGCCATATTATTCCTTTGGTCTCTAGGGACTAAACTCACCCACCAAAATCTGGAGGAAGACATGAGTGACACTCTTAAACAAGAAAGAAAAGTTTTTACTATGTGTGTCTGAGCCTATGAGGAGACTGTGATCCTGATCTCTGCTAGAACTCCTCACCCTTATCCTTGTCTGTGTAGCTAGAGGCAACAGATAAGAAACTGCTGCCTAAATCATGTGGGCCATCCAGGGACCTATGTGGTAAGTTTTGACTTTGAAAAGTCTGCAAAAAGGGGAAAAATTGAATTTTTGTTGGGTAATCACAAATAAATGACCTATATCATAAAGACAAATAAGTGATTCTGGTGGTGGCTTTAAGCATATTTACAGAAGGTGAAGGGACAACAGGAAAAACAATTTTACCTCACAATGAGAATTCACCTTTATCTAGTGCAATGATGTTTATAAAGAGGCAGCAAGGTGGCCTAGTGGATAGAGGGCTGGGCCTGAAGTTAGGAAGACCTGAATTCAAATCCAGCCTCAGACACTTACTAGCTGTGTGATCCTAGGCAAGTTACTTAAATTCTGTTTGCCTTAATCCACCGGAGAAGAAAATGGCAAACCACTCCAGTATTTTTGCCAAGAGAACCCCAAATGGGGTCACAGAGAACTGGACATGACTTAGCAACAACAAAAAGGTTTGTAAAGTGTTCTCCCTGCTATAGCCCTGTGAGCTGAGTAGGGCAAATACTCTTATTCCACCTGGTTCAAAGACTTAAAGACGTCACAGACTTATCAAGGGTTCAAGGTGACATTCTTTGTTCATTTAAACAAAAACCACTCTTGCGAAGTCTCAATTCAAAGCTCCTGAGTTTGAATTAAAAACAATTAAAGCCTTCCCCCCTTCTATATAGTGAATGGCATAGTGGAAAGAGAACCATCCTCTACGTAAGGGAGACCCAGGTTCTAATTCCACCTCTAGAACATATTGGCTCTGACCCACTCTGCTCAATCCCAGGTGGATCACTTAGGTAACTCTATGAGACCATAAATTTTGAAGCAGTTGACAGAATGCTTTTGTAGAGGGTGTTCCTTCCATCAGTGAAGTCACAGCTCTGAACCTACCCTCTTCCCTCACCAAAAAAATAAACTATGACAATTGTCAATAGGGAGCACATACATATTCACTCTATACTCACCATAACTTTCTCCTTCACATTTTTGACTTTCAGATCAATTTCCTTATGTTTGCCTGGAATGACAGCATTCTGAATATTCCCTGTATGAGCCTGTCATAAAAAAGGCACAGTCAACAGAATTTTCCCAAATGGTTGCTGCTATTTACATCCCACATTTAGGTCAGAGACATGTGTCACAAATCACATCTACACTCTAACTATATGCAAACCTTCCCATAAGTATGATATCAACAAGAAGGAGTCTTTAGCATGTCTCTTATAGAAATAAGAATGAAAGGTAAACTGTGACTCTAGACCAAACTTCATTCTAAACCCTAGAAAAATCAAAACATGTACAAATACAACCACGAATTTTTACTTTACTAAGCTCTGCATACTGAAATGTATTCATGTATACGTAGGGCTTTCTTTCATTGGTCTCATCACAAATTCATTAATAAGTATAAATTCAGACTGCTGACTTCAGAGAGTATGGGACTTAATAATGATAGCATCCATTTGTACATATGCATTACTCCATATGCATTGATGTTGCCATTTTTTCACCCTGTGAGCATCTAGATAGAAGAGATGCCCTCCAAAAGAGGAAGGCCAAGAGGATGAAGGGCCACAAGATTATGTCACCTCAGTAAAGAATGAAGAGACTGAAGTTATTTAGCCTGGAGAAAAAAAAACTTAAGTGGGAATACAATAGCCATCTTCAATTATTTGAAGGAATGTTTTATGGAACGTAGATTAGATGTATTCTGCTTGATTCCAGAAAGTGTATCTATGAGTGACAAAGACAGACTCTGACTTGATATAAGAAAAATCTTCTTAAGTTAGAGCTGTTCAAAAGTAGAATGTGCTGCTTAGGGATGTAAGTGGGATTACCCTTACTAGAGGTCTCTAAGCTGATACTGGATGACCACTTGTCAAACATGGTGTAGAGAAGATTATTGTGGAAATTTTGTTGTCCTTGAAGGTCCTTCCCAACTCTGAGGTTTTGAAGAATTATGCCCAATTACCTATTTGGCATAGTGCACTGAACTGTATAAGTAGAATTTACTAAATGCTTCTGATGATTATTTTTCACATCACTGATCAGAGTTTTATCAAAAGTCTATCAAAGATTTTTCTTTAAAATGTTAATATCACATAAATTGTCTTCCTGTTTCTGCTCACTCTCCTCTACATTAGTTCATACAGTCTTCCCATGTTTCTCTTAAACCACCCCTTTCATAATTTCTTATGGCTCAATAATATTCTATTGCATCAACATAACATAATTTGTTTAACTGTACCCTATTTGGTGAGCATCTACCCTCAGTTTCTAGTTCTTTGCTATAAGAAAGAAGAGCTGCTATAAATAATTTTGTGCATATGGATCCTTTTCCATATTCTTTAATTTCTTTGGAGTATACAGTAGAAGCAACATTGTCATCAGAGTACATAGGAAAGAGGTAAAAGATGAGAAATTTGAGAAATGTTTTACAAGTATGGCATGAAGGAATCACATAGTGATAGGGGTTCAATTAATAAAACATTTGTTGGAGCTCTCTCTAGAAGAAGCATAGCAGCTATTCATTTCCTAGCCAGTCTAATCTTATTCTTCAAAAAGAGGAAAGAATACCATGGGAACCTCCTATTCTGGTTTTAATTCTTACCAATAAGGAGGAAGTAATTGCTGAGGCAGAAGTGTTGAGAACTTTGGAGGGAAATGACCACTTCTTAGAATCTATGATGTAGAAGAAGACGAAAGCTTGGAAGAGCCTGACATGCACTCTTCATATTCAGAGTGTAGAATTCAATGGGTTCAAAGAAAACATAGGAAGGATCCAATGGTCTAAAATTTTACAAAGTAAGTTGGCCTAGGAAGGATGAGCGACTTTTAATAACAATATTCTTAAAGTACAAATACGAATAATTCAAATGAGAGAAAAAAGAGAATGAGCTAAAGAGACTTACGTGGCTGCACAGGGAACTGACCAATCAACTTGAATTTTAAAAGGGCATGTGCAGAAGATGGAAGCAAGGGAAGGTGAGAGAGGATGACTACCAAAGTGTGGTACAGCCCTGTAGGAACATTGTCAGGGACAGAAGAGTACAGAATAAGCTGAGGCTAGTGAGGAAAGCTAAGAATAACCAAAAGTTAAGATTATTGGCTATACTGAGAAAGAGGCAGTGCAAAGAAAGGCTAGAACTGCTAGGACAATAATAATTAGTGATGCAGAGGTGCTCAGTTTTTATTTTGAGTCTGACTCCCATGACAGGAAAATGATTTTGGGAATGGAAAAGACTGAACAAAATTAGTTAGTTAGGAACGGAAATCTAATACAAGAGAAAATAAGAACCCAACTCACTGCAGTTGATGAGTTTAAGCCACTGGGCCTAAATGAATTCCATCTTAGGGCACTGGCACTGAAAGACCTAACAGATGTGACTGCTGAGCCACTGTCAATTATCTCTGAAAGACTGTGGAGAAAGGGCTGTCCTGAGCATTGAAGAAATAGAATGGAGTCTTCATATTATAGGTCAAAGAGCTCTATTTCAATTTTTGGCTAAATTCTAGAAGTGAAAATCTATGAAAAAAGTGTGTCCTAAGAGCCAGCAGGGCTTCATCAAGAACAATTAATTCCATGATAAGCTTATTTATTCATTAGGCAAGTTATTAGGCATTTGGACCAAAGAAATGTTGTAGATAGAGTCTGCCTACAACTTTTACAGCTCCATTCATTACAGATAGACCAATTTTTTTTTAAAAAATTTTTGGAGAGGGGAAGGCAGGGCAATTGGGATTAAGTAACTTGCCCAAGGTCACACAGCTAGTGAATGTGTCAGGTATCTGAGGCTGGATTTGAACTCAGGTCCTCCTGACTTCAGGGCCAGTGCTCTACTCACTGCACCACCTAGCTGCCCCCAGACCAATTATTTTTAAGGTGATTCCTCACACATGTTCTAGTAGGGTGAAGAGTACCTGTTCAAATTGCTGGGCAGCTGCCAGGATTTTCCTTTCTTCCTTCAGACAATTAGAGATGATCATAGACATCTGTATTGGATCTTCCTGAAAATTATCCTAGGTGCACGGCATGAAAAGGCAAAATTAAAAATTAAAATCAATTATCACTGAAATCGGGAAGAACTCCTATTCTTGAGGTGCACTTGTACTCATTTATCATCATTTATATTAGCTAGAAGTTAGTCATTTCTATCAGTTCTCCCTCATTAATTATATCAGAACATTTCTTTATCTTTCCTTATTAGAACAAGTAACTTCTATTCCCCTTGACTAAAAATACTCAAAATATTTTCATACATCATTTACCATTTGGGTTCAGGGCTAAATGATTTCTATACCTCACCTACCTAAAAAGTCTATGTTTCTATAATACCTTCAGTTCCTGAAACCTAGTTTTCCTAATCCATTTATGTAAATTTATACAGTATTTCATAAAGTTATCATTGACTTACAGATTGAAGAGGTCTTAAGAGATCACCTAATCCAACCCCTAAGTTTTCCAAATCAAGAAAGTGAAGTCAGGATAGATGAAGTGACTTGCCTAAAGGCACATGGGTTTGAACTAAGATTTGAACCCCAAAGTCCCTTGACTCCCAATCCAGCATTATTTTCATTGCAGCATGCTATGTTTTTCTAAGAGGTGTTGATGTAAAATACATGATTTATATTATGTGTGAAGCTAAAGTTTTTATGAAATAAATTGATTGCTTCAGTTTACTCATACTGCAAATTTTAAATTCCTATATAATTAATTTTAAATGGGAGCTGTAGGTTAATATCACATAATCTTTGTGAACTTCCAGGTGACAACATGGCAACGTTTCCATCAAAAATTAAAGCTTACCTGAAGATTACGTTTGCTTTTTCTTATATTATGTTGCAGCAAAAAATTGTTCTGCAGTGAGAAGCGACTATAGTGCTCATCCAACTGAGAGAGAAGTTCATGAAAGCATACTGTGGCAAAGGAGACATCAATGGCAGCATGCTCCCTGGGAGATTCAAAACAGACAATTATTAATTCCAGATAATATTCAAGTGGCACGTATGAAAGTCCACCTGCATGATACATTGGAAAGGGTGCCAGATTTGGAGTCAGAGGAGCTGGACTCATATTCCAGCTCTGTCACTTATTCCTTGGGTCTTGATCCAGTCCAGTGGCGGTGAACCTGTGGCCTTCAGGCCACCTGTTGCCTTCTAGGTCTTCAAGTGCAGCCCTTTGATGAAATCCAAACCTCACAAAGCAATAAGTAGCCTCTTTCACTTCTGAATAATTACAAATGTTAGGAAAATTTCCCTCACATCAAGTCTAAATTTGCTTCTTGCAACTTTCACCAGTTGATCTGGGTTCTGCTACGGGAACTAAATAGAACAGTTCCTTTTCCATGTGACAATCGTTCAACACAGCTATCATGTCTCCCTAAGACTCTTCTCTAGGCTAAACACTGTGAGTTTGTTCACCTAATCATCATATTATATGGACTCAAGGCCCTTCACCACCCTCATTGCCTTTCTCTGGATGCTCTCCAATTAATCAATATTATTCCTAAACTATAGCAGCCATAAGTAAATACACTACTTCAGATGTGGTCTGACTATGGAAGACAACAGGGAGACTCTCATCTATTTATGCTTTTCTTAATGAAGCCTAAGATCAACAAGCCCAAGAGCAGTTTCTTGGCTGCCATGTCACACTGTTGACCAATGTTGAGTTCACAGTCCAACGAAGCCCTTAA
Organism: Phalanger gymnotis; assembly: GCA_028646595.1. Classification (NCBI taxonomy): domain Eukaryota; kingdom Metazoa; phylum Chordata; class Mammalia; order Diprotodontia; family Phalangeridae; genus Phalanger; species Phalanger gymnotis. The sequence goes on along the minus strand of CM053622.1, from coordinate 612,912,332 downwards.
ACCTTTTTTCAGATAAACTACTATCTTGCCATGTCTCCACCATCTTGTACTTGTGAAGTTCATTTCTTGAACCCAAGTGCATGACTTTACATTTATTCCTAATGAATTTTATCTTCTTAGATTTAGCTAGCCCAGTTCTCAAACCTGACATGATCTTTTGGGATGCTAACTCTATCAGTTACTGTGTTAGTTACTCCACCTGAAAATTCGATGCATGTGCCATTTATCCAAGTTGGTTGGACTTAGCATAAAGCATTATAAAATGTAAGGTACTGGTAATGGTAGAATTTGGTTTTTCACCTCAATGCCTTCGTTCCTGCTTTTCTCTCTGTATGGATGTCCTTCTGTGCCTAGCTCTATCTATGCAATTCCTGCCTATCCTATAAGGTGCAATATCTGGGGCCATCCCCTTGATTGTTCGACTGGAGGTGATCTCTTCCCCACTATAAATGACTTTTGTACCTCTCCTATCACATTTTTCACATCCTGTCTTCTATGATGGTTATTTGTATGCCTGCCTTATCTCTCTGTAAGAGCTTTGAGATGTGGGACTGAACCATTTTTCACTGTATCCCTCATAGTACATTCAAGGTGCTCAACCAATATACCTCGAAGGAACGAATGAATTGACTCATGAATGATCCATTTAAGAGGTACAATGTGTTGTGATATAAAGAACACTAGATTCACAGTTAGGGTTCCAGATGCCTTTAACCCTGAACAAATCATTTCACCTCTGAACTTTAGTTTCCTCATCTGTAAAAAAAATGTAAAATCTGTAATTATCTTGCACTATTTTCCTCAGAGGGTTGTTATGAGGAAAGAGTTTTATGCCTTAAAACACTTTAATGAATATGTTAGTATTTCCTTTGTCAATATAATTTTAACTAAATCAATAAATCATTGTCACACCCACAACTTGCAGACAGAATTTCTTCCTATGTCCAAGGGGTTTCCTCACCAGTCTTGCTTTTCCAACCAAGGTGCCAAATACTGTCTAATTTCCATAGGAAAACTGTCATCATAAAGTTGATGCACTTGCTCCAGGAATTTGGAATCAAGTCCTTGTAGGTCACTCCACTGAGACATCCTATATTGAAAAAGAAACATACAACGAATTAAAGATCATAGTGCTCCACAGACAGAGAAACAAAGCCAGGTATTAAGAACAACTGCTCAAGGTAAATATGAGGCATTTAGGGAAATGTGGGAAGACTGTTATGAACTGATGCAGATTTTTTTTTAAAGAAAAGTCAGAAGAACAATATATACAATGGCAACAACAATGCAAATGAAAACAACCTTAAAAGACAACAAAAATCAAATGAAATACAGTGATCAATATTGGTTCCAGATGACTAACACCAAAACCCTCTAATTTCATCTCAGTAGAAACGATAGACTATAAGTGTGGAATGTTGTAGTCGTATAACATTTTGTCATAGTCACTATATCAGATAGTTTTGTTATGGGGTTTGAAGAGTGTGAAATGGTAGATGGATTACTGAAAAGTGATTAGGATATAAGAACAAAATGTATTAATAATACATTTCAAAAGCTAAAAGCTCAAGAGCAGAAATTTTAGCATCTATAGAATCTTTGTCAAGACACTGCAGACTGACCTCATACCACCTACTTTGCTAAAGGAAAGATAAAGTGCTTGCCTTTAAAGTCACTTTCCTTTCCTAATTTTAGGAAAACGAAAGTAAATGTGTTTTTCCATCTACCACCAAATTGCCTGTCATCTATGTCCTTTGGGACTTTTAGCACATCAGCAACAAATAGCTGCTGAGCCTAGCAAAGTGAGGAATTACTTTTGTGCTTACTCTTAGGTTTTCATTGCTAGATAGTGAATCTTTTAACATTTTGCTATTAATCCATTTGGTTTTCCATCTGTGGATGGTTAGGCTGAAGTCTTCTAAATCAATATGGATCTCATTTAGTAGAATCCACAATATTATAAAGCTTGATGCAATCAGTCGATTGTCATCCACGAACAAAATCATCTGAACGATCTCCCTATCTATAAAGAATCCTTCCTTGACTGGACATATCAGAACTGTTGATTATCTCAAAATTATCTCTTTTGTTACATCTTTCAGGGAATCTTAAATGATCCTGAAGTCTTATGGAAAACAACTTATTGGAGGAAAGCCTTTAAAAAGTAGCATTTTGTTCTCCAAAATTAAATAACTTTTTTTCTTAGTTAACAAATAATATGTGCAGTAGAATGCTATATTTGCTATACCTTTTAGTCAACTGCGTGACTGCTCTAAAATATCATTTTAGAAGCCTGCTTATTCAATTATTATAAACCTGAGGATGATGTCAACGCACATGTACCCTATCTTCAAAAAAAATGATATAGACATAATAAAGTGGGAGTATGTATTAGTAGCTATTAATGTTCTTTTGGTTGCCTTTTGGAGGGGTAATAAGGTCAGAGATTTTTTCCTACTTTCCTCCAGAGACATCCTTACTTTCAGTTTCCTTGAGAATCAATCTCTCACTGCCTTTTCTCTAGTGTATTCTTTCTGTGTTTACAAGGTTAAGTTGAGCTACTCTTCCCATCCTAAATTTTTTTCAGGGACATTTCTCCTTCCCTGAGTAGCACATTGGGAACTATAACTTTACAATCCAAATGTAGTAGCTATGGCATCATAGTAGAAGGAATTTTCCATAAGAAAATTTTTATGGAATTTTTCCATTTTCAGCTATATGTTTTCCAACCTCCCAGCTTAATCTTTTAATTCCTTTACAATGATTTTACTTAGCTGGGTCTCTCACCAAACTTTCTTGAAATTTGTTCTTCCCTTCATGGCTTCACAATGTTTTATGTCATGATGCTGCTCATAATCTTCTACCATACTTTCCTCTAGTAAGCTCTTGCAAATAAATGTCTGCTTTAAATGGTTGGTGCACCTTTCTGCCATATCTCTTCATTTGACAAAATCAAGTGTTGACTGGCAGAGGCACTTTCTAATCTATGGATATATACTGATTATATTTCTTCAAGAAATAATAATAGCCTATATAAATATTGGCTTTTTTAATCCATTTCCTATTTTTATGCTAATAGCTTATTTAAGTAGGTCACATTGGAGCTACATTAATCCCATGTCTCATTTTTATTCTTCTAGTTTGATACTGATTTTAATCCTTGTTCTAACAAGTTTGACTGCACAGACAAGTGATTCGGAAATGATTATTAAGTCAGCAATCAGTCATCTTCTGTTCGTTAAAATATAACCCATTTTATTTTTTATGATGCTACTTGGTGCTCATCATGTTTAGTACTTGTTCCCATATAGCATTCTTTATACAAAAGGTGGTGTCAAATGTTGTCTACAAGATTCTGATCGCTTTGATTTCTTAATCTTAAAATATGTTTTCTACCACATTTTCTCTATTACCCTAGACATAGGTATTGAAATAACTTAGTTTTAAAGTATATGTTGATTTCATTGGAAGGGAAGGGGTCTTAATTAAGCTCTTCACAGAATTTCTTTACTTCTCCATCCTCTGAAACAGATGATGGATCATAAGCTTCAGTTATTTTCATGCTTATCATGCTATTCATGAACACTGCAAAACAAACAAAAAACCCAACCAAACAGCTAACCAAGAATCTTATGAAATGGTGTTTCTCATTGCCTTTGGATGCATGATAAAACCGACTCCATCAGGGCATCGTTTGTTCTCCAAGGATACTCTGTGGACAAACCTTCCATTGAGATGCAATGTTGTTTTCTGGCTTCATTTATAGTAAGAATATCAAAACTGCTATGATTCAGTTGTTCTAGTAGCATGTTCACTTATTGGTTCCTACAAAAGGATATTATATTGACAGCACCTACAATGAAGTGAATTTCTATCGACAATCTAAAAACTACCTCTTAGCCTCTTCTGTCTTCTACTCTGCCATCATCACAACCGCACTTGGTACGGTAAAAAAAAAAAAAAAGGCTGAAATGAGAGTCATTATGACTGGTTTCTAGTCCCATTTCGGTCCCTGATTGATTTTAGGAAAATCACTTCATCCCCATGGGCTTTAGTTTCTTTAACTCAAACATGAAAATATCCACGGTTCTTTACAATGCAAATAAACTATGATTGTAAACACACATACACACACAGATGCACAAGAAATGCTGAAGACGAAATAATTTTTCTAGCAAATTTCAATAGCAATTGCTCTCTTGCAGCATATCAAACACTATAAACTAGCTGAAGTATAATCTGCTACCCAGATACATCTGGATAAATCTTGAGAGATAATCAACATTCAACTGAATTTTTAAAGTGTTTACTGTTTATAGACCACTATGATAGAGGCTTGGGGAGATACAAAGTTTAGATAAGAAATGGTCCCTGACTTTACGGGGCTTACAGTTCCAATGGAGTTTATGATACCGATACAAGTATAAAACAAATATGGTACCCAAGATTTTTTTTAAAAACACAAATAAAGCATTATTTACAATCTATGATAAGTAAGACCGGCTCTGGAGTCAGGAAGACCTGAGTTCAAATCCCGCCTCAGACACTTGACACATGTACTAGCTGTGTGACCTTGGGCAAGTCACTTAACCCCAACTGCCCTGTTCAAACAAAAAAAGCCACAAAGGAGGATTAAGATAAGTAGAATGGGGGAAAAATATTGCACACGGAGGAAATTCTGTGACTGGAAAGTATAAGGGTTGCTTGGGGAACAATCTAGTTTAGCTGGGGAAAAAGAACACATATAATATAGAAAAGACTGGAAATATAGGGGAGCATCAAATTGTGAAGGGCTTTCAATATGGGGCTAAGGAAAATGAACTTTAGACCTAAATGATAAGGAAAAAATAAAGATTTCTGGATAGAAGAGTTATGACTCCATCTATGTTGAGGACAATTAGTCTGGTAGTAGGGTGGACTGAATGAGAGATCATGCGGAGATAGAATTAAGGGGATTTAGCAACTTAAGGGATAGGTGAAGTAACCAAAAGGGAAGAGTCAAAGATAACACTAAAATTTCAAATTTAGGAAACTGGTTGAATGAGTTTGCTGATAGAAATGATGGGTCTATTCAGTTCCTTTCAACTATAAAATGAGAAAAAAAAAAAAAAACTTGGATGAAATGATCTCTAAGGTCCTTCCCAGATCTAATATTCTGTGACTATTTGTTTAAAGTGAGACAATCAGGTCGCACATTATGTACCGCATTCCCCAGAGAGTTTAAAATTTAGGGGTTCTTAACCTCGCGTCCATCAATTAAAAATACGTTGATGACTGTCTTTCAATATAATTGATTTCATTTGTATTCTATTCATTTGTATTCACATCTATGTATTTTACTTATGCATTTAAAAATTATTCTGCGATGGGGTGCATAAGCATAAAAAAGAGGTCCATGGAACAAAAAAGGTTAAGAACCCCTGCCTCAAACACTTTGCCGAATGTTACAGAGTTAACATAACGGGGTTAGAATCTAGCTCCTCCAACTTTCTACTGCACTATTTTCCATTAAGGAGCAACCCACTTGTTGCCTTCCGTAAGAGATTCTCCCCATTTGATAGCTGTTGTTTTCCTTTTCTCCCTCCTCAGATAGCCCTAGGTAGTTAGGGTAGCTAATTACCCAGAAATCATAAAACGTTAAAGCTGGAAATGACCTTTGACACCACCTGGTCCAATCCTCTTTTTAAGCTGAGTTAGAGGGAAGTAACTTGTCTCCACCTGAGATAGGTACATGCATATCTCTTCTCTCTGGATAAAGGGCGGAGCTTAGAGAATCCCTCCTTCCCAAGCGTCCTGACTGCCACCCCTGCCCCCCCCCCCCCCGCAACCCCGACTGTTTTAGGGAATATTCTGCAAACACTGATTGATCCCGGGTTCCCTATGCAAAGAAAAGACACATCTTTCCCACCAGCTCCAGAACCGTCGGGACCGAACTCCTTCCAAGTACCTACCTTCCGCGGAGCCGAGAGGCGGGGGTGGCACAGAGCAGGCCGGACGTCAGCTGTCACTCCCTTGATCAGAGTTGATACTAGAAACCTTTCCTGGGGGCTGTCAGCGATCGTTTGGTTAGCAGGTTCAACTCTTTCCCGGGGTCGGTCTGCAGCAGAGCAAAAATATCTGGAAAGAGAAAAAGCTGTGAGCCAAGAACCCGTTTCACTTTTCACTCCCTGACCAATCACGGAGTAAGCTCAATCTCGTCAGGCCAATCAGAAGAGGCTGTTCCTTCTTTGCACCCAACTCCCCTCCGCAATCTAGCTCCCTGCATCGAATTCCTATTTCCTTTTAAGTGCCTCGCTCTGATGTGGGCACTGTCTTCAACGTGCCATCTACCTTCCGGCTCTCGTTTTGCTAATCTTAAAGCAAACCTGTAGTGTAATCTGGGGTATATCTAACAAGCTTCGTTTGCAGTAGAAAATGAAACCACGAAAGTTAGGTTTCAGTGGCCGGCAGCAAAAAGATGTGCTAAATCATCTGTGTTAATAAGTAGGCTAAGTCACACCAGCAGGATCTGGATATGTAAGATAATACATCCCTAAAACATAGCGTGACACTTTTTGCACAGTATTAGGTGTTTGACAGATATTTTTTGAACTCTCATTCTGTCTCTAGTGACAACCTGCAAAGAGCAGCATCCTTCCCAACTGCCGTGCCAGAAGAAGCACAACCTACCTTTCCTCTCCAGGGTGTTGTGTGTAAAGTAGAGTGGGGAGCAAGGACCATAATCCTCAGTAATAATAATAGCTCACATTGGATAGCACTTTTTAACTGAGTACAATAATGCTTTCTGTACGTTATTTATTACAAAGTATGATATTTTCTTTACTTTATCTTGTTGGATCCTCAGAACATCCCTGAAAGGATTCTAGTTAACATGTATTTTATAAATGGAAAGAAACAGGCTCAGAGAGATGCCAAGTCACAGAGGCAGAATATGAACCTATCTCTTCCTGACTATAAGTCCATAACCATGGACTTAAACTAAACCCAGAGAGACTGCAGTGATAGAGGTGGGGACAGTGGACCTGCAGTGGGCATGAAATGGTAGTCACATTAGATCGATGTTCTTGCAATGGCAGTTGGGAGCCCCATGCCACGCAAAATTTTGTAGGATATTGATTGGAGTTTCGATATTTGGCAGTGTCATTAAGTTGCATAAATATTAATAGAACGATCTAGCAATGACCAACCTTGCATTGTGCCTGCATTTATGATTCATGGGGGTATGGTGTGGAAGGGAAAGAACAAGCATCTATTGTTTGCTATGTGCAATCCTGTGAGGTAAGTGCTATTAGTAGACCCAGTTTACAGTTGGGGAAACTGAGGAAGAGAGCGGTTAAGTGACTTGCCCCAGGTCACACATCTATGGCTCAGGTCAAATTTGAACTCAGGGCTTCCTGACTCCAGGCCCAGTGTTCCACTCACTGCATCACCTAACTGACTGCAAGCAGTTAGTAGAGAGCAGAGGATCTTGGGTCAGAGTAGTCAGTTTAAAATCTGAGCTCTACTATTTATAAATTCCCTTTGTGACCTTAGACAATTCACTTCACCTTCTCTGTACCCGTTTCCTCGTCTTTAAAATGAAGTTTACATAGATCTTTTGAAAATGATCTGGGAATTATGGTGCTCCAGAGTATCAACATGAGTCAACAATGTAACATGGTGGCCAAGACAGCTAATATCATCTTAATGAATAGTGTCTAGGACTCAGGAGTTGATAACACAGTTGTACTTTGCCTGACTCAGACCACATCTATCTAATTCTGGGCATCACATTTTAAGAAAGACATTGAAAGGCTGGAGAGTATCTAGAGGAGAGCAACCAGGATGCTGAAGTGCCTCAAGTTCATGCCATGGTGGGGAGGCAATGGGAAATGATATTTGTCCTCATGCATTTAACTGACTGGGCTCATTCTGTTTGGCTCCAGAGAGCAGAACTAGGAGCAAAGGGTAAAAAGTTAATTAGGCAGATTTAGGCTCAAGGTAAGGAAAATATTCCTAAAAAATTTGGAGCCATCCAAAAGTGGAATGAGCCACCCTAAAAATTACTGGACTTGCTTTTAGTCTTGAGTGAAGGCTAGATAACCATCTGTTGGGAATGTGTCAGAGAGATTCCTGTTCAAGTATGATTTGTACCAGCTTGTCTCTGTGGTTCTGTGATGTTAAGCTTCGTTAGGGTAAGGATTATCTTTTGTTCTTTGTATTTTCCCCAGCACCTTACAGTATACAATGTTTGCCTAGGCATTCAACACATATTTGTTAAATGAATGAATCACTGAGTAAATGGGTAAATGAATAAACAGCATCCACTTTCCTAGAGACAATCTCTGACCTAGCCAACTGTCTACTCATATTCTCCTGAATCCATTTTGCATGTTACTACTTCCACACCTTACTCAGACTATTCCTTTACAATGAAATATTCTCTCTCCTTCCCCAACTGTAAAAATCCTATATTCCCTCAAAACCATAGCCAGTAGAGCCATTGGGGTTTTGCCTGAAGAGTGGAAATTTAGAAGGTATGACAGGTACTGGCGAAGGAATGGAGAAGAAGACATTTGGTTCTGGGAAAATGTTAGAACAACAAACTGCAGACCATTTACTGCATTCTAACTCTTCTATCTACCCAGATCCCATCCTGTAGAAAATTCCCTGACTCTACCTCATTTCTCCTTTCTCTAAGGCTTTCCTTTCCCTCTATCCTTTCTAGGATGACTAGCCTGTATCTTGTCATCCCTCTGCATATATTAACATTTCCCTCTAGCAAGGGGAATAATCCTGGTGCCCAAGTGCTGTGTAGAAAGGAGTCACACTCAGCAATACAGTGATCCAAGACAATTCTGAAGAACTCATGATGAAAGACACTGTCCATCTCTAGAGAAAGAACTGGTGGAGCCTGAATGCGAATTGAAGATGCTTTTTCTTTACTTTCTTTATTTTGTTTGGGTTTTTTTTTGGTCTGCGTATTCTTTTACAGCATTAATTACATAGAAATGTGTTTTGCATGACTATGCATGAATGACCTAGGTCAAATTGCCTTCTCATTGGGGGAGGGGGAGTGGAGGGAAGGTGAAAATTTGGAATTCAAAATTTGAAGAAAAAAAAGAAAGTTAAAATTGTTTTTACATGTAATTGGAGAAAAAAATAAAATATTAAATTGTTTTTAAAAGTAAAGAGTCACACTGATGCCTCCCTAGCATAGGAACCCATATCCTGAGGGATTGGATTACCACCATGGTCCCTTCTAACTCTGAGGTTCTATAATTCTCCATCCCAGGTTACTGAATTTGGCTTAATTATTTCTTATACTATTTGAATGCAGCTAAAAGACAGTGTGGTGCAGTGGATAAAGTGGTGGGGTAGTGGTCCTGAAGCTAGAAAGACTCGGGTATAAATCCTACCTCTGACGTGTAAAAGCTCTATGACCTGAGGCAAGTCACTTAACCTCTCACTGCTCTAGGAGACAAACTATAAATTGAAAAGGTTTCCTCACTTGGAAGCTCTCTATACCAATGAAGTGACAGGATTAGTACTAATGTATTATTTTCACAAAACTAGAAAGCTGATTTGAGGACACTCTTCAGGCTGATTATCTCTATGGGAATTGTTTGCTCTGGGCAGCCATCAGGGTCCAGCATCACTAATCGCTCCAATATAGATCCTTCAAGATCTAGCTCAAACCTCATCTTGTCTTTTGCAGACTGCTTCCCTGACTGGAGGTGTTCTCTCCTTTTTCTGAATACTAATAGCTCTTACTCCTTTACCACACACATTTGAGCACTGATCTCAGGTGCTAAGGATACATTTTTCTTCTTCCTTGTCCCAGGGTCTGAACTGCAATGGAGAAATTACTGGAGCCAAATATGCTGCCTTGCATTGCCTTTTAAAAAAATGTACTATTTCCCCCAGCAGATTATAATCTACTGGACAGAGACCATATCTTATGTGAATAAAACTATGAAGTAATATGACTATTTTAAAAGATGAAAAATATTTATGGCATGGATTTCAATGTGCATTTGAATGGGCACCCTACCCTACAGAGCTTGTCTAACAGCATATATCTGTGACACATAGTAGAGAAAAACAAAGAGTTGGACTCAGTTATGAATAGGAGAGAGTTCTGATTATTTTCACGAAATTGCAAAGCACTTTTTCTCATCCTAATCTTGTCATAAAAGCAAAGGTTCATATTTTAAATACTAACAAACCATAGGTATTGCTACCGAACTCAAATGCATCTGAGAAATTAGAAATGAGAGGGCAATGCAGAGATTATATATGATCTTTGCATATAATTATTTACTATACTTTATTATAATATATTTATTATTTATCATATTAATTTATTATTGTAATTATATGATTATATAATATAATTGTATATAATATAAATAAGAGAGTCTGAAGAACAGAGGCAATAGATGGAATTATATGAAAGGAAGAGATGAATTGGTCACATGGCAACAACAAAAGATAACAGATGGATAACCATGATGTTCCACTGAAATGTCAAGAGAAGGCAAAAAAGGCTCCTAGCTCATTGAGTGGACCCTCCATAGAGAACGTTTAAAAAGATATGGACTAGAGTAACATAGAATGGGCAGGAAGGAGTAGGTTGTGATCTGTTTTGCTGGAGAGAACTCCTGAATCACTGAGATTACAGATCAATTTAAATATTTGGTAACAAAACTGCTACAACCAAATAAGTGTTATCTTCTCAAAATAGTCACTGTGGAGGCTCTACTCTTATTCCAATCATGCTGGAATTGCTCAAAATATTTTTAAATGTCTCTTTGGCAATTGTTTGCTCATTTTAAAAAATATCTTCCTGAATGGGAAATCTTTGTCCTTTGAGGGATTTTAGCTTTTGAAATAGCCAACTGATGAATAAGATCAAAAGGCAGTGAGATAGAGAAGGGGACAGATCATGGAGGCCTGTACCAGTCACTTAACAGCTATGTGACTCTGGACAAGTCACTTAAGCTCTTCTTGCCTTCATTTGTCCATCTGAAAATGAGAATAATGCTATCATTTACCTCACAAAGTTGTTGTGGGGCCCACAACAAAGTGCTCTGTGGCCCTTAAAGTGCCAGATAAATGTTAGTTATTCTTCTTCTTATTAAGATGGCTACCTTTTGGTGAAAAAAAAAATGATTGTGACTAGGAAACAATGAAATTGATTTTCTTCTCTGGCTAGCAAACTTTGCAAAGCACCCCATTCCATGCTGGACAGTTCTAATGACTAGGAATTTCTTCCTTACATTTAACAGAAGTCCGTCTCACTGCGACTTCTAACTATGGGTTCTAGACCTGCCTTCCGGAACTCTGTGGAATAAATCTCATCTCCCTCGTATATGAAATCTTTAGACATTCAAAGATAGCACACCTCCATAAGCACTCTCTCTTCCAGGCTTCACATCCCCAGTTCTTTCATCCATTTCTCATGACATCATTTCATATCTTCTAATATTCCTAGTTGCCAGTCCTTAGATTCACTCCAAGTTATCATTGTCCTTCTCAAAATGTGATATCCAGAATAGAATGAAACATTCAAAATATGGTCTGAACTAGGGCAGGGTATAGAGGAACTTTCATTTTTCTTGTTTTGGTTACCATATGTAAGTCTGTCAAGTGTCTGAGGTCACGTTTGAACTCGGGTCCTCCTGACTCCAGGGCTGGTGCTTTACTCACTACACCACATAGCTGCCCCTACAATTATTATCTCATTCCAGCCTCACAGCAATGCTGGGAGGTAGGTTTTTCCCATTTTACAGCTGAGGAAACTGAGGCAAACAAATGTTAAGTTACTTGCTCAGGGTACACTGATGGTGGGTGTTTGATAGGGCAGGCTTTGAACAGAGGGCTTTCCTGGCTCCAAGTCCTTTGGTCTATCTGTTCATTACACTAGGTCCAATTCCCTTAGGCAAAAATGCCCTGTTGTGGTTTTACATTTTCAGCCGATCTGACAGGCTTGTTGATGCAAATGTTCATTTCCTCTTCCTTCTACTATGTTTCACTTTAAAGGATCAGATACATTGTGTGGAAGAAAACAAATTCTATTCCAACAGTCATAGGCAGAATAGACACGAAGGTTAAATAGCAAAGAAGTTGCGGTTTCCTGGTGGAGCAGCTGTGACCCTGACCTTGGCAGGAGGGAGCGCGGTGCTCGGAACAGCCACAACCACGTGGTTTCGGAGAAAAGACCAGGGAACGAGAAGGCGGTGGATTGAGCGTAAAGCGAAAGTTAGTGTCGGATGGAGTGCGCATGAGTAGCTCGGGGCGGGGGTTTCCACCCCTAAGGCTCAACCACTTACAGTCTGCATCCCAGCCAGGCTTAGTACCGCGGACGCGTGGCTCGTGGGGCGTGGCGCGTATCACTTCATGTGGGCGTTCAGCTCGACCGCTGCGGAGAGTCAGCGGCTGCTAGGTGGAAGGAATTGGGATGGAGAAGGGCTGGGGGTTTGGGGCGGGAGGCAAGCAGAAGCCAGGTCCTGGATGGCGAGTGGGGACTTAACAGAAAAAGGAACAGGAACGTTTTCTCAGTGATTCTTGCGCTTGGGCATTTTTGGTTTATTTAGTAATAGCCATAGTTGGCATTTGTATTGTTCTTTAACGTTTGCAAGGCATTTTATATATGCTATCTCGTTTGATCCTCACAATCCTCCTTACTTTAAGGTAGCTTAGCATTATCCCCATTTTACAGATGAGGAAATGGAGAGTGCCCAAAGTTACACGATTTCCAAATATCTAAGTTTGGGTTTGAACTCCCTCAGATAGCAGATTTAAAAGTCTGCGCACTAAGTGTCTTAGGCAGCTGGGTGGCCCAGTGGACAGAGCACTGCCACTGGAGCGTGTTAAACATGAGTTCAAATGTTACCTTAGATACTTCCTAGTTCTGTGACCCTGGGCAAGTCACTTGACTCTGTGTGCTTCAGTTTTGCCTTCTATATGATAATAATAGCACCTATCTTCTGGGGTTGTTGTGAGGAGCAAGTGAGATAATTGTAAAAGCATTTAGCCCAGTTCCTGGCATGTGTTTTTTGTTGTTCAGTCCTGTCCGACTCTTCCTGACCCTATTTGGGGGTTTCTTGGCAAAGATATTGGAGTAGTTTGCAATTTCCTTCTTCAGCTCATTTTACAGATGTGGAAACTGAGGCAAACAGGGTTAAGTGACATGCCCAGGATCATCAGCTAGTACAGTCTGAGACTGGATTTGAACTCATCTTCCTGACTCCAGGCTGGGCACTATCCACTGCTCCACCTAGGTGCCCACCTGGCACATACTAAGTGTTATGTAAACATTAGCTCTTATTATTTTGTTTTTCACTGCACCACCTAGCTATACCATCTAGGCTAACTTTCTGATGGCTAACATAAAGTGCTTTAAGGTTTGCAAAGCCCTTGACATTTTCCCTTAGTGATAAGACTAAGTGATAAGACTTAAGATCCTTATAAACAACTCTGTAGGGAGAGGTGCTGTTATTATCCCCATTTTACAGAAGAGGAAGCTTTTTTTTTTCCTCCCTGCTAACTCTCTTTGCTCTCTCCTGCATGCAACATTCATCTCACTGGTTTTTCCTAAAGCTTTGGTCAAAGTTGTTGGCCTTGCCAATGTATCCGAAACTTTTATTAGAATTGAACCCTTGAGTTTAGCTGCCCTGAGTTCACTACCATCTTACAACATTCCATGGTCATTTGTTTGGAGACACAGAGTAGATGTTTAATGGTGACTGGGAAGGTCACTGCCACCCCAGAAATAAGTTCCTGGAGAGATTTGGATTATTCACACACCCTTATGTGGAACTGAGGCACAGAATCTCTTCAGTTTTGGTTAGATATTTATAATGTTTTACTCATTTCTGACCCTTCCTTCATGAACAGATAGATGTAGGCCATTTGTGTAACAACAGTTTTAGGTTGTCTTTTTTACATAGTCAAACTCAAGAATGTCCAAAAGGACTGGAATCTTCCAGAAGAATAGCCAGTCCCTGTGATACATGTGTCAGAATCAATTGTAATCAGCTCAATTTCTTGAAACTGTTTGGCTCAGGAATTACAATGTAAGGGGATAGAAAATATGATTCAATTTACATAAATTTGATTGAAATAGAGTTTTTTTGAGGCTCTTCTCCACTTCAGAACAAGGATCCTTTGACCATTTCTTGTTGGCCTAATGGGTGATGATGAATAGCTGGTGTTTCTATAGCACTTTAAAGTTTGTAAAGCACCTTACATATGTTAACCCATTTGATCCTCACAAACAACCTTATTCCCTTTTTGTAGATAAGGAGACTGAGGCACAGAAAGGTTAAGCAACTTGCCTAGGGTCACATAGCATGTATCTAAGGCAGGATTTGAACTCAGATCTTCTTGACTCCAAGTCCTGTATTCTTTCTACTATGCCACCAACCTTTTAACTGATTACTGAGGCAGAACTGAGTGTGTAGACAAAAGGTCCAAAAACATAATATTTTATTCTCTTTCCTGGCATCATGAGGCAATAATTCCTGTGAGCTTCTGGGAGTGGGAACTTCTTCCCTACTTGGCCTACTTATGTCTGCGAATGCATGGTACCTCTGTTTCTTTTGTCTCTTGGGTTTATTCCTTCCTGAGATGGAACAAAGTAGGCCATCACCTTGTGACCTTTTTAAAGTCAGAGGTGTGAGTCAGAGGCCAGTAACTGGAGTCTATAGCAGAGGTTGCTGGGAGCTGCAGGAACCAAATCCGTTGAGGAGCCAATCATGAGGATCAATTTGTTGACGCAGACCGGCTGAAGAAGGGTGTGATGCATCTCTTGGATACACTACACACAGCGGTGAACTTGGTAAGCACTCCACGAAAGGAGACAAGGACTTCCTGGAAGGCCTGAAAGTACATCCGACCCAGGGATGGGGAGCAGATGTTTTGTATCAGTCATTTAAAGTTTTGAGTCCACTCTCTCCAGGGACAGAAGGGATCTACAGAGCGGGTAGATGGTGCCTCCAAGTTTGTTGAAGTTCAATATTTGGAATATGTTCTTGGCAAATGTCCCTTTATAAAAGCTATTGATGTTAATTGGTTGATATTGGGGGAAATGTCAACTGGTTCAATAATATTAGGGGTATATACTGCATAAGGGCTTGTGATCAATAGTATTAGCAACCCTAACCAGGGGTGGGGAATGTGTGACCTTGAGGCCAACATGTGGCCTTCCAGGTCCTGGGCTGCAGCCTTTTGACTAGTCCAAGTTTTACAGAACAAATCCTTTTATTAAGGGGATTTGTTCTGTGAAGTTTGGCTTCAGTCAAAGGGCTGCACTTGGGGACCTAGAAGGTGGCCTGGAGGCTGCAGGTTGCTCAACCCTGTACCCCTTAGGGTTACCCCTAGAACTCTGAATGGTGCAGCAGTCACTGCCATCTGGAAACCCAAACCCCCAGTTCAAGCAGGAGCTGGGAAGTAGTCCCAGAGGGGGTGCTACGTATGGAATGTCAGAATTGATTGGGACCAACTTGAACTTCTTCAAAGTTCTGATACAGTACTACTACTACCGAGGTGAGGCCCTACCCGGAAAGGTGGAATCACTTTTAAGGTCATACAGTTGGTATGTGACAGAGCTGAGATGAATAACATTAATACTCAAGAAAAGAAAACACCGAAGCCTACTTTTATATTTTCTGTAAAGTTGTTGGGCTTTGCTTTGGCCTTTGTTCACTCAGAGTTGTGGTGACCAGCTGTAGAGACCAAAATCATCAGTAAATTTTTAGCAAGGTTTAATATAAAAAGCCTAATAAGTTTTAAAGTGATTTTTTCCAAAGTTTCAAAATACATGCATCTCCTATGTGTCTAGTTTTATGCAATAGGCATGTGCCTGAATGAAGAAATAAATAGTTTTCTTAATCAAATAACATTTTACCATTGATTTTAAAATAACAGTAAGTTAAGATATGGTTTAATTTTTGATTGATTTTCATTTGTCCATTCTCCTAAACTTTTAGAATTAAGTGTCTGTGTCCCTTAATTATACTATTCAGTATAGATGACTCAGTTGTTCAGTATAAAGCTCTAGACTTACAAATTGGAGAATACACCTTTGTGATTTATTTTGCATACCAGGCTTCCTTCATCTATAAACCCCTGGAATTACCGGAATGTTGTAGTGGGAATGGGCTAATTGTGTAATACCAGATTTTTCTTCTGTCATCCTACACAATGAATCAGGCACCGGTCATATTACTCATGTACTTACAGTAGCTCTAAATGGTGAACAAGATTTGACAATATCCATGATTTAAATAATGCAGTAGTTTTCAGACAGGCACTTTCACTGAAGACGGCGTGCTTAAGGGAATCACAGTGAGACAAATGAAATGAAAGTAAGGAGAGGTAACTCTTTCAAGTTTATATCACTTGTAGTTTGATGGACACAGAAAGTTTGTTTCCACTCTCACATTTGTCTCCAGGATTGACAACGATATCTTCATAAAATCCTTTGGGGTTAGTCAGCAATATGTCTAAATTACAGTTAAAAAACTGGCTACCAGCACCCTCTTTATCTGGAAAACAAAGAGTTAAAAGAAATGGTCAATCTAATGAGATGGAGTGTTTGGTTGAGAGTAGGAGGGCAGAACAGATAAAGTTAGTTACCTGAATTTCTATTTGCCCAGATTCTTGTTTTCCCCATGGCAGCTTTTGTGGGATTGGAATATGGGGCCTATCCACATATTGTTCGGTTGTTTTAGTCATATATGCCTCTTCACGACTCCATTGGTTGTGTGCTTTGTTTGTTTGTTTGTTTTTTGGCAAAGATACTGGGGTGGTTTGCCATTTCTTTCTCCAGCTCATTTTACAGATGAGGAACTGAGGCAAACAGGGTTAAGTGACTTGCCCAGGGTCACAATGCTAGTATGTGTCTGAGGTTAGATATAGGGGTAATTTTACATAATTGATTCAGCCTGAGTAGTGTAATTTCTAAGCAGAGGTTATTTTTTAAAAGAATTTTTAAAAAGTTTCTGAGTTTCAAATTTATTTTTCCATTAAAAAAATCTTTAGTTAGCTATGCTAGAGAAAAGTTTTAAGGAAGAGAAATTCCCTGAAAAGAAAATATTGCAGAAGTTTTGGGTACTTACCATAGAAAGGCAGTTCAATCAGCAGTTTTAACCTCAAATGTCAGTTCAAAGGATTTTTGTCAAGACATTTCTACTTATCTATCTCTTTATCATATACACACATACAGTGTTTCTCAAAAGTCTAATAGTTTGATGGTTATTAAACTTTAAAACTGCATTAAAACTTTTGGGATGGCCTGTACATCATAGTGTAGACTGAAAACACATATGTACTAGAGCCTTTTGGGTCATGTTACTAGATAGTCTTATGGTCCAGATTACCTCCAACTTCTATCCCTAGAGAAGGGCAGTCTGAAGATTGACACTGGGCATGTGACAGAGTCACATGTAACAAGGTGGAAGAAGGGTTGAATTGATTCTGATTGACTTCATAAAGCAGAACTAGGAACAGTGCGTAGGAAGTACAGGTAGAAAGATTTCACCCTAATGTAAAACACATAATTGGACCTATCAAAAATGAAATGGGCTGCTATGGTGGGGAGAGTGTAGTTAGTTTTCCATCACTAGACATTTTAAAGGAGAAACAGAATGGATACTTGTAATAAAGTCTTACAGTAAAGGACATTCTTACTTAAGTAAAGGAAGAATAATGTGGCTTCTGAGGTTCTGATTCTGAGAATCTATAGTTCTGGATAAAACAGAATATTTTCAAATCAAATGAACATTTCTTAAGTTAGAAGTATAACCTATGTTTGATCACTATTTCAATAAAATATTCCTATTTCTGTGAAAGAATATCTATAGTAAACTTGAAATATAGGAGGAAAACTATGTTCCAGACTGCCTCAGATAAAATTACTCAATCAGCTCAGTACATAGAGTCATGGACTTGAAATCAAGAAGACCTGAGTTCAAATGTGGCTTCATACTTTTTTACTAGCTGTGTGACCACAGGCAAGTCACTTAACCTATCTCAATCTCATTTTCCTCATGTATAAAATGAGGATAATAATAGTAAATAGCACCTAATTCACAAGTTATTTGTGAGGCTCAAATGAGATAACATTTATAAAGCACTTTGCAAATCTCAAAGCACTTTTTAGATATAATCTGGGACTCAAGTTTTGCATGTCTACATGGCAGCTTTTTTCCAGAATTTTTCTTCCCCTCGAGGGATTTCCCTGAAATGAACCTGAAACCCCCCCATATGTGTCCTCTCTTGAAACTAGAAGTCAGAATTCCTTCTCTCCCAACATGTTGGCCAACTCTGCCCTTCAAGTAGGCATGAAGCATAAGTAATTGTGCTCTTAACCCAATGAGGAAAGACTTTTAAAAATAGTATTTTATTTCTTCCAATTACATGTAAAGACAATTTTTAACATTCATTAAAAAAATTTTGAGTTACAAAATTTTCTTCCTTTCCCTTTCCTCCTTCTCCTCCCTAAAACAATAAGTAATTTGATATAGGTTATGCATGTGCAATCATGTAAAACATTTCCCTATTAGCCATAGTTGTGAAATAAGAAATAGAACAAAAGGAAAGCCTATAAAGAATAGTGAAAGTGAAAACAATGTGTTTTGATCTGCATTCAGATTCCATCAGTCCTTTCTCTGGATGTGGATAGCATTTTCCATCATGAATCCTTTAAAAATTGTCTTGGATCATTGTATTGCTGAGAAGAGCTAAGTCTTTCATATTTGCTCAGACAATCTGAGATTTGGGAAAGACCTTAACTTAAAAAGGCCAAGGCCTCCTATTGCATCTGGGGCCATCTCCACTTGGCTTGATCTATATCTTGCCGCTGGACCCAGATGACTGTGGAGGAGAGAGTGAGGCTGGTTACTTTGCACAGCCCTGCCTCACTTAAATACAATTTACCTGCAAGTCATGACATCACCTGCCTAATGTCATTAGTCCTCTTCAATAAGTTGATTATCACACAGTGTTGCTGATACTATGTACAATGTTCTCCTGGTTCTGCTCACTTCACTTTGCATCATTTCACATAAGTCTTTCCAGATTTTTCCTGAAATTTTCCTGTTCATCATTTCTTTAAGCACAATAGTATCCTATCATAATCATATACCACAGCTCGTTCAGCATTCCGCAATTACTTGCAGAATCTCCTCAATTTCCAATTTTATTTTTGCCACCACAAAAAGAACTCCTCTAAATATTTTTGTACATGTAGGTCTTTTTCTCTCTTTTTTTAGATGCAGAACATCATGTGTAAATTAGGTCAGGCTTGAGTCACAGAAGTAGGAGCAGGAAACAGGAAATAGAGGAAGAGGAGCAAGAAGAAGAGAAGGAGAAATGAACAGCAAGCTCAGTGTTAAGCATGATTCACAGGATTATAGGATTTAGATCTGGAAGGGAACTTAAAGGCCATTAAGTCTGGCCCCTCATCTTTATTTTTTATCATTTTCTTTATTTGATAATTTTAGTTTTCAGCATTGATTTCCACAAGATTTTGAGTTACAAATTTTCTCCCCATTTCTACCCTCCACCCACTCCAAGATGGTATGTATTCTGATTCTGCCGTTCTGCAGTCAGCCTTCTCTTCTGTCACCCCACTCCCCCCTCATTCCCTTTTCCCTTACTTTCTTGTAGGGCAAGATAGATTTCTATGCCCCATTGCCTATATATCTTATTTTCCCATTGCATGCAAAAATAGCCTTTTTTTTGAGCATCTACTTTTAAAACTTTGAGTTCCAAATTCTCTCCCCTCCTCCCTCCCCACCCACTAAGGCAAGCAAGTTCAACACAGGCCACACATGTGCCTCCCTCCTATCCTGTCCCCCTTTATTCAATTTTCTCCCTTGACCCTGTCCCTTTTCAAAAATGTTTGTTTTTGATTACTTCTTCCCCCTATTTGCCCTCCGTTCTATTGTTTATCCCCTTCCTCCTACTTTCATGTGGGGTAAGATACCCAGTTGGGTGTGTATGGTATTCCCTCCTCAAGTCAAATGTGATGAGAGCAAGATTCACTTATTCCCCCTCACCTGCCCCCTCTTCCCTTCCAATGAACTGCTTTTTCTTGCCATTTTTGGGTGAAATAATTTACCCCATTCTATCTTTCCCTTTCTCCCTCTCTCAATGTATTCCTCTCTCATCCCTTAATTTAATTGTATTTTTTTAGATATTATCTCTTCATATTCAACTCACCCTGTGCCCTATGTCTCTCTCTCTCTCTCTCTTTCTCTCTCTCACTCTCTCTCTATATATATATATATTCTCTTCAGCTAGCCTAATACTGAGGTCTCATGAATTACACACATCATCTTTCCCTGTAGGAATGTAAACAAAACATTTCCACTTTAGTAAGTCCCTTGGGATTTCTCTTTCTTGTTTACCTTTTCATGTTTCTCTTGATTCTTGTGTTTGAAAGTCAAATTTTCTATTCAGCTCTGGTCTTTTCACTGAGAAAACTTGAAAGTTCTCTATTTTATTGAAAATCCATATTTTGCCTTGGAGCATGATAGTCAGTTTTGCTGGGTAGGTGATTCTTGGTTTTAATCCTAGATCTATTGACCTCCAGAATATCATATTCCAAGCCCTTTGATCCCTTAATGTTGAAGCTGGTAGATATTGTGTTATCCTGATTGCATTTCCACAATACTCAAATTGTTTCTTTCTGGCTGCTTGCAGTATTTAACTGCATTTAATTTATTCCTTTATCTGGGAGCTCTGGAATTTGGTGACAATATTCCTAGGAGATTTCTTTTTGGGATCT
>CM053622.1:612859909-612891053 GCA_028646595.1 Phalanger gymnotis | reverse complement strand
TTTTTTTTTAAGGTGTTATTTTCTTCAGTATTTTTTGGGTCTCCTTTAGCAAGTCATTGACTTGTTTTTCATGATTTTCTCGCATCACTCTCATTTCTCTTCCTAATCTTTTCTCTACTTCTCTTACTTGCTTTTCCAAATCCTTTTTGAGCTCTTCCATGGCCTGAGACCAATTCATATTTTTCTTGGAGGCTTTTGTTGTAGGTTTTTTGACTTTGTTGACTTCTTCTGGCTGTATGTTTTGCTCTTTGTCACCAAAAAAAAAAAGGTTCCCAAGCCTGAGTCTGAATCTGGGTTCATTTTCACTGCCTGGCCATGTTCTCAGCCAACTACTTGACCCTTGAGCTTTTTGTAAAGGTAAGACTGCTGTAGAGAGTAATTTGTCCCAAGCTTTAGGGGCTGTGCTGCTGTTTTCAGAGCTACTTCTACACAGCAAGCTCTGCCACAGCAGCACTCCTCCTCCCCCAAGAACCGCCAACCTGGACTGCACTGCGAGTCAGATGCAAACAGGCTCTGCACTCCTGCTCTCATCTGCTTCTTAATTCCTCCCACTTGGGAGGTGGGAGCTGGGGCTGGAACTGCAGCTGGAAGCAGCACCACTTCTGTGCCCCTGGGACTGGGGCTTACCACACACTCCTTTCACTCTGTTCTAGCTGTTCTACCCACTAACCTTCTCTGTTGTCTTTGGCATTTGTGGGTTGAGAAGTCTGGTAACTACCACAGCTCACTGATTCAGGGCGCTATGCCTGTTCTGCCCGGCTCCTGGTCTGGTTGGTCGTGGCGCAGCCCACTCTGGGCTCTGCTCTGCACCTCTCCCAGCTCCATGCGATAACCCCTTCCCGCAACCATCCAAGCTTTCCTGGGCTGGAGCCCTGCTTCCCTCTGTTATTTCATGGATTCTGCAACTCTAGAATTTGTT
The DNA here is from genome assembly GCA_028646595.1 of Phalanger gymnotis. Taxonomy (NCBI): domain Eukaryota; kingdom Metazoa; phylum Chordata; class Mammalia; order Diprotodontia; family Phalangeridae; genus Phalanger; species Phalanger gymnotis. The sequence goes on along the minus strand of CM053622.1, from coordinate 612,890,134 downwards.
CAGAGCCATTTTTATAGGTGTTTGGAGGGACCTGTGGGGGAGCTCACTCAAGTCCCTGCTTTCCAGCAGCTATCTTTCTGACCCCTTGTTTTACAGATATGTTTGAGGCAGGATTTGAACCCAGGTCTTGGTGACTTGAAATCCAGCACTCTGGGCACTCTTCCCAATGGCCTCTCTCAAATAAGGGATATGGATTAGACTTGTGATTTCACTGGTAGAAGAAATTCTTAGGTAAGAAACTCTCTCAGTGCAGGTTAGCACCTTCTCTGTGATTTATAACCTTAGACTTAAGAGTTGTGCAGAGCACTGAAAACTAAGGGATTTTCCCAAGGTCATACAGCAGGTGCATGTCAAAGGTAGACTTGCATAGTAGAGACTCATGTGTTTGCCCTTGCTGCTGATTAATATATGAGATCAGTTCATTTGGACTGTATCTCGATTTAAAAAATAATAAATCAAGCTGCTAAATTCACAGATAATTTATTCATATAGTTTGACCAGGGAAATATTAGATGTAATGGAAGTATCAAAGGAGAACACTAGCTTTTAATTAAATGTCTGTTATTTTTTTCACAGTCACTGAATCAGCACTGTGATAAGTTTGTAAAATTGAAATTGACTTTAATTGTATTTTTAAGGCATAGTCAAGCTAGATTTAATATCCCCTTTCCAAGATCCTTTTCTTGTAAAATTCACCCAGCACCTACAACCTGGAGAAACTTGCCTAAAGGTCAAGCTTTCATCTTATAATTACTTACACCTTTGTAACCCCACCCATTACCCACTTTCCAGAGAAATTTGGTTAATCTAAAAAGCCAAATCTCAGTGATTTAAACTACTGTAGCAACCCCCATAACTTGAAGACTACTCCCATTGCTTGGGAACTTTTGCCTTGTGACTCAAAACTTATGTCTTGGTTTGTGGTTAAAGGGGTTTCAGAAGGCGAGGTCCAAATGAAATAATCTCAATTTTGACCATGTCATTGCTTTCTTGGGATAGACATCCCCCTAACTCACTGGCTGGTTTGAGGTCTGTCAATTATTCTCACCGTGGTTTAGCCTGTTTGCTGGGGTGTGGCTGCTCTGCATGTTGCAGCTTCTTGGAGCCCCAGGTGAGAGCTGGATGAAAGGTAGCCACCAAAAGTAGATAGTATTGAAGATGCAAAGGTCATCCATTGCATCCTGGACCATTGCCAGTCATCTAGACTTTTGTCCTGCCACTGGACTTCAGTGGTTCTGGAAGAGTCTCTTGTCTCTTAGTCTTTCAGTTAACCTCAACTTTTAAAAAAAAATATTTTTTGTTTTTAGTTTACAACACTTAGTTCCACAAGTTTTTGAGTTCCAAATTTTCTCCTCCTCTCTCTCCTCCCCCTCCCTCCCAACCTTAATTTTCAAATATGACAACTTAAGGAGGGACTTGGTTGAGAAGTAAGATGGTCTAAAGTCTAAAGAATAAGGAAAAGAAAGTATTGGTTGTATAACAGATTGACAATTGACATTTTGATTAAAGTTGGAGTTGATGTTGTTCAGTCATGGCCAACTACTTGTGACCCTGTGGATCATATTATGCCAATACTGTCCATGGGGTTTTCTTGGCAAAGATACTGGTTTGCTATTTCTTTCTACTGTGGATTAAGGCAAACAAAGGTTAAATGACTTGCCCAAAGTCACACAGCTAGTAAGTGTCCGAGGCTGGATTTGAACTCAGATCTTCCTGACTCCAAGCCTAGTGATCAATCTGCTGAGCCACCTAGGTGACAGAATTTATACTAACACCAAATTAATTGAAGAGTCAGTAGAAATAGTACTGGATTTGGCTTGCATCTCCACCCTGCCATTTAATTCCTATGTGACTTCTGTCATTTAACACATCTGGGCCTTAGTTTTCTCATCTGAAAAATGGAGGGAGTGGTGAACTAGATGATCTTGAGGTCTTTTTCAGGTCTAAACCTGTGATCTAGAATCATTATCAACAATAATCAGCAGGCTAAACATTTAAGAGGCTTTATTAAATTATCGCCACTCTCTTTAAGGAGTGGCAAACATTCAAGGGAGGGTGGCAGCCCTCTACCCAGGTTGTACAGTGATCCATAGCTGAAGTCACCTCCAGCTACATCCTCACACTGCAGTGGGTCAGTGAGAATCTTGACTGGGATCTGCACAGAACAAGACCATGTTGGATAAGGAGGAGATACAGGCTCTTGTCAGAAATAAGAAACATTGCTGACTCAGCCTAGTATATTATAAGAAGAGGGGCCTGCTTTGTTACCTTGGCACTTGAGTAGATCCACCTACCCACTTTCTCTTTTAAGCACTTGATACTCTGAATGGGAAGGGGACTGATTTTCAGATCAATTAGTGATTATTTTTTCATTTTAAAAAGACTTCACCATTCATAGCATATTCTAAAAACAAAAATATTTTATTTATATTTGAAATAATATATATTACAAACAGTAAGATATGTACATTGATGTCTATGTCATGAATTCCTAGAGAAATTATGCCTCATCCCCCAGCATGCCTACATCGAAATTCCCACTGAATAATTACCAAAAAAATAGGTTAACATATTTTTTTATGGATTCTACAAATAAATGAAGAAATAGGAGGATTGAATTGTGATTGAGGTCAGGGAGGTGAGGATATGATAAATCTTTAAAATGTAAACTTCATTTTCATGTTGTTATTTTCTCTCAAACCCTTCTAAACAAACGCTGATCACTACCCACATATTTAACCTTCTTAGAATCAAAGATCACGACAGGGCTTGGAAAAAAGTGTGGGCCAAATGCCTTTCCTACGACATTTCAAGTTGATTCATTAAATGTGCTCCCGGGGCAAGCCGGAAAGTCCCCTTTGATAAAACTATCCAGTAGATCCTGTATAGAAGACTTCTGGACCTTGGGCATTTGGCAAATGGCTCTTTACCCTGGGATTAAAAGCACAACTGCACTGACTCTCTGGGCGTAAGCACAATAAAAATTCATCTTAGAACAGGGGTTGAACCATAACCTATATTTATTTTATCCTACAACTAACAGTTGTAGTTATTGCTCTAATGACAAGTAAAAATTGTATTGTAATTCAGTACAAGGAAGAGAATAGGCCATTGAGGAACTGCCCCCTTTCTAAAGTCCTGAAACCATGACAAAGGCAAATTTCTAGAAAGGAAGTCCTAACACTTAAAGTTCCTACAGGGTGGAGAATAGTGAATAGCCCAACCGAATGTGAACCCCCCCGCCCTCCGCGACCCCAACTCGGTAATTTAAGTTCTTTGAGGACAAGGACAAGGTTTGTCTGATTTTCATCTTTCTTTCCCCAGTGCCTAGCATAGTATCTGGCACATGGCAGGCTTTCAAGAAATGCTTGCCATTAGGAGAGCAAGGAATAGTTTGCCTCTTAGATATATGGAGAAGGGAAAACTTTATGACCAAACAAGAGCTAGAGAATATTATGAAATGCGAAATGGATAATTTTGATTACATCAGACTAAAAAGTTTTTGCACAAACAATGCAATAAAGTTTCCTCATAATCATAGTTACATTAAGTCAGGTCACATTAATGTCATGTTACAGAGCAAACTACTTAAAGGACTCACAATGGACTAGTTTTGAGAAGGGAGATTTACATGTCACCAAGTTAACCAAGAAAACTTAAACATAAACATCTTGAAACAAAAGACCAAAGCAATACAGTGGTTATCACCAATATCAACTAACATCAAGTCTCCTTGTATCTTAGTTACCCATTCTCAATGTCCATTTAAGCAGCATATTTTGAGTCCTAGACGCCTCTTAGTTCTCTGGTCCCTAGATATCTTTTCCTGGACAATAGGGTTTATTCTCAGGACAGCTCTGAAAGGGGCTGTAGTTCTTTGGTTCCAAATCTAGAAGTTCCTAGAGAATTCTGACCTAGTATACTTAGTACAATCACTTAAATTTGGCTCTCCAATTTGGAAACTTCAGAGAATTTTAGTTTATATGCCATTTCCTGTTTCTATCTTTACCTAAATTAAAACAATTTATGAGCATCCAACAATAAAATGAGCTCTTCAGCCTTTTAAAATTATTAGACAGATTCTTGAACATTGGGAAAATAATTTCACTTTCTTTACCATTATCCATAAAATTTATATGTAAAACCTTAATCCAATTTCGAGAACATGTTACTAAAGCATACTCAAAGCCTGAATTACCCATGATAGATAAATTTGGAAGCCTATCATATGAGTATGTATATAGTTCTTAGAGAAAACAGTCTAATCTTATTGCATTTCTCAAAATTTACTATTCCATTTATTTAGAAAACTTTTTATATCTTTGTCTTATTACCTTGTCTAATTATCCTCTTAGGAGGATATCATCTCTATGTTATAATTTGACCACAAATACAGGTTGAAATTGTAGGATGTTCATTCTCGCATCCTATTATAGTAAATCAGAAATGTTCCAGTATCAATCTATTATTTAATAGATTTAGCATTATACTTCTTGATTTTAGAAATTTGCTACACAAGGAAAGAGAGGGACATAGTTATAACAATGCCATATATCTGTTTGATTCCAGGCATGAGTCACATCTGGCAGCCAATCATATAGTCACAGAGTATCAAAAGCAAGGCTCAGGATTAACCAGGTAGGAAATTTCCTTTTCATAAAGGAAATAGCACCATGGGGAAATAGAGTCAGAAGGATCCTACTTAGGCCAAGCCAAAGTTGTCCCCAAAACTTTTCCCAGGCACAGACATCTACTTTTAGCAGTAGCCAGACTGCAGCAGTATAATTTTCTACTATTGGCTTCATGAGAATTGAGACGACTATCCCTGTAATCAAGGCTCAAAACAACAGTAAATTATAGCCCCAGGAATTTTTACCTTAAATGGCAAAATTTCACCAACCACAACTTAGGGCTTGAATAGCTTTCCTGATGTTTCCCTAACAGTTAACATTTCATTTGTCCTTTACTTTAAATTAAAGCTACCCATATTCTGGGGCTTTAAACATATAACAAATACCTGATAGTTGCCTCATCATTAAGATGTTGAAGCTGTATCTTTAAAACACTGTACATTTTCCTAATAGCCAAGAATTTCAAATGAAAATTTGCTAATATACTCATATGTATGTGTATGTGTATAAAATCTGCTTTATAGCAAAATATACCTCATTAAATATTTAAGAATTTTCAAATGTCTATTTTTATCATATCCTTTTAAAAGCCCCATTCATGTGTAACAGCATCCAGTTTTAAAAGTTGTTTTGTCTAACAGAATTTCTGTTACAATGGTCTCTCAAATTTCACAATATGAGAATTTAAAAATACAATAATAACACAAACAATAAACTTCAATTGCATTTCCAAATTATCGCATGTAAAAATCATTGATCTTATTATCTTTGACATTTTAAAACCACTTTAGAGTTATCAGGTATGGAACAATTACATTCAATTAAAGAAACAGCAATAATATAGTGCTTAGCATATGCCACTCATTGTGTTAAGCACTTTACAATCATTATATTATTTTGATCTTCATAATAACCACAGGAGGTGGGTACCATTATTATTTTTCTCTTTACAGATCAGGAAGCTGGGGCAAAGATAAAATTACACAGCTAATACATTTCTGCAACCAGAATATAATTCAAGTTTCCTTACATTTTTCCAGCATTTTTTTCAGCATCTGCATTTGAGAATCCATCTGGGATGAGAGGGGTTAACAGTGAGAGAGTCTCTTGACCCTAGGGAGGTCACAGGAGTCTCTTTGTTTTAAACAATCTTTTCTCTTTTCAAGGAAGAGTTAACAAAAGATTGTTGTAAGGCGCAAATGGTTTACCTATTTTTTTCCTTCCTTCACCTTGGAATTATTTCCAAAATAGCTGCCTTCCTACATTGCCCTAGAAAAATGAAGCTATTAACCTTATCATTTACTTTTAAAACTTTTATAAAATTTAATCCTAATTTTTCCTTAAATTCTACAAAGTGGTACCTTAAAACTTAGTGAGTTCCTGGAAATACACCAAAGTCTCAGGAGTATTCTCCTACAATCTTAAAAGGACTACTCTTCATACTCCTTAATCTGCTCAGATGTTTTTAGTAATTTCACAAACTGATTAACTGACTTCGTTTCTGTAATTCTAATAGCCAAAGCTGAAATGACAGAAAAAAATGTCTTGCAGGGTTTTTTCTCTGTTGTTATAACCTAATCTCCCATGGAAAGGCTAAAGTGGGAGTTAGTCCTGCTCACTGGGACAATTGCTTTAACTATGAAAGTCCACTAATCCTTCCCAGTGTTCTAAACTCTCTGGCTATAGCCCTTAGGAGTTTTTCTGGCTGGCTGCATTTTAAATCTTTCAAGGTAACAGAATCTAGCTCACAACACAAACATGATGTAGACATTTTACATTTTACAAAGATACAAAGAAAATTACAAACCAAATACAAACAGACACAGATAGTTTTAACAAAGCACACAATTACAGTCCATACAGAGGCACATGGTTACTGAAGTGTGTAGTTTCACACAGGCACAAGAGGCATGTAGCTAAAATTTTATGGTATGTGCAATAAAAAAAAAAAGACAGCAGAGGCACACAGAGAGGCCAATTGACAGAGGTGTGCAGTTTAAGAAAGGATATCCTTATGAGAGTGATCCAAGATGTACTGGGTCACCTGAGGAGCCCTGGAGTTTTCCTCACAAAGAAAGGCAAGCTCGAGCAAGGCAGGAGCTCTAAGGTTTGGAGCAGGAACAAGGGCAGAGGACTCACCAGATGGGGGTGGGGAGATCTGACTTCAGAGAAATAAATCTCCAGTAGTGCCTGTTCTGTTCCTGCTGGTACTGGAGAGTCCAATGGCCCAGTTCTGTGTCTAATCCCAATTAATGTCAACTGCACTGAACTGCCTTCTAACCTGTGGATGGCCAGAGCCAAACAGAGCAGGCTAAAGACAGGACAGTCAGAAATCAAACAGAAATTTAATTTCAAAGTGAGGGAAATGGCTTATAAGTAGAGACACATGTACTGGAGGCCTGCCCCTAATGGGGAGATGTGAGGCAGTGTGGGAAGATCTCAATACTTATACCTAATGGCTACACAGTAAGCTGTAGCCCTGACAATGAGGAGTAAGAGCAACAATATGACAAGTTTGATTCATAGCAGGGCTCTATGACCAGAACATGGAGACAGCAGGGCTTGTCCAAACTCAGAGAACACCTTGTACAACAATTATATGAAACAGTTCTGGGATTTTGCTGTGGCTGAGATCATCCAAAGGGTGAGTGCAAAGGATTGTTGTTATGCCAACATCAGGGTACAGTTTGCTTGGTGGGCCTTAGCTCTGGAAAATAGGGTGTCTCCTAATATCTTGATGCATATGAAAAAATGCTCTAAATCATTATTGATTAGAGAAACACAAATTAAACATCTCTGAGGCACCACCTAACACCTATCAGATTGGCTAATATTATAAAAAATTACATATATTGGAGAAGATGTAGGAAAATTGGGACACTAATGCATTGTTGGTGGAGTTGCGAACTGATCCAACCATTCTGGAAAGCAATTTGGAACTATGCTCAAAAGGGCAATCAAACTGCATACCCTTTGGTCCAGCAATACCACTACTAGGTCTGTATCCCAAAGAGATCATAAAAAAGGGAAAAGGACCCACATGTACAAAAATATTTATAGCAGCTCTTTTTGTGGTGGCAAAGAATTAGAAATTGAGGGAATACCCATCAAGTGGGGAATGGCTGAACAAGTTGTGGTATATGAATGTAATGGAATATTATTGTGCTATAGGAAATAATGAGTAGGCAGATTTCAGAAAAAAATGGAAAGACTTACATGAACTGATGCTGAGTGAAATGAGGAGAACCAGGAGAACATTGTACAATAGTAACAGCAACATTGTGTAATGATCAACTATGATTGACTTATCTCTTCTCAGCAATATAATGATCCAAGATAATTTCAAGACTCATGATAGAAAATGCTATCCACAACCAGAGAAAGAATTACAGAATCTGAATGCAGATCGAAGCATACTATTTTCACTTTTGTGTGTGTGTGTGTGTGTGTGTCTTTTTCCTTTTGTTCTGTTTCTTCTTTCACAACATGACTAATGTGGAAATATTTTCACATGATTGCACATGTACAAACTATATCAGATTGCTTGTCGTCTTGCGGAGGAGGGATGGAAGGGAGGGAGGGAGAAAACTTTAAAACTCATAATCTTATAAAAAATGAATATTGAAAACTATCTTTACACATAACTGGAAAAATAAAATACTATTTACAAAAAAAGAAATGCTTTCTGATTGGTTGATGAAAGAAATAAGAAGCAGAAATAAGTGGGTGGTATACAAAACTACACTGAGAACAGCTTACAGTGTTAACACCCTGGTTTCTTAAAATTGTCTCATCTCATTTGCTCATCTGATGTTTGTTTTTTCAAAATTTCCAGTGTGCTGCTCCCAAATTGGGGGCCATGTTGATGAGGGGAGCTCTGTACCTCAGCCACTTCCAGGAAACCTTTATTTATGGAACTATAAAATTGCTATTTAGTTCCTATTGAAAAATATATGTAGATGCATTTTAGAAAATAGTACTTTAAAAACATTTTCCTTTTTTTTTTAAGGCACTGAAGTGTATCTCATCAGTCAGCAGAACATGGAGAGCTCATCTGGAAAAGAAAAATGAAAATTGTTAATTTTGAGGAAGTCAGTTCACAGAGAAATCATGATTTTAAACCATTTCATGAAGTTGATAAATAAAGCCCTATAAATTTTTCTAGAAAATTTTAAAAAAGTAATGGGGGCCTTTAGTCTTAACAAAATGGTTACAGTAATTTTGAATAGATGCCACCCTTATAAAGAGCGTGCTAATCAGTTGTTACTCTTCTCCACTGAGGGCAGAATAAGAGAAAATAGGTGTAAATTTCAGCAGAGAAAAGTATGGTGACCAATAACTTCTATAAGACTGACGCAGGGCCTCAGTGCAGACAAATCCTGGGTTCCTCAAACTTAAACATTGATGGAGTCTTAACAACAGGTTCTGGACTCTATTTGCTGAGACCACGTCCATGGTGGAGAACATTTTGCTTATGTGAAGTTTCAGTCCTGTGAAATTACCAGACAAAATTTAAAATGTTTATGTGGGAAATAAAAAGTGGTTTTTTTCCATATTAAATCTGGTTTGTTTGGTTTTTTTTGCATTCTCTGTGCAAGCTAACGATTAAGATGATTTTTTTTAAAGGAGAGGAACTTATGCTTGCAAGAAAAATTAACACTGGATTAAGATTTTAAAGAATTATAGGATCATAAATTTAGAGCTGGGAGGGACCCAGAAAATGGATCTTAGTCCAACCACCTTGTTTTGCACATGAGGAAACTGAGGCCCAACAGTGTGGGCTGTCCTATCCAGGAAATATTCCCAGATAGAATCTATCATCTAGTTTAGGTATAGGTCTACCTGAGAGCAGAGACAAAACCTATGGCTGTGACCTATGCTGAAGTAACAAATATTGCAAATTTCTAATTTCAGCTGCTAGGGACTATCTTGTGTAAAAGAGATAATGTCCTGATTAGGTATGTTAGAATTTGGTGATCTTAGAATTGGGATAATGAGAGAAAATAGCAAGTGAAGACTTGTCAATATTAGACTAGGGACTGTTTCATTTTTTTGGTATCCATATCGCTATCATGTAGCATGATGTCTGGCACAGAATAAGTATTTCATAAATGCTGTTGATTGATTAATTTATTAGTTTGGTGTCCAGAAAATGTTGTTCAGGCTCCTAGCTGCTGTTTATACAGCTCTCCCGTTGGCAGCTGTGTAAGGACCTAGGTTCTAGGACCTAGAACACAATCACCAGTGCAGGAAAAAAATCCAACCCTACCCCCAGAATTCCTGCTGATTGAATTTCTAAAGGGAAACTCAATCTTGATTTAGAGATATTTGGCTAATACTGCATGAGTACTCTTGGCTTGGATGGGGCAGCCATGATGTTGGAATGTAGGAATGAGCATATCGCCCTCTGGTGGCCTTCAAGATAAGGACTTCAGCAAAATGAAATGAAATAGAGGTTTCTGCTTTTGGTGCTGAAACTGATTTTGAATTAGTCATATCCAGCAGTATTCTGGTAAATGCTTAACAACTGTCAATCCATAGAAAGTGTATGCATAAACACTTTTAAGGTTAATCCACATTTATTAATATTTTATCCATCACTTTCTTAAATACAGTAAATCAACAAAATAATAAAGCCCTGATTTGTAGCATTTGCAGATTTCTAACATGTAAATGCTCACATTTAAAATTCAGCAATTGACTGTAGTAGGAGGTGGCTTCAGTATAACCCCAGTTCATATCTCATATGAATTTGTTCAAAGGTTTAGGCTTTCGAATTGCCCAGGAAGAATTTCAACCCCCTTCATCTACACATTCCACTGCATTTGAAATGGAATTGATCAGAAGTGAGAAATTGACAACATACAGCAGTTTCAATGACTGTGGGGCTCAGGTGTTCTCTCAGCACTGCATATACACTTGGAGACATGGGAAGAAGGTCTGATGGAGAGTGCGGCTCAGTACAATCATTTCGGCTTAGAGAAAAAAAATGAGAAAAATTGGAAATTAAATGTTCACTGGAATTTCCTGGGTCCTGAACCTGATTCTCAAGGGTTATCTGGTAGGTTCTGTTTATGTTTAGCACTGCAATGCCCCGTGCATCACTTAGCATTAGATAGGTTTTGTTATTCATTGGCATAGGGAACTCCCAGGTGAGGAAATTCCTGTTTCCAAAACTCAAGTGACTCTTTTACAACAACTGTGTTTCAGAGGCTCAAAACCCAAATCTTCCTGGCCTCAAGGGTGGCTTTCTACCTAGCATGCCAAGCTGCCTCTAGACTTACATTAGAGCATGCAACTTAAATGTCAGTTCGTGATCTATGGCATGGTGACTTTGTGCCCCTAATTGTGATGTAAAATTGTCATCTTCAAGAATGAAGAACCATGACCACCGCCAACAATGATGTAGAATATGTTCTAAAAGATTCCGAGGGATGAAGCCTTGGCCTGACACCCTATACCCAAAGCCTTAGCTTTAGGCATTGCACTACAAGGAGACAGTAGTATATATAAAATTACAAATATTGTGGTTCCAGCCTCAGGTGTTTCCAAGGGAAAACATTTATTTTTAGGAAATCCAATGACAAATATTTCACACATGATTAAGATGACTCACATTGTTGAGATAGGGATAAATACAGAGGGAACGTAACCCTTGTCATCTCTCTCAGTGGGTCTTGAAACTGGGGACAAAATTAGAAAAAGTGTTAGAAAAAAAACCACAGAAATAAATTTAAGCTTTTAGATCTTTACAATTTAAAAGGAGCCCTATGGCTAGATAGGTGCAGCGGAACAAACAGTGAATTTCTAGTGCTAAGCCTTGACATCACTTGAACAGCCAATTGATACTAAATCATTTTGTCTCTCAGAGTAGTTTTGAATCACGACTACCAAAGTAAAACACATTACCCAAAAACTCTGGATTTTTTCCCTTATATATAAGCATGCCCTGGTAGTTCTGTTTATATTTTCAAATTTTTATAATAATTACTTTGTCACCCTGAAAACTCCTGTGAGATAGACCCATACAACCCCAAGTTTACATAGGAGGAAACTGAGTCACAGGCATGTTATAGATCAGCAATTTTCAAGGTGTGGTCTGGACCCCTGGGACTCCTCATGACCTTTTCACAGGGTCCATGAGGTCAAAATTATTTTCATAATAATACTAAGACATTTTAACTTCTAACATGGTAAATATGGAGATATATGTACATATATAGTATGTATTATGTGTGCATATATTCTATATATTTCATATATGCAAAAGCTCTTTGGAGTCTTTTATAATTTTTAATAATATAAAGAGGTTCTGAGACCAAAAATGCTGGGAATTGTTGATCCAGAGCATTCTCAAACCCCATAGGTGGGTTTGGCTATAGTTCAAGCATTTTTGGTTGCTATTTCTTTGTTCAGGTTACCAGTGTAGCGACTCCCTCATAACAAGAGCTGCTGATGCTGACTTTGACTCAGCTTTACAATCCAGTTGTTCACATTGCTTTAGACTATGTAAAAAAAGAGTTTGTACAATTCAAATGATCCATTTCCTCCTTATCTGTAAAATGAAGAGGTGGACTAGATTATCTTAAAGGTTCCTTCCCACTCTAACAGACTATGAAATACCTATGGAGGAGGCCATGGGATTATTTTCAATTTTAAATATTTAGGTGAATACTTATTTTTGTAATGATGATTAAATAGAAAATATCAACAGAAAAAGACTCCATTTTCCCTTTGGTCTTAAAAAACTTGAAGCAAACATGAAAGACGTTTCTATTCCTTTCCATTAACATGAGTTATCTTTCAAATTCTGTAAGAAAAAGTAAATAGAAGCTAACCTTCATTTGGCTGAGTGCTGTAGTGTTTACCAAATGCTTTATCTTTGGGAATGTCAGGATATAAAAACTTCAGTGGATTTTCAGTGACATTTTCAGCCATAATAACTTTGTAGTCTCGAAGAATGTCAGCAAATGGCAAAGCCGCTAAGCGGCCTTTGTTGTAGGGCTCTACAGAATGGAATCTAACTTCTCCTGGAAGGAAAAAAAGGCAGGCGAGTAGTCAATCAAGACACCATCTATATGCACACATTGTTTTTGATTATTGCTTTCTGCCCATATTATCTGTGCATCATGGGGTATAAAGTATTTCCAGACATTCTGTAGACTAGGCATTTTACAGATGGCACCCACATGGAGGGTTTTCACTTGGGCAATTATAAATTCATGTTCTCCCATCCAAATACGAGTAGTTGTTAGGTGATACACAAACTCACTGTAGACATTGAAAAAAATAACCCCCTCCCCAATAAAAACACATCTGTACAACCACCAGTCTTAAATCCCCAAATATTAACAACAAAGTCTCAAGAAGATGATATTTTAGTGATACAATAGGAGGTAACACCAGAAGACATGTGACATACCATTTTCTGATTGGTCCACCCAAGTAAAGGTAATACCTCCAAGGTTGCTTTCACTGAATCTTAATAAAAATGTTCCTGGCATCTTATCCTTCAGCAAGACCCGCTCCTTCTCCTTGCTTACAAAGCCCATTACATACCTGAAAGAACAGTTCATGGGTTTACCTGATGAAAAACTATGACATCTACCTAGGTACATCTTCTGTTACATCCATGAAGCCAAAGTATTCAATGTGTTTTTGAACACATTCAACAGAGTTCACAGCTAAAATTCTCTTAATCATTAATATCAATAGGCTTTGATGTGAATAATTTAAGAACCTGAGAATGTTTTTTCAATGGGATTAGAAATGTGTCAAAGAGCAAATACAATATGCATAAAAACGACATTCATAGAGCGATTATAGCTTATAATTTACCCGTCAATCCAAAGAGGAAGAATGTGCTTTTTAATTAAATCCAGGATTGCTTCAAGCCATACCCAAAAGGTAAATGCCTTGCCAGGTAAGTGCTCCTATTTTCATAAAAATAAACAAACAAGGAATAAGATGATCACTTGGTAAGTAGCATTAATGAAATATAACTCATCATATTTTATTTCATGATAAATAGTTCATATTTTATTTTCCTTTAAGTTAGAGAAACTTTTAGAGTTTCTCTTTGAAATATGTTTATCTAGGAAATCCTTAAAACTTTATGTCATGGTATGTGGACTGTAATGATGATGATAAAATGCTTTCCTTACGTCATCCTGAAGGTGGGGAATTCAAATGTAATTACTTCTGTTTGCAAATGAAGTATCTGGGGCCCAGTGAGACTAATTGATTTGTCCAGGCCCATAAGACTAGTAAATTATTGGAGCCATACCTAGAAGCAGGAGCTTCTGACTCAACTGAACTCCTCTCCCCTTCCCTCCCCTGCTCTGGTCCCCACCTGCCACCTTCACCCCCCATCCCTTTGCTGTGCAGTCCTGAAATAAAGTATAACTTTTCTTTTTCTCCTGACCATACCTTGCAGAACTTGGCCCAAGAGAGCTGACCATCATTGTAGCTAGCTTGTTGCGCTAAAATTAAAGAAGAGAAAATAATCCAATTTTTCTTGTTCATGAAATGTTTTTGATTTTTTTTCTCTAAACCTCTTTTCACTTAATTTCAACAAACCTACAGACACAGTTGAGAACCTATCGTGAACTTAACTTGTACTTTATGCTAGATGCCAAAGAAGTATGACAGATTTTCAGCCCTCAAGGAGTTCACTATTTAGTTGGGGGGGGGGCAGGGAACAAGAATAATGCTTTTGAAAAAGAGAACATGAAATAGGGTACAATCATATACTAAATTATGTGGTAGAGACTATAAGTGCCCTTAGGATTCAGAGAAAGTGATGGTCATTGTGGGTCACAGTGGTCAATGTAGTTCAACCAACAAACATCTATCAAGTACCTTCCAAATTTAAGTCACTGCTAAATGCTGGAATGCAAAGACAAAATTGGAAAACAATTGCTGCTTGGAAGAAGCTAACACTGATGAGTCGAGGAAGGTTTCATGGAGTAGTTGGTTCCTGAATTTGACGCTTAAGGATGGGTAGGATTTATATTGACAGGGTGGAGGGCACTCCAGGTACGGTAGGGTACTTAGCTTAAGGAAAGGCACAGAAGCGGGAATGACCAAAGCTTATCTGGAGAACGGTGCCAAGAGCAACTTACCTGTAGAGTTCATATCAGAAAATGTGAGTGAAGAGGAAACTGAGGGGATTAGAACAGCAAGTGGTAGTGGGAAATGAGTGAACCACACTGATTCCATCTTGTGACTCAATTACAGAACTAGCTCAGTTCCTTTTCTATTCAATTATGGATCTAGTCCAATTTCTGTCTTGTGAGAAAACTTTATTCAATTGTGGGAATTGGGAGAAAACCTTATTGTATTGTTTGAATCTAACCCTGCATGGCTGGGAAAGTGGACCCCCTGTCCCTAGGCTTAGAGGTCCTTAACAAGGGCCCAAGTTATGCTGATCAGAAACCTGGTCAGATCCAAAGATTGATGCAAGGAGTTTTCTCACAATTATACATCTCAGGCAACACATATGTGTTATCTGAAAACTGGTCCTGTACTGGTCAATCAGTTAGTGTTTTTATGTTCCTTTGAAGATTTCTGAACAAAACTGTGACAAGAAGTAAATTGTGTTTCGCTTATCTAAGCTTATGTCAACATTTCACTGATCATACAGATGGGGCAAAGTTTGAAATCCTGGACCTGTGAGTTTGTCATGATGGGATATTCCTGGTTTGGAAAGTCCCTCAAAAACTCCGTACCCCTGCATAGGGATAGGAGGAGGGCACACTCAGAAACTCATCTATAACTTAGATACTTAACAGGAATACCCATATTAACGTAGAGAGTATGTGTCAGAGGTGGAATTTGAATCTTGGTCTTCTTGACTCCAAGACTAGATTCCTATCTACTATGCTATATTGTCTTTCTCTCAGGGATTGTTTCATTCTATGTATAATATCTGGCATATAGTAGGCGTTTAATAAATATTTGATTGCTGTGACATTTATTTAAGAACTTCATTAATTTGGAGTTTCTTTGGTGGGATAATGATTTTAAAAGCATATATGCATATGTATATATATGCAAACACACACACACACACACACACACACACACACACACACACACACATATATACATAAAATTTAGAAATAAGTTCCCACAAACTCTTTTCTCTTTAAATGAACCACCCCCATTCTTTTGTAGGAATGTGATAACCCAGCATCCTGGATAAATAATAACAAAAACAAGAGAAGCAACAGCACCTCAAATTTACAAAGAGCTTTCCCACTACAACACTATAAACAAGGCTAAATTAAAAGTTAAGAAAAATGGAAAATTACTACTTGGCGAAAAAAGTTTTCCATCTTGCCACTTTCAATACTGTTGATTCAAACGGCTTGGATTCCCACGTTTGGCTTCACTTCTTCATGTCAACTGCTCTTGCAGTTCACATTCAGATCTAGCACTAAAGGTAGTTTAGGAGCCTTACCTGGGGTTCTTACCTTTCTCTACAGAGTCATATACATGAGGCAAATCATAAAAGCTGCTAATGTTTTGTGGCCAACTTGTAAAGTTGATCAAACTCACAACTAAACTTTAACATTTCTGAGGAAAGGGTATTCTTCATACATTGAGTTAGCTGGCTGGTAGGTTTGTTTTTTTTTAAATACAAATACATTTTTTGTAGCTAATGCTGCCATCTTACTGTAAGCTATGTTACTTGCTTCTTCTTGGACCTCATTGGGAACAGCACAAGCAGAGAGAATCGTAGAATAGACTGGGCTTTCAACCCACCAGGCATTAAAAACAGATGAGGGCTTTCCATCTCACACAACACTTACCTGTGAGTTTCTCAGCCAACATACTGAGTTGGTCTGAGTTGAGACCTCGTCCAACATATGATGAAAATTGCCAGCTCAGAACTTCTAACAACTGATTCAAAGCAGCCATTGGAGGGTTATTAAAGAAAACCAAGTTCTGGAAGAGAGTTTTAATTGTAACACTGTTAACTAGGCTCAAAATATTTCAGTTTCCAAGCTGTAAAAGGTGAGTTAGATATGATAAAAGCACTTCCTAACAAGCCTATCAAAACGTATGACCTCAGATTCAGACACCTTCAGACATCCTGATGGCAATGTAGTAATGGAGGATACGGTTTCACTTCCCCTTTATTTTTGTCTGTTTATCTGACTGTTTGTGGTGCGCTTCCTACTCTCCTCTTTCTTTTTTACAATTTTTTAAAAAATTATTTTTAATTTACGGAATTAAACGAACGTTTCCATAACCGTATAAAAAAGATGATTGTACATGAAACTGCAAATGTATTATGTACACCTTGCTGTTCCTTTTAAATGTATAATAAAGCTGTCATGTAAATTTCTTTTTTTATTCCCCACCATGGCTACCATTAGACACAAATAGGTGTGTGTGTGTGTGTGTGTGTGTGTAAGATTATTCTATTCATTATTCTCACAGTCCTTTTTCTGGATGCAGATAGCATCTTTCTTCATAAGTCCTTTATAGTTAATTTGGGTATTTGTGATAGTCAAAATAACTTATTTGCTCAAAGTCATTCTTAGAACAATATTGCTATTACTGTATACAATGTTCTCTTGCTTCTGCTCATTTCACTCTTCATTATTTCGTGCAAGTCTTTCCTTGTTCTTCTAAGATCATTGAGCTCATCCTTTCTTATAGCACAATAGTATTCCATACCACAACTTGTTCAGCCATTTCCTCTTCCCTCATCTACAAAGTCTTGGTGCAAACCCCAGCTACCTCTAGGAAAGTGCTTTGTCTCCACAGTTTTATCATTCAGCATCTAAATGTTTGTGTCATCACAGGGTTTTTTTTAACTATTAATCAATTTATTCAAGCAACTGGTTAACTTTGTCTGGCAAAGTGGTGATCTCAATCAAACCACTGTAATGACCAGTTGTGTGCCTGAATTATAGCACATTGACACACCTCTGGTTTGTGATGGCTTAGACTGTGTCTCATCTTCACTAGTAAAAAAGCAAAAGATATGATGACATCTAGGGTACCAGGTTCCAAGGCTAAGGGAGGAAGCACTCAAATAGAAATGGATCTCTGCCGACTGAATGCTGACTTAGAAAAGCACAAATTAACATTATCTATGTTTCATGGTATTTTTAAAACTTATTTTGTTAAACATTTCTCATTTAGATTTTAATCTGGTTTATACCTCACCTGCTGTGAGTTTGACACTTCAGAGTAAGTGTGTCAGAGTCGTGGCCTTTTTTTGCTATAGATAAAAGTTGTTTTATGTGAAGACCAATGTAGATGGGGATACCTTTAAAGACAACTAGAGAACTTTGAATGATAATTACATTTCACCAAGCATTTTAGTTCAGCATTTAGCATTTAAGCCTACAATGTTCAAGGTAAGTGTTAGGTGCTGGGGCTAAAAAGACAAAAACAAAACAATCTTTGCCCTCAAGGGGCTTACATTTTATGGTGGAGACTACATGCACATTAATAAGTAAATATAAAAATGTATAAAATAACTATTTTAGAAATAGGTCATAAAATACACATCTTATTTTTACTTAATTTATATTTATTTAATATTTATATGTATTTGTATTTACATTTATTTGTTATTTGCATATTTGTGTACAGGTGTTTCTATCACCAAAGCTTCTTGAGGAAAAGAGTGGTGTTTTAGGAAAAGAAACATAACAATAGTCAAACAAACAGACTTAAGACAGTTGAAGAGCAGGAAGGAAGGTGTGAAAGATATGACTAAGGAGAGAAAAAGAGGCAGGGGAAGCACTAAGAAAATCCAGACCAATAACTGCAATAGCACAGTTTGGTGAATTCTACCTGGGTTGAATGCTAGAAAGGGCACTCATATGCAAGATTTCTACGTGTGGGAACAAAGACGGTTATAGCAGTCAGCTCAGCAGCAGCAGTTTTGGCTTAAACCGGAAAGGTTTATCTATATAACTACGAAGAGAAAAAAAATATCCATTGTTGCATCCTCTTGGCTTATGGTGTGGGATGAGCAGCATTGAACACAGGGAGTAGCCTATTTTGGGGGTGGGGGGGCAATCTTTTATCTTAACAGTGCTGAAAATGGCCTACAATATCTCCCTGCTCCTAAAGAACCTCTTTAATGCAACTGCCAGACCCGGGGAGTTCTTCCTGGGGTTGGGAGCATGTTTAAGCCATAGGTTTATAATTACAGGCTGCATTCTATTAGCCCTTTTTCTTGACTCATGCATCTCAGCTTAGCTCTATTTTCCAGTTCTACCATTCTCAGACCCAAATTCCTTTCTTCAGCCATTATTCTTTTATGTATGTTATCCCTATATGTGGCTCTGCCCCTTGGACCACTCCCTCCCTGGGACTGCAGAGGCTGGAGGGTCGATGTTGGAGAGCTCCTCCTAGATCCTCTATTTAAGGAGGGGACCCTAGGGCACACAGCTCATGATTTCCCAACTGGCTATAGGACTTCATCATGCTTTTCCGGGTATTCTCCTTCTCTTTCCTCCTCCCAACACCCCCTCTACCTTGTATTGGCTTCCCTCATTAGATTGTTAGCTGCTTGAGGGCAGGCACTGCTTTTCTTTATATTCCCAAGTGCTTAGCACAGTCTCTGGCACATAGTAGGCACTTTAAAAGTATTTGCTGATTGACTGACTGATTCTTCCATAAGAACAAAAACTTCTTGAGGGGGAAACTCTAATTTTTGTATTGTTCTCCCTATGGCCTAGCATAGTGTCTGGAATACTGTAAGCACTTAATAAATAGTTTTTCATTCATTTTCAGTTTCCAACTATCATTAAATTACTAATCTATATCTAATTCCCGTGCAGATAGAGATAGAGAACAGGAAAATATAAAAATGATTCCCTTCAAAATTTCATCTTCAGTGACTTGACATAATTAAGAAGGAGGGACACAGCAAATGGCATCTTCCCCCAAATTAGATGCTGATGAGGAAAATAGTTCTTGCCTTTGCAAAAGATTTCTCAGCTAGACAAACTATATAAAGTTAGCAAAAACAAAACAACAACAAAAAAAAAAACCCACACCTGTTACTTTAGTAGTCAGGAGGCAGAAAAAAATGTGCCACTGAAGGACGGACATGTTACCGCTCCCTTCCCCTCCTCCTCTTCGAAGGAAGTTATCAGCAATGCCTTAGAAATCCTTGAACAACCACCAGATGGCAGCAAAACTCAGGCAGTATGGACCTAGGTTAACTGTACCATGACCATCTCTTGATTATCTGTGTTCACAGGGCCTCCTGCCTTCAGCGGCTAATCGAGAACTGTAAATGATCCTCACAGCTGCTTATGAAACTCAGCAGGTTTCTCGTGGCTGGGTGAGCAGGGGGAATGGGTCTAGGGGTGAACCTTAGGGTGGAGGAACAACCTATAAGTACAAAGAAACTGTGCCATGTGGAACTTATCTTCAGGCCATTCGCTGGCTATTGCCAGAAGCACAGAACAAAATGGTCTGCTCCTTCCAGGTGGAAAGCTCAGTTCTTATGAAAACAGACTTGGAGCATACGTGTCATCTAGCAAGATCCAGAGAAATTAAATGACTTGTCTAAGGAATAAGTGGAAGAGTGAGGATTTGAGCACAGGTTCTCTGACTCCAAATGACTGTATCACACAGAACTACTCAAGGCACAAGACAAATGTAAGAAGTAGGTGACTGTGAACACTATTTAGAAGTAGCAGGTACAATCCTTTCAGAAGTAGCTAGGTGGCACAGTGGATACAGTATCCAGCCTGGAGTGAGGAAGACTCATCTTCCTGAGTTCAAATTTGGCTTCGAACACTTATAAGCTGTGTGACCCTGGGCTAAGTCATTTAACCCTGTTTGCCTCAGTTCCCCAATTATACAATGAACTGGAGAAGGAAATGGCAAACCACTATCTGCCAAGAAAATCCCAAAAAGGGGGTCATGAAGTTGGACATGACTGAAATGACTAAACAACTACAACAAAAACAGTCCTTTCACTGCAAATTACTGGAAATACAAGGTGTTCCTAAAGTCTGGACACATAGGCAAAAACGCATATTTTCAAGAAATGAAATGAATGAAATTTTCCACAACATTTTATTTAATTGAAATATTAACAAATAACATCTTCGATATGATTTTCATCATTTGTGATGCAAAGGTTGATGCGTTTTGCAAGATTCACGTGAACTTGATGCAATAACTCCATATTGCTGTCAGTTTTTGCACATTCACTCTTCATGCATTCAATCAAGAGCGTTGCTTCTGTGATTTTCATTGAGCACACCTTCTCCTTTAGTATATCCCAGAAAAAGAAGTCAAGGGGGCTGAGGTCTGCTAATATTCCAAATATTTCAAAATCTGCATTTTTTGCTAGGTGTCCAGACTTTAGGGACACCCTGTATTTGGGAGTCCTGAGAAATCAGGCTATAAATGTGTAACTCTTCATAAAAATTTAACTACAGAAAATGTATGTGATAAAAAGTATATACATACATATATACGCACATATATGCACACGCCCATATATACATATACATATATGTATATATATGTATGTGTATTTTATATATATATATACATATGTATGTATATATATGGAAACCCATTAGAAGTACTAAATTGAAAGCATTTCTTTCTACACACATGTGCTGTTCATCCTTCTTGACCTCTCTGCAGCCTTTGACCCTGTCCATCACCCTCTTCTTGATCCTCCCTTCTCTCTAGGTTTTCATGAAACTGCTCTTCCCTAGTTTTCCTTTTATCTGTCTGACCACTCCTTCTTTGTCTCCTCTGTTGGGTTGTCATCCACTAAGAGTGAGGGTACCCCAAGACTCTGTGCTAGGTTTTCTTCTTTTCTCCCTCTATATGATGTCACTTGGAGATCTCATCAGCTCCCATGATTTCCATGATCATCTCTATGCAGATGACTCTCAGATTTATTTATCCAGTTCTAACATCTCTTACGAATTCCAGTTTTGCCTTTTAGCAACTCCAAATGCCTTTAGCAATCTCTAGCTGTTTTTTAGACATCTTGAATTGGATGTCCCATAGACATCTTAAACTTAATCTGTATAATATTGAAATCATTATCCCTTCAAATCCTCTTTTCTTCCTAATTTCCTAGTGAAAAAGGATACCACTATTGTCTCAGTCATCTAGGCTCAAATTCTAGGTGATTTCCTTGACTATTTTCACTTCCAATTGAGTGTCTTGTCATTTCAACCTTCGTAACATCTCTTGCATATATCTCCTCTCCTCTGACATGGCAACCATCCTAGCGTAAGTCTTTATCAACACTCGACTATAGCAATGGCCTAGGTCTCTTTGCCTCAAGTCTTTCTCCACTCCAGTCCATCCTCCATTTAGCTGTCAGATTGATCTTTCTAAAGTGCAGGTCTGACCAGATCATCCCCCTACTTAATAAACTCTAGGTACTTCTTATTGGCTGCAGGGTCAAATAGAAAATCCTCTGTTTTCCATTCAAAGCCCTTTATAACCTGACCCCTTCCTACCTGTCCAATTTCTTATACCTTATACCCTGTCCCAGATCTCCCCACCACAGTCTTCAGCCCATTGACATGTGTTTCCTTATCGTTCTTTGACACAACATTCCATCTCCTGACTTTGAGATTTCTCATTGGCTGCTACCTGTGCCTACAACTCTCTGATTCCTCATCTTTACCTCTTGTCTTCGCTTCAAGGCTTAGCTAAGATAACACATCCAGGGAGGGAGATCCCTGCCAAGGCAGCCCATCCCGCTTTTGGATAATTCTATTTATTTTCCTTATAGTTAGCCTAAATTTACCTTTTTGTTCTCAGTTTCACATTCTGGGGCCAAGCCGATTATCAAATACCTTTTCCATGTGACATCTCTTCAAATGTCTGAAGACAGCTATAATGTCCTCCTAAAGTTTTCTCTTTTCCAAGCTAACCATCTCCAGTATATATCTTAATCCTCCTAAATCCTAGTTACTCTCATTGAGATTGCCATATATATGCATATGTGTGTGTGTGTATACACATATACATGTATGTATTTCTTAATCCTCCTAGATCCTAGTTACTCTCATTGAGATTACTATATATATGCATATATATGTGTGTGTGTATGTGCGTGTGTGTATATTTTATATATATTATATATGTATATATACACACACATACATATAAACATACACAAATGTCTTATTTGTACATAGTTGTTTACATACTATTTTCCTAATTATACTGTGAGCTCCTTGAGAGTAGAGACTGGGTTTGTTTGGTTTTTTTGTTTCTTTGTATTTCTGGCTCTTTATACAATGCCTGACATACTGTAGGTACTTAATAAATACTAGTTGACTGACTGACTGCCAGTACAAAAGGAAATACATTGTAATTACAGAGAAATAAAAGAATACAAATATGTAGCATCTTCCTACCTGAGAATCATTGGTTGATAAATTGTACCAAATTATCGAGGCCCAAGCATTAGGTAATTGACTAACATTGGAAATCATCACAACAGGTAATGAATTTGTCTGTTAAAAAAAGACATGCAAAGATGTTAGGATCTAACGTTTATTGATGTTGAAAAAGCTGCTAGTATAATGTCTCTTGAAAGACTTTGCCCAGTGAGTCCATAACCTAATATTTATTACTGTTGGAGAAGATAGGAAAAATCCACTGGAGATCATTCCACTAGGAACTTGGAGACCACTGCTTCTGTCTTGCCTTTACTAGAATTACAGAATCTCAGACTTGAAAGGGACCAAAGAGAACATCTATTCCAACTTATAGCTGAACAAGAATCCCCTGTTGATCATATTTAGCAAGAGGTAATCCAGTCTTTGCTTAAAGATATTCAGGGAGGGAGAGCCCTACCAAGGCAGCCCATCCCACTTTTGGATAATTCTAATTATCAAAGAATTCTTCCTTATAGTGAGTCTAAATTTACCTTTCTGTTCTCAGTTTTACATTCTGGGGCCAAGCTGAGTATCAAATGCCTCTTCCATGTGACATCTCTTCGAATGTTTGAAGACAGCTATAATGTCCTCCTAAAGTTTTCTCTTTTCCAAGCTAGCCATCTCCAGTAAATTTAATCTATTTTCATATGGCATGATCTCAAAAACATTTCATTATTCTGGTTCCCACATTTGGATGTTCTCCAGTTTATCAATGTCCTTGTAAAAAATGTGCCAGGTATTAAATACAATTATTCCAAGTGTGGTCTGAGTAGAGCAGAGCACCCCAGGATTATTGAATTTCTAGTTCTAGACACTGACTGTTGTATGGCAGCCAAAAATTGTGTTCGTTTTCTTAGATACCTAATAATAATTAGTGTTTATGTGGCATTTTGAGGTTTACGAAACATTTTACAAATATTGTCTTCTTTCATTCTCATAACAACTTTAGGAAGTAAGTTATTGTCTCCTTTTCAGATGTGAAGATTTTAGATTTTAGAAAGAAACTGAGGCAGAAAGAGGTTGTGACTTGCCTGGGGTCACATAGCTAGTAAGCATGTGAGGCTGGATTTGAACTCAAGTCTTCCTCACTGCAGATCCAATCCTCCCTTCATTGCTGGTTCACATTGCCCAAGCTTGCGATCTAGAAAACCTCCTTTTTTTCAAACTTCTGTCTAGCGATGCCTTGCCCCTTTTCCTAGTTGTGTCACTACGGTAAGTCACAACCTCCCTCAGCCTCAGTAGACTCATTTGTAAAATGGAGATGACAATATTTGTACTGCTTACCTTACAGTGTTATGAGGATAATACATGTGAGTGTATTATAACTGGAAAGCATTATATGTGTTAGTCGTTTATGGCTATATTAAGGGATTTTTCTGTTTTACCAAAAGTTAGACCAACGAATAAATGATTATAACACATCACAGTAACATTTTAGTATTTGAGGACAGAAAATCAAAGTAAATCTTAGGAATAAATGTGCTTATGATAAATACTGGTAAAAAGAAAACAAATAATAGAATATTCTTGCCAGTTGCAAGGTGTCATCTCCAAGATGAATTTTCCTTTATATGTTCCAAATGGCATAAGATCGTGACTAATTTAAGTCCTTCCTTTTCACTCACATTTCAAAACTTTTCTTAATGTTCAATTTGCATTGAATTTAAATGAAGAAAATTATGGAGATATTGGAACAATGAATCATAAATTTTTCCGTCATGACTTTGTTCATTACAGAATTCTTAAATCCCTCTGGATTCTTAGCTATGAAAATGAAGAATGTAGTCCTCTACTACTTTGACATGACCTTGTTTACGGATATTCATTGCTCTACTCATGGCTGAACTTTTATGATCCAGATAAATCTCAGCACAACCTTCACGAAAGGCTGCTGGTATTATAGCAAAGCCAAGAACATGAATGCAAGTCTCCATTTACACAGTAATATAAAAAAATGTTTACTTAATACATATAGATTATTTGGAGGATTTGAACACATGAATAATCTGTGAACTCTCAGTTGAAGACTCCCACCTTCAATGCAATTTAGAAACCTTTCCCTGGCTTAACAATTAAAAACATACATTGTTGTTTGGGGTTCATAAAGGTTACATGTGGTCATGCAGCTAGTATATGTCACAGACTGGGTTTGTACCAATAACTTTACCAAGGGATTACTTTGTAGAGCTAGAAAAAGAATGATGAAATTAATCTGGAGGAATAAAAAATTAAAAATTTCAATAGAAATGATAGAAAAAGTGGGAAGGAAGGGGGTCTAGCAGTACTCAAATTATGTTCAGATCTCAAACTACAATACAAAGCAGTAATCATCAAAATGATTTGCTATTGATTAAAAAAATAGAAAGATTGGTTGGTGGAACAGATTAGGTGCAAAGCATATAGGGGACTGAATTTAAGGAGGATCCTAAATATCTAGAAAGGGTTGCGTTTTTTAAAAAACAAATTCTAAAACCGTTACCAAGGATCTATATGACTTTCATCTTTCTGGGCCTCAGTTTCTTCCTCTTAAAATCAAAAGGAGAGACCAAGAATTCTCTAAAATCCCATGAAGCCCTCAAATTTTATGGCGATGTGTTTGTTGGAGAATATTCCTTGCAAATACTCACCTCCAAATCTATGGTCAAGCCATGTAGGCAGATTTGCGTTTCAAAGCTTATAGAATGAAGCTCTTCTGTTACCATATGAGGACCCTGAGGAGGAAAAACCATACTTAAGTTTATAAACATATTATGCTTTCATCTGATAGCATACAAACTTGAGCATACAGCTTGAGTTAAACATATAAACTAAAAAAGAATTTTCTTTAAATTATTTAGGAAGGTGAAGTTTTTTGTCTACTTAAAAAGAATGATCATTGACATATTAATATCAAAGTCTTAAAAACACAGTAATTTCAGGCTTTTAAAATTTCTGGCCTATTTTCTTGCAAGAGACTTTAGCTGAAGATAAATAAAGGTCTTCTTGGTTGACAAATCCACTGAAAAATCTAGTTACTGTACACATTCCTTTAGAAAATGAGGTTTTGTATAAGCACAGCCAAAAAAGATGTTGGAGTCTCAGCGAATTTGTTATAGCAATAAACCTGAAGATGAGTGAAGACAAGTCTAGCTTGGGGAAACTGTGAAGTGAGCTTGGTCCCCTCTCTGCCGCCTACCCCACCATCCTATCAGCATCAGTACAATCTGAGCACATTGTCTTTCAGGAGACAAATCCCCAAGAGTCGAAAAGAGGGCAAAATTGTTCTTTTTAAAATTTTTTAATTTATTTTTTATTTTTAGTTTACAACACTTAGTTCCACAAGTTTTTGATTTCCAAATTTTCTCCCCCTCGCTCTCCTCCCTCCTCCCCACCAAGATGGCAAAATTGTTTTAAAATGAAATTATTATGAAAAGCAAAAGAAACTGGGAATCACTTGGCCCAGAAGAAAGAAGGCTAAGGAAATATGCAATACTGAATCTATGAAAAGAATGATTACAAGATGTTTTCCATGTCGATGAAATAGAGAAAAAGTTTTTTAAAAATGAATTTATCCTCAAAAAGGGATTTTGATATAAAGAGTTCTAGGGCTGGCTTTCTTCCTTTATTAGTTCTGTTATTTTGGGTAAGTCTCAATTCCTATGGGCCTAATTCCTATGATCTCATAATGACAATGATGACGTGCCTATAATATATGATGTATCTTCGTAACAGGCAGTTAGGTGGTACAGTGGATAGAGTGCCATCCCCGGAGTCAGGAGGACTTAGCTTCCTGAGTTCAAATCTGGCCTCAGACACTTGCTAGCTGTGTGATCTTGGGCGAGTCACTTAGCTCTGTTTACCTCAGTTTTCTTATCTGTAAAATGAGCTGGAGAAGGAAATGGCAAAACATGCTGGTATCTCTGCTAAGAAAACCCAAAATGGGACCATAAAGAGTCCAACATGACTGAAATGACTGAACAATATCTTCGTGATACAGAGGACAGGGAACATAGTAATCTTTGATGTCTATGGATACAATAAGATAGGCTATCAGAGCACCTTTGACATAATAAAAGAATGGGCTATTGACGTCGTCATGCTATAATAAGGGAAAACTTGTTAGTACAGCTTATGTTCCATCTTCTACTTCTAAAAAACACCATGTTCAACCTACAGGGAAACCTGACTGCACAGGAAACCTTTAGGCTAGCTAGAAGTGAGAGCTGGAGCTATGTTTAAGGACACTGGGCTATTAAAGAAACATCTGGGTCTTTTGCTAAATGAAAATCGGTGAAGTCATCCATGTACTACTTATATCATCTTTTTTTAAAAATTAAGTTTAATTTTTTTTTGTTACATTCTAAATTCTAAACTGTCTCCCTTCCTCCCTCCCTCTCCACCTTGGCTAATGGCATTTTTGTACCTGGTAACTTTCTACCACATAAACAGGATTACCTAACACCTCTGGTTTGTGGGTAAAATTGTTATTCATCAGCAAAGGCCTGCTGACAAAGAGCAAACATAGGGGGTTACAATTCAAGTTCCCCTCCTGAAGCAGTTTTCACATTTCAGTCGCTGCACCCTAGCTGGCTCCCTGCCAAGTCAGCACCTCTGAAGGCTGGGAAAGTTGACTTTGTGGGGTACACACAGCATGTACACCTTTCCACTGATTTTTTCCTCATTGAAGAAGGCTCTCGACTAAAAGTTAGATCCTGATATCGGGATGCCTGACTGTGCAGCTGATAGGACACTGGAGATGGAGTATCCATGAAAAGAAGAGTTAGGAAATTTTGGGGCAGTGATCTCCAAATCAGGATTTATGTCAGTACCCCATTTTCTTCGGTCAAGGTAAAAGAGTGTTACAGAGTTTCAAAAATAAATTATTCAAATAAATTGAAATTGAATACACTTTAATTTGCAAAGATAATGGTTTTGTTTTATTTTATTATGTGGCTAGAGAATCTGAGCTGACAATTGAATAGGAAGAGATCTGGTTGGCTTTGATCACATTTGGGAAATGGGTGCTTTAAATGATCCTAAAATGCTCACTGCCCCACAAGTCCGTACCCATAGCACCAATATCCTTCTGAACATCCTATGTGGATTGTCATGCATTTTGAGAGTTTCAAGGGACTGATTCTGAAGACATCTGAAAGAAAGGAAGATCCTGAAAAAATCATAGACATTATTACTACCTGAAAAAAGCTTATCGGGAAGATATCACAGGATCATAGATATGTAGCTAGAAAGGGCTTTAAATGGGTAGTATAATGTTTTTGTTTAGTCATTTCATTTGTATTCAACTCTTTGTGACTTCATTTGGTGTTTTCTTGGCAAAGATATTAGAGTGGTTTGCCATTTCTTTCTCCAGCTTATTTTACAGATGAGGAAACTAAGGTAAACAGGGTTAAGTGACTTGCCCAGGGTCACACAGCTAGGAAGTATCTGAGGCCAGATTTGAACTCAGATGAGTCTTCCTGCCTCCAGGCCTGACGCTCTATCCACTGAGCCACCTCATTGCCCAGGTCATACAATAAATTTTCAGGTAAGGTAACTGAGATTTGGAGGAGTTAAATGTCACACAGATACTGAGTATCAAAGTTTTGAACCCAGCACCTCTGACTCTGAGGTTAGCTCAGAGTCTCCCCATAGCACCTCCCTACTTCTCTTAATCAATAACTAACAATCCATATGCCCATTTCCTTAACCCTACAAAATCTGAATGAGAATGTTCTTCTCATCTCATCACTCCACTGAAACTAGGTTATCAATGACCATTGGATTGCCAAGTTTGACAGTCTTTTTCTTTGTCCTCATTCTCATTGACCTATCTGCTATATTCAATACTATTAATCAGACTCTTCTCTTGGATACTCTGCTCTCTGGGTTTTCATGATACTACTCTCTCCTGGTTTACTCCTATCTATTTGTCCTCATTTGATGTCCTTTGCTTGGTCATCATACATATCTCTTTACCTTACAGTGGATGTTTCCCAAGGTTCTGTCCCAAACCCTTTTTTCTTTTTCCTCTACTCACTCAGTAACCTCATTAGTTCTCATGGGTTTAACTATCATCTCTACGGAAATGATACAGAGATATAAATAGCCATCTCCAGTCTCTCCCCTAAGCTTTTCTAGGATGTTTCAAACTGGATGTCCTGGAGACCTCTAGAACTCACGTTTGGATACTCATGTGTCCAAAACTGAATTCATGATCTTCCCCTTCCCTCTTCCAAACTTTCCTATTTCCTCCTATGTCCACCATCCTTCTAGTCTCTCAGGTTCATAACCTTGGCTCCTCATTCTCCCTAATTCCACATTTCTAATCAATAGACAAATCTTGCTCATTATACCTTCGCGATATCTCTTGCATCTGGACCCTTCTGTCTACTCATACAACTATCAGGATTTCTTGCTCACATTATCGTAATGTCCTCCTAATTATTCTCCCTGTTTCATGTCTCTCCATAATTCAGGCCTTCTTACACACTGCTACCACAATAACTTTCCATAAGGACAGAGCTGACTGTCTCAAACTCTTACTCAATGAACTCCACTGGCTTCCTATTGCCAATAGATAAAAATTAACTTCTTCTTACCAGCCTCATTGGACGTTACTCCCCTTTTCTCACTCTGCCATCCAATTAAAGTGCCTTTCTCTCTGTTTCTCACACACAACACTGTATCTTCCATCTTTGTGCCTTTTCACTGGCTGTGCCAAATGGCCAAAATATTCTCCCTTTTTTTGTTGCCGGTTAGTCGTTTTCAGTCCTGTCTGATTCTGTGTGACCCCGTTTAGGGTTTACTTGGCAACGATCCTGCAGTAGTTTGCCATTTCCTTCTCCAGCTTATTTCATAGATGAGGCAATCACAGTTAAATGACTTGCCCAGGGTAATACAAGTAGTCTCTGAGGCCAAATTTGAACTCAGGTCTTCCTGACTCCAGGCCTGGCACCCCATCCACTCTGCCACCTAGCTGCTCCAACAACAACAAATCCAAATGGCTGAAATGTTCTTCCTTCTTGCTTCCGAGCTTCTATTCTTTTACAATATAACTCAAACACAAAGTACTTCCTGATGCTATCCCTAACTGCTAGTGCTCTCCTTCCAAGCTACCTAGTATTTAGCTACTTTGTATGGATTTGTACTTATTCACATTCTATTTATATGCTTATATTTCCTGCTAGAATGCAAAC
>CM053622.1:612763698-612859409 GCA_028646595.1 Phalanger gymnotis | reverse complement strand
CAAATGGCTGAAATGTTCTTCCTTCTTGCTTCCGAGCTTCTATTCTTTTACAATATAACTCAAACACAAAGTACTTCCTGATGCTATCCCTAACTGCTAGTGCTCTCCTTCCAAGCTACCTAGTATTTAGCTACTTTGTATGGATTTGTACTTATTCACATTCTATTTATATGCTTATATTTCCTGCTAGAATGCAAACTCTTTGCAAGTAGGGGTTGTTAACCTTATTTATACTTGGATCCCCTGTGCCTAACACAGCACCTGGCACACAGTAAGTATTTAGTAAATGTTTGTTGATTATCTAGGGTATTCTTGATGAATATGTAAAAAGACAGTAAATGAGCTTGTGCAAATAATCCTCTATGGCCAACCACATCTATATAGTTACACAATAGACTGAAAGGTACAGAGCATGCAAGATTCTACTGTTTGTTGACTAAAAAAGCATTTGGTTTGACAGAGTAAAATGCAGCCTTAAGGCTCTTCTCCAACAAAGCGTGTCTTATGAAGATACTAAGATCATATAAGATTACGCTAAAGAGGCAACCATGGAGATAATTTTGTTTTACAATTATCTGATCACTAAAGTCATGTAGGGGTATACAGTAGGGGCCCACACGCCCCTGAAAGGTGATTGCCTTTTGGTGCAATGGAAAGAATGCTGGATTTGGAGTCAGAGGACCTGGGCTTGAATCTCATTTCAGCCACTTGCTACCTATGTGATCTTGGACAAGTTATCTAACCTCTTTGAGTTTCTTAAACTTTAACATAAAATAAAATAAAATAGATATCTCCTAAGGTTCCCCTCAGTTTTTAATCTATGGTCTCATGATCCTATGACCCTTTTTTATGGAGGATGTTCGGCAAAGAGACTAAGCAGAATAGGGATTCCTCATAGATGAGGAGGTCATTCAGATGGCGAAGGACATTGTGCTCACTTCATTAAGCTCTCTAACATTGCTGAGCCTCCTAAATGAGACCTAAAATCACTCAAAAGAGTTTGGCCTAAATTTGTCACAGGAAAAACCAAGTGGATGAAGAATGTCTATTGTACAGATTCTGATATGCAGTTGAATGGCTAGTCCATAGAACTGGTCCATCAGTGTCTCTATCTTGGGCAAACTCTACAGATAAATAATGAATTGTGGCCAGAATTAAATAGGAGAAAAGCAGGCTACACTATGTTTGGGAAATTCCATAGCACTTTCAGTAATGCCATGCTTTTCTCTGAAACAAAATCCCATTTTTTCATCACCAATGTTCTTCAGGTGATGTTTTATGGCTGTGAATCATGAAATATCACCATTTCTGAGGAACCAAAATTGTAGGTCACCCAAAGGTCCTTGGCAAGAAACCTTTTTTGGACCAGACCTATGATTTTGTGGCTGTAGGGAACTTATTATGAGGAACACCGTCTACCTTCTGAGATCCAGATTGGTACTTGTACTGCAATTCATAGTCTTTGAGACTTACCTAGGGCACTGAAAGAGGAAGTAACTTTTTCAATGTCACATGGTGCGTATACTTCAGAAGCAAGGCTTAAGGAAAGGAATAAGTCTTTATTAAATGTTTACAATGCCCCAGACACTCTGCTAAGTGCTTTACAAATAACATCCTATTTGATCAATCTAGGGAGGCTGGTTATTATCCCTATTTTGCAGTTGAGGAAACTGAGGCAAACAGAGATCAAGTGACTTGCCCAAGGTCACATAGCTAGTAAGTCTGAGGTCATATTTGAACTCAGCTCTTCCTGACTTCGGGTCTACTACTCTGTCCCCTGTACCATGTCTCATTGGGTAGATTCATAGACAAGAATCGCTTAGAATGAAAAGTCATGGAGGGATGTTTATCTGCATTTGTGGAGTGCATACACCCGCTGGAATCATGGGACCATCAGAGTAATGAGACCAGTACTCATATACATATAAATACTTTCGAAGATTATAGAATCTTAGCATGGAAGGGATCTTCAGGGAGATACAGCTTGATATAGGAGTCTCCTAGTCAGTGTAGGAATTCTTTCTATAAGATCTCAAAATCAAACATGCAGTAGAGCATCACAGTTCCAAAAAGGTTGGAAATGGCTTCCTTAGGGAGGATGCCCGCAGGGGAGTTGATGAGAGGAATTACTTCGTTAGCTTGATAAGCTTACACGTTGGTGAGCCTTTGGGATTTTGACTGTACCTTTTGACAGCCTCTACCAAGGAATAACTATGTTTCCTGGGCATTAGGGATGATTTTCTTTGCTTAATTGTCATTGGTCAGAGCCACTCTTTTGTGCTATGAAAGGGTATCCTTCAGTAAAAACATTTCCCTTTTCACCCTTTTTTGCTTTTGTCCTTTTCTAAGGACAGCCCAGGGATTGACAGAGATAATAGACCAGAGATAGTGGACCTTGTCAATCAGGGGTGAATGCCTTGGCGAACCAGGATTGTATGCTCTCTGGCCCAAGTGGCCTGCCAGGGGACTTCCTGGATCTCGAAGTCCTAGATCCAACCTTGGAGAGGATGTGGTATAACTTTTCAACCTGGGAAGCAGCAGGAGAATAAAACCACATGATCAGAATATCGAGAATACCTAAACACTAGTTTTCTGGAGGACTTTGAAAGTTCCTGAACCCTTGCCTTCTAGACAGAGGAAGAGGGATTTCTTGGGCAGTGTCCTCCTGGAATCCAGTCTTCCAGAAAAAGAAGAGTTCCTGGGCAGTGTCATTTATATACTGCTTACTATATTTATATTACTTACTTACTTTTATACTATATATATATAGTGGAAATATAGTAGAAAATATAACGAAGGCAAATAATTGCTGAGACTATATCCTAAATATATAAATATATCCTAAATATATAAATATATATATTTATATATTACTTACTATATTTATATACTGCTTACTTCCAGGCACTGTGCTAAGCACTTTGTAATGTTTATCTCATTTGATCTTCACAATAACTGGAGAGGTAGGTGCTGTTATTAGCCCCATTTTACAGATGAGGCAAATAGAGGTTAAGTAACTTTCTCAGGGTCTCACAGCTAGTAAGTATGTGAAGCTGGATTTGAACTCAAATCTTCCTGACACCAGGCCCAACACACTATCCTCTCCCTTACCTAGCTGTTCACTGGAGAGGGAGAAAAATTATATTTATCGTTACTGGAA
Organism: Phalanger gymnotis; assembly: GCA_028646595.1. Classification (NCBI taxonomy): domain Eukaryota; kingdom Metazoa; phylum Chordata; class Mammalia; order Diprotodontia; family Phalangeridae; genus Phalanger; species Phalanger gymnotis. The sequence goes on along the minus strand of CM053622.1, from coordinate 612,856,249 downwards.
ATTATGAGTCCTTTATGCTCCCCACAAAAGCATTCAGATTGACACGACTAAATACAGGACAACCTTCATTTTATCCCACCGAAGAATACAATACAAATAAATGATTCACTGAAATCCAATAAATAATTAAGACAATTCTCTTGTCCCAGAGTCCCATACAAGTTCTCTTGTCCCATACAGTCCTCTAGATTTATAGTGCTAACTTGTGATTGAGGCGCCCCTTTATGCATTCTCTACACGCAGGGCTGTCCAAAATGCGGCTGGCCTACAAGCATAGAAATTTACATAGATGCTTTAGTAAATGAAGCCGAGCTACTGCAGAGCTCTCACTAAAATGGCAAATCAAAATATATTGTTTGTTGTTTCAATAAAAACCTAAGGTTGGACAGCTCTGCTCTACGAGATGGAATTAAGGCTGCTCCGTACCTGACAGATACTTGTTATCCTGAGTGCTTATATGGGATCTGGGAGGTCTTCCTATCAACTTCTGTGGGGACCTAAATTTGAGCTCTTTTCTGAGAATTTCCAGAGGGAGCTGCAGGTAAGAGCAATGTGATCCAGTAATTTTGGGATCACCTCTAAGATAATAATGATAATAACAGCCAGTATTTATGTAGTACTTTAAGGTTTGCACAGCACTATGGTCTAGGCTTCCCTAGTCATTTTTGAAAAGGAACTCCTTTTGATTTCTTTGGAGCTAGATCTCTTTAATAGAAGGTAGGATCCTCTAGGGCTGAGGAAGGGGCTGACAATACAGTCCTCATCCAAGAAAGAGAAGAGGAACTAATAACACCTCCTTCCTTGAGCTGCACCTGACCATGGTACCTGAGTCCTTGACCTTCTGACTATTTGTTCTAGTCTTCTGGTGTGTCTTTGACTCCCCCTCCCTGGGTGCTCATTGCCTGGCTGACTTCTTGCTTCCCATTCTTCCCTATTTCTAATTAACAGTTCTACTACATCCTGCTCCCTTAATTTTTTACTTTCTCAATTGTTCCTGTAGCTCTTAAAGTTGCAATAATATAGTGCTAATATCTGTTATGCCATGACAATATTTTAAAATATTGAAACTTTTAGGCTGCTGTTTTTTAAAAACACTTTCTATCATCAGGGGGAGCCCAAAGAAAAACTTCAAAATTAGACGTGGGCTGATTCAGAAAACCTGGAGGTGATGTGGGAACAAATATCAAAGATAATAAGAGAAAATACAATGAAGGCAAATAATTGCTGAGACTATATCCTAAATACATTATTAAAAGGGGGAATGGAAAGGACCTATCAGTTAAAAAAAATCATAGTTGCTTTATTGCTTAAAAGCAAAAAAAAAAAGAAAGAGCCTTTGTATTAGTGAGTGGGAATGTTGGAAAAAACTATAGACCTGTAGCATATTAATGTAATGGAACATGATTGTACTGTAAAGAAAGGCAAATAGGAAGACTGCCACAAGAAGCGGAAAGGCTCATACCGTATGATGCCAAGTGAAAAAGGTAACAAATACACTGATAGAATCTAAAGGGGATGCAGAGCAAATGTAATATGCTTATTCTTATTTTTCATACCATGCATTTTAAAATGAAACTATAAATAGTTTGAATTTCATTTGAAGATGTGCTACATATTTTATTTGATTATTTTTATTCTGGTCAATTAAAAAGCATCTTGAAATAAAGGCCCATTTTTAAACATCAGTATTTTCCCAGGGATGCAGCAAATCATGGAATATCAATCAAGAGTCAATTCAAATCAAATCAAACAAGAATCAATTCAAATATAAGATTGACCCAAGGGAAATGTATGGGTGAAGAGTGGCAGATGCAATGTTGTCTATGGAGAACAGCAAATAGGCCAATTTAGCTGAACCAAAGAGTGTACACGGAAGAACAATGTGTAATAAGCCTAGGGAGGTAGACTAGAACCAGACTGGAGAGGGCTTTAAATGCCAAATGGGTTTTTATTTTATCTTAGAGACAATAGGGGCAGGTAGGTGGTGCAGTGAATAAAGCACTGGACCTGGAGTCTGGAAGATTCATCTTTGTGAGTTAAAATCTGGGCTAGTTGTATGATCCTGGGCAAATTACTTAACCCTATTTTCCTCAGTTTCCTCAACTATAAAATGAGCTGGAGAAGGAAATGGCAAACGACTCCAGTATCTCTGCAAAGAAAACCCCAAATGGGGTCATGAAAAGTTGGATGTGACTGAAAAACAACTCAACAACAACCACAAAATAGACAGTAGGGAGCCACTGAAATTTCCTGAGCAAGGAAGTACTGTAGTCAGACTTGTGCTAAGAAAAACCAATTTGGCAACCATATGGAAGATGAGTTGGAGAGAGAAGAGCCTGGATATAGGACAACCAATAGGGAGACTGTCATAATAGTCTAGTCGAGAGATGATCAGTGGCTTTATCTGGGTCATTGTCGTGTAAGTAGAGAGATGGAAGTAAAAAAAAGGGAGGGATAGCTAATACATTTAACTAAGTCAGGATCAAAAAAAGATCTTGAAGGGGTAGAGCACTGGGCTGAATCTAATAAGATGAAATTCAGTGGAGAGGAATGTAAAACCTTAAGCCCAAGTGCAAAAATCAGCTTCACAAACAGAAAAAGAAGGAAATATGTTTGGACAGTATTTGTCTATAAAAGATCTGGAAGTTTTCCTGGACTACAATCTCAATTAGAATCATCATTGGCAGCTAAAAAAGTTAATGCGGTCCTGGGCTGTATTAAAAGAGGCAAGGCTTCTAGAAACAAGGAGATAATGGTCCCTCTGCCCTCATTAAACTTCATCTGGATTACTGGGTTCTGTTCTGGTCATCACAGATACGCTGGAGAGTTTCCAGAGGAGAACACCCAAGATGGTGAAGGGCCTTGGGTCCATTTAATAGGAAGATCCTCTATGGGGAGCCTGTCAACCACAGAGATGAGAAGAAATTTCAGAACATCCAAGGAAACCTTATGGTTCCCTAAAGGGCAATGCCAGAAGCAATGCTGGAGCAGCGTCTGGAAGAATAGAGGAGGATTTCCACTAGAGTTTCCCATCTCCCTCCTGGAGAGAAAAGGAAGAACCATCAGGCTGTGCAGCTGGCCACAACCTGAAGAAGCAAACCTGGATCTCATTCTTCACTACTATGGTGAAGTATGAGGACAAGCAGCAGGTCCAACAGGAAGGAGGTTGGCTATCTAGCAGCTCCAGGTCTGTTTCCCTTCCAGTGGAATCTCAATCCCAGGTTACCACTTTAAGTCTGGGCAGAGGTGTCAGACTCAAGGCTCAATAGGTATCCTCCAGAGATCCATTTTCATTGGAGTTGGACACCACTGGTCTAGGGGATTGTGTAGGTCTCTGGGAAAAGGGAATCCTCTGGAGTGTTTATGGGTCTCAGTGAATCCTTTTTTTTTTCATACTTTTCCTTCTGGTGATATGAAGGTTGTCCCGTATTCAGTAATTTCAGTCTGAAATTTGCATAAGGAACCCAGGGTCCTTTTATCTTTTATCTTTGAGTCTTTTCCTTTCCTCCTCACCAGCCCTCCTGATTAAGTCCTACTGATTTTATAGCTGCGATGCCTTTTGTCTTCATACCCTCATACCCACACCTACTGTCTTAGTTCAAACTCTCTTTGATGTTTCTCAGCCTTCTCTCTTCCTTTCACACAATTGCAAAAACAAAAAAAAAAATCTACCCCCCAAAAAACAAACCAAAACTGTTCTGAATGTGTAGGTCTGATCAAGACTTTATATTTTCAAAAATCTTCACTACCTCATTCCCCTACCAACAACCGCCCCCCCACACACACAATGCTTCCTAAATAAAATTCAAGCTCTATATCCTGGTATTCAAGACCTCCCACAACATGGCTTTAACCTTCTCTTATTCCAAATCACTCTTAATGAACATTACACTTCAGCCAGCCTGGGCTACTTGTCAATTGCCAATCTCATTCTGTCCTCTCCAGTCACCATACATTTACACATGCTTTCCACCGTACCTAGAACAGACTCTTCCCACATGTCTACCTGTTGAAAAAAGATGAAGATTTCTTTCAAGTCCCAGCCCAGGTCCATTTCCTCCATGAAACCTTCCCAGTTACCATGATTAGAACTGATCTCTTCTTCCTTGAATCTCACTCTCACTCCATTTTGACTCTCTGGTACCCTTGTCAATTAATCAATCAGCATCTACTATGGACAAGGCATTGTGCTAGGCACTGGGGATACAAATACAAAAGTGTGACAGTCTCTACCCTCTAAAAACTGACATTATTTTTCAGGAGAATGTGATCTGTTCACAAATCAGAATATGTATACACATATATCTATATCTATATCTATATATCTATATGTATATCTATATGCATGAAATAAATACACTGATTTGGAGAAGAGTACTAATAACGGAGGGGATCAAGAAAAGCCTTTTGGAAGACGCATCACCTGAACTGAGGTGAGGAGAAGCAGTTTAACTGGCATGGAGGACAGGACAGGACTGTAAAAGTACAGAAGCAGGAGTTAGCGTGTCGTTGCAGGTAACCACACATTAGCATAGTTTGGCCGTGCAGGACAAAATGAACAGTGAGGAGTAATTTAGCCTGCAAAGAAGGGTTGGTGCCAGCCTGTGAAGGACTTTAAATATCAAGCAGAGGAGATTGTTGTAATCTATCTTAGGGACAACAGGGAGTGATTGAAGCTTCTTGTGCAGGGACGTGACATGGCCATCCTTAACCCTCTGAAATGTATGACACCTTATTTGTGTTCAGATCTGATACTGCAATTAGATTATAAGCTCCTCGAGGTCAGGGGCTGTATAATTTTTAATTTCTGTATCGCTAGTCTCTTTAATAGCACCTAGAATATAGTAAGTGCTTAATAAATGTTGAGAAGAATTTAGGATAGAGGAAAATGTATTGATCTGCGAGGAAGTAAGAAATGTGTTGCTGGCATTGGATAAGCAATGTTTTGGGGGGATGGGAATCTTAGAGGAGAGAGTGAAGAGGTACTGGACCAGTTCTGATGGCTTCTACTGTGAGGTTTGGTGTAGGGCTCTGGTTTAATAGTGATTTGTACATTTCCTCCAAAGAATTTAAAACTCTTTCATGAATAGGTTTGACAATAAAGTCATAGCCACCCACAAAACCAGTCTCTACTGTAGAGTGATTCTGCATTTTGATTTTTAGGTTTCAGAACCAAAAGATGGCTAAGGGATTTTTCTAATTCACTATATTACAGACCTAGAGAATCAAAGTAATAATTAATAAGAATAATTGACATTTATTTAGTGCTTTTATTGTTGTTCAGTCATTTCAGTTATGTCTGACTCTTTGTGACCTCATTTGGGATTTTCTTGGCAAAGGTACTGGAATGGCTTGCCATTTCCTTCTCCAGCTCATTTTATAGATGAGGAATTGAAGCAAACAGGGTTAAGTGACCTGCTCAGAGTCACGTAGCTAATAAGTATCTGAGGCCAGGTTTGAACTCACAAAGAGTCTTCCTGACCTGAGGCCCAGCATTCTCTCCACTGCACAACCTAGTGTAAAGCCTGGCTTTACATATGTGATCTCACTTGATTATCACAATACCCCTGAGAGGTGGGTATCATTATTATCATCTTTTTTATTATCATCTTTTTTTGCATAGAAGGAACCTGGTGTTCAGAGAAATTAAGTGATTTATACAAGGTCAAACCTGGGCCTCTTATGCCAAATCTAACATATTTCCCACTAGCCCATGTATTTACTTCATGTATATTATTCTTGCAGAGCAGGGAGCATCCTCATCCTCCAGAGAGATAAACTACATCACTAACTGGTTAAATGTTTTGACCAAAATTGTATATTCAGGTAGTATCAAAAATGAGACTAGAACCTATTTCTTAATTCTCAAATGACTAAATGACACTGTTGACATGAAATAGACTAGACAAAAGTAGGATGTGCAGTTAATTTCCTAATGGTAAAAATTTTATTAATTTGCCATTACCCAAGAAATACCTTTTCTCTTCTCAACCCAATCCATTTTAACCCTACCTCCTCTATTTTGATCGAGGGCTCCACCATCCTTTTCACAACTTCCTTTCATAAGCTCAGAGTCATCCTGATTCTTCGTTCCCCATCACCGCATATATCCAAACAGTTCTCAAGTCTATCTTTACAGCACCTTGGATCAGTTCTCTTCTTTCCATTTGTGCATATACACCTTAGTTCAGGCCCTCATCACCTCTTAGACAGTTTACTATAATAGTTTCCTATTTGGTCTTTCCACTTTCCAACCTATCCTCCACGCAGCTGCCAAGTTGATATAATCCTGAAGCATAGGTTTGACCGAGTCACTCTCCTGCTCAAGAAGGTTCAGAGGGTCCCTATTGCCTCTAGGATAAAATACAAACTCTTCTGTCCAGCATTCAAAGTCTTTCACAGCCTGGTTCCAGTACGTCTTTCCATACTGATTGTATGTTACTCATTCACATACTTTATGGTCAAGCCAAAGTGGCCTATTTGCTGTTCCTTGCACACAATATTTGATCTCTTACTTCTATGCTTTTGTAAAAGCTGTCTCCCATTCCTGGAATGCTGCCCTTCACCTCCACTTCACAAAAATCCCTAGCTTCCTTTAAAGGGTAACTCAGGTGCTGCTTACTATATGAAGTCTTTCTTAATTCCCACCCCCCACCACGTGTTTACGTCTCACTCTCAAAATTATTTGTATTTACTTTGTATTTATTTTATATTTCTTTGTTAACATGTTGATATTCCTCTCTAGAATGCAAGCTTCTTGAGGACAAGAACTCTTTGTGTGTGTGTGTGTGTGTGTGTGTGTGTGTGTGTGTGTCTGACACATAGTAGGACTTTCTCAACAAAAGCTTACTGAGTTATGCAATCCTTATATCCGTTATATTATAGCAAAAACAATAGCATACTTGGTTACGTATTTCAGGAATATACACTTGTGAAATTTCCATGAAGTTCTAGTTTAAAACATCCAGCTCCACATTCTGGACTACAACAGTTCACAGTGAAGAACAAAGCACGGAGACAGAAGCTCGCAGGCCCCAGGATGCCTTGGAAAGAATCATGTGCAGGCTTTTCTATGGGATTATAAACAGCTGACCAGGAGGCTCACAACTTGTTGGCATAAGCCAATAGGACAAAAATGAGAAGAATGAGCATGAGATGGTCTAAATGCCATAACCTTTCAGCTGTGCTTGTCTCTTGTCAAACAATGACAAATTCCAGTAGATTATACACACGTGCCAATATATGTAACTTTTTATGTTTGCAGAATGCTTTTTAGAGCCTTTTCCACATATTATTGTCTATGTTGACTGAATTCATCTGTTCTTTTTTATGTATAATTTTTATTTACTTTATTTTTAATCTATTGAATAAAACAAGCAATTCTATAACATAGTATAATAAAAAAGATGATTGTACATGAAACTGCAAATCTATTATGAATAATTTGTTATTCCTTTTAAACATATAATAAAGTTATGTAAATTTCTTTTTCTTCCCTCCCCGCACCCGAGAGATGACCACCATTAGACACAAATACATACATATGCAAATACATATGTATGCAAAATTATTCTATATATATAAATATTTCTATTTATCAGTTCTTTCTCTAGATGCAGATGGCATTTTTCTTCATATGTCTTTTATAGTTAATTTGGGTATTTTTAATAGTCCAAATGACTTATTCACTCAAAGCAATTCTTAAAACAATATTGCTGTTGCTACATACAATGTTCTCTTGGTTTTGCTCATTTCCCTCTTCATTATTTTGTGCATGTCTTTCCATGTTTTTCTAAGATGATTAAGCTCATCATTTCTAATAGCACAGTAATATTCCATCACAATCATGTAATTCAATCATTCCCCAATTGATGGGCCCCCCTGCAATTTCCAGTTCTTTGCTACCACAAAGAGAGCTGCTATAAACATTTTAGAAATATATGTTCTTTTCCTTTTTCTCTATCATCTCTTCTTTTGATGAATTCTTCCCTGAAAATCATTAATTTTTTTAAAGTATAAGCAATGCCACACAGTGGGAAGTATGTCTATGAAATTAGTTTCATTATTGCACCGCAACTTCTATTTGTGGGAAAATTAGCTTTTATCACTATCAGCCACTGTCACTACTACCATAGGGTTACTTCCTCTCTATTACCCCTCATACAACTGTCTTTATATTAGCTCTCTTACAACTCTGCCATACCTCATTTCCTTTGCCTCCAGCGCTGGATTTCATTTCCTTTGGTTGCTTGTAAAGAAAACATAGTGAGCATTTAGACAAAGAAGATGAACACCTGCTAATGACATATGCTACACTGGTTTTTTCTTGCAATCGTTTTTGTCACTACAGCATGACCTAAATGTATCTTGCACTTTTACCACAGGATAAACTTACAAATCTGCCCAGATTCTACAACCTGGTCCAATATCCTGTGTCACCAAATGGTTTGTTTGTGGTTTCCAAAATTGTACTGAGATGACTGAGTGAAATGAAGATATTTTTAAAACTGCATTTTCTAAAACCTAAATTTGGAGAAAGTATATGAGCACAAGACCTTTTAGAACACATTTAGCACCTGCCTAGCATGTAGTAGACACTTATAAATGTTAGTTGACTGATGGACTTTTCCGGTCTGGAAGAAAGTCACATTGCCTGAGTTACCATGTAATGAAACCCATTCTTCCCCATGCAGATGGATGGCACAGTAGAGCAGAGGTGCCAGACATGCTGTCCATGGGCCTCATGTGGCCCAAAACACTCCTGAGTGTGGCTCAAGCCAGATTAAGATGCAGTTGGAAAATATTTAACAAAATAAATAAAAATGCAAAAAGTCAGATAAAATCACATTTTCAAAGTAGATCAGAATGCCACCTGCAGGATCCTCATGTATGGTTTAGTGGCCCCAATTTTTATTTGAGTTTGACCCCAGTGTTGTAAAGGATTTGCAGGGCTAGGTTTGCCAGGTTTTTTTTACTGCTTCCAAAGTTAACGATGCACATGTATAGGTGTTTCTTGATGTCAAGATTTCTTTTTGGTTTTGCTTGATGACTGTGAAGGGCAGATCAGAGAAAATTCCAAGAATGATCTATGTTGGAATGAGCTCTATAGGGATAGCAGCACAAGGTAAAAGATGAAGTCTGGGTAGCAACTGTTTCTCTTCTCTACTGGACATTAAGAAGTTGTAACCTCTACTGTCACCAGTCTTGGCAAGGATTACCAATCGGCAGCTTAGAATATACCCAGTCAACCATCAAAAGAACAAAACAGGAAGGATTAGCTGAGCCACAGTAGCAGCAGAGCTAAGTCAACATTAGGATGAAGGAGACAACATTTTCCTTACAAAGGAAAAGATTGCTGAATGACTAATTAGGAGATCTGGGTTCTGATCTCAGCTCTGACAACAACTGGTTGTGTGATACCGGACCTGGGGCCACAGAAAAATTAGGTTGTTGGACTAGTTGGTCTCTAAGGACTTGAAATCTCTAAGTTCTATGATTGCATTAATTTTTGTTGGCTCTTGATTCACCCTCCTTTATCATCATGGTCTGAAATCTTTTATCTGTTCTGGATTCAGAGGAGGAAGTGGTGGCAAGAAAAGGCTTATTAGTGACAGAACGGCAGCTGCTTTATATACATGTAGAATATATCCATATTATATATTTGGATATATATAATACATACTATATATACAACTGGATTCATATTTATAGTAGATGGAATACAATAAAATAGGATAGGAGAGTTGGAAGGGGCCAATCTATACCTGAAACACATATCCTCCTTCAGTAGGTAGTCATGCAGCCTTTGCTGGGGAGCTCACTAATAATGAGGTCCATTGGGTCAGATGGAATAAAACCCTAATTACCTATTTTTTTATTTCCTTTCTTGTGTCTAGGCAGTATCTTGCCCACCCTGTGTGACTTCTTTAATTCTCCTTCCTGTCAGCCCATGTTCTTGTTTCTCTTTATTCTTCTTTTCATTTCCAAATAATGAAAAACTCTTGACAGTTCCTTGAAAGCAAGAATTGAACCCAACTGAAACTCTGTTGAGTCCTGGGTGCTAGTTCAGTGACGTTAAACCTATAAATGTTAAATAAATACTTGATGCTGATTATGAACATTGCTTAAGCACTCATATTTACTGGGTGTTCTGCTAAGTGGACTGAGCTATTTGATTTCAACAGAAGCAACTCAACCCAAGCCATCTTCAAAACTCCAAACCAAACAAAAACTGGTATTGGGCAAAGTGCCATGGTACATATTTGTATATCCTAGTACATCAGTTAAGGAGGCAGGATGATGGGAGATGTGGGGTGGGGGTGGGGGGCCGGAGGTGGGGTGGTGTTGCTAAAGCAGAGTCCCTGGAGGTAGACGACCTGAGTTCAAATCCAACTTCTGATACCTATTATCTATGTGATGTTGGGCAAATCCCTTCTGGGTCTTGGTTCCTCATCTATAAAATGAGAAGTTGAACTAGATGGACTCAGAGAACCTTCTAGCTCTTTGATCTTTCAGGATCGAAACTTCTGGAATCCAGAGACCACATCACATTATGCTCAGCACACTTAGAATAGATACATCATGAATATCATTAGAGTTGTGAGTGATACACCTCTAAGGAAAAGCAGCAAAGTCTTTGGAAAATTATCTAGGAATTAAACAAAGGGGAACAAAGGGCAATTATAGGAAGAAAAATAGCCTAAGGGAAGAGAAGGAAACTGAGTTCTTGATCCATAAGCAGGAAAGAGGATTTGGCCAGGAGCCTTCTAGCTTCTTCTATCCCAGATGGGTTTGTGTTTGGCAATCATGCTGGAGAATCTCTGTGTTTCTAAAATTGATTATCTAAAGATGAGTTTTTAAGCCAAATACACTGCTATTGGATAGCACCCATCATCTGTTACAACAATCATAACAAGAATGCTGAATAAATATTATGACTTCTGTGGGACAGACTGGTTCTTTGTGTCATCATCGTCATAATCAGCAGCAGCAGCAACGACATCTTATTCTCATCACCACCTACTAAGTGCCTGGCTCTCTGATAGCCATTACAATAGCTTTGTTCTCCAGTGAAAGCATGAATAGCCCATATCTCTTTCAACAACCAATGAAGAACAGCATTGAGCATTGTATTTTAGGGAAATATAGTCGAGTACTAGCTGTCAAGCTTACCAAGTGTCGAAACTCCACTGAGAGACTACCATTGGAAGATTCTTCCATGTTCATGGCTTTGACATGTGTTCCACAAAGGATGAACCTACGGTTGCTAGAAAACAGATCTTAACTATTTACATGGTAGCAGATATAATATAATTCAGGAACTAACAAAAATTGTCTAGGGAGATCGCTTACCTTACAGTCGAAACGTTCCTGAAAAACCAAATAAGATTCTTTAAAACCATCTGTTTGTAATATGTAGTCAACTTCCTAAGATACTTTAAAGAAAAGTAGCTAATATGCCATTTTAATTATTTATACCAAATTGTTCCTCAAATCTTTATAAAATCTTCATCACTGTATTCACAATTAAAAGTTAAATATTTTCATTTCATTGATGCATATTTGTTAAGATCAAATCATCAACTTCTAGACTTATAAAAGTGCATAACTCAGTCTTGGTTCATAAATAAATCATATTCACTAGTGTATTCTTATATTTATATATATACACATATGTCAACATTAATATTTCTTTTTCAAAAATATTCACTTACTTGTCAATAGTTGCTTTAACTTTTATCTGATAGTTCAGTTCAGGCAATTTAATCAGAAGTCTGAAACGAGTTAACAAAAATGACCAAAATTCAGATGATGCAATCTCCTTTTATACCTTAAAAGTAGGTATGGTTATAGAAGATATATAAAAGTAACAGTGTGATTGATGTCAGAATCACCTGTATTCATAAGTTAGTGTCCAACAAGTGCTTTGAAAAATCAGTAATTCCATATTCCATTCATTTAGCTAGTCTTAATGCTATATGGCTAACATCTGGAAAAGATCTTTTCCCAATATTGTTTTAGCATAGCCAACTTTGTCAAAATGAACAAAATAATATCAACATTGACCAGTTTGGGAATTCAATTCTATGTGAATTATTCTGGCTTAGATCTTGGGAAATATCTTTGAAGAAGAAATGACTATTAACAAATGCATTAAATGACAGCTTTGTAGTTTTACTCAGAAAAAAACAATCATTTGTTGGCTTATGTCTATATGCCTTGATGACAAGTTATGTTGGCTGGGCTTCTGGTAGGGGCAACATAAGATTGTGCAATCTGAGTTGCTATTTCTTAGCAACAAGAAAAAAAACAACTTTAACAAACTTAGAAAAACCAACGTTAAAGAAATAAATAATTGCATCTCTTCCTAGCTATGTAAATATGGTGCTAATTAACGAACATGCTAAAATACTTCCACATTAATCAACATTACCTGAAACTTGACTTTGATCCTTGATATAGGGGGTGATAACTGAAGCCCAGAGAATGTAAGTGACTTTCCCTGGGTCATAAAACTAGGAAACAATGGAGTGGGGAATTTGAACTTGGGTTATCTCATACTAAGCCTATTGTTTTTCAAGTTCACCCCCATGCTGTCTCTCTATAGGAGTTATAAAATCAAGCTAATGTCTGGAACAAAGAAGAAGATTAAAAAATTAATGAATTGTTCTCCTATTTACACTTCTCATACCCCCGAACTAAACATTTATTTAAGGAAAGCCTTATCCTTTAATCAGAGGGCCTTGAGTATGAAAATCCTTGCTGAGTTTGGAATCCTGGCCGCGAACTTTAGTTTTCTGAACTTAAACATTCTTTTTGAAAGACAAACAACTTCATGTACTAATGAAGTAAGTAAAGCCATGCAACCAATATAGAACTTCTCATTTTAAAAACTGCACGGAAGAGATCAGAAGAAGGTCAGTGGGAAACACAGCCAAGTGGGACAGCTTTGAAAATTCCATGTTGAATGTGTTATATACTTGGAGGGATAAGCTTGCTGTACGTGATGCAGATTTGCAGCTGTGTGACCAATGTTCTTTTCCTCTTCTGCTTTGTATGTGGAAATGCTCACATTGTTTGGTGTTTTTAAGTTCAGAAAACTTTTTTTAAAAAGAAAAAAAGGTAGAACTTCTTAGCTAAACAAAAAAAAACTTCCTTTCATAAAAGCAGCATAAAAATAATACTGTAAGGTAGTCCAGTTGTTCTTTCATCTCATAATGCTCTTTGACTGACTAGACTAGAATCATTCCATAATGCTCTTTGACTGACTAGAATCCTTACCCAGTTTTTCTCAAGAGCCGTCATGTCCCTGTAACTTATTTCTCATCTGCAGATTGTGCTATTGATCGCCATTGCTAATCACGTTCTTAAATGAGGCTGCAAACATCTGACGTCCAGTTTACAAGATGAATCTAATTTTTTTTTATCTAGACCTGTGATTTCATCAGTGTAGAGAAGTCCTGGTGTGGAAACTCCCTCTACTGATGCGCAGACTGCAATTCATCTGTAACATGGTTGTAGAGAATTGCTTGGAGAAAATGAGGTTAGGCGTTTTGCCCATGGTGACAACACAACTAGCATGCAGATCAAATGTAAGATTCGAATGCAAGTCTTCCCGACTCCAAGACTGATCTGATATCTACTTTACTGTGTTTTAGAATGTGATTTTTGTTGATATTTATGTTTTATCATTCACTCCAAAAAGTCAGTCTAGAAATATCTCATATTTAACTTATAAGCACAGCCTATCTGACAAAAGCAGAAGACCAAGAAGTAAGCATATATTAGGATAAAGGGCCTCAAGTTAGGAGAATATTCAATCCCAGGTGATATTTTTTTACAATCTAAAATTTCCTAATGGAGAATTGTCTGTGGAGTAGGGCTGGAGATTCCTCTCCTACATATAAACAAGCATTTATTAAGTGCTTACTTTGTCCCAGGCACTGTGCTAAGTGCTAGAGGTAGGGACCAAAATTACATAGTGCTTGTTTTTAAAGGGCTTACAGTCTGTTAGGAGAATATGGAACAATATATACTTTGTAAGCACTAATTAAATACAGCTATCTCTTCCACATTGCAGGAGTTAGGGTTATAGTACTTCTGCGATCTGGAAAATCTGCCTAAAATTTTTTGGCCCTCTCTTTGTACCAGAGAAGAAGTCTGAATTTCTTTCTCTTTCTTTTATGGGGTGTTTACAGTACGTTATTGTAAAATTTGGGTTAGGTATTTGGTCATAGGCTCTGTGTCATCTGCTTCGTGTGTCTTTGGCTTGTTGTCTGCAGCTTCCATAAAACTCCCCCCAAATTCCCATTTAATTTCTTATGTCAACACAAGATATATTGAAACTACTATTGGGAAAGTTGTGCCATGGAAAGGATAACTGTACAGGATTATATGGGGAAGGGAGTATTACCCATTGAAAGGATCAGAAAAAGTGTTGTGTAGGAGATGGTACTTGAACTGAACTTTGAAGGAAACTAGCAATTCTAAGAGGTTGAAACAAGGAGGAAAGGCATTTCAGGCTTAAGGGAAGACCAACAGACAAGGTTTGGCAAGTGTAATTAGACTGAAGATAGGCTGGAGCCAGATGGAGAAGAATTTTCAATGCTAAACATAGGAATATCTATTTATTTTTTTGTTTTGCCATTGTAAATCCTGCTCAGAGTTCAAGAGTCAGCCCAAGTTCCATCTTCTTTCTCTACAAAGACTTTCTGAACTACTCCAACCTGAAATAGTCCCTTTCTCTGAATTCCTGTAGCATATCCAATCTATACTCTCTGGATACATGATGTACTATATTGATTATTTCATTTGCTTAGATCCATTCCACTGATTTGTAGGCTCCCTGGGGAACAAAATTTTATAGTCCTTTTATATTTCCTACAATGCCCACTACTTAATATTTGGTGTCCAACTCAATTCGACATTTGTTAAGCATGTGAAAGATGCTATCCTGGACTTTGTAGCCATGAAGACAAAAACAAGGCAGTCTCTATCATCAAGGAGCTAACCTTCTACAAGGGGATTGCAACATGTGCAAAGAAAAGTACAGTTATCCCTTCCACATTGGGGGATGGGGTGGGATTAAAAATATTTTGGCCCTCCTTTTGTACCAGAGAAGAAGTCTGAATTATTGTGGTATTAAAAGATAAAATATATTGATATTGTACAATATTATGCATTTATTTTGTGCGTTTCTGAGTTTCAAAACTTTTTTATGTCATCTGCTGGCCTTCATGCATTGTCTATGGCTTCTGCGAAACTCCCAAAGAATTCCCACTTAATTTCTTTTGCTGACCTTCAATATATTGAAACCGTGATGAGGAGAGTCATTATATGGAAGAGATAACTGTAGATATAAAGTAAGCTTTGACAGCTTAAAACAACAGTAAGACTTCTGGGATACCAAAGTATTTATACAAGTTTTATACAAAGTAATTTCAATATATAGAAATTACTTACAATTGTGAAGATAAAGAATGGAAAAGCCTCACATAGGCAGAGGAATCTGAAAATGGAGGGAGTAGAACCTCATTTGTGCTTTGGAGAAAGCTAGGAATTTTAAGAGGTCATGAGAAAGGAGCAGATTTCAGACATACGGGACAGCCTGGACAAAAGTATAGAAAGAGAGGACGAAAGGTCAGTGTAAGGGGAACAACTAATGAGTAAGTTTGACTGGAGTGGAGAGTATACACAGGGATGTAATATTAAACAAGACTAGGAAGGTAGGTGGGGGCCATATAGTAGTAAAAGCCTTTAGATATTTTATCTTAGAGAATAAAGGGACTCATTGTCTCTTAGCCATCCATGCTAACTGTGAATTATTCTACACCTATTACTAATGCCCAATGACACTTTCATCTTCTAGATTTTTATTTCACCAATATAAACAAACACCCATTCCACTAGGACAGATTACAATCTCCCCACTACTTAGGGGATGGTCTTCAAGGATCCATTTGGCCAAAAAAAAAAGTTATTGTCTGCTGTCAACCTGGTGAAAAGCCTTTCTCAATTTAGCTAAATTGGTTGTTGGTTGGATTATAGGCCAATACTCAAAGTCAGTGCAGTCTGGTAGGACCTGCTAAAAGTTTGTCCTCTGCTACAATTCCATCTGAAAATTAAGGTTCATGCCCAAGCCACAATGAAGCATTAGAGGGGAATGTCAACTGAAGAATTCTTAAAAAATTATTTAAAATATACTTGATGTTAAAATTAATCTAAACATATTTGAATCTTTCTGTGATGGCCCTGAGGCAACGTAAAATCTGGAAATGCCTTCTCAGTCGACAAAAGATCTTGTGGTGCCTTGGGGCTACTATTATGAACGTCAATTCTCATTGTATTGTAAATAAGGAGACAATATAGAATTATGGCTAATAGAATGCTGGAGAATGGAGAGTTTAGAGAAACAGATCCATTTTATCATTACAATTAAGATGCTAGCCTCATAGATAAGAGGATATGGGCGAGAGTAACTAGGCAGACTGGAACCATTTGAAGCCCAGCTTTAGTATAATTCCTGAAAATATCATGATAATTGCAATGGCTGAAAATTGGGAAGAACATACAAGGTACAATTATAAAGACCAATTTTGTCTCATGGAAATCAGTCTCATTACCTTACACTCACTTCATATTTTTATTAAAAGTCTTCAGTTCCTAGCAGTACAGCCTTCTGTCATTTCTTGGGGCTGTCAGCAGTCAGGGTAGCACAGATTTCTCGTGGGGTGGTTAATGTTGATAGGTTATGCCGACTCACAGTGAGACCTCTATCTCAAACAAAGTAGCCCCCGAGGGACGGTCTAGAGCTTCATAGAAACAGTAGTACAGATCCAAAAGAATGATAATAATCGATTGAGGGACCGCATGGTATAGAGCATAGAAAGCTGGTCTTGGACTCAGGAAGACATGGGGTCAAATCTTGCCTCTGATACATACTAACTGTATGACCATTAGGAAGTCAATTAACCTCCCGTTGACCCCAGACAAATCTTTAAGCCTAAGATAAAGGCATTTGCATTGTGTTTTGTTGTTTAGTAGTATTCAACTCTTCCTTACCCCATTTGGGGTTTTCTTGGTAAAGATACTAGAGTGGTTTGCCATTTCCTTCTCCACACCATTTTATAGATAAAGAGAGTGAGCCAAACACGGTTAAGTGACTTGCCCAGAGTCACTCAGCTAGTAAGTGTCTGAAGCTGTATTTGAACTCAGATTTTCTTGACCCCAGGCTCAGTACTTTATCCACTGTGCCTCCTAGCTGCATCGACAGAGGGAATTTCTACAACAGGAATTTTCTGCATCAGTGGAATCACAGTCTATATACTACCTCCCACCAAACTGATTTCTCTGCTACTATAATCCCTCCTGTCCTTATGTAGGGACAATGTCCCAGTAGAGATTCCTGTAGGCCTAATATCTGAATAAGAACATGAAAACATGAAGCAGGAGGTAAAAGTGGTGAATATATTTTTGAACAGAGAACAATGTATAGAGGGAAGAAAAGTAAATGAGATATTTTTCTCTTTCTCAGTTCTAAACCTATTATAGGGATATAAATACAGCTGCATACTCTAGGACACATACTAATTGCAACCATACTAACAGTTTGGGTTTTCTAGCTCTGTTATTTACAACATTCAGTTTTTTCACAAACCCATAGGAAGCAAAAAAATTTCCTTGTCTTTTAAAATTCTATTCACTTGATTTTGCCATTTATTAAATGTACATATACAAAGGCCCTGTTCTAGCCTATAAGGATACAAAGATAAGGTACTTCATTCCATCGGAGGGTGGAGGTGGGATACAATACGTATACAAATCAGTAAATAACAATTGTATACGATGTAATATAAATTCATTCATCAGGGAGAGAGTATTAATAACCGGGGGTATAACCTTTAAATAAATTTTTCTACCTATACATATATACATATACACATACATGGTATGTCAGTCTCCAGATACACAATATATTGACCTACCTTAGTTTCACAGTGAATTGTATGAGGGTTTTAAGCACCAGAGGTCTCTGGGGGTGGGTTGGCATGCACGGCTGTCGTTCGACCACAAATGAGCTAATAGCAAAAAAAAAAAATACATGCATTATTTGAAAACACAAAGCATATAAGCAAACTGAAAGTCACAAATGAATACGTTGAAAATTTCTGATGGAGAACGTATCCTGAGTCAGTTCCAATCTTGCCATCTTTTTCTGATGAGAAAACCTTTTAAGATGGTAATATTCTCAATCATTCTCATATTTATGAATAGTATTCATCACACATAGACAGGGTACATAGTCAAAAATAAAAGTATCAGAAAGTTCCTGACCTCATTTCAAAAAAACATTTTCTTTCTAAAAAACAAAATGGTAACAATCACAACCATCTTACTTTCTACATGAGGAAACTGAGGCCTAGGATGGTAACCTGGCCCAAGGGTCATCCGGGCGGTAAATTACAGAGTCTGGATTCAAACCAAGGCCCTCTGACTAAATCCAGAGCTCTTTCTACAGTACTATGGTGCATTGACGTATTCCCTCTACTTTCACAATATCTAGTCAAAAAGAAACCATTAGAATTTCCTTTTCTCAAAGGTAAAAATGAAGCCAGCGATGGATGCTTTCGCTCGTTTTATGTCACACTGAGTGAGTCACCAGAAGAGGTTGCAGGGAGTGGCGCAGAGTAGGAAACAACTTTTTGGATGCAGGTCTACCTAACTGACCTTGCCGAGTCATTGGCATGTTACGCCACTCAACAAATCCCGCGTTTCCTTACCTTTCCAACCCCATTCTTTAAACCTTGACCAATGAACCACAGTCAGAGCATACTTTCAAATTCCCAAGACCTGAAACCCGAACGGCATTGAAGATGGGCAATACTTTACGTACTTTCGGAAAAGGTTGTAGGTCAAGAAGTTGATTTGTTCTTGCAAATGAGGCCTTTGCGATGGAATAGGATCGCCTTCGTATGACACTTTGGTGGATTGCTCATCTAGCTTTTCCATCTGCCTTCTGACTTGGAAAAGACTTTCTGCTAACAGGGTAAAACTATTGAAAAGCAAAGGAAGAGAGAAATAATTGGTTTTTTTTTTAACAATTGATTTATCCCACCTCCCCATGTTTACTTTGCATTAATTCTTATATAAATATACCTTATCATAATATATGTGTATATATATATATATATATATATATATATATATATATATACACCTTCTACCTATAAATTAACACATAGCTAGGTGGTACATGGGACAGAGTGCCAGACTTGGAGTTAGGAAGACATGAGTTAAAATCTTGCCACAGATACTTACTAGATGTGTAACCCTGGGCAAATTACTTAACCTCTGTCTGCCTTGGTTTCCTCATCTGTTAAGTGGGCATAATAGCACCTATATCACCAGCTTATTGTGAAGAACAAATGAACAAATATGTAAAAAGTGCTTTGCAGACCTTAAAGTGTTCTATAAATTCTAGCAATTATATATATATCTATATATCATATATACATACAAACATGTACACACATATGACAGGTGTTCCCTACTTCATGACTTACATTTCTAAGAAAAGGTATATTTGCAGAATTTCTGCAACATCTAAAACCAACTGTAATAGATCAAGTCCCTTTTGTTCTTGTTTAATTATATCACTCGTATGACTTCAGATATATACTTGGAACATGTAGTATTGATTCCATGATCAGGAAAAATCCTGGTGATTTTAGTATTCTTTTTACCATATAAACAATGACCCAAAGAGTATAATATGTATTAATCTTTTCATGTGATGTATTGCATGTATGTACTGCTAGTAATAAAATAAAATAAAAACCATCTTATCTTTGTCATTTCTGGTATATTCAGCAAATAGCAGTTGCCTTTGAAACTCCTTTAAGAGAAAAATGGAATTTTTAAAGTCCTAAGTATGACTTTCACTAGAATGCATGAGGATTAAGGTGAATTTAGAAATGTTTTCTCCTCAAATTGGTTTTGGTTTTAACCTGTATGTATGATCTTGATGGGGCTAAAAAATAACCAAACAAACCTGAAAGCTGGAAAGTTGACATGAAGGATAGAAAAAAGGTGAAGTGACTATAGATGGCATCTCAAGGTGACTTCTTATTCCAGAGAAGCTTCCTAGAATACTTTGAATGTAGAAAACCAGGGAGAGGGGGCTTGTCAAGCCTGGGAAGCAGGCCTCACATTTGTGACCTTTCTGTCCAAACAATGCTACATTTCCCATGGATCTCTGAGAAGTCACAAATCCAATGCACTTAGCATCAGGCATATATTTTTGACAAGCGCAGGCATGTGTTTGGGTCCTTGATGGCTTTTTTTGGGGGGGGTATTTACTTTGTTTTGTATCAGCAGAAGCACCCAGAGGTTAGAAAAGCAAAATGATCTCTAGGAAGAAAATCGATACATTTTAAAATGAACCCAATTCTTTCTCTCTGTCAAGCTGGGCAGGCAGGTCAGAGCTCTTAAAGAATGTTGCCTGAGTTGGCACTCATACTTTCTATCTTATTGGATTGTGCTGTTAGGAAGAAATTTGGAGGCTAGACTAAGCTTTTCATTTCTTCTTTATTATATCTTTTGACAATTTTTTCAATTGGATACTTACATTTTAGACTTCTAGGGGAAAAAACCCAATAGCTGAGGCTTTCTAATGCAAGAGTGACAGGGTATGTGTGTTTGTACACATGAGTGGATAGTATTTCATAGCATATAGCAGCTATTAGTAGGTTTGTGGTTCTTTGTCTACATGCAAAAAAAGCAACACCTACTGAAAATCTTAGTAAAAATTAAGAGCTCTGCTATCTTAGGCTATATAGTTAAATTGCAATAGATGTCAATAAACATTTATTAAGCACCTACTACATGCCCAGAACTTTGCTAAGTACACAAAAAAGAGGCACAAGACAGTCTCTGCCCTCAAGGAGCAAGGCAGATGACTTATAAACTACATAAGCTACATACAAACAAACTATATACAAGACAAATAGGAAATGATTAACAGAAGGAAAGCACTAGAATGCTGAGGGGTTGGGAAAGACTTCCTGTAAAAGATGAGTTTTTAGTTGAGACTTAGAAGGAAGCCAGGGAAGTTGGCAGGTGGAATTAAGGGGGGAGAGTGCCCATTAATTTTCGGTAATTGTGGGAAAGGGGGGACAATGAAGAGGTACATAGTGGATATGAGTGTGATGCAACATACAAAGTGTCCCAAAAGTCTTAGTATAGAGCTTAGAGTAAGTTTTAAGCAAAGCCTAGAACTGCACTAAGACTTTTGGGACATCCTATAGTACTAATGAAGAACTGCACAAAAGAAACAGTATAATGAATGCCAAAGAGACATATGACCAGTAAAGGAGGTGGGCAAGTCCTGTGGCAAGAGTGAAGGCGTGGATAGGGATGAGTTGTCCTTGGAATAAATGGAGGATGTACCCGCATGAATAAGATCAATAAATCTATTCCTCATGGAAGTCCCCAGAGTAAGAAGTTGCTGGTGGAAGAAGGTATGTGTCGGAGAAAAGATTGTTACTGAAGTCAAAGATTATTTTGAAACATCCAGTATTAACATTTCATGTGCCAAATTTAATCAATTCTTGATGTAATCAACAATTTGCTTTGATTTGTCCAGGAGAGTCATTGCAAACTAGCTTAGATTTACACAGTGTTTGAAGGTTTACAAAGTACTTGGAAAACTCTGGCTCTATGTTTTCAATTATGAAGCTCCTTAGCTACTAACAGACCATCAAAAGGCTGAATGAATTCACAGTTGTGGGCTAAGCCTGCAGCTTTTCATGGGCTGGGCCATTCTGAAGCTTTTGACTTCCTGTGGTTTTCACTGGAAACTAAAGGCAGGGGAGGCTTACCAGTTTTGAAGCTGATCAAGGCCACTATGCAATGGACCGCCAATACAGGCAATTTGCTGACGTCTCTTCCAATCAAGCAGTTCTTCTAGCAGCATGCTCTTCATCAAGGTGTCAATTTCACTTATTATTTGTGTTATTTTGCTGAGGACTTCCTGAAAGAAAGAGCAATTGGTCAAGAGAAGGAATCAGTCACTGGTCCTCCAACTTGTGAAAACTTGTCTAGTCTACTTTGGACTAGAGAAATAGATGTCTGGGAAGATTACTGTTAGCCTTCCTACTAAATACTACGTTCTACTGCCTACTAAATTTGTAGTATGCTTACAGTTGTATGTTATCTTGGGGAAAATGTATAATTATGATAATCTCATCATCTAACAATATTCTATCACCTTGTTAAAAATGATACAAATCTTAAAAAATCACCTAGATACATATAATCCAATCAAATCCAACAATTTTTTAAGTACCTGCTATGTGAAAGGCACTGGAGATTCAGACAAAGCAAAAAATAGTCCCTGCAATAGTCTCTTGCATTCTATTAAAAATAGAGCAAATATTATTTTTAAAATATTTATGTGTAGACATATCATGTTATCAAATTATAGAGAATGTATTTATTATTTAATTAATTGTGTCAATTATTTAGTCACATTCAAATTGGAATCAATTTAATTATAAATATAATATTAAATGAATATATACACATACATCTGTATATATAAAAATTGCAATTTAGACCATTACAAGTTAACTTTTCAAGACACTTTGACTAAGGTCATGTAGTGTTAAAAGCACTAGATCAGGTGTTGGGATCATGGATTTTCTGTTCTGGTTCTGTCACTAAAAAGCTGTGCCATTGGGACAAATATTCCTTCTACCTCTTTGAGCTTCCTCATCTGTAAAGACATTGGCTTAGGTGGCATATGTAATCATTATCTTGATTTTTTTTCTAGTTTGCTACCACAGAAAGCACGGCTATAAATATTTCAGTGTATTTGAGACCTTCCTGCCTTTGAACTCCTTGGGTTATATGCCTGATGTTAGTGGTATTTCAAAGTAGCTGTGTGACATGGTGGATAGAGTATTAGATTTGGGCTCAAAAAGACAAGTTTAAATCCAGTCCTTACCTCTTTCCTCCAGTCTTTTATCTTCAAATGCCTATTGGACTGGATGTCCCATATCCATCTTATGGGTAAAACCACCTTGCCTGAAATCTTTCCTCACACAGTCCTTCCTCCACTCAGCTATCAAAGTGAGCCTCCTAAAGTGGAAATCTGACCATGTCACTGTCCTATTCAATAAACTCCAGTGGCTCCCTATTACCTACAGGATCAAATATAAAATCCTCTGTTTACCTTTTAAAGCCCTTCATTTAAAGCCATGACCCTTTCCTACCTTCCCATTCTTCTTACACTTTGCTCCCCATCATATACTCTCTGTTCTAATGACTCTGCTTTCATTGTTCTTCCTCCTACAAGACATTCCATCTTCCAACTCCATTCATCCTCACTGGCATGATAGTAATGTTCTCCTTTTTCACTTCTACCCCCTGGCTTCCTTCAAGTCTCAATTTATATTCCACTTTCTACAAGAAACCATTCTGATTCTTTTCAATCTTATCTGCTTTCTCTGTGTGACTAGTTCCAATTTGTCCTACACATCTCTTATGTGCATAGTTCCCCACAAGATATTGTAAAATAAAATACAGCAACTAAAACAGATATGAACTTAAGTCTTAATTGCATATATTAGAAACTGGTAAAAAAAATCTCCAAAATAAACATGGCTATCGTCGTTTAGCCCATCAGTAAAATATACATCAGCTTCTCGGAGACTAGCCTTGAAAACAAACCCAAACTTACAAAAATAATGGCAAGCAGTAAACACTGTACCTAGAAATAGGCTGGCTTGTCTAAAACATGGACTCTAGGTCAAGCATTTTTTATGTGAGGTTGAGGTTTAGGAGGCAAACAACAACCGAATTCCTGCAAAATCTTCTTTACCAACCTTTCTTTTGAAGTCTAGTGTATTGAGCATGTCTTGCAATGTCAAAACTTCCTGCTTCACGAGAATGCTGTTTTTGTCACCTTGGTCTGCAGTAGAAAAAGAGAAAAACAAAACAAAACAAAAAACTGAATCCTCCCCATGGTGAAGTTTCCCTGTGGCATGGGTAAGTTTGTCTCAATTTATCATATTTGTTTGTGGATCTCGAAAAAGTTCTGGTTCAAGAGAAAAGAGTCAAAAGCAGTGTATTTACTCTAGGCTTATGGCCTAGATAGTTTCCTCTCTTATCTAGAAATGTGAGAATAATTGGAAAGAAACCAGATGCGGAGAACAAAAAGAGGTATTTGTGAGGAAGCATCTTTTGCACCTAGTGCACCATTTAATTTTTGAGGAAGGCGGGAGGAAGAAAGGAAGGGAGAGACGGATAGAAGAGGAAGGGAAGGGAGACAGAAGAGGAAAAAAAGAAGT
Source organism: Phalanger gymnotis (assembly GCA_028646595.1). Taxonomy (NCBI): domain Eukaryota; kingdom Metazoa; phylum Chordata; class Mammalia; order Diprotodontia; family Phalangeridae; genus Phalanger; species Phalanger gymnotis. The sequence goes on along the minus strand of CM053622.1, from coordinate 612,831,899 downwards.
AGGAACCAAAGAGAGGGAGAGAAAGAAGGAAGATGAGAGACAAGGAAGAAAGGAAAGAATTATATAGTAAGGGGAGGAGGATGGAGATAGGAAGGAAGGAAAGGAAAGAAGGAAGAAAAGAAAGATTGAAGGAAAAACCTCCCAAGGCAGCCCCATTCCACTTTTGTATACTATAATGGGAAGTTTTTCATTACAAGCTTCCTAATTCTTATTCCTTAATCCTAATTCTTCAACATATTATTTCATTTGAGCCTCATCGATTCTCCTTCTTTTTGGAAACTCAGATGTGCCAAAAGATGCGTGTATTCTATTCCTAAAGATGATTAAGTTTAAAGATTCCACTAATCCTCCAATAACCTATTTCAATATCTAACAATTCATGCCTCCAAAATGTTTTTCCTTTAATCTCAAGAATAAAATCTAGCATGTCCCACATTCTACCACCTGGAAATTTCCACCAGCCAGCACCTCTACTCTTTTCCAACAATGAGGGCTGACATATTTCCTTTGTATCCATCACACCACCACCCAAAATCCAGGACACAAAATCATTGATTTGACATGACTAAGAGCACTAAAAATCCACACATGCCCCACTTAAAATAAAGATTAGCTTATACTGAGTTTTACTGAATGTATTTGATTGTGTTCTGAGGTTTTAAAAACCAATTATTTATATGAACTACACAATGCGAACTGACTTTTTGCTCTATTCGAAATGGGTAGTGATTACAAACTTAATGGAAGGGACTGATCTGCTGATAGCTTACTCCCTTTTCCCCCCATTTCTGATATCTATCTCTGACCTTGACCTTAAAGCAGCTTGAAGAAAGAAAAAGGAGGAAGCCATTGCAAGTAAGAAGACACAAGGAAGCCACTGTAACTGGCTTCAGGAGATTCTATGCTGTCCTGGAAGAGGGGCTGGAGCTCAGTAGGTCATTCACTCTATTTGCTGAAAATCGGATCTGAGTAGGCTTGGAAGAGGACAGAGCAATTACAAGCAGGAGAGATATAACGCCTCTCTTCTACTCTCCCTTTCATACTGTGAAAAGGAAGGTCATTTCCCCATTTATTGTATGAATCATTCACTCTTCTTTATTCTTTATTTATCAACTCTGCTAGACTGATGGGGTGGCAGGCAGAATTTGGAAGCTCCTCCCCCTCACTCCCAACTATTTACCTTTGTCTTAAGCCATTTAATGTGATACAACTTGTTGGCCAACATAAGACCCAGGCTGTTTTGTGCATACCACATAACATATAGTCATAGATAAAGGAGAATGAGAATTTCCTCTTTTCAGAAACCAGAGACATTTTGCTTAGCAAAAGGCCTGGACTAGGGACTAGAAACTCACAGAATCAGAGTGGAGTGAATGCTGTCTTACATAAACTTTGTAAAACTATCTGGGACCAAATATGCAAATATGCAACTGCTTTCTGTCCCTTTTGTAAAAGAAATCATGAGCTCAGAAAATCCATAGTCCAGGAATGAACAACTGCTTTGGGTCTAATAGGTTTTGGGTAGTTGGTTCCCTCTCCTAGGTTTCCTGTGGTCAATTCAAAAATTTAACTTTCACAGGAGATGAGAGACAGAGGACTTGTACTCAGACCCCATTCAGGGGTGGGGAACCTGAGGCCTCAAGACCATGTGTGGCCCCTAGGTCATCAAGTGTGGCCCTTTGACTGCATCCATGGCCTCGCTTGAAGCCTCAGGTTTCCCATCCCTGGAGCTGGAAGGCTTCAACTAAAGTACATGTACCTGGCATACTAGCGCCACCATAGAAACCCAGAGACTCCCAGTGCCTAAACCTGCTCATGAGCTCCCTCAAGTGGTTGAATTTAGGTGAAGGAACACTGTTATTGAAAGAGCCAAGAGTCAATCTTGGCTCTACCAATTGCTAGCTGTATGACCTTGGGCTTCCACTAAAGTCCTAAAATCATGTCTCTTTATGGCGTGGGATGACTTAGGTTCCTGAAGGCTATGTCAATTAATCACAAGCTCTAAAAGTTCCTACTAAGTGGAAAAGGCCCAAACCAGAGATAATATCTATAGTATCAGAGGACTTGTCCAGCTAAATTCAGAATTTCATCCCCATGAGTGCCACATATTGATGATTTCATTTTTTTTGCTACAACCAACTTATAAAGACTGTTTACTAAGGTATGAAGACTATATTCTCCATTGGTAAGGGAAGTAGTCACACTGATGAAATTACAGATTCTATAAGCATTACTTCATCATAAATGTTACTTTGATATCTCAGCACTTCCAAATATTTTCATTTGCCTCTGATTCCCACATCCTGAAAAAGTACAGAAGACTTTCTGTAATCCTGGTAATATATACGGAAATCTGGGCCTATTAACTGCGTTGTTTTGTAGAATTATTTTTTAAAAAATAAACTTACCCATGGTTTGTATTGTTTTATACCTGTAGTCAAATTCATCTTGCAAATCTTCTAAATACTTGACATCTTGTTCTGTCATCTTTAAAAAAAACAAACCAAAACATATTCAGTTTAGTATCTGATTTCTCAGAACGATCCTACCCTTTCTTACAGTAACCCCTGCCTGAGTCACTTCCAGTCCATAACATTTCTCTTTCTGGTCTCACTGCATCTAGACTTTCATTACTTAGTCCGCTTCTAAATGTTATTTCCAGAGTCATCATTTTTACCCATAAATCTGAATTCACTTCCCATTCTTCAATTTCTCCAGTGGTTTTCTCTCACTTTATAGTTACAATTCTCACTATTTAAGCCCTCATTCCAATTTGCTTCAGTTTATATTAAGAGGCAGTGTAACCATGTGGACTTGGAATCAGGAGAGACCTAGGTTTGAATCCTGCCTCTTACAATTACAAATTGTATGACCATGGATGATTCATTTAGTCTAAGTTTCAGTTTACTTACCTGTAAAAAGGGAGTAAAGTAGTATTTACCTCACAAAGCTGTTGCAAAGATCAAATAATATAAAGCTTATAAAATGCTACATATATGTAAGCTATTTTATGTCACTTTAATTTTATATGAGCTTTCCTTTTCTATCTTTTCAAGTCAAATTAATTGATTCAGTCTTTCCCAATTGACTTTTCTCCTCTTTGAGCCTTGCCCTTTACTATTACTCAAAGTTTGATTATATTTTCTTTCCCACACTGGCTGAATTGCTTACTTTTTAAGGCTCAATTTATTAGAACCTACCTCTTTCAAGAAGTTTTCCTAAGTTATTACCTTTTGTTTCTGATTCACAGCAAAATCTTCTTAATTAGCTTATAATTTTCCTGTTTTCTCTTCCACATTCTCCTCCTTCCAAGTCTATAAACCCCATGAAGCCCTGCATGCTTAATTTTCCACTTTGTTTCATTAGTACCTGGTAAAAGGCCTTGTAGATAATAAATAATTAATGCTTGTTGAACTGAATTTTTTTAGGGAGATGCTATGGACCAGAATTGACTAAGGCTGAGGTTATCTTCTTTTCAGTTAGTAAATAAGTGTGTGGGGGAAGCTGTTTTGCTTTCAGAAACTGAAAAAAGAAAGCAATTATTAACAATTCTGTACTTTACTCTATGTATGCTAACACTTATGTCATCTTTTCTGAATATAAATTTCTGTAAAGCAGGGAAAGTATCTTTTGAATGACTGTACAGTACCCACCACCACAGCACATAGGAGATTTCATTTGATTTACAATTTTGAAAATATAGAACTTTTTCAATTTTATTTTATACAATTTCTCATTTTGTCCTTTCCAGGCTATAGAAGATATTTATAACTTTTAGAATTTTACAGACAATTTGTAATCGTAAGACCTATAATTCTTGCCATCATTTTGTAGGTTTGGATTTTTTAGATACTTTTACAGACTTTTTTCTCCTAGAACTCAAAATTGTGAAGAGTGGCATCAGGTGAAGAGTGATATCTGACTTGTATGGTTATATGGGCCAACCTCCTGGGTTTTGCCCAGCCATGAAAAAACTGAATTAAGAAACACTTAGCACATAACACCATACATTATTTAATTTAATTGCCATTTCTATGCTCACAATTCTCAAATCTCCCTATCTTTCCTCAGTCTTTCTGCTGACTTCCAGTCTCATATCTCTAACTGCCTTTCAGACATCTCAAACTAGATGTCCAGCAGACATCTTAAACTCAGTATGTCTAAAACAAAACTCACTATCTTTCCCCCTAAACCCTCCCCTGACTTCTACCTTTCTTATTACTACAAAAGACAACACCATCCTCCCAGGCCTGCAATGTGGACTTCATTCTCAGCTCCTCACTCTTTCTCACCTCCCCCTACCCCCCATATCAAATATGCTCACAAAGTCTATCAATTTCACCTTTGCAAAATCTATCAAATATATCTCTTCTCTCCTCTGACTCTGCTACCACTCTGGTGCAGGCCCTTATCACCTCAGCTTAGCCCTAGACCGTTGTGATAGACTGTTTGGGGTTCTGCCTGCCTTGTCTCTCCCCACTCCAGTTCATCTTCCATTTAGCTACTAAACAAATTTTCCTGAAGCTCAAGTCTGACCATATCAGACCTGCCTGCAGGATCAAATACAAAGTCCTCTGCTTTATTGTTGTTGCTGTTGTTCAGTCTTGGACTATTTGTGACCCCATTTGGGTTTTCTTCACAAAGATACTGGAGTGGTTTGCCATTTCCTTCTCCAGCTCATTTTACAGATGAGGAAACTGAGGCAAACAGGGTTAAGCGATGGTAATCATTTCAAATTATTTGAACCCTAATCAACCAGACATGCTTTGCTTTGCTCTAAAAATGTCCTTTCCTGTGTCAGCAACTTTAAGACCAGATGAAGCTGATGAGGAGCATTCTTCTTGTTTTTGACCATTACGGACAGGATGCCTGCCACCGGACATTATCTTGAATAGTGGGATTTCTCTTATCTTGGTATCCTAGGGACATATGCTCTACAGGAGAAACACAGATATTCTAGGATTGTAATTTCCAGTTGACACTATTTTGTCAATTGTCTTGTCTTATTGTATTTTCAACTTATTCAGCTAAGAAATTTCCTTTCTCGTGGTATGTTTAAATGCGTATAGAGACCATAAATCTGAGAGACACAGATATCCAGAGATTGGGATTGTTCTAAAGGTATTTAAAGCTGATCACTCTTTTATCAGTCATTCGGAATTCACATTTTGGATCCTTGTACATATATGTTCACTAGCTTTAAGGGAATAAACAATATGAATTTACATATCACCTAGCCTGTTTGCCTCTTTCAACCAAACTTTCGGGTCAACAGTGACTTGCCCAAGATCACACATCTAGTAAGTGTCTGAGGCCAGATTTGAACCCAGGAAGACAAGTGTTCCTGACTCCAGGTCCAGCACTCTATCCACTGCACCCCCTACTTCCTTCCTACCTTTCCAGTCTTCTTAACACCCTACTCCTTCCCTGTTGTGTATTCTTCTGTACAGTGTCAATGGCTTCCTTGCTATTCCACATTTCTCTGGCTATATCCCACATCTGGAATTTTCTCCTCCTCATTTCTACTTACTGGCTTGCCTGGAAGGGCCAGGGTCTCCTAATGCATCCTGGGCCATCTCCAGTGGTCCTAGTGAATATCAGGACACTGGACCCAGATGGCTCTGGAGGAGGAAGTGAGGCTGGTGACCTTGCACAGCCCTCTCTCACTCAAATCAAAGTCAACTGCGAGTCATGTCATCATTTTCCTGATGTCATGGTTCTGTTTGAGAATGCAGTATAAGCACACAAATTCCTAGCTGCTATTTCTAGTGCCCTCCCTCTCTTAATTATTTCCTATTTATCTTGTATATAGCTTGTGTGCTTTATTGTCTTTCCCATTAGATTGTAAGTTCTTTAAAGTAAGGCACTGTCTTTTGCCTCTTTTTGTATCCTCAGGGATTAGCACAGTACTTAGCACATAGTAGGTACTTAAGAAATGTTCATTGGTTGATTGAGAAATTATGCCTTTCTCTAAAAACTAAAGAATTAATTTAGCTAGATACTAATTGCATAATTTTTCTTTCAATGTATTAAATGCATTTTATTATATCTTGTTTGAAAATGAACAAATTTACAATACTTAAGTATAACTTGGTGCCTTCCTTCATTAAACTTCAACTTTTTATGATTATTGCCTAGTCTAACTGTATGGGCAGCTAGATGCCACAGTAGATAGAGTGCCAGGCCTGAAGTCAGGAAGACTCATCTTTCTGATTTCAAATCTGGCCTCAGACTGATATTAGCTGTGTGGCCCTGGGCAAGTCACTTAACCCTATTTGCCTCAGTTTCCTCATCTGTAAAATGAGCTGAAGAAGGAAATGACAAACCACTCTAGTATCTTTGCCAAGAAAATCCAAAATGTGTTCTGAAGAGTTGGAGGCAACTGAACAACGAATCTAATGCTGGATTTTATTATCAAAGCTAACTAGATAAGTCATCTTGATTTTTTTCTCAAGAGTCAAAAGCATTCTGAAACTTAGATACAGCTTCTACACTTCAGGGTTTCAACACTTACAAATAGCTTTCCTCTAGTTTCTAATTATCTGCTTACAATTTATCAGAGTGAAGGCCTTAAATTACCTTATTTTCATTCCCCATCAGGACCCTGAGTACTTCTTCTAAACCAATCAACTCTTCTCTATCCTTTTTCAAAAGGCAGAAATCACTGTTCCCATTGGATTTCTTTTTTTGTGCCACATATGGATTGTTCTCATCCAGAAGAGAAAGATTGGGACTAGATGACTCCATCCATTCACATACAAGCATATCCACAAGCACTGATTGACATTCTTCCACTCTGGAATATATTTTTTCCCCCAGCTGACTTTTCGTCTCTTCCCTGGCCCTTGGAGCTCATGCTTGTATAAAAGCTCATTGGCATTGAATTATTTCAAATGATTTTAAACCCCTCTACAAACCCTCTCTAAACTGCTTTTTGAAGTAACTATTACTTTGTCCACTATCACCTCCCTCCCAGAACTCTAATTTAAAATACATTTACAACAGAACAGACAAGTTTCCAGATATCAATGTGCAAGTATTTCCTACTAGGACCCAAATAAAAAGCTAATTAAAATCTAAATGAAGAAAATATCATGCAGACACATGACATGAACAGTAATTAAAAGGAACCTCTAATACTATGGCAATAATTGAAAAGTCAAAAGTGAGATATTGTGTAATGTTGTTAAAGCTTTCTCTAGAGTCTTGAGAGTCTGCAGAGGGCTTCATTTAAAAATATGACATGGGCTAGAAGAAGGTTCTGGCATTGATGTGTGATTAGTTGGAGATCAGAGAAGCACCAATTTTATATAACTTCTTAGGCTGCTAAAATGATTGAATTTATGTAAGATGCATGTCCCATCCTAGTGACTGATAAATATGACTAAATATTCTTTCTGCAGAGGAAGAATTCTCTCTTTACTTCTATAATACCTGTGGAGACAGGCCAAGTAGAACTTGTTCTTTCAAGACTAACTTTGTACAATGATATCTCAGAACATTGTAGCCTGAAGGTGCCTGAATGTCTGGCCCATTTTTCCTACTGTTTTTGCAGAGAATCAAAGAAATCCAGAGCTATCGCCTAATTTAACATTTTGCCTACAGGTTATAGTTTATCCTGGGTAGAATTGGGTATAGCATAGGCTTAAATTTCCTACAATTCACATAGAGGTTTATAGAGCCATAACTAGGAATAAGTGAATAAACTAGGAAAACTTTCACCTCAGGCAGGTGCAGTGGTAGCACATGATAATCCAAAGATGGATATAGTTGATCCAGGAGAAACTAACCTATGCCCCTAAAAGAGTTGGTAAGAGAAGTAGGCAGGGGTGCCTTGACAAAGAAACTCTAGGGTTGGCACCATACCAAGTAGATCAGTTTGCATAGGGATAGAAATTTTAGAGAAGCAAACTTTCCCCTAACTACTGCTTTGGCTACACACCATAAATTTTGGTATATTGTCTCATTGTTGTCATTCTCTTTAATGAAATTATTGATCATATCTGTGATTTATTCTTTGACCCACTCATCCTTTAGGATTATTTAGTTCAATTAATTTAAAATCTATATTTCCATAGCCCTTTATTGAATGTAATTTTTATTGTGTTATGATCTGAAATGGATGCATTTAATGTTTATGCCTTTCTGCATTTGTTTGTGAGGTTTTTATATACAAATATATCATCAATTTTTGTGTAGGTAAAATGTACTGCTGAGAAAAATGTATATTCCTTTCTATTCCCATTGAATTTTCTCCAATGGTCTATCATATCTGACTTTTCTAAAATTCTATTCATCTCCTTACTTCTTTCTTGTTTTCTTTTTTTTTTTGTTAGATTTATCTAGTTCTAAGAGGGGAAAATTGAGGTAACTCACTAGTATAGTTTTACTGTCTATTTCCTCCCATAAATCATTTAACTTTTCCTTTAAGAATTTTGATGCTATAACATTTGGTGCATGTTTAGAATTGATATTACATCATTGTATATGGAACCTTTTTAGCAAAATACAGTTTCCCTAATCATCTCTTTTAATTTGATCGACTTTTGCTTTTTCTTTGTCTGATATCATGCTACTCCTACTTTTTTTTTACTTCAGCTGAAGCATAATAGATTCTGCTCTAGTCCCTTACCTTTACTCTCCTGTTTCAAGGATGTTTCTTGTTAAAAAACATATTTAGGATTCTGGTTTTTAATTTGCTCTGCTATCCACTTCCATTTTATGGGCAATTATGATTACTGTGTATTTCTCTCCATCCTGTTTTCCCCCGTTTATCATTCTCTCTCTGTCTCTCTGTTCACTCTATCTCTTCTCAAAAATGTTTTGCTTCTGACCACCATCTCCCCTAATCTGCCCTCCCTTTGTAATGTTAATGGATTTGAAGATCTTCCCCACCCATTAATAGGCCTCACCATGGAGTCTATAGGGGGAAGGACTTGCTTTAGGAGGAAGCTTGCTTGTAGGAAGGCTCATACCTTTTGCTAATTTCTAATTAGGCACTGAGTCAGGAGGGTTGTGATGCCCTCTGGCTCTGAAAAGGGTATATATACTCTGAAGTGAGGTTTTGCTTTGGGGGCTTATTCATTGGAAGACTGTTCATGTGGTCTGGCCAGATGAGACTCTGAGTAGTGGTTAAGGAGTTCCCCTCTACACAGCTTTGAAAACCCAGATGTTGCTGCTTTTCTCTCTAGTAACTATGTATGTATTTCCTTGGTCAGACAGTTGGATCTCTCTGTTGATCTGTGCTATTTTCTCTGCTTGTAATTTCTGCTTATAATCTCTCTTTGTATTTTCTCTGAAGTTCAGGGTGTTGACTTTTCCCCTGAACTAAGAGAATGATATGTATGTTTAATTAAAGTAAGATTGTTGACCCCTTTAAAATTGTTTTCCTTTAGAAAAGCAGATCAAAGAACCTGTGCTAGCAGCCATCTAGAGTATGCCAATGTGGTTGCTATTACACCCTTTTATCAGCTTTTTTCCCTTATCTCCTACTTCCCTGTAGGGTAAGATAGATTTCTATACATACTTGACTGTGTATGTTGTTCCTTATTTGAGCCAATTCTGATGAGAGTAAGTTTCAAACACTGTCTGCCACCCCACCCCCCATTTTCCCTCCACTGTAAAAGCTTTCTCATGCCTCATTTATATGAGATAATTTTCCCCATTCTGCCTTCTCCCAGTGCATCCCTCTTTCTTACTCCTTAATTTTATTTTTTTGGATTTCATCCCATCATAGCCAACTCATACCTGTGTAGTCTATGTATATTTCTTTTAACTGCCCTAATTATGACAATGTTCTTAGGAGTTACAACTACCATCTTCCCATGTAGGAATGTACACAGTTTAACCTTATTGAATCCCTTATGATATCTCTTTCATGTTTACCTTTTTCTCTTGAGTCTTGTATTTGAGAGTCAAATTTTCTATTCAGTTATGGTATTTCCATCAGGAATTCTTGAAAGTCCTCTATTTCATTAACCATCCATTCCTCCCCTCCGCCCTCACACAAAGAATTATACTGTTTTGCTGGATAGATGATTCTTGATTGTAATCTTAGCTCCTTCGCCCTCCAGAATATCAAATCACAAGCCTTCCAATCCCTAAATATAGAAGCTGCTAAATCTTGTGTTATCCTAACTGTGGCTCCATGATACTTGAATTGTTTCTTTCTGACTGCTTGCAATACTTTCTCCTTGATCTGGGAGCTCTGGGATTTGGCTGGAGTTTTTATTTTGGTATCTCTTTTAGGAGGTGATCAGTGGATTTTTTTTCAATTTCCATTTTACCCTATATTTTATAGGATATCAGGGAAATTTTCATGGATAATTCCTTGAACTACAATGTCTAGGTTCTTTTTTTATTATGACTTTCAGGGAGTCCTATAATTTTTAAATTATCTCTCCCTGATCTGTTTTCCAGGTCCATTGGTTTTTCTGATGGGATGTTTCACATTTTCTTCTATATTTTCATTCTTTTGATTTTGTTTTATTGTTTCTCATTGTTTCATGGATTCATTAGCTTTCACTTACACAATTCTAATTTTTAAGGAATTACTTTCTTTAGTGAGTTTTTATACCTCCTTTTCCATTTGTCCAATTATAGTTTTTAGTTTTTTTCTTCAGTAAATTTTTGTACATCTTTTCCTATTTTGCCAATTCTGTTTTTTAAGAAGCAATTTTATGCAGTATTTTATTTTTGGTGCCTCCTTCACCAAGCTGTTTTCTCTTTATCATTTTCTTGTATCACTCTCATTTCTTTCTCCAATTTTCCCTCTACCTCTATTATCTGTGACTGCTGTGTGACCTTGGACATTTTTAAAATCATTTTTGAGCTCTTCAAAGAGTTCTTTTTTGGTCCTGAGACCAAGTCACATTTTTTTGAGGCTTTGCATATAGTTGCCTTTATTTCATTGTTTTCTTCTGAGTTTGTGTTTTGATCTTCCCTCTTGCCATAGTAACTTTCTGTAGTCAGGTTCTTTTCTGTTATTGTTTGCTCATTTTAAGTCTATTTCTTGACTTCTGAGTTTATGTTAAAATTGGGCTCTGCTCCAAGGGTGGAGGGGGCACTGTCCCAAGCTTCAGGTTTTTTTTTTCTTTTTGTGCTGCTGTTTTCAGAGCTAGTTCTGGAGGTCTGTAAATTTTCAGTTCTTCCAGGGTGGTATGATCCACAACTTCCAAACTCTCCTCGACTCAGAAGAGAGTCCTCTATGGTATAGCTGGTCATGCAGAAACTAGATAATAAAATAAGCAAGACACTTCTTTTCTTTCATTTTTATCCTCTGGTCTGTAAGTGACCATAAGTGCTCTTCTCTATGCTGAAACTGTGAGAAAGGTCCCTACTCTAGCTAATGCTCCTCCTCACCTTGGGATTACAACCAGGAACTATGTGTGAGCAATGCAACAGGGTCCTACTCCCAGCACCAGCAAGGGTCCCCTGTAATCTCCTTCTAACCAGTTGTCTAACCCCCTTATGGTCTGTGGGCTGAGATCTCTGGAAGCCTCCACCAATGATTCAGTTGCAGCCAAGACCTGCTGCTGGCTTGCTGGGGCATTACTTGCACTGGTTGGCACTCTACTTACACCCCAGACAGACAGACTTTTCCTGCGAACCTTGTAAGTTGTCTTGGGCTGGAAAATTATTTTGCCCTGTCCTTCTGTTGGTTCTGCCATGCCAGAATTCACTTTGAGGTATTATTTCAGTGTTATTTGGAGGGGAATTTGGGAGCAGTTACAGAGTCTCTGCCTTTGTGCCTTCAGTGCTTAGATTGGGATAGCAATTTTAGAGCAAATTCAGGGAAGAAGCACCCTCACCATTAGATTATAAACTCCTTGAAGGCAAGGACCGTCTTTTGCCTCTTTTTGTATCCTCAGTGTTTAACACAGTGCCTGGCGCATAGTAGGTATTTAATAAGTACTTATTGAGTGATTGATTGATTGCTGGTCTCTACCCTAGTTATGGCATTGCAACTGCAGAAAATTTCTAACTTCTTTAAAGAGCAAATAAATGCTAATTTTTTCTTACCTTGGAAAATTTCTTTGATATTGGTCAGTATACTTACACAGTAGAGGGAGTTTTATCTTGCCACAAAATTGTCATAAAATTATCATGCAGTGCGCATCTGGCCGTACATGGATAGCCTCAGGTCTTCCACATAAGAAAGGTGTCTTACCTGTACGCTGTTTCTGATGGCAGCCACTTTGTGCTCCACATTTCTCTGCCTTTCTGAAACCACAGAGCTCTGCAAGGACTTTTCCAGGGGTCCCTGGAAGAACAGTGTAGTCATGCAGTGTCAGTAAATTTGGTATAGCACTTCGGTAATGATTACAGCTGACATTTCCATAGATCTTTGAGGTTTGCTTACATGAATTATCTTTTTTGAGCCTTACAAAAATAGGTATTTCAGGTATATTCATCGACATTTTACAAATGAGGAAATCAAGGCTCAGAAAAGTTAAGTTACTTGCCCAGCATCCCACAGCTAGAATCAGAGGTAGGATTTGAACTCAGGTCTTCCTGCCTCCAAGTTCAGCATTTTATCTACTATGCCAATAGTAGATAACAAATTGAATAACAATGATGAATAAAAAATGTTATTATGAATAACAAATTTATTAAGGATGGAATGAGAAAAGGTTTGCCAATGTAGGACATGCAGGTCGAATCTTATTTTAACTTCCCTGAACTCTTAAAATTTCCTTCTTATGTCATACTTATGATGCTCACCACAGCCTGCTTTACATACTTAGTTGACTGCATCTTATCTCCCTTAACAGACTAAGCTCCTTGAAGGTAGGAGTGGTATATTTATATTCCTCTAGCATCTGGTAGGGGGCAACCAGGTGGTGCAGTAGATACCCCATTTAGGGTTTTCTTGGCAAAGATACTGGTTTGTCATTTCCTTCTCATTTGACAGATGAGGAAACTGAGGCAAACAAGGTGAAGTGACTTGCCCAGAGTCACACAGTTAATAAGTATCTGAGGCTGGATTTGAATTCAGGAAGAGAGTCTTTCCAACTCCAGGGTCAGTACTCTATCCATTTTGCCATCTAGCTGCCCTAGGAGTCAGGAAAGACCTGAGTTCAAATATAGCCTTAGGCACTAACTAGTCATATGACCTTGGGTAAGTCATTTGACATCTGTTTGCGTTAGTTTCCTCAATAGTAAAATGAAGATAATAATAGCCCCTACCTTACAGAGTTGTTATGAGGTTCAAATGAAATAACATTAGTAGAGAGCTTAGCACAGTACCCGCCACATAGCAGGCACTTAATAAATGCTTTCCCTGTTCCTCTTCTCCCTTCTATCTAGTCCAAAACTTTTGTCTTGTAAAAGAAACTGAGGCCCAGAAAGGTTAAATAATTGACCAAACATCACAAAGGTAATGAGCAAGAGAGCAACTATTTGAATGCAACCTTCTTGACTCAACCTGGAACGCTTGCCATAGGACCATGATTAAAATGAAATAATCTTTATTCAGAATTATTTAAATAATTATGACATCCCATGAGCTATTTTTTTTTGCTATATAACTAGGTTTCAGACATATTTTCATTTTACTAGTGGAATATTATAGAAACAATTTTTTTAAAGCTTCAACTAAACTGAATTATTCATAGTTATAATTTCATTGTCACAAAATCATTAAAACAGCAGTACTACAGACCATTGTCCAAAGTTTAAAAATATTTAGTACGTATATTCGGTTAATTAGTCTTTGTAACTGGATTTGAACTGCATAAATATTTTTCAATTGTACTATTTACTTAATGACTTTTTGGGGGAGGGGCAGACATGTGATTTAATTATTCAGTAATGAAGTAGGCATGGTTCAGGGAAAAAAAAAGTCCCCAGGATTTGTTCCCCAGACTTTGTGGTGCCCAGAGTGAATTGGTAATTGAAAGAAATTCTCTGGTCATAATTTCCAGAAAGCTGTATGGGCAAAGACTCTATTGGTGAAGTCTGTTCTGGAGGGAAGGAAGTTTAAAATTTTCAGCTGCCAGTCTTGGAAAGTGTAGAGCTGGGGAGACCAGCTGTGCCTTGCAGGTAAGAGGGGAGAAAAGAAAAAAGAAAAGAAAAGCTTACAGAGCAGTGCAACTATGGGAGTTTCAAACCCGGTCCTGGAAGAATCACATTGATCCTGGAGCTAGAAACAGAAGCTTCAGTGAATCACCAGCTCAGCTCCAGAGGCTTCATCAGAACGTCATGAGGCCGAGGGCTTCAGATCCTAAGTGTTTTACAACTAGGTCATGAGTTCTGAAGTGACTATCTCCCTCTTCTGATGTGCTGGGGGATTTGAGAGGATCAATTTTAGGGGTTGGAGCCTTAAGAGGCTGAACCAATTTGTGCACGAAATAGTACATGATTCTTCCATTTTGTCCTCCCTTGTTAATGACACTGCTTTTAGGTTTTAATGAAATGCTTTTTTTTTTTTGAGGAGGGTGGGCAGGGCAATTGGGGTTAAGTGACTTGTCCAAGGTCACACAGCTAGTAAGTGTGTCAAGTGTCTGAAGCCAAATTTGAACTCAGGTCCTCCTGACTCCAGGGCGGGAGTTCTACTCACTGCACCACCTAGCTGCCCCAATGAAATGCTTTTGATATTGGATCTGTGGCTTTCTATAAATAGAGAATTTGCATTGGTTGGGCCTGGGGCTGGAACTTTCACAGCTGATTACCCAAAACAGCCCCAACTCTATTTGGGAAAAGTAGAAAAGGTCTCTGGAGCCAGTGTTCTTAGGTGACTTCAGAAGCCCACATGTAAAATAAATATGTATTGAGTACTTGCCACATGTTCCACACTGAGGTAAGTGCTGTGAGAAATACAGAAGAAGTGAAGTCTCTTGCCCTCAGGGATCTTCTATTTAGTTGAGGATATAAAGATAATACACATGAAACAATGTTAGCTAGAACCGGACAACATATGACTGCGAGCTATATTGGTTGCTGTTATTAACCCTGTTTGAGAGTTGATTAAGCAGGCAGAGGTTAAATGGCTTGTTCAGAGTCATACAGCTATTAAGTATCTAAGACTGGATTTGAACTAAGATCTTCCTGACTTTCCCTATAACACATCCAACAAGTGACCATCCAGGATCTGCTTAAAGACCTTGGAAGAGTGATTGCTCACCACTTCTTAAAGTAATTACTCTTTTGAACAACTCTGATTATTAGGAAGGGCAGCTATGTGGTGCAATGGAAGACTCATCTTCCTGAGGTCAAATCTGGCCTCAGAGATGTACTAGCTGTGTGACCTTGGACAAGTCACTTAACCTTGTTTGCCTCAGTTTCCTCATCTATAAAATGAGCTGCAGAAGGAAACAGGAAACCACTCCAATATCTTTGCCAAGAAAACCCCAAATAGGGTCAGAAAGAGCTGGACACAACTGAAAAGTAACTGAACAACAATAATAAAAATTGTTAGGAAATTCTTTCTTGAAGTCAGGCCTCAAGTGGCCTTTTTACAGCCACGATACATTTCTCCTGATTCTTCTACATAGGGCCAAATGGAATAAATCTAATCATTCCTTCTCCTGAAAACCCTTCAGATACTTGAAGAGAGTTTTCATGTCCCTCCTAAGTCTTCTCTGGGCTAAACATTCCCAGTTCTTTCAGCTGATCTTAAAATGTCAGAGATTCAAGGCCCTTCACCATCCACAATGCCTTTCTCTGAACACTCTCCAAGTATCTCGATGTTCTTAACATATTGCTCCCAGAACTTTAAATACTGCAGATGAAGTCTCAGCGAGGGTAGAATATAGTAGAGCTATCATTTCCTCTTCCTTGAAAATGAGCAGCTAGGTGGAGCTGTGGATAGAGTACATGGCCTGGAGTCAGGAGCGCTTGAATTCAAATCTGGTCTCAGACACCTACTAGTTGTGTAACTCTGAGCAAGTCACTTAATCCTGTTTTCCTCAGTTTCCTTAATCTGTAAAAGGAGCTGGAGGAGGAAATGGCAAGCCACTCCAGTATCTTTGCCAAGAAAATCCCAAAAAAGACCATGAAGAGTTAACACAACTAATCGATAAAACGAGAACAACGCTCCCCGGAAAGCATGCTTCTAAGTAAAAGTAAAGATTGCCTTAGCCTTATTGGCTGTCACATCCCCTTATTGGTTCATACTGAGCTAAAACCCTCAGAACTTTTTCAGAGTAAATGCTGTATGCCAGTGTCATGAAAGTCAGATAGAAAGGGAGGCCATTGAACCATACACAAGGCTCCTGTAGGCTGCATATTGATATAGAAAACCACACATTAATATTCTATTTTTTGTATTGTATTTATTTTGTTAAATATTTCCCAATTATATTTCAATCTGATTCAGGCCACACTTGGGAGTGTTGTGGGCTTCATGCAACTTGCGGGCTGCATGTCTGACACCTCTGCTGTATACCAAATCCTCCCTCATCTTATACTTTTTGGAAACCGAGCGTAAGACTTTACATTTGTAAAGTCTTTTTGATCAAATCTCATCTTATTAGATTGAGCTTGGTGCATTAGCCTGTCAAGATCCTTTGGGATCCACATCTAATATGTTGTTTATCCCTTTCACCTTTTTTGTTTTTTACAGGTGTTTGGAGGGATTTGGGGGAAGAGCTTAAGCTAGTCTCTGTTTTCCAGTCATCATATTGGCTCTGCCCCCTCCCTTTCACTTTTAAAGTGCTATTTGCAAATTTGGTAGGTATGCATTCTGTGCCTCCATCCAAGTCATTGATAAAAATGTTAGCCAGCACAGGTCCATGGGGGTACTCTCCTAGAGATCTCCTGCTACATTGACCACTGCATTGTTATTCAGTCATTTCAGCCACATTCGATTCTTCATGACCCCACTTCAGATTTTCTTGGCACAGATACTGGAGTGCTTTGCCACATCCTTCTCTAGCTCCTTTTACAGATGAGGAGATGGAGGCGAACAGGGTTAAGCAACTTGCCCAGGGTCACATGACTAGTTAAGTGTCTGGGGCCAGATTTGAACTCTGGATGAATTTTCCTGACTCCAAGTCAAGCACTCTATCCGCTGCATCACCTAACTGCCGACTAACAACTAACCGCTCTTTGAGCCTGTTATAGAGTGAGGTGATAAGGGCCAAGCCTAGGCTAGTGGTTACCTAGGAATAAACATTGACAGAAGAAAGCAAGCCCGATGGTGGGGTAGGGAGGAGGAAAGATAACTTTGAAGAGAACTGTTAAGTTAGGTTTTCAAAACAGTTGAGTTTAAGGTGATGACATTACCAGTACAGGCATGCTGGCTGCAGCCAATATTCTTCTTTCTTCTCTTAAACAATTGGAAATAACTACTGCTATGTGCATAGGATTTCCATGGTATTTCCCCTAAGAAAAAAATGAACAAAAATAGATGATGTGAAAATTCAAATACATGCATAAGAATCTTCTCTACCTATAAGTCAGCAATAAATTTATTTAACTGTTTCCTTACAGAAAATGGCCTGAGGATCATGGAATTTGGAACTAAAAGCCCCTTGAGGTATTCTCCTTCAACCTCTTCATGGTACGTATGAAGAAACAGCCCTCAGAGTAGTGGAATGACTTACCTAGGACTACACAGGTAGCAAGTAGTGAAGCTAATTGGGATTTGAACCCAGATCTTCTGACTTAGAAAGAATATATTTCATGTGAATCTAGGGTTTTATATTATATTGCTATACTTGTATTCAAATATTACCATCACCACCAACAAGCATTTATTGAGTAGAAGAAGGATTCTCTATTGATGGTAGGGTTCTCCAGATACCCCAGTGCACAGATGTGCTGTGCAAACACCAGAAAATTATAGGATTTCCCCAATGATAAATACATGGGCACTCAAAAGAGATTAGTCTACTGTAAAAATCCACTAGGAAAAACCAAGTGGCTAAATGTTGCTTATTGCTCAAACTAGAGATGACTTCTTTATCATCATCATCTTCTTCTTCTTCATCACTATAATCATCACCAATGCCACAACAATAGCTTATATACATATATGTACGTATATGTGTGTGTATGTATGGATACGTAACTTGAAGGCTTGCAAAGTATTTTAACAAATTGACAAGCATTTCATTCCTTTTCAGGATTCCTGACTCTTGGGATTTTTTTTTCTATCATGCCACAGAAGCCTCCTCCCCACAAAACAGCACTTCACCCTAGATTTCTCAAATAGGAAGTACATTCCACCTCTGTGGCCCCTTCCTCTGATTGGCTTTGTTGTTGATCAGTCATTTTTCAGTTGTATGCAACTCTTCATGACTCCATTTAGGGTTTTCTAGGCAAAGATACTGGAATGGTTTGCCATTTCCTTCTCTAGCTCATTTTACAGATGAGGAAACTGAGGAGAACAGGGTTAAGTAACTTGCTCGGGGTAACACAACTAGTAAGTGGATTTGAACTCATGAAAATGAGTCTTCTAGACTCCAGAGCTGGTGCTCTATTCACCTAGCTGCCCTCTGATTGACTACTTCCCCTCAGAATATCCATTTTAAGGAAAGTACCCAGACTAGCCATGTCTTAGTGGCTCTCCAGGCCCCACTCCTAACTTTCCAGACTTTTTCTACCATTCACCCCACATGGTCTTTCCTATTGCCTTTTATGTACGTTATTTCCCCATTAGCAGTGACTACTTTCCTTTCCAATTGTTTGCATTCCTAGAGCTTAGCACAGGGCCTGGCACGTAGTAAGCACTTAACCAACATCTGTTGACTTGACTGTTTTACACTTATTATTTCATTTGATCCCTATAGATAGCCCAATGAAGTAGGTGTTATTATTCTCATTTTACAGATGAGGGAATTGAGGCTTGAAATGTTAAATGATTTGCTTAGGTCCATACAGCTAGTAAATCTCTTAGATGGGAGTGGAACCCAGGTCTACCTGATTCCAAGTCCCTAATGCTATCTGCTATGCTACACTGATGAAATTATTATGACATGACATTGGATTGGCCTCCCTTCTTTGAGTATCAGTATCTGTGGTTGGCCATTCAGATGAACAATATGCTGGACTCCGAATTAAAATAACAAGAATAAATATATGACACACACCCTCTCTTTGAGGGGCTTACAATCAAGTTGGGAAGTCAAGATACTATAAGGATAAAGAATTAACAATACAACTTAGCATAAACTATGTACCAAATGAGTGGCACAAACAGTAAAGGCTCCCTGAAATCCAAGGGGAAAGTGATCATTAAGAGCTAGGGTGATAAAGAAAGGTCCCAATGGAAAAGGTAGGACCCAAGATGGTTACTATTTGTGCACACGTATCCCCTGTCTTTGTTGTTTTAAAAAAAAAAGTTTAAATTTAATTTTTTGGGGTTGTATTTCAAGGGCTGAACTGTCATCCTCCCTCTCCACCCCACAGTAGAAAAGGCTACCATTTTACACACCCACACACACCCACACACACACCCACACACACACGCACATGCACACGCACACGCGTGCTTTCGCATATGTAGAATCATACTATACTATACTATACATATATCATACTATACATACTTCTATTTATCAGGTCTTTCTCTGGAGGTGGATAGCAACTTCCTTCATAAGTCCTTTGTAGTTGATTTGAATATTTATAATATTAGTCACAGTTATTCTTTGAACAATATTGATTCGACGGTATATAGCATTCTCTAGGTTCTGTTCATTGCATTCTTTATTATTTCATGCAAATCTTTCCGTGTTTTTCTAAAATCAGCTTCCTTATCATTTCTTACAACACAGTTGTATTCCATCACCATCCTATGTCACAACTTGCTTAGCCATTCCCAACTTGATAGTAGCCCCTCAATTTCCAGTTCTTTGCTACCCTGCCTTTGTTTTTGTCACTGTACAACCCTAAGGAGAAAATATTTTTGAAGTGTTAACTGCATTGCCTATTTTATGCTCTGTCTATTGGATTTGAAGTCAACCTGAAGTCTTGGCTTTAAGATAGATTCCCCACTCAATTTGAGGGGGAAGGAGAAAAGAGAGAGAGAAAGAGAGAGAAGTCAGAACTGGAAATAAAATAAAACTGAATTTAAAAAAATCGTTGCCCCAGTCTTCATGGCTGTACACCAGTCTGGCCTATTTCTTATTCGCTCTCTGAATCTGTGCTTCAAGATGTTTTAAGGCATCTTTTTTGGATCTTGCCTAGTTTCCCTATTTTACTTAGACATATAGCTCCTACCACACTCCATAATCAATTAACATTACTACATTATTAAAAATATAATAAAAAGTGTTATGAATGAATACAAACATTTATTAAGCACCTATTATGAGCCAGGCACTGTGCTAAAGCTCTGGGGACACAAATATAAAAGTGAGGCACTCCTCAACCTCATGGAGGTTATATTCTAGTTGTAGGGAGACAACACATATGGTAGAATGGTAGTTTGGGAAGGGAATTTGGGTCTGTGTAGTCATAGGAATAATGAATGGAACCATAAGTCAGTTGGGAGCCAGGAAGGAGGGCTGGTGGCACATGCTGAGGTGGGCATATGGCAATATGTCTCAGGGAAAAGGTTGTGAAACACGGTTTGTGATTGCCTACGTATAGTGGGGGGAGGAGGAGTTTTCATTCACCAATCAGGACAGCTCAGTAACAGGGTAGAGCCCCCAAATTGAGTAGATTAACTTCCCAATGGAAGGGTCATGGTCTTTAGGAGGCAGCTATTTCAGATGGAGAGAGGGGGACGGAGGAAGGACAGATGACAAGATGCCTGAGGTAGATGGATATGTTGCGGAGATTTTTGCCGGTGAATAGCATACACTCAACCTCCAAGTCATCCATCTTTTCTTTTCTTTCCTCTGGGGGTAGTATAAAGTGGCACTGAAATGACCAAAAGGACGAGAAGACCAGGAGAACAAAATAAAGCATATAAATAATTCACCTGCAGAATCAATGGCAATCAATCTAAAATCAGCAGCAAAGGACAAAGGCCTTCACAGTTTGACCAAACATATCTCTCCAACCTCATTATTGAAAACCAACTGGAAAATTACTCCCACCCCCCACACTCTGGGGTCCAGCTAAATAGACCTTTCCTCCATTTCTCACACACAACACTCCATCTCCTGTCTCGGTGCCTTTGCCCTGGGCTCCCCTATGCCTGAAAAGCACTCAGTCTTCACCTCCTCACCAAATGAATCTTTGACTGCCTTCAAGATTCGGCTAAAGAATTTCAACATGAAGCCTCATTTCACTATATTCAACTACTGTGCAGGTATTTTGCATTTATCCTGTACATATTTAAATATCTTTATTCTATTTATGCACATACAAATATAAACATATACATATATGTTATATGTATATATACACATGTGTATGTGTGTATATAAATAAAAATTCATGTTGTCTTCTCTGATAGAAAATAATCTTCTTGACATAAGTAACTATCTTTGTCTTTGCAATCCTAGTACTTACTAAAGTGCCTGGCACATAGACACTTCATTAATGCCTATTGATTGAATCTCTAAGGACTTGGAGAAGTCCTGTGCTATTATTTTCACCCCCATTTGACAATTGAGGAAACTGAGGCGAACAAAAGTTACTTGCCCAGGGTCATACAGTAGTAAGTGTCTGAGACTTGTCCAGGGTCATACAATAGTCAGTATCTGAGACCAAATTTGAACTCAGGTCTTCCTGACTCTAGACGTGGCTCTGCATCTACTGTACTACTTACTAGGTTGTAGACTGGGGATTTGGACCTAAATATACTTTGACTCCGAATCAGCACACTTTCCACTGTGATGCATTACTTGGCAGTCTGCTGCATTATCCCAGATTATAGCTCTGGAGAACTTATTATAAAGGAGATAATTAAGCATCACTGAAGTAAGTACCCTAATGTATATTGAAAGGATGTTTGCCCTTTCTATAGGTACCTGCTTTTTGCCCTTCAAGGTACATAAATTATAGGTAATTACACATGTTGAATGTCAGAAAGGGTCTTAGAGATCATCCCAGGGGTGGAGAACCTGCAGCCTTGAGACCACATGTGGCCCTCTAGGGCCTCTAGTGGCTCTTAGATTGAGTCAAAGGGCCACACTTGAGGCCCTAAAGAGCCACATGGGACCTTAAGGTCTTGGGTTCCCTACACCTGAACCACTTCATTTTATAGGTGAAGAAATTGAGGGTCAGAGAAATAAAATGATTGTTTGAGGTCAAATGGTTTATTAATATCAAAACCAGAAGTACAATCTAAGTCTGATTCTTAATTTAATTTCTACCCTCCACTCCACTCCACTCCCCTCCTCTCCCCTCCCCTCCCCTCCACTCCACTCCACTCCACTCCACTCCACTGTTTTCCTCTGTTTCTTTGGACAAGCAATTCAATTAGCTAGGGAATCTAGAGAATGAAAAATTATATTGATTAATATTTAAATTCTTATTTTAAAAACCTGATGACAATGGTAACAGATTATAGAATATCCAAAGTGCTAGCCAGGTAGGACAAGGAAACAGTCCAATCTTACCTCCTACTTTCCTTTCTGTGCTTTGCACTTTTATAATACTGTCCCCAAAAATATCGTACTGATCAAACAACACAAGAAAACCACATTAACAAAATCCTATCCAATTACATGATTACATTTTTCTTTATAGATGGTTATGTAGACAGGTTAAGTATGCTGTGTTTTAAGAAAAATGGAAATTAGGAAATAATTTTTTTGTCCACACCTGTGATTTCATAGATATAGGGAATTCTGGTATGGAAACTCCCCTGCCATCTTTTTGACAGCCATCCAGCCCCCCAGACCAGATACCGTGCCTTGAAGAAATTAACCCCAGGTTGGACAAGATGATCTCTGAGATCTCTCTCCTACTGAGATACTGTTGTCCTTTTAAAATATGTTTTAAACCCATAGGCCAACATTTTATTATTTTACGTGTCCCAATGTGACATTTTTCTTAAATTATTTATGTTAACATATAGGAGAGGAAACCTGGAACACCACGTAAATTGCTATCACTGGGGCCAGGAAGACCTGAGGTCACATCCTGACTCGCATATCAATTGTGAGACCCTGAGTGAATCACTTAACTGCATGTGCTCCTGAGAAGCTTCCTCAAAATGTAAGTTATAGATGAGTTGTTGATCTGTGTAAGTGGAGGGAGTTGTTCACATGGGCAATGGGAGGTCCAAACCAAATAAAACTCAATCCCTGCTCTGATGTCTCCATGTATGCAGTGAAAGGAAAGAGGCTATGCAAGGAAAGAGCACAAGCTCTACCAGGCCCTCCCAAACTGCGCACCTTCCAAAGAACCGCCCAGCTAAGACTGAGAGGGGCCCATCACAAGAGGGAAGGCTGCTAGAGAATGAAGTTTCTCAGCTATTACAATTCCCCAAGACATCTAAGAACAGAGGGGTTGCAATCTACTCACAGCCAATGAAATAACAGATCTTTGAGGTAAATGTTACTTTTCCTCATTCTCGCGTTTGAAAACCTGAGAAAAATAAAATGTGTATACTACACTATGGTGATGGGTGGACTTGGTAGTTGGGATGAGGTTCTCTCTTGGAAAAGCGCTCTCTCTGTTTGCCTTCTTTGGGGATGTGGACGATGAGGATAAGCAGATGCAAGGAAGAAAAGTGTGTGTGGGGTGGGGGGAGTAGAGCTGTGAGGGGCAGGATGAGGGGTGGGGGGGCAATATTGTTGAGAAAGCAATGGTGACTGGGGATAAAGGAGAATTGGGTGGAGGGATTATTTTCCCTTAGTTTTGCATAAGAGAGACAGATGATGGTGAGTTTCTGGTGAAACTTATGGACTGACTGGCAGCTCTATGGAGACAGGAGTCCCATGAGAAGGATAGAAATTGGGGAAAAAAATAAAAATTTTAAAAATGTCACTCCATACATTATCCTCCACTCCAAGAGAGGATTTGTGGAGTAGGGGGCCTCTGCCAGAGGAATTTTCATACTGAGAATTATGGGTAATGCTGGAAATTTGCGTATATACTTTAGGCTATACATTAAATTATTTCTGTTTAAAAATATTTTTAAGTGAATAATTATGGTAATAATAATAGCAAACATTTATATGATTCTTCATGGTTTACAAAGTGTTATGCACATCATTTGAATGCTTGCCAGCAGGAGTTGGTTTCGCTATATTAGAGGATACTGCATTCACCTCTATATATTAATATATTCTTATGCATATATATGTTTACATAGATATATATATATGCATACATACATACACAATACATATGTACCTATACACACACATATATATACACACATACATACATACACATACACACATCCCCCTGATTTCCTGAATGAGATAACTATGAGTCAAGAGAGAAATGCACCCTGAAACCCTTGTGATGAGAAGAAGTCTGAGACACAGGACTTCTATAAGATAATTTTAAAAATTATACTGTTCCATGTTTGAGGTCAACTCTGCTACAAGTTATGTAATATATAAAGGCTCAATTAAACTATATCTTCCATGCCATGCAGCAATCGAAATAATGGTTACCATTTGTTTTGTTTTGATGGTATGTAGAAGTTAGGCCCAGGAAACCCCAAAGGGCAAAATGTTCAATACAAAAGGCATTAAAAGCCTCTAAAAAATTTCAACAAGTTTCTGAGGAAAGGAGTAGGAACAAACAACTCTAATTCCCATGTTTTGTCACAATTGCTTGTCTAAGTATAAATGAGACAAGAATAGAAACCTTTGCCTGGGTCTCTTCAGAGCAAATATATACCTCTTTGAAGAAGGGGACTAGTTTGTAGCTGTGATTTCACTGATGGGAGAATTTCTGGTGAGGGAAACCTTTCTTCCCAAAGCCTCTCTGTAACTACTTGGCAACGTATAGTCTTGTAGAGTTCCTGTTCTTCCTGACTCCAGGTTTTCTGCTTCAATACACTTGCTTACAGGTTAGAGAGTCTCTGTGTATCAGAGGTGACTGAGGTCATGTTTTCACACAGGCTGCCTTTCATACTTTTTCTAACACATTCCTATTTTCATGTATTGCTGCCACAAACCAAGCTCTCCCTCGCCTTTCATTCCAATCCTCTCCTCTTCGACCTCCATCCTCAATATACGACTCTTAAGTTTTGATTGCTGATAGTAGAAGAGTGGGCAATATCTCACCTACCCACTTGTCTCTCAACTAGGGCTGCCTATATCAGAGAAGTCAGCTAATAGTACGATTGCCACTTCAGGGGGCAGTCCTCACCCACGCCTGGTACTAGATGTCCGAGATGTGAGGACACTTCTACTCACTCCTTTGCAGAGGTGAAGATGGGAGAAGGGGATGATAAACAGTGTGTGTGTGTGTGTGCATGTGTGTGTGTGTGTAAATTTTTTTTTCAATATATGGATACATTTTTACTGATTTTCCTCTTTCACCCTAATTTTAAAATTCTTTGTGATAAGGAATAACTTGAAGGGAAGAGTTTAAAGGAAGAAATTTAAGTGATGTAAAAAGTAAAGGGGCAGCTAGTTGGTGCAGTAGATGGAGCACTAGTGGATTACAATCTGAAAGATATCTTTTGAATTCAAATCCAGCCTCAGACACTTACCGGCTGTGTGACCCTGGGCAAGTCACTTAATCCTGTTTGCCTCAGTTCTTCACCTGTAAAAATGATCTGGAGAAGGAAATGGCAAACCACTTCAATGTCTTTGCCAGGAAAACCCCAGTGGAGTTACAAAGAGTCAGATATAACCGAAAAACAACCGAACAAAAAAAATCCTAAAGATATCAGTATAAATCAATTTTTTTAAAAAAGGAATATGTTCTTTTAAATTCTTTTCCCTGAGGTCCTTTTTTTTAAACATGCAGAGAGTCCTGGGAGGGGTAAGAAATAATTCACACTAACTTGGTTATTTTTTAAATGAATTTCCTTCAAGAATCTAATAATTGAATGAGGTGGCATCTACAGAATGATAGGGAAAAAGCACAGGAATTTTGAAGATTAATTTTGCTGACTCGGCAATCTTTCTAAGATCTGATCCTGCTCCTGGGTATACTCCTGGGAAATTTTCAACTTGTTAGTTTATTTATTTTTCTGAGCTCCAACTGTTCCTTGTGCTTTTACTTCTTCCAGCACAAAATCCATCAGATGTGAATATATACATTCTCCACCTACATGGCCAAATCCCTTGTTCAGATTTTCATCACTCTTACAGGATCACTGTGACTTGCTCTTGGAAAAACTTCATATCTCTGTGTACATTTACCTCTTTAGTAAGTTGAAAGCATTATGGCTGACATCCTTTTTCTCCATTTCAATCACTACCTGTATAGTGGCTTTTTATGAACCTTGATATCGAGCTAAAATTGAACATCGTAGTCTGCTTCCATTTACACGCTTCTTTTAGCTCTAGGCCAGTGATTATTCTTAATTCTCTTTATTTCTTCCCTTACACTTGAATTCCTAATGAAAAACTGCAATAAAAAAATTGCGCCTTGCAAAATGCCTAATATGACTAGCTTGAGACTTAGAGAAATGGTAAAATCGTAAGTCTTGACAAATGGTGCCATCTTTTTTTTAAAAGGCTGGGGATACTCCAAGCTGGCTGAAGAATGATGGATTCAGTGTAATCCCAGTCCTGGCTTTCTATTGTGTCAAGCCTTGGGCTTGGAATAAATTTTTTCAATGTTAGAAAGGCACCTGTTTTCTATCTATATTTAGAGTCGACTGTAAATTCTTTATTCTCTACATTAGTTTCCATTTTCTTGGCAAAGATACTGGACTGACTTGTCATTTCTTTCTCCAGCTCATTTTACAGATGAGGAAACTGAGGCAAACAGTGTTAAATGACTTGCCCATGGTCACACAGCTAGTAAATGTCCAAGGCCAGATTGGTCTAAGGCCATGTCCTCCTGACTTTATGCCCAGCACTCTACACACTGTGTATGTCCCCTATGTGGGGACACACACTACTGCAAAAACCAACAGAAAAAGTTTCTAGAATCATGTCTGCTTTAACTTACCATTTTTATCAGAATTCAATTAAAAATCATTAAATACCTGATATATCTGCAAGTCATCAGAGATATAAATATGAAATAAGAAAAATCTTGGACCTCTTTGAGTTTATAGTCTAATTGGAAGAACACAGCAATATGCACAAGTAAGTATGATATGACATAAAATGTGATAAGAGCGAAAGAAGTAAGCCAGATTAAATTCTGTAAGAAAACATGAGTAAGGAGAGATTATTTTGATGTGGGTATGGGGGCGGGGAATCAGGGAAGGCTTTAAGGAGGAGGTGGCATCTAAGCTGAGCCTTTAAAGACAGAGAAGGATTTCAAGATAACCATTGTGTCTTCTGGATTTGCTACTTGTAAAGGATATTGCCAGGCATGAGAATACTGGACAATTAACTAACATAAATGCTTCATGTTGACACATGACAATATTCATGCTAGTCGATAGTCAAATAAGGAGAAAAGCAAAAACCCTCCTACACGCTTTTGCAGAAATGGCAAATTCTGTTTATAAAGTCAACAAAAATGAGATTGAGTCATAGCCAGGAAATATATTTGTACAGAACATAAAAAGAAACTCCTGACAAGTGGATGATTGCATGTGGGGATTTCAAAATAATAGAGGGCAGGGACTTTCCCGACGTTTCTTCAAGGAAAGTTCATGCACTAAAAATGCTGAAAGTTGTTGCTAGTAAAAGGTTTTAAAAATATTTTTCTTACTTTCAACCACACTATTGCATTCTCTATCATATTATCATCTTGACCTTGTCAGAAAATAGTGTTAATTTCCTAAGTGATGCCCTTCAAATATTTCCTTTTTCTTTTTACTATCGTAGGTTCTTTTGGAGGACGTGACTGTTTGCTATGAAAGTATATCGCTTAGTTTGCAAATAAAGAATTAAGAAAGAGAGAGTCTTAGCCTTTCTCAGCAATGCAAGATCCTAAAACAATTCCAAAAGATTCAGGATGGAAAATACCATTCACATTCAGAGAAGAAACTATGGAGTCTATGCAGGACGAAGTAGATAATTTTCTTTTTGTTTCGTTTTTCTTTCTCATGGTTCCTCTCATTCGTTCTAATTTCTCTATACAACATGACTAATGTGAAAATATGTTTAATAGGAACATATTTGTAGAGCCTATATCAGATTGCATGCCGTCTTGGAGAGGGGGCCTCATTTTCCACATGAGGGAGATGGACTGATGAGTTCTAAGAGTCCTAGGTCTATGATCCAAGTATGTCCTGAAAGGACAGATTATGGAATTGTAGGTGCATAGCTGAAATGAAAGGTAGAGATAACACTTTGTGTACACACCCCATTTGGGTAGAAATTAAAATAATATAATATATGTAATATATATGTATATGATATATATGATATAATATAAAATAAAGCCTAGTATAGTCATCATGGGCCTTATATGGTTCTCTCTTTCTTAATTCTTTATTTGCCAAGTGATATACTTTCACAGCAAATAGTCATGTCCTCCAAAAGAACCTATGAAAGTAAAAAGAAAAAGGAAAAATTTGAAAGAGATCACTTAGGAAATTAATACTATTTTCTGACAATGTCAAGATGATAACATGACCTTAAAATAAGGCATTCAGGATGGAACACAAACATGCTAGCTCCCATGACCCAGACATTATGCTCCTATTAATTCAATCTGAGTCTGTTAATAAAAAGTGACCATAGAGAGTGAGGCTCTGGCAGGTCTGATTTAGCTGGAAAAGATATGAATATGGGATCATTGATGGACTCTTTCTACTTTATGAGGATCAAACTAATTAATAATAACTGGCACTAATATAGTGCCTTAAAATTTGCAAAGTACTTTACACACATTATCTCATTTGAATTGCTACAGACATTATTATTGGCATTTTACAGATGAAGATAAAGACTTGGGGAGGTTAAATGACTTCCCCAGGGCACATGTCTAGTCAGTGTCGGAGGTAAGATTCAATCTCATGTCTTCCTGATGCTATCATTCTATGTGCCATGCTTACACTGCCTCTCAAACTAAGTTTAGAGAGGCTTGCTATCATGATTTTGGCTACCAAGTAGTGAATCATTCTTGGCCACAACTCATGAACCTATCTACTGAGGGATGGAGGGGTTGTGTTCTATGTAAGCTTTATTTAATAGATAACAAAATAAATTTTGTCAGTCTCACCCATCCATCAGCTCTCAGATTTCTTAATCCGGGCATTATTACTAAAGACTAAAAACTTACCCATTTAGAAACAACCCACAAACTGTTCCACAAAGAGTTTATATAGTTCAGGGCATTAAGATCCATATGAGCACATACATGATTTTTATACAGGGTTGTATGAATCAACCAATCAATCGGCATTTATTAAATGCCTACTGTGTGCTGGGTAATGGAGATACAAAGACAAAAAAAGTAGTCCCTCACCTCAAGGAGCTTACAATTCATCAGAATCCAGCCCTTCCTTCCAAACTTATCTGAGTTAATTGCAGTTGAATAGCCACTGGACTGCCAGCTTTCCAAGTAGATGGCTGTCTGTGTAGCAGTGGACACCATTGTTTGTACCTGCTAAGATATTTTAATGCCCTGAATCTGTCTATCCCCCCAAGGTTCATGTCATCTGCACCACTGTTATATAAGCATGCCTTCTATGTCTTTATCCAAGTCATTGATGAAGATACTGAACAGGATAGATAGGGCATGTCACTAGTAATTTCCAGCTGTGTTGACACTGATGCATTAACAAACATTCTGTTAACCAATTGTGAAGCTCCGCTATCTGTGGCATGCAACATTTTTGTTGTCATTCAGTAATTTCAGTCATGTATGACTCTTCATGACCTCATTTGGGGTTTTCTTGGCAGATACTAGATACTAGAGTAGTTTGCCATTTCCTTCTCCAGCTCATTTTATACATCCTTCTTTTTCCATAAGGATTTCATGAAGGAGCTTTTCAAAAGTCTTGTTGAAATAAAAGATTTATATATGAATATATACAGACATACATACATATATGTGTGTGCATGTGTATCTATATCTATAAATATCTCCTCAAATAGATTTTACAAAGTGAAGGCCCTTAGCTTTTAGAGAAAATAATTTGAACATCAAGGAAAACTTGAGACATCTCGTGAAGATAATTAACTATACCCAGGGGTTATCACAAAATCAAGACTGGTAATTGTTATTATAGAAGAACCACAAAAAATGGTTCTTAGATCTGTCTTCCATCTGACACTATCAGAAGTTCCCAAACTTATTTGGCCTACTGCCCGCTTTTCAAAAAATAAAAAAAAAATTACTCGGTGCCACTCTGGAAATCCATTTTCTTTAATGGTTTTTTAAAAAATTTACATGATTTCAAACAAAAATAAAAATTTTTAAATGACATGTCTGAAATGTCATAATTTATTGTAAATTTGTGAGGTTTTTCCGTACTTTGAAATTTCAAAGACATAATATTGCATCATGTAACTGTATATATATATATGTATATATATATCTGCATATGTATATTGTAAACAAATCACTACATGCATACATTCCTACCAATGCATGTAATGCATTCCTACCAATGCATGTAACTTCCCGACAACATGTGACATGCTCACCTGCCAACATTTGCTTGTTAAGACCTGTCAGGCAAACTTGACCACTGATCGGTTATAACTTGCATTTTATTTGGAAAATAATGTAATCATTATAACTTTAATTCTGTCACACAACAAATGAAATATGTATGAACTGTTTTTCAAAATTTCCTTATCTTGTCTTCTTTCCTTAAGACTGCCCCCTTCTTTTTACTCAGTGCCCTCCAATTGCACCTGAGGGTATTGCACCCAAGGGTACTACCACCCCCTGGATCATTCCAGCGTCCCTTCGGGGGGTGGTATCATCCACTTTGGGAACCTACGTATGACTCTCAGTGGAAGCTAAACAGTTGCTGTAATGATGGAGCCTTTGCCTCTGAGGGTGGCTCTTACCTCCCATTAAACAAACACTCCATGAAAACCCTTAGAAAGATAATACAGAGTATTACTATACTTGAAGGGTATCTCAAATTTCTGGAGATCATCTTTTCTGTCAGTGTAGCTTACATACTCACTGTATCTCCATGAGTTAGGAAGACGCATGGGAAAGACATGACTGGACTATCACCCATTAGTAATGTCACTAGGAATAACACGTTTTCTGAGACATTGCTTAATCTTCTTTTAAGGAGAGCAGGGAGCTAGCCCTGACCTTAGTAGCAAGGGTTTTTGTTTTTGTTTTGCAGGAGTAGGTAATGCTCCTGGTGCACTATTATTAAACTAATGTAAGGAAATATACTCTATTTCATGTTACAATATGGTTTTAATGGAAGTGGTATGCTGTTAAATGTTTAATGAGACTCTCTGAAAAAAATGTACACGGGACACACTTTTAAATTCAATTTGCATCATTAACATTTTCTCTAACACTTTACGTCTAGGCAATGAACAAAACAATACATCAAGCCCTGGTGTATAGTATTTGCCTATTTCCAAGGTATAAAAGTTCACCCTGAAAATTTAACAATTGGCAAGTCAATTTGAGCTAGTCTAGCAAACCCCAATTAATGGTACAAACATTCTAAGTGTTCACATGTGATAGCATGTGGAAAACTAATTCTTAAGTAGTTTCTATAGTGAAAACAAAATGAATCAGTAGATTGAATTGTAATTATAAAATAAATTCTATAAGAATGAAACACATTATTCTTTATGTTTCTTTTTCCTTACATATTATTCAAAAGGTATAATTATTAATACAATTTGTTAAAGTTCGGTTTGGCAATAAAAAGTTATCTCCTTTTCACTCTGTCAGTAAATAAGAGGCCGTACAGTAGAAATGGAAAAAAGAAAAAGAACCTCTCTCAGTTGCAGAATAAAGGCGTGGTCTGAGGGTTCTTGGCTTTCACCCAGGCAGTCCCCAAAGCATCCCCAAATGGTTTTTTCCATCAGATATACCAATTTAGAAATTTGAACTCTTGAGGGAGTGTCAAAATTATCTATATATACAAAGAAATGGAAACTGAAGAGGATTTCAACAAGTTCAGGATTTTTAGGTTAGATAAGAGGTTTCCCATATTGGGCCTCAAAATGTCCTGTAGCTCTGATCACTTAAGTAAGCACTGATCTTAAGAATAAGTGTTTAAACCAAAAAAAATTGTGAAGCTCAAAATGTGGTCCCACAGATATGTGAGGTAATCCTCTAAGCTGTCAGTTGTTAGCTACACGGGTGGGTGCTGATGCAAGTCACACCAAAATGAATTTTTTATATAAAATATAAAAACTGTATTTGTTTTAACGAGGGATGGCCCCATGGACATTGTGAATTGAATAAAGTTTAACATTGGCAAGCCACTTTATTCTCCTTATCCTTATAGTGCCCATGACTGTCCAGGGCTCCTTATTGTAGCAATCTGTATCTGGGATCTTTTTGTCCCTCCTGGTTTTCATTGAAAATTACTTGTCTCATCCTCATGCCTCAGTAATGGAAAGCTAGCAAATCAATGTGCTATTTGGTGCTAATGAACAACTGTGTCACGCTTCTTGGGTTACATGTTTACATTTTTAGAGATTTCTGAGGACAGGTTTTCCTGCTACTTTAACTTTACCTGGAATGCCTTCTCTCCTGAACCTCTGCCTTTTGAGAATTTATCTATTCTTCAAGGTCCAGATCAAATTCCATACTCTGGCAACCAATAGGAACACTGATTTAGAGTACTTATTTGTGAATTGTCATGGGAAAAGATGGTTGAAGAAAAGAGAGAGAGAGAGAGAGAGAGAGAGAGAGAGAGAGAGAGAATACACATGTGTATTAGGTATGTGTCACAGCTCCTGAGACACCAGGGAACCTCCTTACTGATTGCTTTTTAATCTCGCTGTTTGGTTTTTATCTGTTTCAATTTTCCTATGCTGCTTTAATATTTTTCTTTTTTTAAATTAAATTTTATTTAATTATTAAACATTTTTTTCTCTGTTAAACCTTCCCCTACCATCTGTTTGGAAAAAGAAAAAGAAAACGTTTGAACAAATATGCATAGTCATGCAGAACAGTTACCACATTAGCTGTATCTAAAACTGTGTATCTCATTTTGCATATTTAGTTAATCACCTCTCTGTTAGTAGTAGGTGTGTAGCATTCTTCATCAACAATCCTCTGGAATCAAGGCTGACTATTGCAATGATCAGAGTTCTTAAGTTTTTCAAGGTTGTTCGGTTTTGCTGTGCTATTATTATGGTATAAATTATTCTTCTGATTCAATCATTTCACTCTGCATCAATTCATACAAGTCTTCCTTGGTTTCATAGAAACCACCCACTTCCTCATTTCTTAAGGCAAAACAGGGTTGTGTTACATTTCTAAACCATCATTTTTTCCTGAACTATTTTTAACCACCTTGGGGATTGCTTTTATCTGAGGGCATCAAAATATGTTTATAGTAAAAGACTTTGGACTGTTTGTTTGCATCCTACGGCTCTGAGTGATCCATTGCAGTGGCAGTGGAACAGCTTCCTTATTTTGTTCTTCGTTCCCATGTTCTATGTTGCCCTGGTAAAGTCCTATGTGCCAGAATGTGGTTCTAGAAGCTCAAGGTATTGGGCACCGAGAATAGTAGAGCATTTAGGTGGTAGTGGCAACTCAGTATTACAAGGTCAATAACAACAATATCTTTGGTAACATCTCCTAAGCCCACCCCTAATGTTTCAGTTATATTTTATTTTGAAACTAATGGTAGGATATTCAGGTACTACACAGCAACCTGACCCTATAATGCCCTTAATTCAATGATCTTCAATTCACAGTATGTAGACACCTCCTTAAATCTCTCATATGAAGAGCTATATTAAAAAGAACAAAAACAAGACCATAAAAGCATAATCGTAATGTCTTTATCCAGGAATTTAAAGCTTTCCACAGCCCAATTCTAACTTACCTGTCCAACCTCATTTCATACTATTCCTTTTAATCCAATCTACTCAACCTCGATGATAGTCATTTCCCAGATTTGACCTGCCATACTGCATCTCTGTGCATTAGCTCAAGTCATCCCCCATGTCTGGAACAAGCTCCTTCTTCATGTGAGTTTGTAAAAATACTTCTTTTTCTTCAAGGCTTAGGTCAGATAAAAATGTTCTGCCTCATCCAATTTTTATAGCACTTTGTCAGTATCTTTTTTGCCCTTTTCACTGTGCACAGGTTATATCCTTCCTAGTAGTAAATTCTGAGAGGGGTTGTATCAGTATTTCATCTTTGTCTCCCTAGTACCTTGCACATAATAAAGCTTAATTAATGTTTTTGGACTGTCTATAGTTACTGGGGTAAGGGGCAGGGTGGGATAGGAATCCACGAAATTCTATTAAGGAAACCAACTGCGTTCATCAGGAGCGGATCTAGAAAACTTATCAAATAGCTATGTAGTAGCTTTGAACAACTGCTTCCAACACAATCTTAATCAGAAAAATTTCCTAATAATTACAGCTGTACATAAATGGAATGGGCATTTTTATAAGATAGTGACTTCCTTGTCACAGGAAGTGTTTGACCAGAGGCTAAATAAACATATATTGAGCACCTATTATCTTCAAGGCACTGGGCTAGGTACTGCAGGAGCTCTTGAGAGAACTAAGACAGGGTGCACATATCAGTTTTTATAATACTTCAAAGAAGGGAGAATTTATCCTGGATGGAAGAGATCATAAATAGTATTATTAACAAAAAAAATTAAGAGGAAAAGGAAGACATAAATTAATATTTGTAAAATACAAACCTCAAAGTGCTGTATAAATCTAGTTATTATTATTGCCAAGAGTGTTTCTCTGTGTCATGACTATCCTATGCACAGATTCCCTATAGATGGTAAGGTTCTCCATATGCTCTGGTTTGCAAATGTTTTATGCTGACTGCACAAATTCAATGTTTCCTTCCTCATTGAGAGCCCTGGTCATTCAAAGGAGACAGAGGCATAAGGAAAAAAAGTCAATGGAGAATACATGGTTAATACAAATTGATAAGATGATGATGTGATATTGGGTGGTTAATTCATCAAGTTGGCTCATTGACACATATGGTGCCATGGCTAGGGCCCAGGACTGGGCATCAGAAAGACCTGAGTTCAAATCTTAACTCAGACACACTTTCTAGCAGTGTGATCCTGGGCACATCACAATATCTTTGAGCCTCAGTTTCTTCATTTGTAAGAAGAATGTAATACTAACACCCACCTCATGGGGTTGTTGTAAGGATAAAATATATGTAAAGCACTATATAAATGTAAGCAACTAGTAGTGCTGCCATTATTATCAGGAGAGGCAGTATGGTGTAGTGGATAGAGAGCTTACTCTCTCAGTGTTCTAGGCAAGAATATATCAATCCATGCTGGTAGGGAGGGTTTCCTCATCTGGGAGTCCCTAATATCAGTGAAATCAGAGGTCCAGTCCCTATTTCTATTTTCTAGTTGTTATTTTTGTTGTTGTTGTTGTTGTTGTTGATGGTGATGATGATGTTGATGATGTTAGAAACAAGAAGAAGTACCCAGAAGGCACTCAAGGTAGACAATGAGTTATGTCTCAAGTTAACAAGGAGGAGGCTGCCAGGCTAGATTGTACTTGGGAAGTAGACAATATTTTTTAGCAATCTTAAGCTTTTTCCTGCTGCAAAAACCCACTTTAAAAATACTAACATTCTCCTAGTGCAGGTGACTGTGAATCATGGAGTACCATGATCTCAGAAGAATAAAAATTGCAGGTGATATGAAAGGCAATGGAAAAGCACTCTGTGAGTATAAGGAAGCTTCAGCAAATTGCCAATAATAACTTGCCCCTGAGAAACAGCATAAAAGACATCATCAAGGCCATGTATGACCAGAACAGTTGGGCTGGTGATGTAAGGATGAGGGATGGCAGATGGATGACTCAAGTACTATATAGTTATTCCTTCCACATAGTGACTTTCCCCATCATGGTTTTGAGATACCATGGGTTGGCATAAGAAATTAAATTTGGGAGAGTTTTGCCTAAAGTGCAGACAACAAGCAAAGGCCAGCAGATGACACAGAAAAAGTTTAGAAATTTAGAAATGCAGAAAATATATGGATAGTATCATATAATATCAACATGTTTCATCTTTTACTACCATAATAATTCAGACTTCTTCTCTGGTACAAAGGGAGAGCCAAAAAATTTTACACAGATTTTCCAAATTGTGGGCCACTACACCCCTCACCCCTGTGATGTGAAAGGGATAATTTTACTCATATTTAGCACAATGTAGTAAAAAGAACCAGAGGAAGTCATTCAGCACATTGGGGAGATTCTCTATGAAGACTTTTTAGCAAAACATGGACATTGGACAAGAATTGCACAGGATGATATGTGAATGAATTGTGATCTGTTAGGGGAAAAAAAGGAACCACACAGATGAGATCACAGGTGCCTCAAAGTATCTTGTTATATATGGTAAGAGGTTTTTTTTTTAATGGAGGACAAAGGTGAAAATTAAAATAACTAAAATTTTTCATGTCTCATATTTGATAGGTAATTGAGAATTAAATTTCTCTCTATCCTGAATGCTTGGGGGTACAATAGAATGAAGGCAGGTGGCTAAGAGGGATTGGGGTTACTTGGAATAAAAAGTGAATAGAGTCAATCCTAACTTTATAGGCCAGATAGAATTTAGGTGGACCAAATAATTTTTAAAAACTCTTTTCGAAGCTATGATTTTACTGTGGGTAGAGGAATACCTCATGTAATTACCATGGTGTATTTACAATGGCAAAATTCTGGTGCTTCCTCAGAGACTCTATATAACAGAACTTATTTTTAAAATATGATCCCATAAGTGACCTGAATATTTAAAGTCAGAACATAAAAAAATGAGAAAAGAATGACATATGCTTTTCACAACTGTAGCTAGTAGATGAATTCTTAACCAAACAAAGGTTAGAGGCGATCACGAAATGGAAAATCGATCACTTTAACCACATACGATTGAAAAGCTCTTTTACGAATAAAATTAATACAACTAGGTGAAGAAGGGAAGCAATTGATTGGCAAAGACATCTGATAGAGATCTGATATCCAAAATATGTAGACAACTAATGGAGATAGAGGGTGACTCAAACGTTTTAGTAGTAAGACTTAGTACTAAGACTTTAGGGATAACCTGTATATAAGACCAAAGGCCATTCCCCAATAGATAAATGTGTGGCCAAATTAATAAATAATTCTCAAAAGAAGAATTCAAATTAGTAACATCATATGAAGGAATGTTTCAGATCATTAATAATAAAAGAAATGCAAATCAAATTGACTCTGAGGTATTATTTTTCACTCATCAAATTGGCAGACGTGGCAAAACCTACATTGTCAACTATCCTGAAAAGCAATTTGGAATTATCCTAAGAAAGCGTCTAAAATGTCTATATTCTCAAACCCAGAGATGTCACTGGGTCACGCTGTTAAGCATATATCCCAAATAGGCCAGTGATGAAAAATAAGGGCCCCATTTACACCAAAATGTTTAGAGCAGCCCTTTTTGTGGCCACAAAGAATTGGAAACAAAGTAGATGCCTACCAATTCCAAAATGGCTAAACAAATTGTGGTGTACTGATGTAACAGAATATTAATATTTCCTAAGAAACAATGAACATGAGGAATTCAGAGAAGCTTGAAAAGACTTCTATGAACTAACAAAAAGTAAGTAAAACCAGGAAAACAATATACACAATGACTGCAACAATATAAATGAAAAGAACAATAAAACCATCAAAACTAAATGCTGCGAAATTATAATGACTAAAATTGACCCCAAAGAAAAGGCAACTGCTTGCCTTTTTGGTAGAGCTGGGTAGAAGTATGTAGCAATGCAACTAATGTCAGACTTTTTTTGATGTGTTGGCTAGTTTTGATGAAGTTTTTTTAAAGTGTATTTTATTCTTTGTTAGGAGAATGCCTCTCTGTGGTGGATTCATTCAGAATATAAATAAAATAAAACAAAACACATCGATAAAATCATTAAAAATAACTAAATGAACTAAAAAAGTTCAATACTTTGTTTATTTGTCAATCTTTTTGTATAAGATAATTGGAATAATTTGACATAAAATGATACATTTATATTCCATGTGAAATGATATGTATTCACTGTTGTTAACAATGAACACCTAGACTCCTAGATACTATATTCAAGCAAAGAGCATCTATTAAGCACTTTTTGTGTACTGAACTCTGCGGATAGAAAGAAAAAAAACCCAAAAACTCTACTTTCTTTAAAGAAGCTTACATTCTTATAGGGAATAGAACATGCACATAAATGGGTAAGCATGATACATGCAGAGAAGATGGAAAGTAACCTTAGCAAGCGAAGCACTGGCTGTTCAGGACTCAGGAATGGCCTCCTATACAAAGTGACATTTGTCCTGGGTCTTCAAGGGATTCTCTCGAGTGGAAGTGAGAGGACAGAGGGAGCTTTCTAGGCAAAGGATGTAATGTGTAAGAAGATAGGAAAGAGTAAAAAGTCTGGAGGAAAAAAATCAGACCTTAAGAAGGTCAGGTCAGAATTTTATTACTTTTGATCCAATGCCATTACAAGGCCACCTTACAAGGTATAATAATGGAAGGCAGGCTTTTAGATTCTTGATAATTATTTCCAAAGTCTTGATAGTGAGTGTAGGTCCTCAACATCATTGACCAGTGGTATAGATTTAAATTCCGAGCCCTCAAGCAAACATTTCAAAGTAAGCCCTCCCTCAGATTAGCATTCTCCAAACCCTCATGTACTGGAGGAGTTTGGGGGCAGGGAACCTTCTTTTATGGACTGCTTAACACAGAAGCCTCTTCAAAAATAGTTTCAAGCATGGCAGCCAGGTTGACCCTGCATACTACTTCTACTGCTGGGATAGGATAACCTAAAAATATTAGTCCCTTGAGAGGAAAAAGTTACTAGAGGAGAGCTCTTAATAAAATTTTTAAAGTCCCCACAACTCATAGAAATTTTTTTCTAAATAGATTCTTTTCACAAATAAATCATTAATTGTAGTTTTTACTTTATGCTTTACACATCGTCACTCAGTCATAGTAACTTTCCATAGCCATGAAACAGAGTTGTCCCTGATGCCGCCCCGCCCCCCCCCAAAATCCAGCTTAAAACCTGTCAAATTTTGAAACACTAGCTTATCTAAAGCCAGAGCAAAAATTTATTCTTTCCACCTCTTGGCTGGCTCATCTGTAAAATAATATTTTCCCCCCACATAAACAAATTTGCTTCTTGATCCATTTATTATAGAGCCTCTCACTAATCAGGTCAGAAGTCTGTTGCTTTTGGCCAAAGGAAATAAATTATAAAACATCATACTATAAACATAACTGAGAACAAAGACATCAAAAATAAAGACCCCTAGGCAGCCAAAATAGATGCTTCAAAATTTATGCACTCAAGCTCTTGTATCTTACTCATAAGAAAGCCCCTCGTACGGAGCTTATCTACACTAATATTAAATATAATTTTTGCTAACTTGGTTACCTAGGTTCCAGACCTACCACATAAGAAACTTTAAGTAAGAGGAAATAAGGAAATTCTGCGATAAGATGATATGCTGATAGCAAGTGAAAAGGGCCAGTGACAAGGGAGGAGACAACAAGATTATAAAAAAGCTACAAAAAAAAAAATTGCCACGGCCAAATGGGACCATTAGTGTGGTGGTAAAGAGCTCTGTATATCTCAATAGACAGCTAGGGTCTATATATTGCTTTCTTATCTTACCAGTCAATTGAATCTGCTTTTTCCAAGATTATTAGTGATTTCTTAATTTATTAAATCCAATGGCTTCCTTGCCCCTCCCCATTCTTTGTTTCCTGGATAGACTCTCCTCCATAAGTTTTTGTGACTCCTTTTGTGTCTCCTGGTTTTCCTCATACTTGCCCCACTGATTCTTTTCATTCTCCTTTGCTGGATCATCATCCATGTCCTGACTTGTAATTGTGGGTTTTCCCTAAGGTTCTTTCCTGGTCTTTCTGCTCTTCTCTCTCTTTGTCTATACTCCCTTTGATGATTTCATCTGCTCCCATGGATTAAAATGTCATCTCTATGCAAATGACCCATAGATCTTTATTCTTAGCCCTACTGTAGCTCCTAAAATCTAATATATTATCATCAACTTCCTGTGGAAAATCTACAACAAAATGTCCCACAGGTATCTTAAAGTCAGCATGTCCAAAATAGAACTTAATACAGTATTCCCCAAATCTATTTTTGAGGGCATGACCATCCTTCCTTAGATTTCCAACCTGGTGGCATTCTTTCCACCCCCACAATACAGTCCTCATCCATCTCCATTCCCTTCATTCACATGGATATGACCCTTCTATAAGCCCTCGTGACCTTTCATCTGAACTCTGCTGCAACCTCCTAGTTGGACTCCCACTTCCAACGTCTCCTTCCTCAAATCCATATGTCACGTAGTTGGCAAAATCATCTTCTATAGCACAAGTAAAACTGTGTCATTCCTCCTCTCAAAAAGATCCAGTGGCCCCTTTTAGGCTCTAGGTTAAAATACAGACTTTTCAGCTAGTAGCTTAAAGCCCTCCACATTTGTTCGAGTTTACCTTTCCGGACTTAGTTCCCATTACTCTCCATTGTGCCCTCAACTTTTCAGTCAAACTAGCCTGTTGACTGTTCCAGATATATAACATTCTATCTCCTGCCTCCATTGCCTCAGTATAGGATGGCCCCATGCCTGAATTCCACTCCCTCTTCACCTCCACTTAGAATTCCTAGCCTCCTTAAAAACTATCATGCAGGAAGTCTTTACAAATGTCCCAGTTTATTGGTGCTTTTGTTGTTCAGTTGTGTTCAAACTTTTTGTGATCCCATTTGAGGTTCTCTTGGCAAAAATACTGAAGTTGTTTGCCATTTCCTTCTCCAGCTCATTTTACAGATGAGGAAACTAAAGCAAACAAGATTAAGTGACTTGCCCAGAGTCACACGGCTAGTGAGTGTCTGAGGCCAGATTTGAGTCTTCCTGATTCCAGGCCTGGAGCTCTATCTACTGCCCCACCTAACCGCCCTAAGTATTAGTGCTCTCTTTCCTCAAATAATTGTGTACACATATATCTGTTTATCTATTGTTGCCTCCCAAGAGAATATAAGTGCCTTAAAGTCAAGAACCATATTTGTTGTTCTTATTACTTTTGATCCAATGCCATTACAAGGCCACCTTACAAGGTATAATAATGGAAGGCAGGCTTTTAGATTCTTGATAATTATTTCCAAAGTCTTGATAGTGAGTGTAGGTCCTCAACATCATTGACCAGTGGTATAGATTTAAATTCTGAGCCCTCAAGCAAACATTTCAAAGTAAGCCCTCCCTCAGATTAGCATTCTCCAAACCCTCATGTACTGGAGGAGTTTGGGGGCAGGGAACCTTCTTTTATGGACTGCTTAACACAGAAGCCTCTTCAAAAATAGTTTCAAGCATGGCAGCCAGGTTGACCCTGCATACTACTTCAGGGATTAGCAAAGATCCTTGCACACAGTAGGAGCTTAATAAATGATTGTGACATTGGATAGTAATCCTACATCATGAAAAGGCTAAAGTATGCAGAGAATGCTCTTTTTGAGAAGGAAATAAAAGGTATAGTACATTTAGGAATATTTCCATAGAAACACTGGCTTTTAGATCTGGAAAGGGAATAAAGTTTTCCCAAGTAAAATAACCAGCCTCTTGAACTACTTTGGCCTGGTGTGGCGACCTCTGCTTATAAATCCTGCTCATGGAGGAGGCTCAAGCTGATAGGTCACTCAAGGAGTTCAGAGTGACATCAAGGCTACATCTCATCAGAGGTTCAACTAAGCTTAGTACTAACCTGATGAAAACCCAGAGAGAGGAGGGGCATGAGGCTTCCTGAAGAAGAGGGAACTGACCCCGTTTGTTAAAAAAAAAAAAAAGAGTGAGTTAAAGTGACCATACTGAACACCGTTGGGATTAGGCCCATGAGTGACTACACTTTCGGCCCAAGATCCAGTCTCAAAAAAGAAAAAAAAAATGCCATCGTATTTGAAAAATATTGAGACATCTTATTTATTATGTGGGTGGGTATCCCCAAAGTCTTAGCGTAAATTTAAGCTTCAGTAGCTTAAGTTGAAACTGCATTAAGACTTGGAACATGTTATGTATACACATATGCATGTGTGTGTATATCTGTTTAGATAGATAGATATCGACGTTGTTCTTGTTGTTGAGTCATTTTTCAGTTCTGTCCAACTCTTTGTGACCCCATTTGGGGTTTTCTTGGCAAAGATACTGGCATGGTTTGCCATTTCCTTCTCCAGCTCGTTTTATACAGGGTGTCCCTAAAGTCTGGACATAGAGGCAAAAATGCACATTTTGAAATATTTGGAATATTAACAGACCTTAGGCCCCTTGACTTCTTTTTCTAGGGTATGCTAAAGGAGAAGGTGTATTCAATGAAAATCACGGATGTAACACACTGGATTGAATGCATAAAGAGTGAACGTGCTAAAATTGACAGAAATGTGGAGTTATTACATCGAGTTCATGTGAATCTTGCGAAGCTCATCAATCTTTGCATCACAAATGATGGAAATCATATCGAAGATGTTATTTGTTAATATTCCAATTAAATAAAACATTGTTGAAAATTTCATTCATTTCATTTCTTGAAAATATGCATTTTTGCCTATGTATCCAGACTTTAGGAACACCATGTAGATGAAGAACTGAGGCAAGCAGGGTTAAGTGATTTGGCCCAGGGTCACACAGGTAGGAAGTGTCTGAGATGAGTCTTCCTGATTCCAGGCTTGGCACTGTATCCACTTCATAACTTAGCTGCCCCATAGACATTGATAGACATTAATATATACCCACATATGCAAATATCTATTACACACATATGTCTATGTATGTACATATAAGATTATACATATCTATGTATTCCTTCCATATAGATGTATATCATGAGTCTACAAGGAAGAGAATAGAGCTAAATTAATGATAACTTAATATTTTGTAATTGAGCACAGCACAGTTTTTTCATAGGATTTAAACAGTAATTTGCTTTAGTGAAAGGACTGCTTGACCTAGATTCACAGGTACTGAGTTTAAAACCCAGTTCTTCTGCTTATTCCCTATATGACCTTGAGTAAGTAACTTAAACTCTCTGGTCCTCAGGTGGCTCATTGGTACAGTGAACAAGTTGTTGTAAGTGACTTTTCAGGTGACCTGGTGATCTACGAATCCAGTCCTGCAATCCAAGGCTCTCTTGGCTGAGTTCTATTTTCCTTAGAATTGTATCATGGCCACATGAACACAAGGGGCAGCTAAGTGGCACAGTGGACAGAGAGTGTCAGCCCTGGAGTCAGGAGGACTTGAATTCAAATCTTACCTCAGACACTTACTAGCTGTGTGACGACCCTGGGCAAGTCACTTAACTCCATTTGCCTCGGTTTCCTCATCCATAAAATGAGCTGGAGAAGGAAACGGCAAGCAACTCCAGTCTCTCTGCCAAGAAAACCCTAAATGGGGTCACAAAGAGTCAGATACCACTAATTGACTAAACAACAACAAAAACATAAACACAGGTTCTAAATGAATAGAGTCCTACCTGAGTTACAATACAGTAGAGAGAACACTGTTTCTGGAGATAGGAAACCTGAGTTCAAGTTCCACTGCCACCATTTATTAACTCTAACCTCTACGAAGTCACTTAGGCCTCTCTGAACTTTAGTTTCCTTAGCTGTAAGATGACCACAATAACATCACTGCTTATTTTAGCAGGCTAACGTGAGGACCAAATGTGACATCTATGAAAAGCACGACATAAACATCGATTATGCATTAGGACTCTCAAGGAGGAGAAAGTGGCATGAACCATAAAAGATTTATTTTAAGAAATAATTTTGTAACGGAGTCTAGGTTTTTAATCTATCTGTCATCCTTATACTTCCATTGCATCCCACGTCCAACCTGCTCCCTGTGCTTTGCATGTCTTCTTCACCTCCATCTTTAGAATTTCTGGTTTCCTTTAAAGCTTAGTTCAGGCACTGTGTCCCATGAACAGTCTCTCTTATTCCCCCTTCTCTCTCTTCTCTTTGGTAGAGGACCTTACTTCCTGCTTTAATAAGAAAACAGAGCCTGTGAGTTCTTTCTCCTTCCCTTCTCTTCATACCAAAGCTCTTCTATATCCCCCTCCTTTCTCTTTTTCTTTGCTCATTCTCTAAGCAAAGATAACCATTCTCCTTGCAAAGGCCAATCCCTCCACTTTGGCTTTTTTTCCCTTCCTCCTATCCCCATCCATTTCCTTAGGGAGATTGTCTCACTTATCACTCTTCTCTATCGATCATCAATCTATCGTCACTCCATAATAATCAT
Organism: Phalanger gymnotis; assembly: GCA_028646595.1. Lineage (NCBI taxonomy): Eukaryota > Metazoa > Chordata > Mammalia > Diprotodontia > Phalangeridae > Phalanger > Phalanger gymnotis. Next base: position 612,787,557 of record CM053622.1, on the reverse strand, counting down.
TGATCCTTTTCGAAAAACGAAGGATGAACAACATTCTGATCTACTGGCTCTTTCCCTACTACCTATAAATATACTTGGGTCTACTCTGTCTTTAAGAAACCTTCCTTTGACCCTCTTGTCCATACAAGTATTTGTCTTATACTTCTCCCTTTTGTAGCCAAACTCTTAGAAAGCATCTATACTTATTGCCTCCATTTTCTCACTTCCCACTTAGTTCTCAACTGTTTGTAATCCAGCTTTCTTTAGCTTCTATTACTCTACTGTAGCTGCTCTCTCCAAGGTTATCATTAGTCCCTTGGTTGCCAGATCTAATGGCTCTGTCTCAGTCCTCATCTATTTGTCATTTCTGCAGTGTTTGACACATTCGACTGCCTCTTCCTCATGAATCCTCTTTCCTCCCTTGATTTATGTACCATTCTTCTCTCTTGGTTTTTTGATCCATTCCACTACTCTTGAGCCACTTTCTCTGCATTATCATTCATTTCCGACTTACTGATTTGTGTCCTCAAAGGCTCTGTCCAGGGTCCTTTTCTTTTTTGTGGTCACCTCTTCAGTTCTGGGTTCAACTATCCTCTCTATAAAGGTGACTTTCATATCTACGTATCATACTTTAAATTCTTTCCTAATTCTGCTCTCACTAACTTCCTGCTAGACATCTCTCCATATGGACTTCCCATTAATATCTCAAGCTTAACGTGTCATAAATGGAACAGCTTTCCACCTATATTTCCCTTATTTCTTTGAAAACAGAAAACTTGTGGCTGTTCGGTCATTTTCAGTCATGTTCAACAATTCATGAGTCCATTTGGAGTTTTCTTGGCAAAGATACTTGCCATCTCCTTCTCCAGCTCATTTTAAAGATAAGGGAACTGAGGCAAAAAGGGTTAAGTAACTTGTTCAGGGTCACACAGCTAGTAAGTGTCTGAGGCCAGATTTGAACTCAGCCCAACACTCTATCCACTGCACCACCTAACAGAGAACTACTGTCTTCCTATTCACCCAGGTTTACAATTTCATGGTTATTCTTATAGCCTATCAGGTTCCAGGTCTTATCAGTTCTGTCTCCACCACTTCTTTCCATCCATCTCTTTCTCTTCATTCATACAGCTATTACCCTAGTTCAAGTTCTCATCGTCTCTCACACCATTATAATAGTCAACTAATTGGTCTCCCTATCATGTAGATCTGACCACATCCACCCCACTCCTCCTCAATGAGCCTCAGTGCTTCTCTATTACCTACAGGAACAAATAGAAAGCCTCCTGTTGGATATTTAAAGTTTTTTAAAACTAGATTATTTCTTACCTTTACAGCTTTCTTACATCTTACTCCCCTTCATACACTACATAACCCAGCTATCCTGGCCTAATGGCAATTCCTCCTACATGAGTATTAATCACTCTGGTTAAATCCCATCTTAAAAACTGAAGGAGTAAAGCTATGGTTATCTACTAGAATGTAAACTCCTTGAGGCCAGGAACTATTTCCTTTTTGTTTTTGTATTTTAGTAGTTAGCACACAGTATACTTAAAAAATCTTACCAAATTAAGGAATGTGAAGTATAGTAGAAAGAGCCTTGGGCTGGGTTCAGATTTTGGCTCTACCTTTTACTACCTGAGTGACTTTGGGCAAATCACTTAACCTCTTAGGCCTCAGTTTTCTCGTCTGTAAAGTAAGGCAGGTGGAAAAAAGATCTTTAAGTTTCTTTTCAACTCTGAATCTATGATCCAATAAATGAATGAGTCTTATCAACCCTCCCAGAGATTGACATCCAGAGAAAGGAGAGGATGGTCTTAGTTGACTTCTGAGGATAGTGAAATTCCCATATGATTCAGAAAAGATCTTGGAATAAGGTGAGAGATTTTCGTCTTGATTCTAACCCAGCAACTCACTTGACCTATGACCAATGCCATGGAATTTAGTACTTCTGCGCTTTCATGTTTTGCCATGTGCATGGGGTTGCCCTTTACAGTTACACCTCTCTGAGGTGTTTGTGGATATTGGTAAAGTATTTCGAGATACTAAGGATACTACAAGGAACTCCTAATTACTCATAGGAGGAGGAGAGTGGTAGCACCTGAACATTAACTTGTAGATAAGTTACATCTGGAAAACTGAGAGGGAATGGTTTAGCAATGCAATTTGATGAAAAACTCTGAAAATAAGGAGTGCTGGGGGTCAAAAAATCAAAATATAAATCCTGGTGCTTCACTAATTTGGCAAACTTGGGCATCTCTCTAGGCCTCATTTCCTCATATATAAAACAATGGTAGATAAAATGATCTCTAAGCACTTTTCTCACTCTGTCTAGCCCCTCTCAAAAGTATGAATTCTCATTACAAAACCAATATTATTAAATAGTATTTTTAAAAGTCCTACTATCTGAGAGCTTCTATCAAAAGTCTTTGCTTTTTCTGATGAGTTTTACAATTGGGTTCACAATGGGCCATTCCATAGGACAGACTAGTGCTTATGTAGGGCAGGAGGAAGTAATCATCTCATAAGTGATTTGCTATTTTTTAATCTTAGATTGTTATCTCTCTTCCTCCTTTCTTCTGCTCTTAGGAATAGACACAGGAAGGGAAACATCAACCCTACTTTTTCAGGAAATATTTATTACATGGGGAAGTCCCAGAATTTCTTTAGACATTATCTTTCTTGATGAATGCCCACATATTATAAAAAGGGTAATTTCCATGATCTCAGAAATCTATTATTATTGTTCATTAAACACATATAATACTAGGAATAAAATAAAAGATATAACCTCTTCTTAGAGACAGTAGGAAATAACAGGAAAACACAAAGCAAAATTGAATATATAAAAATGCACCATATCTGTGTTTTCTTTCACGACATGACCAATATAAAAATATGTTTTGCATGATTGCACATTTGCCATCTTAAGGAGGTGGGGGGAGAAGAAGTCAAGATGATAATTTGGAACTCAAACTGTTAAAAAAAAATGAATGTTAAAATTGGAAAAAATAAATATTATTCAAAAAATACACTATACTCACATACATATCCATATACCTATCCTTTACCGTCTCTATCCTTGTTCAAGATATTCTTTGTGCTTTGAATGCCTTCCTTTCCCCCTTTTTGTTGAATTCCTGCACATGTTTTAAATTTTTTTGTTTATTGCAGTTTCTGTAATTTCATCAATGTGGGGAACTCCCAGAGTGGAGAGATTCCTTCTCCCAAAGCAGATCACCACTAGTCTATAACTTAGTCTTAGAGAATTGTCTAGGACAATTAGAGGTTAAGTGATTTGTCCATGATCACAAAGCTTGTAAGTGTCAGAGGCAGGAAATAGGACTTTATTACATCAAGCCTCACCTATGATTCTGCCTCTCACTCACTTTCTCTAACTCAACTCAAAGGCCACCTATGCCACAAACGTTTCCTTTTTTTTTAACTTGACCAAAGTTATTTATTTCAGTACATTTAGAAATTTTACTTTTGACTGGATTCAGTTTTAGAGATAGAAGCTCCTTGGGAAGACAGTCTACATCCCTTAGAAATTTGTTGCAGTTATTTTTCTTTGAACTCCTTCATTTTCTCAGTCAAAATCTTAGCATCTTCAACAGCTTCTTCAAAGTAATGCATCCACACTTGTGCTGCAAAACATGGGGAGTCACCAGTTGCTGAATTTTAGGATCCTTGTTCCTGAGTTTCTGACCCACCTTCTTAATGGGCTTTCTCACAACATTCTGCCCAACATCTTCCATAGATGAGTTGGAAAGTATGCAGATTCTGCTGGCTCTTTTGAGCCCCAGGAGAGGAGACACAGTAGTATCTGTCAGTCCTGATATGTCTTTCTCACCTTTATTCACAATAACCAAATTAAGGTCACTCAGATTGACATCTACAAAACAGCCCTTACCAGATTTGTTTTCTTTCTCCAATGCTCCTAAGGCAATAGCAAGAATTAACCTTACAGAGTAGTAGGTGGACATGTCCATGAGTCAAAACACCCTGGTTCACAGAAAACTTGTTTTTTATTTGCACCACAACTACGGACTACATAAACATTCCATTGTTTTTTTTGTCTAGAGCATCAGCAGACATTTTAGTGACCATCAATCTGTTTCTCATAAAAGGTCCATAGCTTTCCCATACTACCTACTTCAGTGAGTTCCTGGCAGCTAATGACTTGGAAAGAGATACTGAAATTCTTCTCTGAATAGCCATTCACCTCAAATCTACCATGGAAAAGAGTCTATGAACCCTTCGCTGATGCCCTAGTTGGTAACTACCATCGTTGCATGAATTCTTCCCTCTTCAGATTCCACATAGTACTCTGTTTGACCCTAAGGCAGCATCAGAGGCAATGAGGAACATTCAAAATTATGCTGGGTGGGAAGTCAGAGGACATCTTGGTTTAGAATCTTGGCTCTGCTACTTATAATAGGCACAATCCTGAGCAATTCATGTAATCTTTCTGGGCCTCAGTTTCCTCATCACCAAAATTAGGAGGTTGGTAAATAAGGAATAGGAATGCTCACAAGAGATAAAATGGAAAATTTTGATGATAAGAAATTGAAAATCTTTTGACTCACAAAATTGATGCAATTATAAGGAAGGAAGATGTTAATTGGGAAAAATCTCTACCTCAGATCTTTCTGAGAAGGGTCTGCTACCAAAGATATATAGTTTACTAGCACAAATGTAAAAACCAAGAGCATTTCTCAATGGCTATGCAATCAGTGAATACAAATAAGTAGTTTTCAATAGAATTAGAAATGCATGGCCATTATAGGAATGTTGCTCCATATCACTAATAGAATAAAAAGGGAGATTTCATCTCACCAGCCAATTAGCAAAGATGGAAACAGTCAATTTTGGAAGAGCTATGGAAAGACAGGCATAATAATATGCTCTGAAAACATTTGAAATTATATTAAGAAAATGACTAAAATAGCCACACCTTTAACCCAGAGATCTCACTGTAAGGCATATGCCTCAAGGAGGTAAAAGACAGAAAGGTCCCATATTCACCAAAATATTCAGAGCAACACTTTTTATAGTACCAAAGAACTAGAAACAAGGCATATATTTACTGATTAGGGAATAGTTGAATAAATTTTGGTATATAAATATAATGAAATATTAGTATATTGTAAGAACTGATAAATATAAAGAATGCAGAGAAGCATGAACTGATGGAAGGTAAAGTAAATAGAATCAGGAAAAACAAAATACACAATAACTACAATAATGTAAATGAAAAAAACAGAAAACTAAACACTCATTGTGCTGACCAAACGTACTTGAAGAGATGAGGAAATGAAATTCTCTCCTTTCTTTGCAGAGGGAGGAGACGATGGACATGGCACATTGTTTATAATGTCAGACTCAGTTGACATGTTGGTTAGTTTTGTCAAACAGCTTTTCTTTCTTTTTCTGAAGGTATGGTTCTTTGGGGAGGTGAGGGGATATATTTGAAAATGAAGATGATATTAACAAAGAAATATTAACAATATTTAAAAAAATTAGAATGTGGGTATGATCTCTAGGGTCCCATTCACCTTTAAATCTGATGCATTTATTATGTATTATTTGCATTTGTTACTGATATTTATGCCATTGATTAGATTGTGAGCTCTATGCAGGCAGGGATTTTTCTTATCTCAACTTTGTCTACCATCTACATGGTAGATGCTATTGAACCGAATTGATGTTTCATGTTCTTTTGCAGATGAAGAGAGACAACATCGACTAGTGGATAGAGAGCTGGCCCTAGAACCGAAAAGACCTGGATTCAAGTCTTGGGTCTGACGCATACTGGCAATGTGACCCTAGACAAATTACTTAAATTTTAGCATTCTAGAGAACTCCTTAACTATAAATTGCAGTAAAAGTGTTGGTCTGCATTGGTAGAGGGAGTTTCCTGACCTGGGAATTCCTGGTACCAATCAAATCACAGGTGTAGTCCCTCTCCCTTTGGGAATTAATGTAAGCACCTTAGGAAACATGTACTGAAATTTATGTGCTTAATTAATGATGGCTTTTTTTTTTAAGAGAGAGGTTCAGAAACTTAGCGATGTATTCATTCCCCTTTAGGACTGGCAAACCACAGATTTGAAATTCAAAGATATGAAGAAATCAGGTTTAGGTGATGGGGTGGAGGTGGGAGTGGGGAAATCATGAAAGGGACAGGAAAAAGTTAGGGTTGTGTCTTTTGACCCCAGGGACAGATGCCCTTTTACTTCAGAAAAGAAAATGTAGATGCCCATCTCTTAAGGAATGGCTAAACAAATTATGATAGGAGAATTAATAGAATATTATTTGTACTATAAGAAATGATGAAATGGACAGTTTCAGAGGAAATTGAGATAACATCTATCAACTGATACAAAGTCAAGTGATCAGACCTAGAACTACCCACCAGTCTGGAGGATTGAAAATGAAACATGTTACTGACCTCTGCCAGAGGAGATTGATTTAAAATGCATGAGACATATATTTTTGAACATGGCCAATGTGGGAATTTGTTTTTGGGGAGGATGCATAATTGTTACAGTGGTTTTCTTTTTAGTTTTCTTTTTAATTTTTCAATTGGAAGGGAGATATAATAAATGTTTGTAAAAAATTAAGAAAAAGAAAACGTGTTCATCAGCAATATGAGGAGGCTAGCTGGGTGGAAGGGAGAAAACAAGCAAAGAAAACTGTGAGAAAAAGTCACATTAAAATTCTGTGGTTTGGCTACAATACAGGTTAGTATTGACTAAAAGGTCACAATCAAAGCAATAGCTATTCACTAATGGAAACCCCCCAAATTTTTAATACTTTGAGGACATTTCCTTAAAATTTTAATAAAGGTTCTTTGGCAGCACAGTTTATTTTCATTTAATTTTCCACTTCTGAAAAATAAAACTGCTCTTTTTTCACTACAAGTAGCTTTTTTCCACTTGGTAACCAGAGAAACTGCTTGGTTTCCAATGGAAAGTCACCAAAGATTAGCTATGCTTTATTTTGTACTTATCAAAGATAAAACCTACTATCTAGAGGAGTGCTCACACAGCGAAAAATACGAATGTCAACTTACTAAGACTGGAAGTGCTCCCAAAAGAAAATACAAAGGAGTTTTCATTCATTTCATGAATATATGTTCAATTTTTCCTCACAGAAAGTCACAAAAGGTATAGGTATGTAAACAATGCTTACTGGAACAAGTAGAGAAGAGAAAGGAGACCACTACGAGCTTTAATCGTGTTGTCTTTTCTTCCTCCAGTAATTCCTCCTCCTATTGTGTTTCTCAAATTTTTTTTCCTGCAACCTCCCCCACAGCCATCACACCTTAAAATGGGGAGGGGGTAAGTATAGCTGGGTTTTGGGTTTTGCGGGGGACATTGCCATCATTGATTCAGAGTTCTTTATCTTTGCCTTCTTCATCTTTCAGGATGGAAGGACAAAAGGAAGAGAGTCGAGGAGAAAGAAAGAGCGTTAACACTGATATAGGGGTTGTATAATTTAGAAAGTAGGTGTAATATAAGCTTCTTGAGGGCAGCGACCATTTAATTGTTTGTGCTTGTATCCCCAGTGCTTTGTACATAATAGATACTTAATAAATGTTTGCCGAATCTATCAGCTATTTTAGGGCCCATATACAGAAATTGGGCCATTGATGGATAAACATAATCTGTGAAGATTGTTGACTCTGATTTTTCAAAAACAGGATAACAATTTTTTTAAAATAGTTCTCATCTAAAGGGAAATGTTTCTACTGTTTTGCTTTGTTTTAAATCTTTCTAAGTAATTTAAGTCAAGTTCTCAAAGCCTGCCTGTGAAATAAGCTGAATTCATTGTGGCGTTTAATGAGCTCACCACGAATGAGGATACATTTGTATCCTTCATAGCTCTCTATTACAGTATTCTAACTTTTTTTTGTCCTGAATGGCCCTTCACATTTTTCCACAACTGTAATGATTGGTCCAATTGCCCTTTCACAAATGCGTGTATAAATAGATTGGGGTCCCAAGTGAGTAGATAGATATAGGTATAGATATAGATAGTATATATGTATATGTATACATATATACATGTGTGCATACACATACACATATGTGTGCATGTGTATGTGTGTGTGTGTCTCACATATAACCTACAGATTACCATTGCCATCGCCAAACAAAATCTTGCTGCTATACTGGTCACCACAATGACCTCGAAGCTCCTTCCAGAGTGGGCTCCACAAGGACCCTCATGTACACTAGCATAAAGCCAACCATGGGCAGAATTTTGATGCCATTCAGGAAGAATAAAGCAGGAGCTGAAACCGTATCTTTCCTTTTCTTAGCCTGAGTAACACCAACTTCAGTCGTATCTAGGTGGTAGGAGAGGTATAAAGCTTAACTAAGACACAATCTCTGTCCTCACAGATTATTACAATGTACAACTTTGTATCATAAATGCATCGGAAAGATGAAGCACAAAGTCCTACTTAAATTCCTAGAGGGAAAATTGTTACGGACAAGGGAAGAGTTGGTATTTGAGTTGGCCTTTAAAGGGTGGTGGTTAGACTGGAGTCTGGAAGATTCATCTTCATGAGTTCAAATTTAGCCTGACAGCTACTACCTTGACCCTGGGCAAGTCACTTAACCCTGCTTGCCTCAGTTTCCTCATCTGTAAAATGAACTGGAAAAGGAAATGGCAAACCACTCCAGTATCTTTGCTAAGAGAACCCCAAATAAGGTCACAAGGAGTTGTATATGATTGAAAAAGGACTGAACAACATAAAGCGTAGTAATTTAGAAAGAAGGACATTCCAGGTGTAAGAAACACTGTTAGCAAAGTCACAGAGGTAAGAAGTTACATGTTCTAGAAAAGAGAAGAGTCCAAGTCAGCTAAAGTATAAAGTACATAGAAAAAATTAACATCAATATGATTGGAAAGGTAGTATGGTACCTGTCTATGGAAGGCATCAAATTCTGGGAAAAGGAGTTTGAATGTTGCTTTTTAGGCAATATAGAGGGTAAGAAGATTTTTGAAGATAGCAAAAAAACCATATCAATGCATAATGACTGCATTTATATTGATGACATCATGAAAATCTTTTCTATCCTTACCTAGAGCTTGATGACATATTTATTCAGAATGTGTTAGCCTTTAAAAAGATGTTGCTTTTCTTGACAAAGTTTCACCTCATTAATTGGTGCATCATTTGAGAGTGTGCTGCTGGTACAGCAGAATTAATTGAGAATTTGCAAAGTTATATTAATAATGAAGACTTCTAAAATGGTGAAGGGCTTCAGGGAGGCAGGTTTATATACAGATTTGATCTTATAAGAAGAAGAGAGCTTTGAGCACTAAAATAATGCTCAAAATCATTTCACCATTGGTCATGCTTCAGTACACACTCAATCCTGAACTAATTCTGTTTTAAATATCTGATATGCATGAGCAAAGGTTAGATAACAGAATTAATTCATGGAATTTACAGATGGCAAAAACCAACTTTTGTGGAAAAATAGGTGCCTGATCTTCCTCTCCTTGTGTTTCCCTTTTACTAATTTACTTTCCTATTTAGGCTTCTACTGAGTTTCTTAGGGTGTTGTATTTGGTGATGAGTCTGTAGTTAATTTCATAACAAATTAATTGATAGCTACCGGCTATGAAAATCTCTTGTTGATTTTAAATTTTTACATATGTCTGAATAGTAGAAAGTCTCTAGCCAAAAATTATAAAAACCTACCTGCCAAGACAAACCCAGGGCCTATATGAACACAATTACAAAACACTTCTCACATAAATAAAGTCAGATCTAAGTAAATGGAATAACATCAATTGCTCATGGTTAGGCCGAGCTAATATAATAAAAATGACAATTTTACTTAATTTGCTTATTCAGTGCCATACCAATCGAACTACCAAAAATTGTTTTACAGAGCTGGATAAAATAATAACTTCATCTGGAAGAACATAAAGTCCAGAATATCAAGGGAATTAATGAAAAGAAACACTAGGGAAGGTGGCCTAGCCATACCAGATATCGAACTGTACTATAAAGCAGCGGTCACCAAAACTACCTGGTACTGGCTAAGAAACAGAGTTGTGGATCAGTGGAATAGGTTAGGTACACAAGATGCAGAAGTCAACAACTATAGCAATCTACTCTTTGATAAACCCAAAAAGACCAGCTTCTGGGCTAAGAATTCACTATTCCACAAAAACTGCTGGGAAAATTGGAAAATGGCATGGCAGAAACTGGACATAGATCAACATCTTATGCCATATACCAAAATAAAGTCAAAATGGGTTCATGATTTAGAAATAAAGGCTGATATTATAAGCAATTTGGGAGAGTTTACCTATCAGACATATGGGAAAGGAAAGAATTCATGACCCAAAAAGAGACAGAGAACATTACAAAATGGATAATTTTGGTTATGTTAAACTGAAAAGTTTTTGTATAAACAAAGCCAATACAACAAAGATTAGGAAGGAAGCAGAAAATTGGGAGAAAATCTTTGCAACCAATCTCTATGATAAAGGCCTCACATCTAAAATATACAGGGAACTGAGCCAAATTTATAGGAATAAAAGCCATTCTCCAATTGAGAAATGGTCAAAGGATACGAACAGGCAGTTTTCAGAGGAAGAAATTAAAGATATCTATAGGCATATGAAAAAATGCTCTAAGTCACTATTGATTAGAGAAATGCAAATCAAAACAGCTCTTAGGTATCACATCTCTCCTGTCAGATTGGCTAACATGACAAAACAGGAAAATGGTAATTTCTGGAGAGGATGTGGGTAAATTGGAACATTAATACATTGTTGGTGGAGTTGTGAACTGATCCAGCCATTTTGGAGAGCAATTTGGAACTATGCCCAAAAGATTATAAAAATGTGCATACCCTTTGACCCAGCAATACTACTCTTAGGGCTATATCCCAAAGAGATCACACAAGTGGGAAAGGGACCTGTATGTACAAAAATATTTATAGCAGCTCTTTTAGTAGTGGCAAAGAATTGGAAATCAAGGGGATGTCCATCAATTGAGGAATGGCTGAACAAGTTGTGGTATACGAATATAATGGAATACTATTGTGCTATAAGAAATAGGGAAGATACAGACTTCATAATAACCTGGAAAGACCTACGTGTTCTGATGCTGAGTGAGAGGAGCAGAACCAGGAGAACATTGGACATAACCACAAACATATTGATTTTGTGACGACTAACTTTGATAGACTTGACTCTCCTCAGCAATACAAAGCTCAAAGACAACTCCAAAGGACTCATGATGGAAAAAGCTAGCTACATCCAGAGAAAGAATTGTAGAGTCTGAATGCAGACTGAGGCAAACTATTTGCTCACTTTTTTTCTCTCTTCTTTTTTGGTTTCATTTCTTCTCTCTCATAATTCATTCCATTGGTCATAATTCTTCTCTGCAACTTGATTATTGGGTAAATAAGTTTAATGTGAAGGTTTATGTAGAATCTATATTGGACTACATGCTGTCTAGGGCAGGAGTGGGGAGGGGAGAGAAGGGAAGAAAATGTGAAACTCAAGAACATGTAGAACTAAGTGTTGTAAACTAAAAATAAAAAATCTAATTTAAAAAATTATTAAAAACTATTACTTGAAACTATGCTTATAAAAACTAAGGACATGAAAAAGTCAATAGTGTGGTTGAGAGAATTAAAATCATTTATCAGAAATTAGCAGTTATCTAAGGAATAACTGGCCAACAAATCTTATTGAAAACAATTGTTAAAGTGATGGAACAAATAGTAAGATTATTTTCAAAAATAAGGAAAGATACATTCAGGTAAATTGAATGTAATGAAATCTATTAAAAACAATTATTGACATATAAATTTCAGTGCTTTTAAAAACACAACCAGAAAAAAAAAACAGAGAGAAGTGGATGCATTTGGGCCAGTATATGCAGAACTGACGGAATGCTTAAAATGTTTATTTTTAGAAATACAGTCACGTAGATTGAAAACTGGTTTAAAAAACAAACATGAAGCTGATAACAACATAGCCAGATGTGGAGACGTAATTAGGTCCCATTAGCTCCACTTTGAGATTTGACTTTCCCACTCCACATCTTGAAAAGGAATTATACAAGTACATAATGCATACCCTATGCTGTTCATCTGATTTGCAGTTTTCTTTCTTCTTAAAAAAGCAAATTCCTCACATTCTTCCCTTCCAATCAGTGATTGGCCATTGACCTGAATTGGAAAAGGCCAATTGGTTCTAAGAATATTAGCCACATAACAAACTTTTAAAATAGAGAAAACAGGTGCCTATCTAGGCAATATTTTTAGCCATCCTAATGTTGATGCTTCTCTTTTCCTTTCTATCTGTTTAGATATTAAGCACTCCCAAAGATGACAACTGATCACCTTTGTGGCTTAAAATACATTGCTTCTAAAGAAAGTTGTGATCTGAGTTATTGTTCTAAATCAGTCTGAGCCAGAATCTTTTCATAACCAATGTGGGTTTTCTGCCTCAGTTTCTCCAACTACATCATAGTAACTATAAAGAAAACCCTTAACCTTCAAGGGTCAATACTCTACCTCTCTAAATTGCATATACAGTTTTTAACAGAATGGAACCTGCTATTCAAAACATTTATACCCTAATGCTTTGGGAAAATAAATAATACCTATATGGCAAGGATGTCCTTATGTCATATCATCTAAAAAATAAATGGGGGTTTTGTTGTCATTTGTTATATAAAAAAACTATCTATGCAAACACACATATGTAGTTCATTGTTTAATAGTTGCTTAGATACCATATCATTTATATGCATACCCACCTTTACATATACATGTTCATGCAGTAGTGTCTCTCTGTATTAATAAGTAGTTTCAGGTTAGAAAATACTTTTACTTATTTTACGTGTCACACTACATACCCACACACATACTGCATCTAGGATACGTGTATATGTACAGTGTGTTCGTAGACGCATATAGTACAATATTTGTAAAACTGAAAGGCAATCTATCAGTAAATCAAAAAGGGAAGCATTTTATTGTTTCAGAACAGTTTCTCTGTTACTGTTCCAATCTCACCTCCTCCATATAGTTTAACAGGAAGTAACGACTTACTCTCGGTTGAATAACTTGTTTCCATAACCCATGTATTTTTCATCAGAACATTTATTAGAAATCCAAAGTAAATCCTAATGGGAACCAGTGCCACAACCTCCAACATGCCACATGATGCTACTTTCTACACAACTACTCTTGCATAAGCACAATTTAACTTGATTCGACAAACACTTATTATATATCTCCTTTACACCAGGACTTATGCTAGGCCCTAGGGAAACAAAGAAAAAAAAGCCAAGAAACGAAACTAATCCTTGCCTTCAAGGAACTCGACAGAATGTGTATAGGAAACCACCTGTACATAAAGAAGCTAATATAAACCATGATATATAGTAAATAATACACTATGATAGGGGAGACATGATTGTGGGAAGGAAGAGAAAGGGTCTGTATAAGAAGTAGCACTTGTTAAGTTTTAATTTTGAAGGGAGAGGAGGCACCAAGGAATGGAGGAAGAAGTGATGGAATTTGAAGTCAGAGGTTATTGTTGCTGTTTAGTCATTTCAGTCATGTCCAACTCTTCATGATCCCGTTTGGGTTTGTTGTCAAAAACATTTGTTGTTTGATTGCTTAACTGGTTGACTCCTCAGGGGAAAAAAAAAACACCTCTGATACCTCAGTTCTTAACCTTGGGTGCATCAACCTGTTCTTATAATATTTTGGTAACTTTATTTCTCTGTGGTTTCTTTTGTTTTGGGGTTTTTTTGGTGTTTTTTTTTTGGCAGGGCAGTTAGGGTTAAGTGACTTGCCCAAGGTCACACAGCTAGTACATGTGTAAGTGTTCGAGGTCGGATTTGAACTCAGGTCCTCCTGACTCCAGAGCCGGTGCTCTACTCACTGCACCACCTAGCTGCCCCTTCTTTTGTAATTCTATGTATTTTATGCATTTAAAAACATTTCTGAGAAGGGGTGCATAGGCTTCACCAAAGTGCCAGAGGAGTCCAGGACACAAAAAAGGTGAAGAAATCCTGCTCTAATGACTTCTGTTTTCATAACCTGGATGTATTTCAACAGGTCATAGTATCATAAATTTAGAACTAGAAGGGACCTAAGTAGTCATCTCGTTCATCCACCCCATTTTAGAGATGAAGAGACTGAGTCCCAGAGAAATTAAATTCCTCTTGCCCAAGGTCACAGAGCTAGTAAAGGACAAAACCTGAATTCAATCTCAGGCTTTCTGATTCCAAATTGATGATTGTTTCCATTGTACCACGAAGCCTCTAATAGCTTGCCTACAGGGTACGTGTAATAGCCCAAACTCTTCTGTGGAAAGACTTCGAAAAATCATCATTTAATCAGTATTCCATCACATGGAGAGGCACTTTACAGGAACTGGAGAATTCTCCAGTTCTGTTGAAGACTAACCAATAGAAATAAGAGCTTAAACTACAACAGGAGAATCGTGGCAGAGTGAATTCATAGCAAACCAGTTCCAAAACAGAAAAGTTGGGATTGGTATTCTAATAAGGGTTTCTGCAATCAGCGAAGTGTATCCAATGATTGCATTGAGGAGAAATTAGCATTCTCATGCTAATTGCTAATCACTTGTGCCTGAGAAAATCAGAAGAAAAATAGGAATCATAATAAAGATCAAGGGAGCTAACAGGCAGAAAAATATGACACAGGAGAAAAGTGAGGAGAATAAATTGTGACTTCTCAACAGATCTGAATGTCAAACTAGATTGGACTCTTCTCATAGAAAAAGAGCAGGACAATAAGGACACCCTCAGATAACCGGGACCAATAACAAAAAGGCCAACTTAAAAGTGACATGTTGCAGTAACAATAATCAACTGTGAAAGATTAGCTACTCTGATCAAGATGATCCAAGACCAAAGGACCCATGATGAAAAATGGTATCTACCTCCAGAGAGAACTGATGGACTCTGAGTGCAGATTGAAGCACACTTTTTTTCACTTTTTTGCTTTTCTTTGTGTGTATCTATGTTTTCTTTTGCAACGTAGCTAATATGGAAATATGTTTTTCATGACTTCACATGTGTAATTTGATATATATTGCTTGCCATCTCAATGGTAGAGAAGGGATGGGAGGGGGAAAGAGAATTTAGAAGTCAACATTTTTAAAAATTGCATGTTAAAAAATTTTTAAATATAATTGGGAAATTTTTAACAAAATAAAAATATATTAAAAAAATTAAGTGACATATAGGAACCTATGAAAATATATAATTAGATTACTAATGATATAAATCTATGATAAAAATATGGGGGTTAACAATATAAATTTCCAAGTGGAATCACAAAAGATTGTTGTTTTATTTGAGTACCTTAACATAATGCATCCCAAGAATCAATGAGCAAACATGTATCAACATGAATCAATCAACCAACACCTACCACGTGCCAAGCACTATGCTAAGCACTAGGGATACAAAAGAGGCAAAAGACAGTCCCTTATCTTAAGGAGTTTACAATCTAATGGGAGAGACAATATGCAAACAAATATCTAAAAAGCAAGCTATATTTAGGATAAATAGGTAGTAATTAACAGAGGGAAGGCAAGAGAATTAAGAGGGGCTGGGGAAGGCTTCCTGTGGAAGGTAGAATTTTAGTTTGAACTTAAAGGAAGCCAGGGAGGGTCAGTAGTTAGAGCAGAATTGGGAGAGAATTTCAGATATGAGGGACAGCCAGAGAAAAAGCCCAGAGCTAAGAGGTGGAGTGCCTTGTTTATGGAACAGTCAGGAGGCCAATGTCACTAGACTGAAGACTAAAAGTTGGGGAGTAAGGTGGAAAAAGACTGGAAAGGTAGGAGTAAGCTAGGTTATAAAGGGTTTTGAATAGCAACAAGCAGAGCATTTCTATCTTATCCTGGAGACAATAGGGAGCAACTGTAGTTTATTGAGTAGGTTGGGGTCAGGAAAGAGACATGATGTGACCTGCAGTTTAGGAAAATCACTTTGGTTGTTGAATGGAGGATGGATTGGAGTAGGGAGAGACTTGAGGCAGGCAGGCAGACCCACCAGCAGGCTATTATAATAATCCAGGTGTGAGATGATGAGGGTCTGCACCACAGTGGTAGCAATATTAGAGGAGAGAAGGGGGTGTATTCCAGAGATGTTGCAAAGGTGAAATCAATAGGTCTTGACAAAAGATTGAATGGGGGAGGGGGGGATAAGAGATTGTCAAGAGTCATGACTATTTCAGTAACTTTCCTGGGTTTATACTGTACTTGTATTCCTTCAGGTGGCATCTGTTAAGTATATCTGCGTTAAATGGAAGATTATTTTTTTCAAGCTTGAAAAGACTGGAGAAATGACTCTTTTGGCTCAGGGTTCTTAACCTTTTTTGTATCATAGATCAATTTAGCAGTCTGGCAAATCCTGTGGACCTTTCTTCAGAATAATGCTTTTAAATGCATAAAATAAAACAAAACATACAATTATAAAGGAAACCAATTATTTTGAACTATAATTATTAAAATATTAAAAGAATAAGTTCACAGACTCCAGGTTAAAAGCCCTGGCTCTAGACTATGCCTTAACAGATAGGATAAAAAAAATCCTAGACCAAACAGAAGAAATAAGTAAAGAAGTCGTCATCATCATCATCAACAACACTTTTGAAGGAATTAAATGGAATAAAAAATCACCATCAAAGAAGTCGGAAGGTAGCAAAATGTGACACAGGAAAAAAGGAAGGAGAACAGATTGTGAATCTCTGGAGCTTCAAAATAGGTATGAGATGCTTCCTGTATAAAGATGATCTAGACCTTCTTAAGGAAGAAGCAGTGTAACATGATCAATCCCTTGACGATAAGGAGGCATCAAAAGGTATAAACAAATCTGCTGCTATCTCTAAGGAGCGTGTGATTTTCCTGAAATGTGCATCTTTGTTGTTGTTTGGTTGTTCCAGTCATGTCTGATTCTTTATGACCTCATTTGAGTTTTTCTTGGCATGGATACTGGAGGAGTTTGCGATTTCCTTCTCCAGTTCATTTTACAGCTTAGGAAACTGAGGCAAACAGGGTTTAAGTGACTTGACCAGGCTCATACAGCTCAGTAAGTGTCTGAGGCCAGATTTGAAATCACAAAAATGAGCCTTTCTGACTCCAGGCCTGGCACTCTATCTACTGTGCCATCTAGCTGCCCATGAAATGTGCATCTGCAACTTAACAAAACACCAGAGGAGATTACTTAAGCCTGATGACTATAATCTACCATTATTGACTCATGTGAAGATGACACTGCCAGAAGCAACATGGAAAGCATTTCTGGTGTCTGTAAAGGCTTAGAAAGCAACCTGCAATCCTTTGGGCACACTGCTTTCAAATACTCTTCCTATGGGACACACAACTATGTAAGAGGGGGGAAAGTGATGGGAAGCTGCCTAAAGAGATGGTGCCTAAGAACAAGATTTGATTTTTTGAGCCATGACTTAAAGCACTAAAATGATGAGCTGCTGGCTAGGATGGAGTCCATCCCACAAAGACTGTGTACAACTGGTGTGACTAGAGACTTGATCATTCAAGAGTTTTAATGAAAGTAGAAGGGTAGGAGGTAAATGACCAGCCAAAACCACAAAACAAGATAATATGGGTAGTATCAGGTATGACACGGAAGGAAGAATAGCAAGAGAAGAGGTGATACCTAATTCCAGGAAGAATGAATTAGTAAGGCAGAGACAACACTTATGGCCCCAAAATTCTATGTATCAATGTACAAAGTGTAAGGTAAGAAACAGAGTGAACTCCAAAGTTAACACAAGGCGGTAACTATGATCTCAGTAGCATTACTGAGATTCTGGAGGAACTGTGGCTAGAAAAAAAAAGGGAAATGTATATTTTGTTCAAAATAAACATATATGATAGAATTGACATCAAAGTAGTATTACATGTCAAGAAGTATATGCTTGTATGACACTCTACAAGGGACCTAGAAAAGTGTATTTGCTTAAGAATCAAAGGAGAGAAAAACAGAAATGAAATCCTTCTTGTAGTATAGGATAGATTGTCTGGCCAAACACAGAATATGGATGATTTTTTTTATTACATTGTGAAACTGACAGAGAGGCAAGGCATTATAGTGATAAGGGACTTCTAACCAATAACATATCTACTAGAATTCTCATTCTGCTGTAAATAGAGCATCTGCTAAATAAGTTCCTTTCCAACAATTTCATCTTTCAGAAGACGAAAGAAGCAATGACCAGGACACTATTTTGGACTCAACCTGGACCAGGAAGAAATAATTGGTGAAGAGAAAGTGTGAAATTCTGGGAAAAGTGACCATATTATCTTAGAGGATGTAATTGTCAGGAAGGGGGAGTGCTAGTCATAGTCAGATTCGTGGCTTAAACAATTTTCAAAGAATTTGAAGAAAAGACAGCATATCCTGAAATTACAAGATCATTAGATAAATGATTTAGAGCTGAAAGCTACTTTAGAGGTCATCCTGTCCAACCCCTCTCCAGATGCTAAAAGACAACTTAAGAGAGAATGGGAGAATCTTAGAAGTGAAATTCTAATAATATGATTGGATATAATCTTAGTGAGGCAGAGAGGTGAGAGATATCTAAGGAGACTGATCTAACTGCACAAGTAGCTCCTAGGTAAGCTCAAAGCTAAAAAGACATCCAAAAGATGAAAACAAGGGATATGTGCACAAAGAAGAATATAGAAGGAAAAGGTAGTACAAACATATGAGTGGTTAAATCCTGAAGTGAGCAGAATATTTTCAAAAGATGCCAAAGATAATAAAGATGGGCTTCATTAGGTAGGGTCACAATAGTGTCAGGAAAGGACCACTGCTTAGGGCAAATAGGGCAATATTAAAAGATGCAATTACTATGTTACTTCCCTTAAGGATTTCAAGCTACACATAAGTCAAGTGATAATGAAAGTACCTGATAAGGGAACCCTAAAATAAATTCTAAGTCAAAAATTGGGATACCGAATCTTCAGGTTGCTCATTCAGTTGCTGTCAATAAGATTCATGGAAGATAGGGGAGATTCATCGAGAAGAGTAGAGGTGCTAGAAAACTAGAGATGGGCAAATGTTTTTCCAATGTTCAAAAAAAGAAAAAGAGTGCTTTTTGGCAAAATTTTAAAACGGATTATCAAGTGAGCTGGTGAGCATTTAGGGATCAGAAGAAGGGATTCCTGGAATCCACTTGGGATTACTACCAATCAAACAGCAAACATTTATTAAGTATAGACTACATGCCAGGCATTCCGCTAGGCCCTGGGAATATAAAGACATAGATGAAATAGTTCCAGTCCTCAAGAAGCTTATATTCCATAGGGAAAGACACCATGTAGATAGACGGTCACAGGCAAAACATAAACGAAATGAAAACACAATTTTAATTTGTAAGGGGAAAATCACTAGCTGTTGGGGGAAGGGGAAACAGGAAAGTCTTTATGTGAAAGTTAATGAGACAGTATTTATTAAGTGCTTACTTTGTGCCAGAAAGGCAAAAACCAGTTTCTGTTCTCAAGGAGCTCACAGTATGATGGTAATGTAAAATAATCCTAGAAACATAGGTTGGAGCCAGGATGGAAAAAAAAGAAAACCAAACTACTTTTAAAGTCAAATGGGGGAGTTTGCATTGTATCCTAGAAGTAAGGGGGGATCTGGTAGAGTTTATTGAGCAGAGGAAGGATGTGGTCAGCTCTATGTCTGAGGAATATCAATTCGGCAGCTGTGAGGAGGATGGGTTAGAAAAACTTGAGGCAGGGCTCCCAAAGAGGAGGTTTTTGAAATAGTTCCTAGAAAAAATCACAACTAATTTCCTCTCTGGCCTTGGCCCTTCTTTTCCCTATGTATACTCTTTCCTGCTTATTGCATCTATTTCCTTGTATTCATTTATTACTCCCATGCTAACGTCTATCAAACCTATAAATTCAACCTTAATTTCTCCCCCGTGATCCCAGAGCTGCATTTCCAACTCAATTCGATTCATCTCTACCCTAAAGTCCTTCCAGTACCTCATGAAACACGTCTCAAACTAAACTCATTCTTTCCCCCATTCTAAAACTTCTCCTATGTCCAACACCCTTATTTCGATTGGTGGCGCCACAATCTTCCCTCCTGTCATGAAGATTAGAATCATTTTTGACTCTTCCATTTTCCTCATCCCCCATGTTCAGTCATTTGCGAAGGCCTGTTGGTCCTCCACAATATCTTATATCCATCCTCTTCTCTGTTTACATTTTTGCCTCTCACTTAACCTACCATAATAGGCTCCTACCTGGAATTTCTGCTTTCTTCCTCTGAAATCCGTCTTTTATGTAGCTGCCGAAGTAACCTATGTCATTCCCTTATTAAGGAACTTTGAGTGGTTCCTTGCTGCTGATACAATGAAATATAAGTTTCTCAGCAGCCCCCAACCCTGTCTTCTGACTATCTAATCTCCTTCTTGAGCCATGTGTTCCTACCAAATTGAACCAATAGATTTCCCTGGTCTGGTCCTGAACTCTCCCACCTCCATGCACTTATGTGTTTCTCTATGGATGGAATGCTCTTCCTCTAGACTTCTTTACCTGCTGAAATTATCTTCCTTCCGGGTCACGTTCAAGTGACAGCTCCTCCACAAAGTTTTCTTTGTTCTGCTCCTGCATGCCCAGCTGAAAGCCATTTCTTATCCCTAGATTTTTTTTTATAGCCCCATTGCCTTTATGTAAATAGGCTGGAAACTTATCTCATACTTTTTTGTATAAATGTCATATTCTCCCTATTAAATTGCAGACTCCTTGCAGACAGAGATTACGTCATTTTCATCCTTGTATCCCATGTATTGCCTGTGGCAATGTACGGTACACATTAGGCACCATGCAAGGCAATGTTGAATTGAAGAAGAGAAGACATAAAAAGTATTTGACAAAATGTCACATGATGTCTTTATATAAACAGTAAAGATACATGGGCAGGATGATAATACAACTAAGGTGATATCATAACTGTTGGAACAACTATACCCAAGCAATTAAAGTACCTCCTATGTGCCACTGTGGGATACAAAGAAAGGCAAAAACAAACAAAAAAAAACAGTCCCTGCCATATCAAGGGAGGATAATAGAGCTTTCCTTCTCTAGAACGAGATTTTTAATGAAGGCTCTATCATAATCCTTGTTCTTTCTTGTCAACATTTTTATAAAAAAACTCAGCTGAAAACATGAGTAAGTGAAACTCTAGTTTCAATAACTTCTACAAGAAAAATATAAATGACTACTGTCTCTTTAAGAATCTTTGGCTTCTTGAACAGTGAAAATTTAACTGCTGTTTCCTAAGGAGCCTGGGGAGAATATGAATTTTAAGTGTGATCTTTAGGAGTCTATGAGGAGATGAGTTTTAACTGCTATCTGTAAAGAAATGGAGTATTAATTATTTGGTAAAGAGGTTTAGTTTTAGCTGTCATCTGTGAAGATACTTTATTTTGTGGTTGGAGAGAGACCGTGAGAGAACAGAACTCATTCCCTGAAGAGGAAATAGAAAGATAAAAACCTTTATATTGTGAATAATTAAGAAGAAGATTCTGAAGAAACTTTGATCAATATCTGTGGAACCCAAATGGTAGGACTGTGTTTCCAAAGTGCAAAGAACTGAAGAATAGAAGTGATGATGAGAGGTGACTCTGGCTGTGATCTTTCTCCCAATTAAAATAGTATATTTAGTTATTTATGCCTGTGTTATTAATTGTTGCCCTGTTAATAGATTGTATAGCCATTAACTCAAGCCTATGAGATTAGTAGTTTTGATATATATAGAGGTGAGCAACTACTTATGAGAAAAGAGGGTTCTTCAGATTATTAAATAAATAATAAGTGGTAAGATGGGGAAGGACTCAGAGCCAATTGATTAAAATAAAAATGTTGTAATTAATAAGAAAATATCCATATATCCAATATATCCCAACTGCCTAGTTCCCCCCACTTCAAGGTTTACCTAGGCCTGACCTTTTCTTCAGTAGCCCATAACCTTTGAGCTCCAGATGGTGAGAAAAAATGTGGTAACAAGTGAGTGCTGAGGGGGTGTCATTCCTAGTTAGTATTGGTCAACCTCCCCTTCCTCCTACAACCTTACTACTTATAGGAGCTTATGTTTACAATAGTATGCTTATTGCTAACATGAAGTTATCAGGGATAGTTAATAGGTCACATTCGTTCATTCATTTATTCAATAAATATTTATTAAATTACCTATAATATGTAATGTGTTGTACTAGTCATGGAGAGAGATAAAAAAGTAAATAAGACAATCCTTTCCCTCAGATAATATGTAATCTAGGAGGAAAGATGACATATATAAATAGAATTCAAATTCAGTAAGAGGGATTTAAAAAAAAGTCCTATGAGATCGGATGAGGAAGAGATTACTTATTACCAGGGGAAGCTTCATATTGAAGATGGTATTTGATTGGGTTTTGGAGAATAGGAGGATGTCCACAGGCAAAATTCAGAAGACTACAGGGAGTAGGTCATGCCAAATATAGGGAACAATATGAGAATAGGCAAGGATACAGAAAAACACAGGATATGTTTAGGGAATGGCAAATAGTTCAGTTTGGCTGCAGTATAAAGTTTATGGGTGAGGAAAGGGGAGGAGCAAGTGCTAAGTCTGGCAGATAGGATGGATCTAGATTGTGGACCTTGATGTTCCAGTGAAGAAGTCTGTACTTTATTCTATAAGCAATGGGGAGATATTGAAAGTGTTATGAATGAAAAACCCTGAGAGACCATTTAAGTGTTATTAATAACAGATTTGTTAATTAGTCTAGCCAGCAATCAATAAATTGATAGTCCATGGTTTCCCTCAGTAACCAAAGACCCCCAGTGGAGAAACTGCGAGCCTTAAATACCTTTCCGAAAAGGTATGCCCTTGACAAGTGAAAATCAACCATGATTGGTGGACATTTAATGAGGATGTGGGCTAGAAGTCTTCACCTCCTCTAGCTGAGAACTTGCTTGATCACAAGACCCAGCAGCCTTCAGCAATCAGGTCAGGGGAATCCATCTCCATTCAGATCTTTCTGTCTGGTTTTCTCCTTCGTGAGCTGGGTCACCCTAAATTCTAATGGAGGGATACAAGGATAGGGGTTCCTTTACCCCGGGTAAGGACTCTCCCAAACTAGATTTTGTTTGTACTCTAAACAGAAGTTAGGTCTTCTAGTTTGATGGAGTCCCACACAAGATTGAAGAGCATGCTCCTTGAGAGCTAGGAGTAATCTCATCAATCAGTCATGTCTTTCAGAGACTGAATTTAACAAGAGCTAGGCATTATTGAAGAAATATTTAAAAGAAAAGCCTGAATAGCAATTTAATAATTTGTTATTAATATAATAGTATAATAGTAATTTCTCTCAAAAGTGTTTGAGAAGTGGGTTGACATGATCAGAGCTTTATATTAAGATAGTTTTGATTTGGCATTGGTAGATACAATGTATTTGATGGGTCAGTAACAAAAGGCATGGCTACAAGACAAAATTAGTGTTCTAAGAGATCTCAACTACCTAAAGTGATGAGTAGACATTACTGCCTCATTTTAGAAATAATACATAGAGTGATGATGTGACTTGTCTGAAGCACTCAGTAAATAATGCAAATCTGGCCTCAGACACTTACTAGCTGTGTGATCCTGGACAAACCACTTAACTCTATTAGTCTCAGTTTTGTCATCTGTAAAATGAACAAGAGAAAAAAATAGCAAAGCACTCCAGTATCTCTGCCAACAAAGCCCCAAATGGGCTCGTGAAGAGTCAGACATGACTGAAACAACTAAGACCCAGCCTCGTGTATTCCCCAAACTAGTTCTAGTAT
>CM053622.1:612742588-612763198 GCA_028646595.1 Phalanger gymnotis | reverse complement strand
CTCTTTAGCTTCTTGGCCTCCATCCTGAGATGGAGGGACTTTGTGTAAGAATGGGTCTATATTCCCAGGATGTGGTGGAAGGAGTTGGCAAATTTTAACAACCCAACTAAAAGAATCTGGGTGAGAACTTAAACCTGGGTTCTCACTCCTCTTCTGACACCTGCTCCAGGTCTCTGTTTTCTCCCATGTAAAACGGGGGAGTTGGAAAAGGTGGCTTGTAAAGTCCCAACTCAAAGAATCATGTCAGCTTATGAAATTCAGGCTCCATCTGACTTTAACTCAGACTCAATTTCATTAAGAGCTGAATGAGATTTCCACCGTGAACTTGGAAAAGTCATTTCTCTCCAGGGCTTCACAGTAAGGATTTGGACAACCTTAGCTCTAAGGTCCCTTCCAGCTCTAAGATGAAACAAGCCCTCTTTAAGCCCCCTC
Organism: Phalanger gymnotis; assembly: GCA_028646595.1. NCBI lineage: Eukaryota > Metazoa > Chordata > Mammalia > Diprotodontia > Phalangeridae > Phalanger > Phalanger gymnotis. Next base: position 612,762,766 of record CM053622.1, on the reverse strand, counting down.
TCACGAAACATGGATCTGATTGTTTTGGGGGTTACCCCACCAGTCCTACTCCAGCAAGAATAAGGCTTCTTGGATGCCCAATGTAAAGAAACAAACTAGCTTAGGACCTAGGCATCTAGGTGTTGCGCCAGCTAAGTGTTGGACTTGAAGCCAGAAAGACCTGAGTTCAAATCCTACCTCTGATACTTAATAGCTGATCCTGGATGAGTCATTTAACCTCTTCCAATGTCAGTTTCTTCATGGCTACCTCTCAGGGTTGTTGTGAGGGTCAAATGAGAGAACATATAAAATGTTGGTAAATTTTGTTGTTCTTCAGTTGTTTTCAGTCATGTCCTATTCTTCACGACCCCATATGGGGTTTTCTTGGCAAAGATACTGGAATGGTTTGCCATTTCTTTCTCCTTGTAAAGTTTAACGAGCTATATAACTGCTAGCAATTGTTATTATGGTTTACAAGAATTAGCTTAAATAGGTATCTGCCAAATGGCCCGATTTCTCTGGAGAAGGAAAAGAGATCCTGCCCATAGTCAGCCATTTGGCATGTTGGGATCCCTGTCTTTCACCATGGGGAAATGTCCCCACCTCTTCACCAGTAACTAACATCGCAGTCACCTTAGGATGCCTTTTATGCTACTTGCTTGGGTGCAGTTTGTGACAGATCTGGGGACCCATTCTGGTTGCTGGAGCTAGGAAAGATTTCATGGATGAGGTAACACAAGTGTCAGGTTTTGTATGATGCTTAGGTTGGATATGCAGGAAGAAGGTGGGAATACATTCCAGACTGGGACAGAACAAGGGTCCAAAGGTAGGAATGATGGATGGCATGATGTTTAGAGAACAGTGCACAAACCCACCAGAATAGAGCAGTAGTAAGGTAAAGGTTCTAGGAAAATTAGCTTGGATGAATTAGAATATAGGAAAAAAAAGCATTGCCATGTGCACAGCAGAATGTAAGAGAGGATTCAAAATATACAGCAATAAATTTCCATTTCAAGAAAGTCTATGTAATAAATACTATACATTGTATTCAGAACTGTCCATCTTTTCTTTGCCTCCTTGTGAGTTTTCCTTTGTTCTCTGCTGTGCACTTTTTACTTTCTTCTTTTTTCCCCCTTCTCCCCCCCTCCTCTCCCAGAAAGGCTACAGTTAAGTGTGGGGATATATATAGATATATATATACATATAACCCACACATGCATGTATGTATGTATGTACACATGTATGTGTGTATACATATATCCACATGCATACATACATATATATACACATACACACAAACATCTATAGACATACATATACACATAGTTATATACACGTACATATACTTAGATGTCTATAACATGCCCATGTATAGACATACACATTCATGTGAACCTATGTAAGACTGTACTCTACTTGTTTGTCTCAAACTTCCCTCTTTCTTTTGAGGGCACCACCATCCTTCCAGCCACCTGGGCTCAGCACCTCAGAACCACCCTCCCCTCTTCCCTCTCCCTTTTCCCAAATATCAAATCAGAAGTTGCAAAGTTTTATTAATTCTACCTACTCAACATCTATCACATTAGTACCCTTATGTCCCCTCATGGAGCCTCAGCACTAGTTTCATCTCTAGTCTAAACTATTTAATGGCCTCCTGATTGGTCTCCCTGTTTCACCTCTTTCTTCTCCAATCTATTCTTTTCCAATCCAATTGATCCTAAAGTATAGATCTGACCACATTCCCCCACCCCCCACCCCCTAGAATGGCAAGAAGCTTTAGTAATTCCTTTTTAACTCTTGAGTAGAGCACATATTCCTCTGGGTTTTTAAGTTTTTCATAATCTGATTCTAACTTTCCTTTCCAGGCTTGCTGTACATTACTCTTTCTCATATAGTCTACACTCTTGTGTAATCTTGGCCAAGTCACTTAACCTCTGGTTGCCTCAGTTTCTCCATATATAAAATGGTGATAATAATAGCCCCTGCCCCCCAGGGTTGTGTAAGGTTAATGGGATATAAGATCTTCCCCACCCATTAACAGGCCTTACCTGAAGCCCTGATGCAGAGCCAATTAGGCTCTGGGCCACAGGGATTTCCAAGCTTCTAGGCTGGATGAGTCTTTGATTGGAAACAGTGTATATTGTATTGATTGGAAGGAGAGGTGTGGGCAGAGAGAGAAATGGGAGGAGAGAGGAACTTGCCTAGGGGAACTTGCTTGTGGGGAGACTTGACAGAAAGGATGCTTGAGATGTCAGGGTGCTCCCTGGACTAGTGATGAGTACCTTGATAAATTTTAGATTCTGTTAGCCTAATAGTAATGTTACAAATAAATATTTTGGTTTTGTCTTCGAGGAAGAAAATTTATTATATTTTGCAAACTAACCCTGGAAATACATGTGCATATTTATAGCAGCTGCTATGAGCATCACATTGGTGTTACAGGCTGTTGTGAGGATCAAATGATATAATATTTATAAATGCCTAATATAGTGCCTAGCACACAGTAGGCACTATGTAAATGCTAGTTGTTGCTGTCTGGTCTATTTGCTGTTCTTTGTATAAAACATCCATCTCCTTTCCCTGTGTCTTTGCCCAGGCCATCCCCCATGCCTGGAACACCTTCCTCATTTATACCTCATAGAATCCTTAGTTTCCTTCAATGATCTTCCAGCTGGTTTTTACATCTTTGTTCTCTTTCACTGTATTTCTGTCTCTTCTATAAACACATCCAAGACTGCGATGTTAGAGTCAAAGTTTAGGGACTCCCCTCTCCTCGACAATGAAAGGAATTGGTAATAAGAATCCTTGCAGATCTCCAGCCTCAGACTTCCACTTCCTAGCTGTGTGACCCTGGACAAGTTGCTTAACCTTTATCTGTCTCTGCTCCTTCAACTGTAAAAAAGGGATAATAATAGCATCTGCCTCCCAGAGTTGTTATGAGGACCAAATGAGAAGGTAGAGTTGCTAAAGAGATTTATAAATCTCTTTACAGATGCATTATTTCTGGGCAAAGTATTACAATAAATGCTAGTATTACATAAATGCTATATAAATTTATAATAACAATATTTGATCTTTCCTGGCACATGTCAATTCTTTCCCTCAGTTCTCTCTGGGAATATAAGAAACATTAACTTTATTTTATCCTAGGCCTTGTCCTACCTCAGGTCGGTCCCATATATCTAGCTGTAGCCATACACCATCAATTAGATCCACAAAAAAATTAAGCTGATAAAATAAATTTAAAAAATAAAAGCCAAGTGCAAAACCACATGTGTATTATATCATGGGATCCCAGTAAAATTCCATTCAAAAAACCACTTCTGACTTTTAAACTCACAACAACACTTAATCCAAATTCCCAACAGGAGAAGTAGGGTGGATGCTCTCACCTGAAGCAGTTTCCTGATTCTTTTTAAATTATGTATCAAAAGCAGGTTCTTCTCTTGGGCAACTCGACCCAACTGCTCATCCAGTTGCAGTAGCAGGTTTTGCAAGAGAATCGTTGCCATGGTCTCATTGTTTGAAGCTGCTTCCCTGTTCAAAAGGAAGCTATAGTTAGATATTACTTAGCTATGATTGTGTTTCCATAGGCTGCTTGGCACAACAGGAAAACATCAACTCTTTTTGAAAAATTCATTTGCTTAGCTGCTTGCCTCTCATAGAATTTTAAATTTCATGTCAGGTAGAAAAAAGGTTAACTACATGTCTTGTTTATGTTAACACTATGGCAGGCCATCAACGCCACAAGGAAAGAAGAACCAGCCAATGGGACCCTCAGATAGTGTATTATAGCACCTGACATGAAGCCCAACTGGCATAATAATGTATGAAGTATGGATAACAATCATGGCATCTTAAATAATTCTTTCCCCCAGGCAAATAAAAAAAAAGTCAATGAATCAACATTAAGAGTCTTTTGTAGTTTTTGGAGGAACATGTGTCAGGCCATCGACCATTTTTCCAAAGTTTTTTTTTCTTTTCTTTCTTTTTCTCTTGCCTTTTCAAAAATTAGTCTTTAAAATGAGGTGAAGGGTCTGCATTTTGCTAATTAGCTAACTATAGTTGGGGCAGCTAGGTGGTGTAGTGTATAGAGTGCCAGGCCTAAAGTCGGAAAGACTCATCAAATCTGGCCTCAAACACTTCCTAGCTGTGTGACACAGGGCAATTCACTTAACCCTGTTGGCCTTGGTTTCCTCATCTGTAAAATGAGCTGGAAAAGGAAATGGCAAACCGCTCCATTATCTTTGCCAAGAAAACTTCAAATGGGGTCATGAAGAGTCAGACATGACTGAAACAATCAAACAACAACAAAAACTATAGTTAGGTGAAAGTTGGTTTTTCAGAATCCCCTTATCTGTCCCCAAGAAGGTGCCAGGCTTTAGGAAAATCATGTGCTTTATGAGAAAGTATATGATTTTCTTGTCAAATGATATTTGTGCCCAACAATAAAAAAAATCAATTTTTTTTTATTCTTCAGTCTTTTAGCAAGCAAACCACTGAGGCAATTATTCAATTTTGTCTTGAAAATTAAAGCAGTTGTAATCTTGTTGCTATTAATTTTCTTTACATGTTGGATGAAACTCTCAAAAGACAATATACGTTTTAAATAAGTGGGAAATATTTTTTAAAGCTTAAAAAGATGCAACAAATTACATTTTCAGAGTTCACAAACAGACCATACCAGAAACCCATATGGATAGAAAATAAAGCCTTACGTATCAATCTCTAAGAACAGCAAAAATGTTTGAACCTACCAATCCTGGCCTTCAATCCATTGGGCCAGGAGATGTCGAACCTCCATGGGGAAAGTATCATCATAGAACTGATCTACTTGCTCCAAAAACTTGATTTCCAGTTGTTGAACTTGATTCCACTGAGACATAATCTAAAAGAGATGCAAATAGAATTTTATTGAAGGAAAAACCAAGATGGCAAGAGTAAAGGCAGGGACTTACCTAAGCTCTCCCAAATTTCCCTCCAAACAAATTTAAAATAAAACCTCAAAATGAATTCAGAAGTAAATATAGTTTTATTTGAATTTTTAAATTTGAATCTTGTCAGAGCATTTTCTCTGGCTGCCCCTCCCCCATAAAACTCTCTTTCCTCAACCCTAGCTACTATCTTCCCTGGCTTCCTTTAAGTCCCGACTAAAATCCTGTCTTTTACAAAAGACCTTTCCCAATCCATCTTAATTCTAGTGTCAACCCTCTGTTAATTATTTCCTATTTATTCTGTAAATAGCTTGCTTGGTATATATTGCTTCCTCCATTAGATTGTAATCTCCTTGAGGGCAGGAACTTGTCTTCTACCTCTTTTTGTAACCCCAGTTGCTTAGCATCGAGCCTGGCATACAGAAGGTGCTTGATAAATGTATATTGATTGATCGATTGAATTTTGTCAATAGTTGTGACATATGACTTGCCCCACCTCAAATTTTGAGAAGAGTCACACATTCTTATTTTTGGCAACGGTCTCTTTTCTTTCCATTTTTACTCCTCTATTTAGGAAGATAGAAATACTTTCAATACAGAGATATGAGTAGTCCACTTAAGCCTGACAACAGACTCTTTACCTGAGTCACCCCAAATTCATGGAACGGCAGCCTTCATCTACTAGCCCCCAAACCACATCCTTCGCTGCCTTCAATTTGAAGTTTAATCACCAACTCCTCCAGGAAGCTTTCACTGATTATAATCAACCATCTAATATCCTCTCTACCACTTACACTTAAAATTATTGTCTTTGCCAATATAAGTTTATATCCATTTTATAGTTTTCCCTCTTCTTCCCATTGTATGATTTTAGACTCCTTGATGGTGATCTAATTCTATCCAACAAGCAGTTGGGAACGTATTGTTTCTTTTTTCCCCACCAAAGTCTGAGTTCCATGAAGAATTTCCCTCTTCTTGGTCTTTCCTTTAAACTGTCAGCTCATTTTGCCTGTATATTTTCCCAGCTCTTGTTTCCTCCAAGTCTCCGAACATCAAAATGTGATTCTGATCTGGTGACTTGTTTTCATCTTGATTTAACACCCTGCATTATCACTTGGCACAGTTTTCAAAGTGGTTTCTTTTAAAATATGTTTGAATGTATTTCAAAACTTAAATAAAAATTTCTAATTAAAACCCAGTATCCTTGAAAATGGGAGAGCTAGCATAGTATAGTGAGTAGAGAGCTGATCTCAAAACCAGGAAGACCTGGGTTCAAGTCCTGTCTTTGACACATACTTCTTTGAGCTTTTCTCAAGAAAGGGGGGTGATGGTGGTCCAGCACTGGTTCTCTGGCACTTGAGGCAAGACCAAGCAAGGGTCATAGCTGCCTGAGAGGTTTTCTTTGTGAATATGAGAAAGAGGCTCCATATATCACATGATAGAATGCAGGACCATAGATTTAGAGGTATCGGTGAGGGCCCTTGGAGCTCATCTTTTGTACAAATCTAGTACCTGTTTCCACTCTACCACTATATCACATGGCCCTAATGCAGTATAACCAAATATATAGTATAACGAGACTGGAGTTCTGGTGGTGGGTGACTGTGTCTTCCTAGTAAGTTTGAATCTTAGCCCGTGAGCAGGCAGCTGAGAATACAAAGATGGGCTCCCCTTCAGCAGCAGCTAAGAGTAAAGGCAACCCTGTCACATCAGGCCCCATTCTCCCTCTACTAGAAAACTCGCTATGATACCATGGGGGCTGCTGAGATGAATGACAACTTTTTATGCAGTTAGGGCAGAGTCTCCTGATCACGGGGTCCAAACCTCCTTCCAGGTGGAAGGATGTGTGTTTTTCTCTCCCTTCTCAGAAGTCAGAATCTGACATGGGAGCTTGGGCACAACTCTATCATTCTCTCCTCCTGGTAAAGGCCAAAGGGCGGCCCCAGATGCAAAGAGCATGTTTATCCACAGCAAGCACGGCTGTGTTCTGTAAAAGGCAGACTTTGGCAAACTCGGGTCCCTGTTCTTGGTAGGCTGGGTGGCTCTAAGCCCTTTCCTTGATCCCCAACTCCTCCTCTTGAGAAGCAACATGACAATAGTCGCCGGTCTACTTACTCCGTTCTCTCTCTCTCCCCCTTGGCTCTGATCCCAGTCTGTGCACAGGCCAGATGACTGAGCAGCACTCACCACACACTCTCTGGGCTGAAGTAGCTGGTGCCCGGCTCCTTCAATAAAGAGATTTGCATTTCTCCGCCCACTTGAGGCTTTCCTGTACGTCACTATTGAAGCCTCTGGGACTTTACTTAGGTCCTGCTCCCACCCACCTTTTTTCTAGAAATGCTCAAATGCAGAAATATATTCAGGCTTGGAAGATACTGTTGCTCAGTTCTCTCCTCCCGTCTCCCACACAGTACAGCCTTATGCAGGAGAAGGGACAATGAGGCTGCCCAAAAGGGAGTTCCCTCATTCACTTCCCTGCCCGAGTGGCCACTGTGGGCAGCATCAGTGGCTTCCTGTGTTTCTAGAACCAGACTCCCCTGATCCTCTGGAGTCAGACCCTGGCTAAGGGTGAGCTGAGAGCCAAAACACCAAGCCTTTTCACCTCACCAGGACACTACTGTAGGGCTTTAGAACATGAATGGTGATCACACAGAAAGTTTTCGGACCAGCGGTTTAGAGAAGCAGCTACATTTCTGAGAGCCGAAGCTAGGAGGGACCTCAGGAGCTAACTGAGGCTCAGAGATCAAGTGACCTGCCTGAGGTCACAAGCAGTAATCGTGAACAAAGGGATTTAAACCAAGGTCCTCTGATTCCAAAACCAGTACTCTTTTCATTATTCCACTCATCTTCCTAAAACACTGAGTCTCTAGGAGGAATGTGCAATTCTCAGGACCTTACAAATAAATACATGTGACCTTACAAATACACTTCTCTCCCTTTCCCTCCCCATTAGCATCTGTGTCTTCCTAATATGATATGAATGACACCAAGGAGGTGCCCCTGTCCAACAATAGTATCACAGATCCAGAGCTAGACAAGACCCTAGAGACCATCTAGTCCAATCCCTCCTTTTACAGATTAGGAAACTGAGGACTGGAGAGGTAAAGTGACTTCCCTTCCAGAGCCAGGTTTGTTGCGTTCCCCCCCCCACTTCTTCTTAGTTGCCCATTCTTTATAACACTCCTTCAAATTTGGAAGCAAGGTATTATGCTTCCAAGAATTCTCCATTGAAATATAAATATCCAAGAAAAAGGGAAAGCCATTATTGGCTTAGTGTGAATTCATTCCTAAGGTTGCTTTCCAGATGCAGAGCCAGCTAAGTGCAGGGGGCTTGAGATAATGGTTCACCGGCCAGGTAGGAAGGTGGAAGAACCTGTCTGCAGGAGAGAAAACTTGTAAAGAGGACAGAATTGGGGAGGACTCTATGGTGGGAAGTTTCGAATAGCCAGGGGACTTTAAGACATTGAGCACCTAAAGAGGCAGCAGGAGAAAATTGCAGAAAGGAGATTTGGTAGAATATCAAAGACAACATTTGCTATTTTTCAGTTTTGTCCACTCTCGACCCTGAAATTGACTCACCATCTCACAGAAAGAAAATTAGACGAAAACAGTAGGTGATGAGAACCCAGATTTAGCATTGGAAAGGACCTGAGAAGTCCTACAGTCCAACCTCATCATTTTATAGAGGTAGTGATTCACCCAAAGTATTACAGTTAGTAACTCGAAGGTACAAGGATTTTTTTTTCTTCCAAATTAGAGTTCTTGCAAGTCAAAATTCTGGCTGAGCATGGTGGTGCTCATCTATAAACCCTGAGACTTGGGAGGCCAAGGCTGGTGGATTGCTCGAGTATGGAAGTTTTGAGCTGCAGTAGCTGATCCAATGTCTGAACTAAGCATGGCACCAATATGGTGAAGAGCAGGGTAGGGTAGGAAATCAGGCTACCTAAGGAGGGGCGAACTGGTCGAGGTCACAAATAGAACAGGTCAATGATCCAGTGCTGATCAGCAGTGGGATTAGGCTGTGCAGTGACATTTTCCAGCGTGGGCAAAATAGGGAAACCCAGTCTAAAAAAAGGGAGGAAGGAAGGAAGGAAGCAAGGAAGGGAGAAAGCCAAAATTCTCACCTAGAAGTGAGGCCCTTCAGTAGTAATTCTTAACATAACTGCAGTGTTTAATATAATGGATATTAATTTCCAAATTCTATTGACCTTCCTTGTATTTTGAAATTGTCTTTGCTTTTGTTTGGGGGGTGGGGTGGGTGTGGAGTAGGGATATATTGCTAAAAACTAAACCTAGTCATAGGCACTGCATTCTTCCTGGTTTCCTGCTTTCCATAGTTCTGCTTGGATTGGCTTTTATTTTCCTCACCAAATGACCTATGTTAATATTCATCTAAATATACCATTTTAACTCCCTCCCTAGATCATAAGCTCCTAAAGGGCAGGGATTATATCCTATTGTAAGGCTAATGAGATATAAAATCTTCCTGGCCCATTAATAGGCCTCACAGTGGAGCCCTGACCCAGAGACAATTAGGCTCTAAGCCACAGGGATGTCCACACCTTTCCAACTAAGTGCTGATTTCCAAGCTTCTCGGCACTAAGCAAATCAAGACTTTGATTGGAAACAGTATATATTGTATTGCTTGGAGGGAGATGTGTGGGCGGAGAGAGGAGCAGAAACTGGTGGAAGTAGGAACTTGCTTGTCTAGGGGAACTTAAAGAATGCTCCAGATGTCAGTGCTCTCTGGATTGGGGATAAGTACCTTGCTAAATCTTGCCTTCTGGTATCCTAATAAATTCAAAATAAATCCAAACAAATATTTTGGCTTTGTCTTAGAGAAAGAGAGTTTATTATATTTTGTGAATCAACCCTGGAAATACATGTGCATATTGAGGACAGCTGCTATGGGTATCGCATTGATGTTATGCCTGTTTGCTTTTGTAACCCCACAGTTCCATGCACAGTGTTTTGCACAAAGTAGGCAATAATACCCTCTTGGTTATTGAAGTACCTTCTTAACTAGTCTCTCTATCTCCAGTCTGGTGCATTGCCATCATATGTGACACCATTTTCATTACACTCTTTTTTTTTATTTGGGGGGAGGGGGAATGTTCTAGCCTACTGATTTAATAAGTTCAAGGAACTTTCTGTGTCCAAACTACCGCTACTGCAACTCATGGTCTATGAGAAGTCGTCTGGAGGAATGGGATGGGAGATGGGAACTGAAAGGTTAAACAATTAGTCCTTGGTCACACAAGTAGTATGTGGCAGAAGCAGGACACAAACTCAGGTCTTTCTGCCTCCAAGGCTAGCCCTTTATCCACTGTAGCACGCTGCCTCTCATCATATCACTGTTATGTTTAACATTTTATGGTGGTGCCATGTTGCATACAGTAGAAGATCTAGTCTTCTTACTGACATTTAAGGCTTTTCACAGCCTGGTTCTAACTCCCAATCTCATCCCTATCTCATTCTCCATGAATCTTCTGCTCCATGGAAGCTGGCCACTGGATTGACCCTCCAACACCCTTTGCACATTCCAACTCTAAGCCTTAGCTTCCACTGTTCATTTTGCTTAGAATGTTATCTCTCCTTTCTTCTACCTATCTGAATCCAATTATCTTTCAAGATCCAAATTAACTTTGAACTCACCAATTAGCCAACTTTCGTTTGTTATATGGGAGGATAGTAGCCAAGGATGAGAAAGTATGAGTGGTGACCTGTGTCCCTTGAGAGAGGACACTCAGTGATGACCCACTGATCTATCCAAATATTGACATTACACAGATTAAGGCTGGTTTTAGATAAAATTGTGAAATATGCAAAGTTGCTCTCAAGATTCTCTCAACTCCTCTTTCAATATTCTTTTCCCCTTTTGTAGTCTCCTGAAGTCTTACTTCCTTGGGGAAGACTCTCTGACCAACTAAGCCCAGTGATCTCTTTCCTTTAAATCCCCATAGCACTTACTGCCTATTATACTCCATCTTCTGCTATCAATCAGTCCCCACTCAAGGTCTTGTTCTCTGCCCCAAATAGTCTCTACTCAAAAGCCTTATTCTCTGCCTGCCATCATTAGCTATATTTTTATGTGTTATGTGACTGTTGTCCTCACCTATACTGCATAATAAGGCATCGTACTAAGCATGAATGATACAAAGAAAGAATAACATTAATAATATTCTGTCCCCATCTTTAAGGAATTTATAATTTAATTAAAACAATATAAAAAGATAGATAACTGTACAAGGTAGCATGCAGTAATTGCCAAATGAAGAATATAGAAAAGAAATAATTTAGTGTTTCATAGAAGAAAGAAAGAGAATGTAGCCTGATAATTATAATTATTAATAATAATAGGAAGACAGTAATTTTTCCTGGAACCATTTCTATCTAAACTCCATCAAATGAAGTTGAAAATGATGATGGTGATAATAATAACTACTCTCATTTGTAGTAGGAGCCCTTAACATACTGTATCTCATTCATTTAGGATTATAGGACCTGAAGATGGATGAAATCGTCTCCTCATTTTACAAATCAGAAAACTGAGCCATACAACAACAGTGATTTTCCCAGAGTCACATAGGCAGTATATACATATGTAGTAGGGATATGAATCCAGGACTACAAATCCTGTGCTCTGTTCAGTAGTCCTGACTTAACTGGAAGCCACTTATGGACAGCAGTCATGTCTTGTAGTCTTTGCATCCTAACCTCTCTTAGCACAGTATGCTGCATATCATAGTTGTCCAGTAACAATTTTTTGAGTGAATTACTGATTGCATTAAATATAGTCCTCAAAGGTGATGAAAAGACACCTCTAGTGCTTTCCCCTCTACTGGTTGAGAAACATTATAGACTACTAACCCCAACACCCTTAACAAATTCTCACCTACTCCTAAGGATTACAGCATCCCTGAATTTAAGAGTCAAAAAGAATCTCCATGACCGTTTAGTCTGGAGGACATATTAATTTTATTGGTATGGACCTTCCAACCCCTTTCCTCTTCCCCCCTCTACAAATACACTTTAAGCAATGCAGTTCAAAACCTTTAGTCATCAGCAAATTGCTGTGCCTTCAACTCGAGGGTCAACCTCAGGCCATGTGTCTCTCCACAGTATGCTAGCCTGGAAGCCTTTCTGGTTTAGTAAGACCTACATGAATTTGCAATCCATTGGCATGACCTTCAAGAATCATGTCCATATATTCTGAGGAAGGAGAGTGAGACTTTAGTAAAGGAAAAAGTTTAGATTTGTGATTTCATTAGTGTAGGGAACATTCCGCCTACCAATGCAGATAGCTAACTGCTCTACAATTTGTAATCACAGAGAGTTGCCTGGGGCACAGAAAAGTTAAGTGACTTGTCCAGAGTCACACAGCCAGTATGTATTGTATCAGGACTTCATCTCAGGTCTTCACCTCAGGAGACCAGCTCCCTATCTACTCTGTCATACCGCCTCTCAGATTACCAGATTTAGAATAATTATTGTATTAGAAAACTAATTACCTAATGAGCTAGAGAAAAGGTAGATTAATAGATTTAAATACAGATAAACCTAGCAATGCCAGAGTGTGGGTGCTGCTCATTGTATACTCTATCTTTCTATCTACTATAGCTCAACAAGCATTTATTATAAATTGAACTGAACAAGACACTCTTTGCTCTTCCAGTAAGTTTTCCCTCATGACCCATTGACACTCAGACATAAATATAAGTCTTATCATGCAATTTTTCTGGCCTAATACACACTTCCAGCACTGCCCCCCAGACGGAGAGCAAATTAAACTCTGTCTGTAGGGACAAGGCAGCCATTAAATAATGGTTTTCTAAGGGTCTTCCTGACCTTTTAAGTACTCTGTGAAGTAGTCTTATCTTTGGATTGTTTATTCCTGGATTTTGTCCCAAAAACAGTCCAATAGAATTAGGTCGTGGAATATATTATAAATGGTTTTCTGCTATTCGTTGCACTGACATGTTCTCCCAGAAGTGGACACATAATGTAATTAGAAATGTCCTGATAATACTTCTGAGAAAAGCAGATCAATTCACTAATGAATGAACCACTTTCCTGATTCTGGTTCTCCCCTACATGTGGAATATGCTCCATCCTCATCTCCACTTCTTGGCTTTCCTAACTTCTTTTTTTTTTTTTGAAGAGGGAAGGCAGGGCAATTGGGGTTAAGTGACTTGCCCAAGGTCATACAGCTAGTAAGTGTGGGTCAAGTGTCTGAGGATGGATTTGAACTCAGGTCTTCCTGACTCCAGGGCCTGTGCTCTACTCACTGCTCCACCTAGCTGCCCCAAGCTTTCCTAACTTCTTTGAAGTCCCAGATAAAATCCTGCCTTCAATAGGAAGCCTTTTCTCATTCCCCTTAATGCTAATCCTTCTCTCTGCTGATTATCTCCATTATATACTGTATATATGTTGTCTTTACATAGTCGTTTATATGTTGTCTCCCCCATTAGACTATGAGGTCCTTGAGAACAGGGAATATCTTGCTTTTCTCTGTATCCTCAGTGCTAAGGACAATGCCTAGCACATAGAGGTGCATAAAAATTGCTGATTGATTGACTGGCTGACTTGGGCCTTGCCTAAAACCATATACCAGGAACTTTCCGTATCCCCACTTTAGTTCACCAGCTTTCTCCTTTTCTTCATTCAACTAGCTCTAGAAATCCCATTCCTCACCTGCTCACCCCCTTATTAATTGAAAAAGCAGAGAGGATTCTAGGAAGATGGTAAGAGTCAGTCAGAAAATTACAAGCTCTCCAGATTTCTCCCACAAACAAGACAAAATAGCACCTCAGGGTGAACATGGAGCAGTTAAAATAAACAAGAGTTGGGGCAGAATCGTGTTCTCCTGGGAGAACTGGAGAAAAATCCCAGGAGCAAGGTTTGGTTCTTGTGAAATCTAAATACCTCCAGGCTACTTCTGCTGAAACCCAGCAAGCAGCAAGTTCTGGGGCTAGCTGGGCTAGGAGGTAGCCTCTGCCCCACTCACAGGAATTTTCACCTCCTGGACAGTGTGGGGAGTCAGGAGTCTGAGCAGGAGAAGATTGAGAGAGCCTCTGTTAATAAGGGATGCCAGGCCCGGCTGTTTTGCTGAGATGCAGCCCTGGGCAAGGAGAAATCAGCACGTGTCCAGTGAATGTAGAAGCAATGTGATGGGGATGCTGCTAGCTGGGGCACTTACAGGAGGGTGGAGTTCCTGGTTTTGATTCCAAGCCAGAGGGGAGAATTGAAGGATGGTCTGAGGCCAGAGGCATCATCTCCCATACCCCAGAAGTAGATAACAATAATAAGCTGTTACAAGTAAAAAAATGAGCATGAAAGGGAAAAAGAACCCAACTATAATCAAAGACTAATTACAAGGGACTCAATGAGTATTTACTTTTTATATGAGAAAATATAAAACGTATGTCTAAGATTGTTATTAGTAGCTGGGTAGTTCAAAAGAAAGATTGGGGTAGACCTGAGTATGATGTGATTTTAGAAAGTAACCATTTAGGAAAAGGCAAAAAGAGTAATTCTCTTATACAAATGAGGTACAAGAGGAAGAAGTGACAAAGAGGAATTAGATGGGGGAGGAGGGCTGGTGGTTCTGGAACCCTACTGTTGTCGGGAATGGGTTAAAGAGGGAACAATACATACATCTCTAGAAGGCTATAAAAGTCTTCTAAGTTCAGAAAGAAATAAAAAGCTAAGCAGATAGGGAGGGAGGAGAGGATAAGGAAGGAATTTTTAGAAGTAACCCTACTCACATCAGATTTGGGTTAAAGAGAGAACGATATATACATTTAGAAGGGAATAAAAGTCTTCTAAATTTATAAAGAAATAAAAGAGTGAGGGAATAGGATGAGGGGGTTATTATAGAAGGATGTTTAGATTAATGGGAATGACGGGGGCAGAGCCAAGATGGCAGAGTAAAAGCAGAGACTTGCTTAAGCTCTCCCCCAGACACCTCCAAATACCTGTAAAAAATGACTGTAGGGGCAGCTAGGTGGTGCAGTGAGTAGAGCACTGGCCCTAGAGTTAGGAAGACCTGAGTTCAAATCCATCCTCAGACACTTGGCCCACACTTAATAGCTGTATGACCTTGGGCAAGTCACTTAACCCCAATCGCCCTGCCTTCCCCCCTCTAAAACAAACAAAAAAATGACTCTAAACAAATTCTAGAGCTGCAGAACCCACAAAATGACAGAGTGAAACAAATTTCCAGCCCAAGACGACTTGGAAGGTTGACAGGAAAGGTCTATTGCACCAGGCTGGGAGAGGAGTGCAGTCCAGTGTGGGCTGCACCAGCACAGATGAGGCTGAATCATTGGCAGCTGTAGCAGTTTCCAGCTGCAGTGGTTTCCAGACTTTTCAGCCCACAAACACCAAAGACGAAGTAGAAGGTCAGTGAGAAAGGTCTGTCAGACCTGGATGAAAGAGGAGCACGGTCCAGCCCCAGCCCCAGCAACCACTGCTTCCGGAGCTCCTGGCCCACAGGTGGTGGGGGGATCAAGCAGATGATCAGACGGGGATTGCAGGAATCTCTTTGCTGTCACTGAGGTAGGATTCTCTTGCTTTGCCCTGCTTGGATCTGGGTCACAGTCCTGGGTGGTGGTCCTGGGGTGAGGAGTAGTGCTGGTGTGGTGAAGCTTATGGCTGCAGTGGAGAGGGAATCCTCCTCACGGTTCCGAGGTGGAAAGGAGTGCTTGTAGTCACTCGCAGACCAGAGCACAGGCCAGGAAAGGAGTAAACATCTCTCCTTTGATCATACCACCTTGGAAGAACTGAAAATTTATGGGCCCCTAGAAGTATCTCTGAAAACAGCTGTACAAAACCCCTGAATTTTGGGACAAGATTTCACACTGGAAGCAGAGTCCTAACCTAAGAAAGAGTTAAAAGTCAAGTATTTGGCTGGGAAAATGAGCAAAGTAAGAAAACTCAGATTATAGAATCTTACTTTAGTGACAAAGAAGATCAAAACATACAACGAGAAGACAACGAAGCTCCTACATCCAAAGCCTCCGAGAAAAATATGAATTGGTTGCAGGCCATAGAAGAGCTCAAAAAGGATTTTCAAAATCAAGTAAGAGAAGTGGAGGAAAAATTGGGAAGAGAAATGAGAGTGATGCAAGATTAATGGGAATGGGAGGATAAGGGAGAGGTTCTGGGGTGCGGGAGTAGGTTAAGCAATAGAAGGGCAAGACAGCAGGTAAGAGTAAAGTAGATGGGTCAAGAGGGATAGGAAATGAAAGATATGCACAAACATAAACTAGAGATCAAGAGTAGAATTCATTAGGATAAAAAAGCAGGGGTTATAATCATGATCTCAGACAAAGTTAAAGCTAAAGTAGATTAAATCAAAAGAGAAACACAGGGAAACTACACTATATGTCAACCATATTAATCAATATTGTTTTAGACTACTCAACAAAACTAGACAGTATAAGGTTGGAATATTGCTGTGGTGCAGGAAATGATGAATTGGTAGACTTAGAAAAATATGGAAAGACTGGACTTATGGAGGAAGAAGTTATCCACCCTTGAAGAAGCAGAAGGCAAACAAGTATAGTATGGACTTACATAGATGCATATGAATGTAAATGTCTACATATACGTATGATTAGAGATATTTAAGTATATGTATGTGTGTGTATGCAAATGTATATGTGTATATGTGTATGCAAACATACGTACACACATATCATGTGTAATTGTAGCCTTTTTGGAGGAGTGGGGAGGAAGGGGAAAAAAAAGAAAAAAGTAAAAAGTGCACAGCAGAGAGCAAAAGAAAACTTACATGGAAGCAAAGAAAAGATGGGTAGCTCTGAATACAGTATGTAGTATTTATTATATAGGCTTTCTTGAAATGGAAATTTATTGCTTTATATTTTGAATCCTCTCTTAAGTTCTGCTGTGCACATGGCAATGCTTTTTTTCTTTTCTTATTCTGTATTTAAGTTTATAATATATTTGTTTTTCTTTTCTTGTTGTATATTTAAATTTAAAATAAATTGACTGTTAAAAAATTAAAAAAGAAAAGGAAAAAAAGAAAAAACATGAAATTTCACCTGGCTTGATGCTATCTAAATTCTCCTTTTGAAAACAATTTATAAAATAACAATAATACTGTAAAACTAAACAACTTTGAAAGCCTTAAGAACTCTGACCAAAGAAATAATGAACCATGTTTCCAAAAGACTGATGATAAAGTATGCTACCCACTTTCTAAGAGAGGGATGATGAACTCATAGTGCAGCATGAGACACATTTTTGGACATAGCCAATGTAGGAATTTGTTTTGCCTGATTGTGCGTATTTATTACAATAATTTCATTTTTCTTTCTTTTTCAATGGTGGGGGGAGGGAGTGAGGATGGAAAGGAGAGAAAATTTATTTTTTAATTGAAAAAAATAAAATTTAATAAAATAAAATTGATTCTTCTTTCACCCACGAGACCACAAAGTATTATACTCCTTTGCAAAATCCCTAGTGGTCTCATCTTTGGCAGATCCATGATTTTATCCATGTGGAAGTTCTTCCACTGAGACAATTCACAATTCACCCCCATCCACCTGCACCAGAATACCTTCTGATCCAGTGCAATTCTTGTCTTTGTTTTCCCATGAATCCTCCACAGAGATTCTATGTAATGTACTAGAGGCCTTCCTCTTGTTGTTTTATGTATTTTTAAATGCTTCCCAGTGGTCAGACTTTAAAAGTTTGACATATTCTTGTCTAACATTGATTCATTTGTTGGTGCTTTATGTCTGTCTTGGGTTGTAAGACAGTGTTAATGTCTGTCTAATTTGTTTTGCATAGCACCTCGCAGAGTGGCACATGAAGGTGAGCATTTAATATAGTTGATTGCATATCATACCTATTGCACAATGGTTCACATTCACTACAAAGCGCATTGTCTTGACAATTGACAAAGCATTTTCTTCTCCACTTGAGATCGGTTGTATTAACAGTGATAATCATACTCCACTTTATAGATGAGTAAATTGAGGCAAGGTCACGTGGCTAGGAAGTGACAGAAACAGGATCCAAAGCCAGGAATTCTGAACTGATTTTCAGTGCTTGTTTCAATATATCCCTTGCTGCCTCTGTAGTTGATAGGGATATTCTGTTTAGGTCAATGTGATCCATTTATTCTTCAAAAATAATCACATCCATACTTCTTTCATATAAATAAGTAACCCACAAAAATAAACAGAAGGACCTTACTTTCTCTGAGCCTTAACTCTAAAAGTGTTGTCTGCTGGAAAAAATGAGTTTTTGAAGTCCCGGCAGTTCCCTTCTCCCATTTTCATTAAGAAAATCTTGGTTTGATAAACACATAGAACTTTATCCCAAAGATTTCATAAAGATGAGAAAGTACGTACATAAGCCATTGATATTCTCTTGTTCACTTCTTTATGCTAATATCATCTGATATTTTCCATGTTCTTTTGGTAGCTTCGTCTCCTTGAGGTAACTTGCAAAATGATTCCTAAATGGTTCCAAGACCGTGTTGCCTCCAGTGTGTTAGCCTTCTCATGCACTTATAGATTACAGATTGAGAGTTGGACTTAAAAGTCATTGAGTCCAACTCCTTGCTTTACAGATAAAGTAAATAAGGCAAAGAGGGATTAAATTACACGATCAAGGTCACAGGAATGAGTGTCTGAGGGAGGATTTGAATTCAGATCTTCCTCACTCCGAGTTCAGTGCTCTATCCGGGATGCTATCTTGTTTACTTGATTTATACCATCTGCTTTTCCCAATTTTGCCTTTTTCTTCTACTTCTCAATAGTGGGGCCCAGGATGTCAATAAGGTTTAAATGTAACGGTTGCCCTGTCTCTGATGATGAAAGCAGTTCCTTATAAAAATACGTTCCATATTATGTCTATTAATCTTTTCTTCCTGACAATTTCAGCCATGAATGCTCTTGGAATAATAATAATAACAATAATAATAATAATAACACATATATGATGCTCTGTTTGCAAAGCACTTTACATATATATAAAATCACATTTTGTATAATGCAGCTTATGACAACTTTTCTGTAGGCTTTTCATTTCTACTGTTTTTTAAACTATGCATGAAATGATACTAATATTGGCTTCCACTTTCCTCTGTAATGTTTTTAAAACAAGTATGTTCTGAACATGCACCCTCCATGGCTGCTGTAAGGTATTTGTTACCTAAGGTACTCATTTGAGTCTTTTGGTCTCTCAGTTACAACAATTGCTCTTTGTTGATTACGTCTTTATAGGAAATAAGGATAATCATGCATTCTTCAGTACTGATAGCTTGTTTGAATATGATAGAATGACACCCAACGTCATTTCTCACTTTTATCCTATGTTCTAATTTGATATTCATTTTGATCTTTGCTCACACAATACTATTCCATCACATTCGTATACCAAAATGTGTTCAACCATTCCTCAATTTATGGGCACCTTCTTAGTTCCAAGTTCTTTGCCATTACAAAAAAAAAAAAGTTGCCACAAATATTTTTGTACATGTGGATTTTTTTTGTTCGCTTGTTTAAAATCATAGTGGCATCATTAAATCTAAGTTTAGTAACTTTTTTAGACATATTTCAAAATTTCTTTCCAGAATGGCTAGGCCAATTCACAGATCTGCTAAGAATATATTAAAATGCTTGTTTTTTCCACAATTTCCAATAATAAAATTTATCATTGTCCTTTTTGGGGTTAATTTTGGATTTCTGATGGCTAAAAGGTGCAACCTCAGAGTACCTCAGAGTTCCTCAGAGTTTAATTTGCATTTCTCTTATTAATAATGAGCAGAGCATGTTTTCATATAGTTTGTGTTGATAGCTTGTATTTCTTCTTTTGAAAACTGCCTGTTCATGCCTTCAACAGTTTAGTAATTGGGGAATGACTCTGCTTATAAATTTGAATTATTTATCTTGGAAATGGGACCTTTATTAGAAAAGCTTGCTACAAAGATTTTTCCTAGTTATCTCCCTTCTATATTGGTTTTGTTCGTGCAAAACTTTTAAATTTTACAAAATCAAAACTGTCCATTTTATCTATCTTATATGATCCTCCCTATCAGTTGCTAAGTCATGAAGCCTTACTATGTCCATTGATCCAAAAAGTAATTTCTTCCTTGCTCCACTAGGTTGTTTATGATGTCACCCTTTATGTCTAAATGACATATCCATTTGGAGCTTATAATGTGAGATTTTGATCCTATACTTAATTTCTGCCAGATTCCTTTACAATTTTCCCAACAGTTTTCATT
>CM053622.1:612722081-612742088 GCA_028646595.1 Phalanger gymnotis | reverse complement strand
ACATGAGTGTTATGGAAGGGTTATACATAATGATATGCATGTGGCCCATGTTGAATTGCTTGACTTCTTAGGGAGGGTGGGTGGGAAGGGAAGAGGGGAGAGAATTTGGAACTCAAAGTTTTAAAAAATAGATGTTCAAAAAAAAAGTTGTTTTTTTTTCATGCAACTAGACAATAAGATTTACAGGCAATGGGGCATAGAAATTTATCTTGCCCTACAAGAAAGAAAGGGAAAAGCAGATGGGAGGGGAGTGGGGTGACAGAAGGGAGGGCTGACTGGGGAACAGGACAACCAGAATATACACCATCTTGGAGTGGGGGAGAGGATAGAAATGGGGAGAAAATTTGTAATTCAAACTCCTGTGAAAATCAATGCTGAAAACTAAATATATTAAATAATAAAAAAATTAAAATAAAAAAAAAACAGGCCAAGTAGGAGGTAGAATTGGAGGGGAAACAATACTTTCCCAGCTTGAAAGAACAACTTTATAGCCAGTCTCAAAATTAAAAACACAAGTTTGGTAGGAAACAGCCCCAACTGGGGTTTGATTCGTAACTAGGCTCTCTGCTTCTGACGGCATTAGGACAAACACAGGAAATGGCTGAGGTGGTTAGGGAAAGATGATTCCCTCCAGGAAGAATGAAGAGAAGCATCTTATGGCATGACAATCAACACAGTCCCCTATGCTAATAAAATCAGTTCTTTTGATGGGATTTTTGTTTTTCTGGCAACCCCTCCCCCCACTCCTCTTCAGAACATACTCCAGAGGGAGTAACTTGGTGTGAACTTTCCCAAACACAATGAATATTAACACTTTTCAGGCTAGAATATATGGTTGGTTCTTACCCAGCCTCCCTGAGTTTTCCTGATTTATCTCTATCAATGGTTAAGCTCTCTGTATTCAGTTGTATTGGATGTCTTATGGAATAATGTATTCTGGACTAAAAATATACCCCTGGAATCTTTTCACCCACACAAAGAAGTCCTGTGTAGCTTATGAAATTAGCTCCTTTTTCCCCTTTCCATTTAAAATGATGGAGTAGAAGATGTATTGCCCAGTCTTGCCTCTCTCCTTTCATCTGGCACAGAACAACTACTTTCTACTTTTTCTTTCCATCTCACACCAGAAGTGACTCAAGTGGGATTCATGAGACTGCCTAATAAGTTTATCACATAATTCACGTTTCAACAGGTTTTTTTAATTCATTGAAAGTAACAAGGATTATGGAAAATGTTCTGAAGGTTGCTGAGTATCCGTGAATCATTCTTATTCATTGAAAAATCCAAGTTAATGGTCTGAATTTCACGGTGGCTGTAAATGCTACTATACTTTCTCTTTTGAACAAAAATCTCATTCGATTACACATCATTGTCAAAAGAAATGAAACTTGTGATTAAAAACTAGTCAAAGGTCACCATTTTTCTGGGTATTTGTTGTTATTCAATCATTTTTCAGTCCTGTCTAATTCTTTGCAGCCCCCATCTGGGATTTTCTTAGCAAAAATATCAGAGTGGTTTGCCATTTCCTTCTCCAGCTCATTTTACAGATGAGGAAACTGAGGCAAACAGGGTTAAGTGACTTGCACAGGATCACACAACTAGTAAGTGTCTAAGGCCAAGGGTTCTCCTGACTCCAGGTCTGGTACTCTATTTGCTGCACCATGTAGCTGTCCCTTTTCTAGATACATTCTATGTAAAAATAATTAATTTTGAATTTTCCTATACCTCAGTACTGGGTTATCAAAAATACATTTGTGGAGGTCTTCTGACTGGCTTATGTCTCTTAAAATAAGGCAGTTACATTACCAGCTTGCCCTTTACTTTTTAAAAATCCGTGGCACTTTAAGATTCAAAATAAGAGAAAGGCAAATCTGCTGGGTATGCATACAGGCAGTCCCCAACTTAGAAATATGAGACTTATAAATAATTTCTATATACAAACATCCCTTACTATTCCTACCTTATAGGAGCTACTGCCATATGAAAAAGAGTGAAAAACTACAAAATAAACTTTCAGCTTTTAGAGAATCTGTTGGTTCAGAAGTAGAAAAGAGGTTGCTTTAAAAAAATGAAAAAGAAAAAAAAAGTTAAAGCTGTCTTGGATGTAGGCTCCAAGGCAAGATGGTCTACATTCCCCTGCTCAAAAACATCTTGTTACCAATTAGAAATTCATTTCTGGGCTGCTAGGTAGCACAGTGGATAGAGTGCTGGGCCTGGAGTCAGGAAGATTCATCTTCCTGATTTCAGCCACTAGCTGCGTGACCCTGGGCAAATTACTTAATACTGTTTGCCTCAGTTTCCTCATCTGTAAAATGAGTTGGAGAAGGAAATGGCAAACCACTCCAATATCTTTGCTAAGAAAACCCCAGATGGGGTCGCAAAGGGTAGGAAATGACTGAACAACAAAAGCAATTCATTTAGACTAACATAAATTCTTGTAAAAAAAAAAATTCACATAGATATAGTGCACTAAGGATCATCTGTTCAAACCCAGGCATAGGATTATAGACTTAAGGCTAGAAATTATCTTAAAGGTAATCTAGTACAATCCTCTTATTTTATAGATGAGAAAACTAGTGCAATCATTTGCCCAAGGTCTCAGGGACAAGCAGAGGAGCCAGAATTTAAACTTATGGGGAGCTAGGTGGTGCAGTGAGTAGAGCACCAGCCCTGCAGTCAGGAGGACCTGAGTTCGATCTGGCTTCAGACACTTAGAGCATTTACTGGCTGTGTGACCTTGGGCAAGTCACTTAAACCCAATCGCCCTAACTTCCCCCCCTCAAAAAATCCCCAGAATTTAAACTTGGATGCATTAACTCCAGAGCGGTCGATAAGTATGAAGCACCTACTTATGGGCCAAGCGCTGCTGATACAAAGGTTAAGATAGTTCCTGCTCTCAGGGAGCTCAGAATCTAACAGGGGAGAGACAACATGAAAACAATCATATACAAATAAAATACATACAGGACAGATTGGCAGTAATTAACAAAGAGAAGGCATTAGAATTAAGGGGCACCTGGAAAGGCTTCCTGTAGCAGATTGGATTTTAGCTGAGACCTGAGGGAAGCAAGGGGAAGGCAGGAGATGGAAATGAAGAGGGAGAAGAATAATCCCATGAATGGTGGACAGACAGTGAAAATTCCTGGAGTCAGGAGGAGTCTTGTTCAAGGGACAGTAGTGGAGCCAGTGTGACTGGATGAAAGAGTATGCAGAGGTGAGTGAGAAGACTGGAACGTGGGTGCTGGGGGAGAGGCTGAGCAGCTTATGAAAGGCTTTGATTACCAAATAGAGGATTTCATATCTAATACTGGAGGTAATAGGGAGCCATTGCATTTTATTGAGTGGAGGAGCACCATCATCAGACTTGAGCTTTCTCACTATCAGCAGACTGCATCTCAGACTCTTTGAGTCTGAAAACTGACCTCAGCAATCATCTAGCCCAATGCCTTCATTTTACAGATGAGGAAATGGAAGGACTATATATCCATACAGTTTTTTAAGGCTTGTAAAATGTTTTATGCATATTATTTCATTTGATCCTAGCAACGGTCCTAGGAGGTAGGTGATGTTTTCATTCCCATTTTACAGTTGAGGAAACTGAAGCAGAGATTATGTGACTTGACCAGGGTCACGTAGCTAGTAAGTATCTGAGATAGGATCTGAACTCAGGTCTTCCTGACTCTAGGTCCCACACTCTAGCTAGCTGCAGTGATTTATCCAGTGTCCTACAGGTAATAAGATGTCATTCGACCTCAGATCTTCTTAAGTTAAATCCAGCACTCCTTTCACACTGCCAAAATTCACATTCATGCAAACTCATCCCAATGAGGCCATTTCTGTACCTACGATCATATCTATCCGACTTGAGTATTTTCCAATCATACTCTATTAAATTCCAAGATATCCTGAAACATTTTGCTATCCAAATCCATAATGCAAATAAATTAAGTGGTTAAGTGGATGATAGAAGCATAACTAATAATGAAAATAATGTTAATAATAGCTAACATTTATATGGCACTTACTATGTGCCGGGCACTGTGCTAAATGCTTTACAATTATTATCTCATTTGACCCTCACAACAACCCTGAGAGACAGGTGCTATTATTATTCTCATTTTACAGATGCGGAACTTGAGGCAAATAGCAGTTAAGTGACTTGCCCAAGGTCACACAACTAGTAAGTTTTAACCCAGGTCTTAAAGGTACCTAGCAGTTCAGATTTTTGAACTGCATGGACAGTCACAACCTTTCTCATTCCCCTATTGTTGCTGTGTGTTAAAATTATATCTTGCTCTGGTCCCTCTGACCACCACCTTCTACCACTCTACTCCCCCCTCCTCATTCTAGTAAGTATAGGGTTTTTTAAATAAAATGTATAAGTGGCCAACATAAAGGAGCAATAGCAGGAACTAAGATTGAAAAGGGGAATCTGGAAGTCACAAACTGTCCTAAAAATCAAAGAAGCAGAATTTACAACGTACCATACAGTAACCGAAATTCACATCCCAGTAGTATGTGCTGAATCAGCAGAAGCCACCTACTGTACTGATGTCAGGGTTTTGGTCCCATGATATGTAAATCTCAGAGAAGTTCCAGACCTCTGCAGAACACTAAGAGGTGTTGATAATTTTGAGATGATGTGGACATGTTAACTTTACAGTTTTGTTGACAACTTTGAGATGATCTGATGTGTTAATGAACTAACCCCAAGGTGGCATATATAAGAGTTAGTCTGTTCCCCTAAGACCCCATAAAACAGGACCTCAAACTCCTGTCTCCGAGCCTTCTTTAATCTCCTAAGGGGCCATGCTGCTCCAGGGCTCCCAACTTCAATCCAAAGTTACATGATTCATCCCCTCCCATGTTCTTCCTCACACTGCCTACCTTTACCATCCTATCCTCCATCTCTACACTGTCCTCCTCTGTCTTTGTACTTTCTGTGCTTTTTTTTGCCTCACACTCTGTGAGGTTACTGAAGTGTGATTGCTGCCTCATTTCACACTGACAGTCATGGTCTTTCCTGGCAAGTACCCAAAGAACTGGGTGTGCCTGACCTAACTTCATAAAGTAGTTATCAGCTCATGCTGCCTGGAAGACTGAAGAAGGAACTGAGGTTTGATTCAGCCCTAACCATGAACACTGCCAGGGAAGACATAAAACACTCAAGGTTAATATTGATTCCTGTCATTAGAAGGAAACAACAATTCCTGTCATTAGAAGGAAACACCCTCACTGTGACACTCCCCCAACCTGTAGTCATACTTATGGGTTGGACCTCCAGAGGGCAATTGCTAGCTGGAGGTCTAGCAGTAACCCTGTGGGCTACACTCCTAATACCATAGTTCATGAGCCCCCATTGCTTCCCTTTAACAATCAGGTAGTAGATACAATTAGCTCAAAGCAAAGGCATTTTGCTTTGAGAATGATAAATAAGTAGTATTTGTATATGTGCATATATATACATTTATATGCACGCACACATATAGTATTTATGTGTATATTTGTGTGTGCATATGTATATATACATGCACATATATGTATATATAGTAACAAAATATACCCTCTGCAAAACTAAAATGCATTATCCCACAATTACACGTAGCACTCATAGAAAGATCAGGCAAAAACTTGGAATATGCTAGCAGTGTTACACAGATGTAGAGAATACATATAGCCAAGGCAACTCACACCTGGGAAGCTGTAGGGCTCCAAACTCTTTCCACTTTTTGTGAGGGCTTGGTATCTGTTCTTGTTCCATTCTTATACCAGGCTTCCTCCTCACAAGGCAAAGTGTTTCTGCTGGAAAGATATCTCAGCTAGATTCTTTTGTACTTGTTTCTCGATAGAGAGCTGTAATTCTCACCACCTCCAGCTTAAGCCAGCGGCAATCCTTACCTGGGGATACTGCTTTGTTCTTTCAGAAAAATCAAAGATCCTTACCCTGCGACTGTCAGAAGCTTTCCCCAGATCAGCACCTTTGGGATCTCAACTGTGAGCCTTACCATCTCCCAGGTAGGAGGTGGGACATTAATCTTTCTTTTTGATAACTCCCTAGTACAGGGCCTTTCTCACTGATAGAACTCACCCTAAATTATGGTGACTAGTATATTTCCCAAATATTCATTTCTGCAGGCTAGGCCATAATCAGGCAATGTACATTTGGCCAATAATCGCCAAACATCTCTGAGGTTCGATTCTCAAATTTTTAAAAGTTCTGATTCTTTTCTGATGGTCCACAAAACTAAGTAAGTAAGCAAAGGGTACAGAGGCAATCTGTGGAAATTTATTGTCTCTTTTTGGTCCTCAGCTTCTTTCCTGGCTTTTTCATATGCAAATCAGCTACTTGAAACCTCATATCATTTTACAAGGTACAAATGAGTCTATTCAGTTTTATATCTTTTGCAACGTGCAAAATGATCCACTCAAATCTGAAAGGACCTTACCCTTACATCTCAATGTCTCTCTTATTTGCCTTCATATACTGCAGTTGGCCAAAGTCCGAAAGGGACAGTCATTTATACTAACAAATCCCATGCAGCCTATGTGGAGACTGACTAAGCATGCTACTGGTAAGGTCCTTATCTGAGCTGCTTCTGGGTGAAGACACCACCTGGTACCAGAAAGAAATAACCCAGCATTCTACCACTAAAGAAATAACTGATTTCTCTCTTTTCGAATGCAGCCTCTCAGTTTCATTCCTCTCCTGGAGCTTTCTTTGTGGCAGCTCATTGCACCCAGAATCAGCCACTTAGCATACAAACCAATTCTACCATAGTTCTAGGAGATCTAAACTTATAAATTATATACATGGAGTTATCTGTAAATGGCAGCATGGCACAGGGGACAGAGGGCTAGCGCTGTAGTCAGGGAGGCAGCTAGGTGGCACAGCGGATAGAATGCTGGGCTGGAGTCAGAAAGACTCACCTTCTGCACACTTACTAGCTGTGTGACCCTGGACAAATCATTGAACCCTGTTTGCCTCAGTTTTCTCATCTGTAAAATGAGCTAGAGAAGGAAATGGCAATCCACTTCAGTATCTTTGCCAAGAAAATAAAAAATGGGGTCACAAAGAGTCAAGCATGACTGAAGAACGACAACAAAATTATAGTCAGAGAGTTCTGGGTTCAAATCCTGCCTTTTATGTATACTGAATGTATGAGCATGGGCAAGTCGCTGAACTCAGTGACACAGAAACTCTCTAAGACTCTATGTTATAGGCTAATCTTTTACACAAGAACATTTTTCTCCTGACAATTAAAACATTGTTTGGTTGTTATTGAAACGATTTAATTTAACCACTACATGTCATGGAGTTTGAAGCATGGGATTTCTTTCCTGGCAGTAACATGTCGAATCTGTAGAGAGATGTTTTGTTTTCTTTCTGAAAAGTTTTCTTGTACTGCTTTCTTGCATTATGACATTCAGGTTTTTCTTTTCTTTTTCTTTTAAAGGAGATCTAGGATCCTTAAGTTACTTGTGTGCAATCTGCCTGCAAAGATGATCACTTTGGCTCATATCTGGTGAGCTGCTTCAGGGAGGTGGGATGGGGATGGGAGGCAGACAGGGTGGAAGAGTAGGCATGTTTGGGCAGTCACAGAAGCCCAGGAATCACTGAGAATCACTGTGGACTATTAACCTCAGGACCGATCCCAGATCAGCTTTCAGTCTATTTTTTCCACGTGCCTCATATAGCTAGCCTGGATAGGACTGCTTTTAGATTCTTCCTCTGTTCTCCTTCTTGTCTTCATGGGGCCGAGCGGAGTCTATGTTTGTTACTTCTTACAGGGTAAGGAAAAGGAGGATTTGGGGAGAGTCACTGAGAAGAATGGAGGCTCTGAGGGTTCCTACCCAATGGCTCCCACTCCCAACATGTAACATAGCTTTTGCTTATTTCTGGAGCCTCAGAGTGAATACTTTAAGTTTTCCTACCATCATTGGTGGAGCTGTTATCTCCTTATCTTGAGTATTAGTTCAGTTACTAGGCTACTACATCTGGCTCTTAATTCCTTTGTTTACAAGTTGGAGGTTGGAGGTTTGTAGAGAGTAGCTAATCTTGCTGGTCAGGAAAGCTGGTCTCTAACTCTTCCCCAGAACCTTATCTCTCATCTTATATACAATGAGGTTTCAAAGTGAGTCTAAAGGGCATTTCAAGTTTATTCTCCTAATAGGTTTCTCCCAAAGATGCTGTGCTATTGAGGTAATGACATAGGCACCCTAGAGGTCATTCTGCCTGTCTCATTTTACAGATGAGGGAAGTGAAACCTAGACAGGTTAAGTGTCTCCCTCATGGTCACAGATAGTCAAATCAAGTCAATAAGAATTTATTAAGGTTCTACTATGTGCCAGGCACTGTACTCAGTACTAGGGATACTAAGAAAGGCAAAAACAAACAAACAAACAAACAAATGCAAACAACCCCTGCTCCCAAGAAGCTCACAGTATAACAGAGGAGATGACATTCAAACAATTATGTATAAACAAGATATATGTGTATATGTGTATGTTTGCATGTATGCACATGCTTAGTAGCTGTGACCTTAATGCTAGTGATTTCTCTCTAGGAATGCCCCCAATGTGTCACATATAGGTTTTATACATACATACATGCATACATACATATATTCATGTGTGTATATGTATGTGTGTATGTATATATACACGTGTATATGTATACACTCACATACATACATACACACATATACATTTATAGGTACACATGCATGTAAGTATGTGTATGTATTTATGTGTGTATACATGTATGCATGCATGTATATGCACACACTGTGTATAGCTATACATATATGGGTAAATGCCTATATATAAGAAATTGGAAGCAATCATAGAGGGAAGTCATGTGTATGTATAGATATACATATACATATACATACATGTATGTGTAGATATACATATACATACATATAGGTTTCCTATATATATAGTACATTTAGTATAATATATGAGAACCTACAGACTCGAGGACACATGTGGCCCTCTAGGTCCTCAACTATGGCCCTTTAACTGACTCTAGTTCAGTTTGGATTCAGTCAAAGAGCTGCACTTGAGGATCTAGAGGGCCACATGTGGCCTCAAGGCCACAGGTTCTCCAACTCTAGATATACTGTATAGGTATATATAGGCATTTAGGTGTGTATACACACACACACACACACACACACACACACACACATACCTATATATGATAAACTGGAGATAATTTTAGAAGGAGGTCATGTGTATGTGTATATATATATTTATGTGTTTCTTATGCATGTATATATATACATATGTGTTTGTATGATAAATATGACAGAAAGAAGTCACTAGAATTAAGATCACGGCTAGTAAATGACAGAGGTGGAATTTGAACCCAGCTCCTCCTAGGTCTAATTTCAACATTCCAGCCAAATGTACTATGATATCCCTCTGTCTAGCACATCCTTTGATTTAAAAGGAGAATGCCATGTAAAGTCATAGATCTGTTGTTACAAGGACATATTCCTTAGGAAATAGCAGTGTTTCTTCTCAGTTCATCACTGGTGGGTATGAAGAGCCCTATTGCCAGAGACAAGGCTTTCTCTTTTGGGAGTGGAAATGGGGTCTACAGACAAGAAACAAATACCCCCAAAGGTGAGTCCCTCTGATTGGTCCACATCCTTGTTTGAAGTTCTGAAAATTCTCTTTGAAATTACTTTCAAGAGTTGACTCAGAGTGACCTCTCCATTCTCTTTACATCCACAGCCCTACAGGAAAAAAATAGCCATTCTTTCTATTCCTAGAATGACTGGTGAAGTAGCAGTCTTGCAGGTTGTCGTGAATCTAGAGCAGACCTACCTCTTTATTACTGAAAATGGAAATGTTGACAACAAGAATGTAGTGAAAGTCTTGGGCAGAATGCCAGGTTTGGCAGATTCGTGCAGTTTCCTACAATTAATGACCTTGCTCCAAATTGAGATAATCAACCTTTTTGGTTGCAGGTGGCACCTGCAGACTTACCCTGCTGACAGATGAGAAAGGGGGGATATGAAACCTGGCCCTTCAGCCCTCACACTTTCAGTGACAGTGAGTGAGGCCCTGCGTGCTGTATCCACATTTTGCTCCATGTTCTATTTGGCTGTCTTAGGGAAGGCCACTTCTTGTTTTTATTTCCTGGCTGGGAAGCTCATTTTTTTTATTGCTAAAATGTGTTTCCTATCAATTCTTAAATTAGTCTGGCACCAAAATCCTTTGAATAGCTGCCCCAGTTATGTGGGAGGAAACTGTGATTAGCTGGCTTAAAATTTCCATGAGCGGGTGCCAGCCATGGGGTGTCTGGGCACTTGCTGTGGACGCATCCTGCCAAAGGGAGAGTTTTCACTTCTGGTTTGGATGCACATCAAACACTGAATTTGGAGACAGCTTTAGATTGGGGATTAGGGGAGGGAAATGCTGACTTTTCTACCTGACAGATCCCCACCCATGTTTGTCCCCAGCCACAAAAAAAAAAACCAGATAAATGGATACGTAAGAAAGGGAAACAAATTAAAATAAAATGCATTGTTTTGGTAGGGCCACAGAAACATGTTTAGGTGTTTCCTAGACAAAAGTGCCACCTCAGCAGTGAAAGTAAAAAACCACTGCTTCCAGCTGTGGACAAGGTTAGGGCCTGCCAGATGCTACTACAATGGTCCTTGCAAACAACAGATGCTGGAGTCATGGATGAGAAGTAATTCCTAGCTAGCCACAGTATTAATGGAGTTCCATCGGCTCCATTTTGAAAATGAAAAAGGTTAGTGTTTTGCCACAGTGCCATCAATCTAGAGAAACATAATCCAGCTAGATTTTTGTGTGCGTGATGAGGAGATTGGGATTTCTGAAGACTGTCGTCTCTTGGTTGACTTGGACTTTAGAAGCTTCCCTAAGTGCCAAGGTCAATCACCAGCTTCCCAGGAAAACCAACTATAATATTGCTAAAATTGGAGTGAACCGCCCCACCATCCAAAAAAAAAACCAAACCCCAAAACACAGCTTCACCCACTAAGCTGGAAGAGTGAGCGAGGGCAATAAGTATCCACTGTAGTTTGTAGGCACACACATTTTTAATTGTCATAGGTGTTATTTTTATCTTATTTTAAAAGAAAATTACCCAAATTCCCTGTGACTTTCTGCCAGATTTTGATGTTCATTTCAATGCCGTGAAAGGTATTCTTTTGAGTTAAATCTTTTTTCCTAGCTGCCTTTGGTGAAATGAGCTTGATTCTCTAACATGGGATCTAGAAACATAACTGTCACTGAGGTATAGATTTCCTTTGGCATAGGCAGTGGGGTTGGTGGTGGAGTGACTAACTGCTCCTCAAATAGCACTGCAACAGGGCTACTTACAGATGTGGGACATCCATCCATCAGCAAGTATTTACTAAACGTATACTTGGTGCAGGCGTTGTGCTAGGTGGCTGAGGATACAAGTACAAAGAACGGGGCAATCCCTACTTGCAATAAGATTACACTCTATTGGGGGATGTGAGAACATATTTTAAATATAAATATATATGTATATATACCTACATATACATATACATAATACACACACACTTATGTAATACACACATATACGATACATATAATATACAAGTATATGCAATATATGTATGTACATGTGTATATATGGGTATGTGTGTGTGTGTGTATAAAAGTTAAAAATACAAACATTTACAGGTAGGTCAATATAAGATCATTCAGGAAGGAAGGCAGGGATAGTTCCTGAGCTGCTTTGTGAAGAGAAAAGAGAAGGACTCACTGAGACAAGTGTAAAGAGGGGGATCCTTTTAGGCAAGATGGATGGCTAGGGAGAAGAAATGGAGACAGGGTATTAAGTGTATATAAAGAGCAAAGAGAAGTACAATTTGTCTGGATCAAAGAGCACAGGAAGGGGAGTAAGGTCCAGTGAGGCTCCTGGGTGCTTGTCTTAGTAAGGGTGCCTGTCTTGTATACTGACATTTAGGACTGGCCCTATATGTAAGTGTAATAATAGGTGTCTGCCTATATAGTGTGACTTCGAAGGTCTGGGAAAGGCTGACAACCAAAATACGTTCCTCGCTTCTTTGTTTATGCCTGAAATGATATCATTAGAGCTTTTATTTCTTTAGTATCAAATTTTGATTCCTGTTATAATGAAAATACCCCTGCTGAAGCCTCCCTTAAACATATCAGTTTTTTCTAACCTAGTGTGAATAAGTTTTCAGAGAACAAATTTTGGCAAGAAGAGACACGTGAGGGAACTGTGTATCTGAGCTGAGTGAGAGGAAGGAGCTCTACTATAAGGCACAAAAAATGGAGAATGTAGAAGCTGACAGAGCTAAACAGAGAGCTTGAGTGTATGACAATTTTGCATAGGACTAAATTTGCTGACGTTCACCTATACCCAGTGTTTTCTTCAGTCCATAGGACCATCAAAATTGTTGAAAGTTACATATCTGCTAGTACATTGTAATTTTCAGCTTCAAGACTAAAACTAAACATGATTTAAGCAGAAAATCTTATGTCAATAAGTTGTGGCATGCATCCTCCTTCACTTGACCTTGCTACAAAATGTCTCTCTTGCAGCTTCCCTCTCTACCAGAGAGGTCCTTTCCATATCAAAACAAGCACAAAGCAACAGTCAGTTCTAATTCCACAATATGAGGCTGCGGTGTACGTTATCGTAATTTATTTTAATTTCACATTTCATCAATATTGTGTAGTTCACTTCCCCAAGCCATAAAACAATATTTTTACCCTGTGCTTTCCTTGTGCTTCATTGATAATATAAAATAAATTATTTCAAACATTTCAAAACTGAGCTTTTTTTTTCTCTTTAGTGTCTTTTAATGGTGTTTCCACATCTGGTACAATAAATCAGAACCAGAGCGTTCAGGTAAAGTATCCCATTAATAAAAACTACCCATAATCTCCAGGTGAAGAGTAATCCAGAAGTTAGTTTTAAAAAATTGTTTTCAGCAAAGTAAAAAGCAGAGAAAAGCCACTGACCAGGAAGTTAGAAGCAGGAAGGAAGAGGTCACCAGAGTCTCAGGAGCTCTTCCTCCAAGGTCCTAAAACTGTTGTTTTATCTTCCTTGACCAAAGGGCTCACAGCTGGCTCCCACATCAGTCCACCTGTGGGCAAAGTTAACTCAAAGTATCCCAGGTGTTCTCTACAGTGTCTTGACTCACAACGGCCCTGACTAGTGTTACAGAAAGCATGGAAGTTAGCTCAAGCCTCCCCAATTCCCCTAGTTGTCCTGGCCATCCGTTAACCTACTGGTTACCATTTGTGTGTGTGAGTGTAAAAGACAGGTGTGGGGAGGGTGGTACTGGTAGAGGCCTATGCCTCCTATGCCTATACCATTTGAAAAATGTCTTCAAGGGTAGTTGAGGAGCATTGGACTTGGAGTCATTGGCTCTGAATTGGAATCCTAGTTATGTCATTTATTAGCTCTGTGATTTTAGACATCATTTTAGGCAAGTAACTTCTTAGTGTCTCAGTTTCCTTACCAGTTTAAAGAGGGGATTAGACTAAATCATTTCTAAGATTTCTTTCAGTTCTCCCATTTGGTGATTTTGTGACCAAAAACAATACCCAAGCTGACAGCTATGGGGAAAGTGGCAGTGTCCTCAAGTCAACTGTAAATTGAAATTTAAGAATAGAATAGAGAGGGCTGGGCAAATATTAATTCAAAAACTTTTATCAGTCTCCATTCATTCATTCATTTATTTTAATTATCATCAAC
This sequence comes from Phalanger gymnotis, assembly GCA_028646595.1. Classification (NCBI taxonomy): domain Eukaryota; kingdom Metazoa; phylum Chordata; class Mammalia; order Diprotodontia; family Phalangeridae; genus Phalanger; species Phalanger gymnotis. Next base: position 612,728,344 of record CM053622.1, on the reverse strand, counting down.
AAAGAGAATGGAGCACTCCCTCCACGAGCTACTTTTCCGATTCTCCTCTCACATATTGCATATTGGGTCCCCTGGAGGGTAGCTAATACTACTAAGGTTCCAAAGTTAGTCTGTACTCCTAAAACTATAGCCATAAGCATGCCCCCTGCCCAGTTTAATAATCAGTTAATAAACACAATTAGCTTAAAACAAAGTCATTTAATAAGATGATAGCAGCACAATTTCTCCCACAGATACACAGAGGAGCTGTAGAAAAATTGGACACAAATTTATGGGACAATGGCAGTAAGGTCTATACATAAGGCAGACATGTGTCCAGGGCAACTCATACTTTCAATACTTCAGGACCCTTTTGTTCAATGGACAATGTAAATCTGCTAGAAATAAAAAGAAGGAAAATGTTTATTAAAGTGATGAGAAAACTTAAAGAAAAGAAAATCATGAAGGTAGAATTCCGAAAACTAGGGGGAAAGTATTTCCATTGCGGGCAATGCCACACAGGCAGAACAAAGGCAAGAACCAGGAAGTCAGGGGCAGGAGACAATATGAATGTTGGCTTGGACAGAGTGGCAAGTCCACTCAGAAAAGGTTTGTGTGAGGCTTAAAGGTATAATTGGTGCAAGCTCTTGAGGGCCAGCTTTGGTCACTTATGTTCACTGGTGTGTGGCAGCATAGCATAGTTGATAGAAAGTTAACTTTGGCATCATAGAGATCTGAGTTCAAGTTATACTTCGATGAATCCAGTATACTTCGATACTGGATTTGTGACCAAGCACAAGTCACTTAACTTTTCACTGACTCAAAGTAACTCTCCAAGACTATAAGTTACAGAGCTGCATCAGTAGATGAAGTTTCCATACTGGGAGTCCCCCATAACCAGGAAATTCCAGGTCTAGACCAAAGAAATGTTAGTGCATTTGCCTTGCTCCAGTAGATGGGCAATGAGCTGGGTTCAGAAGTAAATAGGAAGAAGGGAGTAGGTTAAATTTCATTTTGAAAATTATGTGACACTTCCAATAACCCCAAACTTTTCATTGAAACAACTATATTTTTACACCACTCTTCTTCTACTGGTGCCATATGACAAAGAATCATGGCATGTTACTATCTCCAAAGAAGCAAAATCGTAGGTAACGTGGAGGTCAATGCAGAGATGTATGGTCAGTATGAGTAGGCTGCAGCATCTAACTGATGATGACTTATATACAAAAAATCCTATTAAGGATATCATCCAAGAACTCTCACATTCCAAAATGATTTGGGCCATTTACTTAGTGAGAGCAAGAGAGGACAAACGGACAGCCTGAAGGTTGCCCTGGTACCAAGAGGATGTTAAAAGACTCAAAGAAAGCCTTCCAGTGTGTTGTATAATGCCCCCAGTGGAGGACATATGGAAGGCAGGACGTGGACGAGGGAGAGACACATCATGATCTTCCATCAGAAGGAGTATCCGCATCAGCATAGTCCCAGCTGCTTTGAAGTAATGAAGCAGCTAACTGTGAGTGAGTACATTCATAGGATAATAGGATAATAGATGTAGATCTGGAAGGGGCCACAGACACCAGAAATTATTTTGTGCAATAACTTCAATTTTAAATATGAGGAAACTGAAGCTTAGGGAGTGACTTGCCTAGGTCACACAGGTGTTCTCTCAATAAATATTTATTAACTGCCTACAAAGTGCCAGACACTGTCCTAGGTGCTGGAGATAAGAGACAAAAATGAAACTCCCTTCAAGGAGATAGATAACATTCTACTGGAGGACAGAGAGAGACACAAGCAACATGTGCACCAAAAAAATGAATATAAAATCTATAGAAAGTAAGTTCAAAGTTTTGTTAGTGGCATTAGCATGACAATGCATGAGGAAAATAGCCGCTCTGCATAAAATGGAGGATGGAAAAGTAAGGAAGCAAGGCTTCGAAGAAGGATGCAGTCGGAATAATCCAGAGAAGAGGTAATGGATGGTGTCTGAGCGAGAGTGAATTGTACCTTTGTAAATAGAGAAGAAAAGATGGATACAAGAGACAGGACGAGTGGAAGGATTTGATGATTGTTTAAATAGCCAACCCTCAAATTTGGACCATGTCTAGATGGATAATTGAAAACAAAACACAACTCTTGGAATAGTGATTTCCACCCCCACCCCCCAAACAATAAATTGGCTGGTTAACTTTTGAGGTAGCCACATGTGCGTAGACATGTTTTCTCTTTGGGAGGAAGAAATGAATGGACTCTTTAAGAATATTCATTGGCTTTTGAATAAAATGATGCGCCTTCCCGAAGTACATTTCCAAAGCATTAAATTTGCTGACAAACAGGAAAGGCAGCCTTGTGGACATGTGTTGTCGATTTGGTTGTTATTCAGTGACAGCCCTTTGACATAATCATTACTTTATGGTGAAGGAAAATAGGAGCAAGAAGTTGCCTCTTTGCCTTGCTATACATGAAAGAAGCAGTGTCTCTGTGGGGCTATTAATGTAATGTGGTTACATTGACAGTGAACAAGCCCCAAAACCGGCCCACAGAGAAAACATCTGTGTGGTAATTGTTAGAACCTCAGCCCTAAGCTTGAAAACCTGATCATCCTTAAGGCACAAGTGGAAGACTGAAGCTATTCCTAATTGTATTCAATATAGCTCTATTGTACCAGCTTAATGGGGACTAGATTGTTTTAGATTCCTGACTACCTTCAGCTCTCAATGATCTTTAATCTTTCAGTGTTTGCCTGTCCAGTCCCTGCCCTCTCCTTCCTATCCAGCCTTCTCCTGTGCCCCTTCCTAGAACATGCAAATGGCCGGACCCAGAAAGTGCAGGATTCTGTAGTTCAAAGAGTAACACCTAAAACAGCACCTTCTCTGAGAGGTTTCCTTGGTTTTTAAATTTTCTTTACTTTTGCTGGCTATGACCTGTGATTTCATCTGTTCATAGAAACTTACTCCACTGATGGAGCTTAGCAACTCCCCAGAAGTTACTTAGTCTCAGAATCAGAATATCTGAGAATTGGAAAGGACCTCAACAGTGATCTTGTCTAACCTATAGTCCTACCAAGTGTAGGGCACCTGCAGTCACATGTGGCCCTCTAGATCCTCAAGAGCGGCCCTTTGACTGAATCCAAACTTCATAGAACAAATCCCCTTAGTAAAAGGATTTGTTCTGTAAAACTTGGACTCAGTCAAAAGGTTGCACCCAAGGACCTAGAAGGCTACATATGGCCTCGAGGTCACAGGTTCCCACCCCGTATGACCTAAGCCCTCCCCGACTCCTACCTTTCCTATTACTGTGGAGGGCAACATCTTCTTCATCTTGTTCATCCCTCAGGGTCGCAACTTGAGAATCGTCTTGGACTCCTCATTATCTCTCTCCCTACCCCTCATATCCAGTCTTTTGCCAACCTCTGGTCAATTTTACCTTTGCTGTATCCATTGAATATCCTGACACTGCCATCATCCTGTTGCAAGCCCTCATTGCCTCATACCTGGACTGTTGCAGTAGCCTGGTGGTGAGTCTGCCGGCCTCAAGTCTCTCCCAGATCCAATCCATCTTCCAATCAGTTCTTGAGGTGACTTTCCTAAATCAATCACCCCACTCCACTACTCAATAAATTCCAGTGACTCCTTTTCACCACTAAGATCAGATACGGTATTGAAAGTCCTTTATAACTTACACCTTTCCCCTCCTCCCTCCACCCCATCTCCTTTTTCAGTCTTCCTACACTTCCTACACTCTTTGCCACCTACTCTTTAATCCACTGACACTAGCCTCATTGCTGTTCCTCAGACAAGACATTCCACCTTTCCAATCCCAGAATTTTCTCTGGCTGGCTGTCTTCCATGCCTGCAATACTCTCCCTCCTCATCTCCATCTACTTGCTTCCCTGGCTTCCTTCAAGTCCCAATTAAAATCCCATCTCCTACAGGAAGCCCAGAACTGTAAATACAACTTCATAATACTTTCTCTAAGTCTGTTTCTTTATCTTGTAAAATAGAGATTATAATAATAGCTACTGTACAGATCTCTCAAGGTTAAAGTGAATGGGTTAAAGAATGTAAAAACACTTTTTAAGTGCCATACAAATGCAAACTATTATTATTTTTACAAACTATTCCTTATTTTCTCTCAAAGTTTTTCTCCTTTTTTTCTCTCATACATTCTCTATTCTCTCATTTTTCCTTCTTTTTTCCCTGGAAAAAACCCAGTGCTTTGGATTAGTAACTGTATTTCATCATTATCATCATCATCACCCTCAGCATCATCATCACCATCGCCACCATCATTACCATCATCACCATCATCACCATCACCACCATCATCACCCTCAGCATCATCATCACCATCACCACCATCATCATCACACCATCACCATCATCATCAACAGCAGCATCATCATCACCATCATCATCATCATCATCATCACCATCATCATCATCATTATCATCACCACCATCAGCATCATCAATCATCATCGTAAATAATGTTTGCAAAGTGCTTTACAAATATTCCATCTTATCCTCACAACAACCCTGGGAGGTAGATGCCATTATTATGTCCACTTTAAAAATAATAATAAGGATGATAATAGTAACAGCTAACATTTTTGTAGCACTTTGATCCTCACAACACTCCTTGGAGGTAGGTACTATTATCACCCCCATTTTATAGATGAGGAAACTGAGGCAAGCAAAGGCTAAGTGACTTGCTCACATAGCTAGGAAGTGTCTGAAACTATTTTTGAACTCAAGTCTTCCCGTCTCCAGGTCTAGGGCTCTATCTATTGCACTACTTAGCTACAAAACTGGATTGAAGGGAGTGTGAAGTTAGGGAGATTATTCCAGTTCATTTTTTCTCCATCTCAATTCTTGGGCATGACCAGGCTTTTGCAACAAACTTATTTATAAATTGAGAGTCACCGGAATACAGATCTAAGAACTCCGAAAAATAAATGGAGAATTATTGGTGTTAACGTGTGCATGAGAGAAGGAGGTTGAAGGATCCCTCATGTCTTCTTAAAGACTACTTCCATTGCTTATCTAGCTGTAGTTTTTACCTTTGTTTGGATAATGGCACATGGCCAACAAATCCTGGATACGTTTTGCCATTTGCTTGAGTTTGGATCAAAGATCAGAATGCCTCTATGGCTCCTTTGAAGACTTACATTGCAAATCCTTTTCTTTCCCCACCCATTTCTGTAAGGAACCACCGAAGTATGAATTCAACATGATTTCAATAGGAATATCCAAACTTCCAGGAAAGGAGGGAGCAGGTGGGGATCTAAGTTCCTTTTCCATATGCTGTTTCCAGTTTCCCTACCTATTACTCACCTTCAGTACCGTCTTGTTTTGTACAACCACAGAAACTGTCATGCTCCTTATATGGGGTTTTCAAGGAAAAATGCATAGCAACTGAAATAATGGTTAAGTTAAAACATAATATGTAAGGGTAGAAGTTGCTTAAAGGAAAAATTGTTGTATTGTTAAAGTTAACCAAGTTTTATATGGTAATACCTCATTAATTCAGCATTCCACATAAAATGAGATTTCTTCATAAATGAACAATACTCCTTTAATGGTAAAACTTTTGTTATAGCCACTGTGGATGAAAATCTTCCTAAAATGTATATCACATGCTTCTCTGCCTTCTTAAAGAGAATGTATACTGAACATTTAAAAAGACATTTTTATTCATTCAGGGTCATAAAGTGCTATGCTGTGATATTCTCAGGGATAAGGAGGCAGTGGGATGGAGTCTCTGAGGTCAGAAAACCTGAGTTCAGACCCCACCTCTGACCTGTGTGACCTTCACTCACATATCTGGATCTGGAATCCCATTGAATGTGGTTGTGTGATTTGACTCTGCACAAAAATCATCACGAACAAAAAGTGCTTTTCGAGTTCACATGTACTTTCTATGTCTTGTTCTGGGACCCCCATTGCCATCATGCCACTTGTCACCCTCCTGGCCATCACTGTGACTGCCTCTGAAAGCCATCTTCTCCCCTCTGCTTTGCACCTGAGGGCTTCTCTGCCCAGGCCTCTCCCCTCCGCCCAATGCTTGGAATGCTCTTCCTTAGTACCTCTACCTCCAGGAACCCTTATTTCAGGGGTGGAGAACCTTTAGCCTTGAGGCCACATGTGCCTCGGTTTCCCCACCCTTGCCTTAGTTCCTTTGAAGGATTATCTCAAGGTCCACTTTCTTTAGAAGGCCTTCTCTGGCCCCCTAATCTCTGTGTATTTATTTTTGTATTTGTCTTTTGTTTTCCAAGC